>CM027095.1:4743561-5943561 GCA_015343265.1 Pao palembangensis | reverse complement strand
CCCCAAGAACTATGTTCTCAAGCACGCGGTGCTGTGAGCTGTATCTGTAGTTTTGATATTTGTTCAGTTTTCTTGATGTGATGATACAATATCTGGTGCAGTATAGACAGCAACGCTGATCAATGGTCCACCATTTTTTCCTATATACATTCCATTTGTGCCCCCTCTTGTCAGTCCTTACATGAGCAGCATGTTCTAATAGCTCATTGAGCTAAACTGGCTTATTTTTAAGCTTAGCTTGTAGGAACAAAGTGAACTCTGGCCCCCTGCTTTCACAGCTTGTATTCCACTGACTGCTTCATTCCAGATTCCGTTGAAACACTCCAAATATTAGCCAGAATTTACGGCTGAATAAAGATGAGAGATCGGTGTTGCCCGAGTTCTTAGATCCAGCAGTTGTTTTATTATTGACAAAAGTGCAGCCACCTTACTCCTTCAAGAGGGCAGAATTCCATACCTTCAACCAACAATAAATGTTTACAATTCTGACCCTGTTTTGCTGCTTTGTCAGGGAGTGAATGGGGCTTTAATTCTTAGATTTAGTTTTTTTTTTTTTTTTTTACTCTTTTAAAGAACATTGTATTGCATCTTCGGGGGATTCAAAATTATGCACTAACAACTCTATAAACACAGAAGGGGTTGGCTGAACTTTTACTCGTGAAATTCCTGGAAAAAAAATTTGGGGCATTTCTTTGAGTGTTTCTGTAGTTTGGTTGCCATGCGCTACAGGAATGACACATGTCCTTGTGGCAGTTTTATCACCAGGACATAACCTGTGTGTGTGTGTGTGTGTGTGTGTGTGTGTGTGTGTGCATGTGTGTGTGTGTGTGTGTGTGTGTGTGTGTGTGTGTTTGACAGCCAGGATTGCATAACAGTGATCCCTGTGAATGACAGTAGTCGATTCTCACATGAACACACACACGCACACACAGACACACGCACACACATGCAAACACGCACACAAACAGGTACTCTCGTGTAAATCATTAGCAATACAAGGGTGCTGTAACTCGTGCACACTTTGCGCACACCTTCTTTTCTCACTCTGCTTTTAGCTTTCCATTTGCTACTGCAGTCTGGTTTTACACACACACACACACACACACACACACGGTGTACACACGGTGTAATATATATTACTGTATGTCTGTCTGGTCTTTCTACTGCAGATACATAAATAACTTTAAATCAGTCCCTTAATAGACATCCGTGTCTGTTATTTGATTTCCCTTCCCCTCTTTGTGATCCCTCGCACTTAAAATTTTCAAAGGTTGATGGAGACATGCGTGTGTGAAGGACACATGGGTCCAGTTTGGCCAATGATTCTGTTCTAAATGAAGCAGGAGTTTGTGAATTATTGAAAGGCCTGTCCTCTTTTCCTGCTCCCCCTCCACATCTCTTCTCTCCCCTTTAGGTCTCATTTTTCTCACATGTACTGTCGTCCTCCCCTCCTTCTTAATTTGCTCATATTCTCCTCTATTAGATAAGTTGATTTGATTGATGTTGGTTAATCCAGTGTTGTCCTTGGGGACAGATTTGGCCCATATTCCTGCCTGCTCTTACCGCATCTCAAATCTCTGGTGCGCTGAGGCAGTTGTTATTTACTGTTGCATACTATCCCAACTCCCACACTGTTATTTTTTTCCTTAATCAGGCTCAACCTTAAAACAAATACAGCCGGAGACAGGAATATACTTATGTACGTGCATTTCTCATAATTCCAAAAGAAAAATAGCAAAATAGAAAGAAAATAGCAACTTGACCCAAATAAATTCCTTTATGAATTGTCTTCATAAGCAGTTTTATGGATTCCAGTACACTGTGCACATTATTCTAATATCCTAGTGTTTTTCACTGCCCTGTGGCAATCTCATCAAACTATGCATGGAGACTGGTGTTATTTGTGGCAAATGCTGGATGGCAGTCCAGCATGAGAAGACTGATCAAACAACATAAACATGTGAGAAATTCACCCCTGAGAAAACAAATGAGCTGCATTTTTTTTTTACACATCAGGAAGAAACACAAACACCATTATCAACCACCCGACGTTCCTATAGCAAATACAAATATACTCTCTCTGTCTCTCTCTCTCTCTCTCTCTCTCTCTCTCACAAACAAACACACGCACACACACAATTTACCTTTACCAAATATGATTTGCAGTGTTCAGAGTTCTCGAAAACTCTGGCAGTGCTGAAAATTCTGTCAAAGAAAGGAAGGAAAAGATATGTAAATAAGTTCTGACAAAGCTAACGTCAAACTTAAGTGGCGGCTCTTTTCCGCTGATGATCTCTGTGCATCATTATCTTGGCACTTTGTCTTTGTCTGCCGATCACAGAGCACAGGGCCAGTGCTACTTTAACAGGGCGGACAGGCACTAGTTCCACAATTGAAAAAAAAAAAAAACATCCTCTTTCCTTCCCATTGTATTTACTGATTTACTGCATGCAGCCTCTATTTATTCAACTCTTCCATTATCTCCCAACAAAACCAGCAGAGTTTATGTAACATCATCGTCCTTAGCTGTTATTTTACATCCAGTCTATTTTTTTATTTTGCATTCTCATGTCTTCCTCTGTTAGATCTTCCCTCCCTCACTCTCAAATTGCAGCCTAAGAGTTGTTCCCATAACCCTTTCAGACCTGTGTGTATATAGTTTGTGTGTTTCTGCGCACTCTTCAAACCAGTCAGTCAAAGTCTTAAACAGGACACGAATTGAAGTGCATGGCAGCGCTTGTGCACATAGATCCACTTGAGTGCATATACACACACACACAGACACACACACACACACACACACATATACAAGCATACTCACCCACATGTACAGTTCAGGCTTCATTATAGTGGCCCTGGGGATTTGTGTCAGAACTATTTCCTGTTTGGGCCCTGGGAGAAAAGGGAAGTAGGGAGGATGAAACATGCCGTAACTACAGCGGTGGTCTTCCTGTGTGCTTGGGGTAGATATGGATTCTGGGTGTAACCAGAGTTTAACTTCATGAATTCAGTCATTTTCACACCAGCTTTTTGTACTGTAGACCGCTCATATTGCTGCGCTGAACCCCTGTCAACACTGCTGTGCATGATGTAATAAATACCAATTAAATAACAAAATAACAAAATAACAAATAAATAAATTTATTGTTATCAATAAATAACAATGTTTGCATTTTATTTATCTATAATGTTCTTCAATAGTACTGAACTCCCTGCATCTTCTCGTGAGGGTTTATGTTTTCTTATCCATTATTTTTCTATGACTAGAACGTGCAATCTATTATTTTTTTTTTTTTATGGCGTTGCCTTAGGCTGTGTCCGTGTATTGTAATGGTCTAAAGGCATGTGTGCACATGAATAAACTGCTTATTCTAATTCAGCTGCCTAAAGAAAGACATAGGTAGCACAAGATAGATTTTTATGTATTTTTAAATGCTCCATATTTTACGTTTCAACACTGTGGGTCTTCGCAGCAGTGTTGTTTCACCTTCTGTCTGCCTCCACATACAAAAATGCAGATTTTATACTGTATTTCCACTTAGCTCCTACATCACCTTTTATTATTATCATAGTTCTTGTTTTTGTCACCGTCTTTTCATCAGAACAAGTGTTCCTTCTGACCGGGTGCTAGCCTGTGCTAACGTCAACACAAACGCTTGTATGTGAATCATAAACACAGCAACACCATCTCTCACAAGTGTGTCAAACAAGGTTTTCTTTCAGGAAAGTAATTATCAGATAGAAAATAGGTGTTGATTGCGGCAGAAATTCTGGGATTCACCATTACGGCAGGCAGGATGTTAACCTCCGTGACTTCCTCCTGAGGTGTGAAGCCGTCTCCCAGAGATAAAGTAACACCTCCAGCGCTGCATAGATCCATGCTGCCCAGATCTTATAAATTCCTGATGAATCTATAAGATCTATACAGATTCATATAGATCTGTAAAGCTCTTATAGATGAAAGAATGCTGATGAAGTGATACCACTCCATTTCTTATCATTTTTCTTCCCATAATATGAGTTTAAGCAAACTGATCCTTCAACGTTAGTTTAGTTACTTTGGACGTTTTGTGTGTCCGGTTAGGTTGTTATTTATGGATCATGCGTCATGTCATGAAGCCCCATGATTGTTAATTATCATCTTCAGCAGTTTGCATGTGGTGTATTAGAAATGCTTTCTCGCTTTTTTTTTTACTCTAAAATGCGGGAAATGCAAGTAACACTTGTAAACTTAAAATAGACTTGAAGGCAACACTTTGCTTCCCCATGGCAACAGTTCGCTATTGAAAACTGTCTGACTTGAAATGAAGTTTTTCTCACCTTATTTACTCTATACTGTTTGTGTGTTGAGGGACTTCTAAGCCACAGTTTATTTGTTTGATTCTGTCTCCGTAGAAACGCAGCACCAGGAATGAAGCAGCATTGTGGCTTCTGGCGAGGAAGATAATGAAGTCGTCACTTTCTGCTGTCATCTGTCACACCGCTAAACTTTGTTTCAGACATTACTTTTATTTACTGTACATTTGCCATTTGATTACGCTTGAATCCATCTGTGTCTATGAGGATAAATGATGCTGATTCACAAAACTGTAGCTACACTCATTTACCTTCCTTCAATTCATCATGTAGATGAACCCGACGACTGTTGACGAGGCTTTATCTATTTGTGGCCGCGGGGTAGACACAAACACACACAAACACACAGTGTGTAGTGTCAGGCACAACAGGGGTTGCATCTCTCCAGATGGCAGGAGCTGCCCACACATTGCCAGTTGTTATACAATATGTATTGTATAACTGCAGAGAGCAACATAAAACAGCAACGTACAGATCCAGTCATTCACTATAGGCTGCACACACGACCGCAGCCTCTGCCAGAGGCAGTTTTTACAGCACACACTCAATCAAACCTCCCAGACCATCAGCAGGCACGTCACGGACACAGGCATTCAGCTACAAAGACGTTCGCATATTTGTTTGTACAGAATTCCAGTCATCCAGAGTCTTGTTGAGAAACCAGACGGCCAGCCAGTGAGACGGGTAATCAATTTGTCCGTTTGCCAGGCTTACAGCTGTGCAGTGAGTCATGCAGCTGTTCAGGTAACCCGGCCGCCTGTGTAGTCAGCCAGCCAGCCAGTCAGACACTTATTCGCCTATTAGAATTACAGTAAATGTAACAAGTTTGCTTCATGGCAGGTTTTTTTATTGGGTTTCTAGAAAACAGTCTGTTTTGTGATTTTCACACAGACTCTGAACACGCTGAGTTCTCTGTGTTTGTTACAGTCTGTACACCAGCTTGTGTGCATGTGTGACTTCTGGTGAGTGAGCCCTTAGCAACATAGTGATGATGTAATAAGAAACTGCAAAGTCTCCTACACACACACACACACACACACACACACACACACACAAAGAGAGAGGAGACAGAGAGAGAGCTGTCTGTAGATATTAATGTGCATGAAGCAGCCATCCGCAAACCTGTAATGGATGGACGGACAAAGTGGCCTTAGTGATGATGCTGTAGGTAAGCATACACCTGTACCTCTGCAGATCTGTACATGAAGCTTTTCAATGTAATTGCAGGTACATGTTTTTAGACTTGTAGTGATAAGTTAATACATTTATTTAAAAAAAGAAAGAAACAAAGGTGGTATGCTCCATAATCACACTTAGCAGCTAATGTTAGACACATGGTAAATATCACGAGGCTCCTTTAAGAGACTTCTTTCCACCATCACACAGTCAGACACATCCACAGCATTTATTTATATAACCCTGCAGTTTCTCAAGACTCTGTTTTATTACACCGGAGCTGTGTATATACAGAACATGACATGTCCACCCCAGGAGTCTACACATGCACAGGCACGTACAGGTGTAGGTGTGTGCTGAGCACATTTCGGTGTAATAGCTGTAGTTTTAGCTTTAGTTTTTTTGCGCATTAACATAAATAAAACCCTACTGATAAGACCATTTGGTTGGTCCCAAATGAAAACATGTGCATGTAATTAAAGGAATTAATCCGGCTCTGTCTGAATTTAGGCGCTAATTAAGCTAAGTGAGTATACAGTCGGTGCAATAAAGAGCAGAATAACGTACAAGTGTTTGAAGTGAGAGTTAATGTGCATGGCCCAATTCAAGGAGTATGCTGTCATGATGTTAATGCCTTGTTTATTTAAATAAACAGGCATGTTTGTGTTGAAGGACAGAGGAGGTATGCTGTATGCTGGTGGCGTGAATTTCAAATGCACTGAGGATAGTGAATAGTGTTCCCGCTGCAAAAGTGCTGTTACTTCACTTTAGTTGTTAAAGATCAGCGTCTTGTGTGTTTATGTGACCCAAACCTTATCTTATTTATAGTTCATGTTAAAATAAAATTCTTCCCTTGCTTCATATTTTTATATTCTTTTGATCCATCTACTCTTAGTGATACAAACGTACGAAAAGATGATAATCATGATTAATTTGCCACAGAGTGAAAATCCATCCATTAACTACCTTTTATTTGCTATGTTTTTGGTCCACTGCTGGCTTGGCTCTCTTCTGTAGACCTCTGTTTCTACACATCCTTTATTGTTGTGCCTCTACTTCCTGTCTCTTCTCATCCATCTGTCCCTGTCCTTCACCTCCCTTTACTGCGCAGCAATTCTTTCATCCACCCCTTTCATTCACTCTCAGTAAAGTGTTAAGGTGGGGCTGAGTTATGGCACACAAACACACATATACACAAACACACAGACAGCATGTCATAATATATTTAACATGAACATAAATCTGACAATGCAGTCATTCAGATTTCAAGTGCAGAGGAAAAACACCTAAAGATTAATTAAATCTCTTTCTCTCTGTCTGTGTGTGTGTGTGTGTGTGTGTGTGTGTGTTACTACTCAGGAGGAACCTGTCCAACAGTATCTTTACACTGCACACTAACTGGATGTACTTCCCTGTATGGCCCATTATGCTTTATCTTTATCATTACAATCGAAAACCCAACAGTGTGTGTGTGTGGGGGGGTGATTACTGTTGTTTGTAAGAGTGTCTCCGGAGTTTTATCCATTTTTTGAAGGTCTAATAAGAAAGTTAGTCGACTTTATTAACTTGATTGATTTTTTTCATTTTTTTTCTCTTTTCTGGCTGAATTTGCCTGGCTTGAGTGGCAAATACAGTCTTGTTTGTGTCTCTTTGAATATTCTGCCCTCTTGCACGGATAAAGGCCCTCATTTATCAGTCTTATGTAGAAATGTGCAGTGGTCATGGTACGAAAAGAGGCATGAATAAAAATTGTGTATATGGCCCAGCGTACGAATCATCGGGTCTTAATAAATGCGGTGGCTAAACCGATCGTCATTAACATGTTACCTTAAATATTCATGTTTCAGAGGCTTTGCCCAGTGAAGTCCAACGTTGAGAGGAGAAACCTGAGAAAGAAACAAAACTTGTTCGAGTTGCAAGTTGTTCCCCTTGAGTCTGAGGTGGAGATTAAACAAGGTCGCGCTGTATGGAAGCATGAAAACTGGTGTGTTAAAGGAGCCCAGAAAAATGGTGTCTGGAGAATGATGGAAAAACAGAAAACATTTACTTCGACAAAAAGGACAAAATTGCTTAAAAAAACAAACAAACAAAGAAATTAAGTCAGAAAAACAGAAATAATTACACTGAAAAACTAACCAAACATGAATTTCTCAGGAACACACTGATTATATTTTATAACGTGAAGCAAAACGTCTGTATGGAATATGTGACTGCCTGTGCTCAATGACCAGTATGAGTTTTTTTTAATCATTATTTTTAAATTTTTTAAGATTTTGCTGTGCTGCACCATGAATCCACAATGACTCTAACTTGCGTATCTGGAGTCCTTTTGTTGGAGGAAAGGTGAAGGTAGACTGACTGGCCTTTGCTAAATGGTTCATTAACCTTCAACCTTATTAGATAGTCAGAGTGCACAAGAAGCCACACTGCTACACCAATTACAACCGGGTTATCAAACCTCTAACATGACGGTAAAATGGTTGTTAATTGAACTAAACCTCTGAAGACAGGGAATATGTTCAATTTTTTTTTACATTTCTCCTTTATGCAGTAATTGTTTTTGAAAGCCACCAGGCGAGTTCTCCAGGCACCTTGGTCTGCATTCACCCACATTTTCTTTAGCTCATTTTTGATGTTATTTAGCTCCACAATTTCAATCAACATGATTTTACCTGTATTTAAAGGGTTAGGGTCACACTACCTCAATGAGTATAGGTCTAATCGGTGCAGGTCTCTCTAATTCTGTAAGACAATTACTTTTCTCTCTTCTTACTAGTATTCCTAACATAAGGGAACCATCCAAATTTTGCGGTTCATTAGGATCAAATTATCGAAGCTCAGCTTGGATACTGTACACAACCCACCCATCGTGACATAATCACTCTCTAGATAATCACTGTTCCACACCTAACTGTAACATTCGACTAGGCAACTCTGTTCCAGCATTAGAATCAGTAATTACAGCAGTGTCTGCTGCTTAGTAGTCAAGATGAGATCCGGACTGTGGAGCTAACGTGAGTCTGTGCAAGTCTGCCCCATCTGTGAGGCTGCAGACTGTTTTTGATAAATTCGCCACATTTGTAAGTGTGCATGAGACAACATAGCTGCAGGTCATCACACACACGTTCATCACACACGCACATTTGTACTTCTACTTTGTGAAGTCTCTCCATGATAGAATGCATTCCCCGTCACAGCTAAATGTCTAACCTAAACTGTGTTTTAACCTACAACTAAACTAAAACAAGTTGTAACCCTCAAACAGCCCCCAGAAGTACAGCACAGTAAAATGGAATGTTCCAATATATTAGATACCAGATGTTTTGAATCCTATGGAGTCCTCTATGCATTGTCTCTCACTCTGGAAGAACCCAAGTGACTACTGAAGTGTGTGTGTGTGTGTTCCACTGTAAATTTTTCCTCTTTGAAAGATTTGAGAAAAAAATTCCTCTTTTATACATATTTTTGTTTCCAGATTATACATCACCCTAATCTATAATGGTATAAATGTATAATTCAGACAGTATTTCAACAGTGTAGCCTCTCCCAAACAGACCTTCTGTTAGATAGATCTAACAGAAGGTCATATCCTCTCCTACACTCTCAACTACACATTTTTCAAGGCCCAGCTGTACTTCTTCCAAGATAGGAAGGAAGGTGACAAACACCAACATTGGTGGTGAATTCAGTCAGTAAGAAGAGCTCAGATGTGTGTGCGTGTGTGTGTGTGTGTGTGTGTGTGTGTGTGTGTGTGTGTGCGTGCGTGTCCTTATTTGACTGCCATATAGTTAGTTAGCACAAAAAACATGCTTCAAATTCTCCTAGTACGTCCTTTCACCACACACTTACACACACACAGACACACACACACTATCTTTGTGAGGACTTTTATCGGCATAAGTCATTAACCAGTCCTTTACCCTAACCATCCCAACTGAACCCCTGATCCTAACCTAAACCCTAGGTTAGGAGCTCTATAGTCTTAGCGCTCATCCTGGTAAAGGTGATGTGTCCCTGATTGTTTGCAGGATGAAGGTTAAGAGGAGCAGGGAGGTGGAAGGAGAATGTGGAAATACTGACCTTTGCTTCCCTGTTTACTTCTGCTGAATGCTTTGGAGTTTCTTCTCCCTTCTCCCTTCCAACCTGATTCCGTATTAAACTGGATATTAAAAATAGCTCCAACTAGACGCTGTAGCAGAGTTTGGAGAGGTGATCAAACTGCCGATCGGTGAAGGATGCTGGGGATTTTTTTCGGCACACGTGTGCTGCCGAGATAACATTCTTCCCACTCTGAGTACCTTGAACTTTCCCAGGGCTGATTCCACACTTGTGGTATGGCAGTTATGTTGGAGTCTTGGAAAATGGGCCTGCGGTAGGGGAAGGTATTTCCCTCACTGATGGTCAGTCGCTTCCATCTCACACAATCTTACGCCTTGACCGACTAAACAGCTGTCAGACACTACGTCAGCTCTGCAAGTATTCGGTCTATGCGCGCGTGTTGACGATGAGCCGAGCGCTCCAGGGTGTGTAAACAATCCCTAATGTTCGCATTCTTACTATAAAGAATGCACAAACTGCATGTGTAAATACACTTGTCGTGTATTCCAACTACAGCTTTTTCAAGTTTCTCTTTTACAATCTACAAAAGGAACTGGAACCTTGGTGATAAGGCTGCAAATGGGGCCAATCCTTTGGGATTAAGCCCTGCTCACTTTCTACGCTTCATCTGTAGAGGCAGAAACACCATCCATTACAAATATTGGAGTTAAAGGCCTGTGTGAACCCTCGCTACTCTTCTTTGAATGCAGTGTTACTGACCTTTCTACACATAAACACAGGCTGTTGTGTCTGACTAACTGTGCTGATCAGTTATTCCCCTAATGTGGTCAGCACATGTGGTCAGCGTGTGTGGTTTCTGACACTGAGACGGTGTTCTCAGCTTTGTCTGCTAATATATTTACATATTTATGAGCACAAAGCAGTTTAAGCTTTTGCCTTTTTACAGAGAAATTGCTTCATAGAAGAGCTTTAGCTGCACTTTTAAAAGGTGGTCGTTTATAATCTTTATTATATTAATAAGGTAATTCTTTGATTTTTCATTTATGGTTCATGCCTCTTCATGTGTAGGTTTGAGTCTCATTTCAGTGACTCCTGTCCTGACAGGTGGAATATTTAAACTTTTGTGATCATTTCCTCTCCTGCTCTGCCCTCCATCTCTCCATGTCCTCCTCAATGCTTTTCTGCTGACATTTTTTGGCTTTCCATACTCCCTGCTGTGCCCAGCAAGATTCTTTCTGCTGCCATCTGTCTCTCTCTCTCTCTCTCTCTCTCTCTCTCTCTCTCTCTCTCTCTGATCCACCACATTGTCCTTTCTTTTCTCCCCATCTGGCCGTCTTTGTGAGCAACTGGATTGCTCTTGTTTTCCATGCAGATTTCCACACCATCTTTCTTGTTTAACCTAGACTTACACACAGATAACACACAGGTAATATAAATAAAAACCTGTTGCAGTGTTTTGGCAACATTCTGCCAAGCAGGCAGATATTAAAAAACGTTTTCAGTGCAGGAAACTCTCCTCCTCACTTCTAATGTCTGAGACATTTCCCACCATCCAGTTATTATAGATTCATTTCCAAAACCCTACCCTCTGTTTCCACTCTCTAGCCTCTTTGAGGTTTTCCACAGCCAGACGCCCACACAGGCATCCTTGCACGCCCACCTCTTGTAAGAAGTGGGTCAGTAGGATGTTTGATGTCCCACACACGTCCATGCCCACTGCAGTCAACGCATCTCCAGTATCCCCCATACTTCCCATCGTCTGCATCACAACCCGCCTAATTAGCGCTGCAGTGTGTCGGCAATCAGAGCGGCTGTCTCATGAGCCGCTGTGTGGGAGTCATCTTCAGTCGTCTTTACACGTCCTTAAAAAGCACTGCAGGTTTTTTTTTTATTTTGTGAGTATGACAGCTCCCTCTTTAAGATGACGGCCTGCGTATGTGACAGTAAAGCCTCGAAATGAAAGCTGAAAGTGAAAATATTAGATCTCTGATATTGATGTCAGGCTCTGATACAAACATAATTCAATCATGGGATAGCAGGAGGATGCAATGTTCCACGCAGCTTTAGAAATTCCACCTTCTTTCGAACTCCTCCCGGTGATGACACAGTCGGGGCTCCTGGTGATTAATCACATATAGTATTTGTCAATACCAATCAATCAGGATCCTTTCGACGATGTGTGTTATTGTGTTGGTTGCCTGGAGGTGCTTCCACTCCAGTTTCAGCTTTCATTGTTTTAATCAGCAGATGACGAACCAAGTCCCTGAGTCACACACAGGATTCTGGGATTATCTGGAACGCTCTCCATGGGCTTTACTACCTACTGATAAACCAGGTGTGTCTGGAGTCACAATTTTGAATGAGCTGAGGCTTTTTCGCTGGACAGATGCATGTAAATGAAAGCTTGATGTGTTTTTTTACATTCTTTTCTATAAAGCCCAGCAACAGGAATACAAAAAGACATCTTTAGGTTCATTTATTTGAACATTTCTCTGGAACACCTTCAGGAAGCAGTTAATGAGAAAAAAATGAAAAGTGAAAGACACCCTGTGAGGCATGAGAAGGGGGTGTTGTAATTTCTTGCATTGTTTTAGATTAATTAATTACTTGTGTGAAGTCACTGTGTCTGAAGTCAAAGGTCGGATGTTTTACAACATCCTCTGGCCCTCGCTCTTTATCTTTCCTCATCCCTGATGAAGACGCTGTGTGTGTTCTCTGTGTTCACGACGAGCCTTCGTTAACTTAAAACATAAAACCGACCTCCTCCTGCAGTCAACACATGCAGTGGCGGTTGTTGTCTGAAGTTTCAGGAATGTCAGGACGCTAATTGGCAGGTCAAGCCTCAAAACATCTCCGATCTCTTTGGCAGATACAGATCCTCTACATTCTTATTCAACTACCTGTGCGGCACAATAACTCATCATCAATTATCTAATGTGCTCTGCTTGTATTTATTTCACTAGTGCAAATTTATTTAATATCCCTTCCAGTGTTTATCAAGATATTAGCCTTAGTAAGTGTAGAGAGCTAGGTTAGCCTTTAGCAGGCAGATACACACGTTCTGTTGGAATGTAACTGTGCCAAACACACATTTCACACAACTGAGTAGTGGCCTTACATTGACAATTCTCTACATATGCTGCCCCCTTGTGGCACAATATCTGGGAGCAGCGTGTGTGAAGTGACCAAGATATTAGGTTTGATGGGCGAATATGCATTTGAAAAGCATGATGATGAACTGTTTTTTACTGCAGATAAATATGAATATGGGAAGTTATCCTACATTATTACATGGCTGCTTTTCTGTTGAAGAGTTCGTTTCAGTTCACAGTTGATTTCCGCAACAGTTTCATCAAGCGTGACAATAACACAGATGAGACCAGGGAGGAAGATGTCTTTGCAATGACATCACCCCATATTGCAGAATGTGAGGTTGCACTTTTCTTCATTGTGACACATTCTTTCTCTCTGAAATCCAAATTAAGAAAGTGTGTGGGTGTGTGTATAAGGGTGTGGGGGAGAACGAGAGAGAGAGAAGGGAGGGAGAGAGTAAGTGCTATTCTTGGCTGGTCGGGGAAGTCTTGGCGTATGGGAAAAGGTGCTGTTGGCAAGTCGTGAACTCTGCTGCTCTTCTCGAGACACACTCTACAACCTTTACACACACACACACACACACACACACACACACACACACACACAAAATAAAGCTTGCATTTTTATGCTTGGTTAGACACAAACTCTGCCGTTTTTCTTCCTCCCTGTTTTCTCTTTCAGGTAGTTCTAAATACACACTACACGTAACTGCATGCAGAGCAGGTCACAAGCATGCAGTCACAAGAGAAATGCACTCTCGAAAGAGGAATGTCTAATAGTACTACACTACACCCCTAGGCCCAACACCAGAGTTTCACTGTCACTCCCTGTACACACACACACACACACACACACCACTTAAATGAGTTGCCTAAGGAGTGGTAGGATGTCAGTATTCCATCAGCTAATAGCTCTTTCTCACGCTGTCCCTCTCTCTCCCTCAATCTCTCTCTCTCTCTCTCTCTCTCTGCAGTGTTTTTACAAGGTGACATCAATCTATATTTGCTGCTTCTTCATTTTCTCCCTGTTAATGTACCCTGCTTTTTCTCTTGCTCCTGCAGCGTCCCCTGTCCTTCTCCTTGTCATTACATCTGCCTCCTCCCCATGTTGTTCCTCACACTTCCCCCATGAAGCCTTACGTAACCATAAACACCTGGGGTATTGCTTGTGTTCCTGGCAGATGGCTTTGAAAAGAGTGGCAGGGTCAAAGGGTTTTAACCGTGGTAATGGTAACCAATATGATGCAAGCAGTCTCAAGATCTTTTTTTTGACCCTCACTAGGATGGACTGACGTTACTGACGTTACCGCACGTCACGAACAGTGATTTAGGTAATGGTCCCAGGTTCCATTATTGAAGAGACTGACTAATTTTTACCTAGTCTTCTTGTGCAGAGCACTCACAATGAACACTAAACTGTACAAATTACTCACTTATCTTTGTAATTTTCCCATCTGGCAGTCTGAAAGCAATCAGAATGATTACATTTAATAATGTGCATATGGATTCGTAATCAAAGCCCGTTGTATCTTTGGATTGAGCAGTGGACACCCTGCTGTGTGCCATGTGACTGTGATGACTGCCAGGTCTGCACTGTGGACTAGCTGTCTGTGTGAGGGGTGGCGGGGGTTTATGGTGTAGGGGAGCCTGCAGACTCAGCCTCTGAAGCTCCCCCTGACCTTTTTCTTGTCCCTTTGAAAAGCTGGAAAGGACCATTCACCTGCGAGGACGCCCACTGGGCAGTCCCCCACATCCCGTCCAGCCGCACAATGCCAGCACCCGTGCTGTTCATGGCAATTAGCAGCCGTTTGCACACAGAAGACCTTTACAGAGGGTCGGGTCAACTCCAGGAAACACAGCAGCAGGGCCCGCTGTCCTGGTCGTGGACACACGCAGGCACCATCGCTGGGTTAATAACGCCTTTCATTCTGAAGCACCGCTGTGTACACAAGTGATGACACAAATTCAACCAGTATCAGCCATGGTGTGCGGCGTCGCGTGTCTCTGCGGGCGTCCCTCTTACTGCCACGCTCCCTGCACCCCCCTGTGTCTCACATCCCTCACCTGTCAGCCTGTCCCCAACCTGATGCACAAGTCAGCGCATGCCATTCACATTGAACTGCACTCAAAGTTTCAACCTGCACTGAAACACCCCAGTCAGTAAATAAATTCCCTTTGATTGTTCCTGAAGTGGATGTTGAAGGACCAGGCGAAGAGCTGATCGTTCTGTGGACGGATTTGATGAATAGATAATGTAGTGATGAATAGAGATTGAATTAAATACCCCGTCACTTCCAGTCCTTTTTCTTTTCTTTATCGTCCCTCCAGCAGCCTCCCCTCTCCCCGCTCCTCCTCTGACTCGCTGTAGTGCAGCAGCACACAGGATTACATATTGTTTTTTTTTGTTTTTTTTGATAGTGGTAGTGAAAACAATAGAAGTAGAGTGCATGGTTTCATGTTCGCGCATGTGCACGGCACAGGGTTTCTTAAAAACGTTCACACATTTGTGTGTCCGTGTGTGTCTGTTCTGTGGGATTATACAGCAGTGGAAGAGCTTAGTAGTGATTTGCCCATCCATTCCAGCGCCCCCCCCCCCCCCGCTAATCCTACACACACATGCACACTTGTGTGTGACTAGCAGGAATCAAATAGTGTGTGTGGATTAGTAGGTTTGTGAATGGGATGTGGCTTGGATGGGAGCAGTGTAGTACGCTGCCAGCAAGTCAACACAGCGCTGGCGGGAGGTTTGTTAGAGACAGAGATGAGGGGGCTCACCAAGGAGAAGATGTTAGTAGAGGGTGTCATTGGTCTGTGGTTCAGAGGGTAACGTTAACATGATAGTGCAGCGATTTCTGAAGGGTATTTATGATGATAACCTCTGAAGAGAATTAATATTCTGTTAAGGGCATGCGCTAAAAACTGCATTGGTGCCTGTGTATGTGTGTGTGTGTATATGTGTGTGTGCATGTGTGTGTGCGCGTGGCTTTGCACCTGCTGTACACACCCTCACGCACACATACACACACACACACACAGAATGACATGGGTAAACAAAATTACTTGGACTTTTGTTACGTGAAGGAAGGAAGAGGTAGACTGATAAAGAGACTAAAAATGCTTTGTACTGAGTACAAAAATATACATTCTTCTAGCAAAGTGAGGACATTTTTTGGAAGTGAGGATATTTTGGCTGGTTCACAGAACTGTTTGAAGGTTAAGATATGGTTTTAAGGTTGGGGTTAGATTTGGGTTTAGGTTAGGGTTATGGTCAGGGTTAGGTAATTAGTTGTGATGGTTAGGGTTAGGCTAAGAGGCTGGTTAATGTATTATGCCTATAAAAGTCCTTACAAAGATAAGAGTACAAGAATGTGTGTGCTTGTGTACTTTCATCGGCAGTATGGGTTAGTGAGTGTAATGAAATCTGTGTGTATGTGCGTGTATGTTTGTGTGCAGTATATATAGAAGCTTTTCTTCAGTTTCCTTAGTGACCGCCTCTGACTGAGACAGTCCTCCACGCCCCTGCTGTAAAGCAGTGTTCGCTGATTCATTTTTTACCTTTTCTGAATGCTGATGTTGACTCCAGGTTTAATCAAGCCCTCATTTTGTCAGTCCTGGCAACTTACTGAAGATATTAATTAGAATGTCCTCTGCTGAATCTAGATGAACGATTTAGCGGGCTTCACTGAAAGCACATCAGAGGTTTTTGCACTGAAAAATGCTTTAATAGGTCCTTGTGTTTGCCTCGAGAAGCAAATCCCTCCTGCGGTGATTTCATGGAAAACCCATTAGACTTGTATGAAGGTATAAACAAAAAGAGAGCGGGTAAAATTTACAAGTTAGAAGCGAATGTGGATGATGTGGAAATATGCCTTATCCGGCTGACATCTTAACTCTTTGCGTCTGTTGTACTTGTGCTTTTGCTTGGCAGCGGATTGTAAACAAACCCACACAAATGAATGGTGATTAAATGCTGCATTGTTGAGGCTGAGGAGTCTAGTCTGCTTTTCTCTGTTTGCTCACGGCCTTGTCTGTGTTTTCTCATGTTTGTCAGTCTCTCTGTCTGCGTCTCTTTCATTCTTCCACCTATTAATACACACTCTGTGCTGCTTTGTAGCTTTAAGTGCTAATATTTTCTATCCTTTTCCTTAGTATCTGAAGAGTTATTCAGAGCTGTATCGGCATTCATATGCAACATTTAAAGTTCTTTCCTCTAATTTCTTTTATACCACAAGGCTAGTTTGTTGGCAGCACGGGAACCTAGTCCAAAAAGCACCGCATTTCAAACATAGCATGGTTTTATTTCAAAACAGGAAGGAAACTTTGTGATTTACAAGCAATACGCTATAGCAAATCAGGAACTACATTTTCCCACAAGGGGCAAAAAAAACAAATATTTCAACAGAGCAAAAAAGTACATTTTGTACTTAAGAAAAGAAAGTGCACAGGAAAGCCCTGGAGCCTCTCTGGACACATGTTCTTTAACTGTATTTGTGTTGAAGGCAAATGTTAATAGGCCTGTGCTCCGGCAACAGTTAAATATTCTATAAATGTTGAACACCAGGATGGATACCAAGGTTTAGATCCAGTGGGTCCAGCAGAAATCATTACTCTTTGTATTCACTTCTTCCCTGTGCATGCTACATCACTGTGTTGCAGTTTAGAAGCACATTTCATCTATATTTACTTCCAAATGGTCTTTTAACTAGGTCAGCTAACTAACTGAAATAGACTCCTTCATTCCGTCAGTGAGGCGATCGCTACTGACATCTAGTGGCGACGAGCAGGAAACGCATCCTTACTTCGTTCATATCAGAATTTGGCAAGTACAATCTGTACATGTTTTAGATATCAACGCGCTCTTTAGTCTGATGCTAAATATACGTTTGCATTCCAGTACTCCACCATATTTCAATGATTCATTTACTTAAAAATACCCACCTAAATTGGTAATTGTGGGATTAAGTGATCAATAATATTGTGAGAAGGGTTTATGTCATTTTTGTGAGATGAATCAATAAATTGACCACAACTGCTCAGGCTCATCGTGATCCTGTGACGTGTACATGAGTTTCAGGCACTCTCTCCCTTTCTCCCCCCCCCCCTCTCAAACGAACTCCCCCTCCCCCTCCCCCTAATTTTGCTGCTTGTAAGCGGTCTCTGGGAATGCAGCCAGCTGGCGTGTGTGTGTTTTTTGAATGAATACCTGATGAAATTGGCCCAGCGAACCGTAGGAGGGGCCCTGTGTATGCGCACTCCTGCCTGCGTGCGCCTGTGTGTGTGTGTGTGTGTGTGTGTGTGTGTGTAGCAGACAGTGTAAGAGCTCTGGCTCACATTCAGCCCCTTGCATAATACACGTTGAAGCGCTGCATGCGGGACTCCCTCCCCGTGGGCGTGTGCTAGCGTGTCCTACCGATTTCATGTGGCTGTGTGACATCACCTGTGTGTCCGCCGTAGTAAGGATTTAAGAGAGGGGTATTGACTGTTGCGTGGTTTTTTTGGGGGTGTGTGTTGTGGGAAGAAAGTCCAAGAGGAGTTTAGAGCACAAGTACCCTGAATCTGCTGAGGACTTTCCAGCTTGTGCAGAGAGCAGAGAGGAGAGGAGGAAAAGAATGTGAGGTGGAGAGACCATGCTGCAGAAGTGTGTTACTCCTCCTACCCTGGTAAGTACACTATACAGAGTTTATGTGCTAAATCAAGTGTGTGGCAGAGGGAATGAGAGACCCTGTGCGAGTCCTGAGCACTTGTCTCATTGCATCACAGTATGTCGCTGGTGAGTCCGTACTGCGTCTGCCCTAGTTTTTATTCCATCGCTGCTGCTTGGTTCTCCCGTTCAGCTGTCCACCCCGGTGTTTCCCCTTTCTGCTCTTCCTCTTGCTCCTGTCTCTCTTTCTATTGGCTGGTTCCTTCCTCAGGTTTCCCCCCCTGCATATCTGTCCCACTTCACCACTATTGTGGGGTGAAAAAGTGCAAGTCATGCAACGCTGCCTCCTACGTTTTTGTTTTTTTTCTCACATTTTCCCCTATCTCTGTTTGTGCAACTATCAGCCACTCTGTTTCTTGTTCATGAAGCTCTTTTTCTCTGTCACGTCATCCCCCATTCCCATGATTTCAATCTCCGTCTCCATCTGTCCTCCATTACTCCCTCTCATTCTGACCACGCTCCCATATGTGTGTGTGTTTGTTGTTGTTTGTGTGTAATCACTAGTAGAGAGTGGCAGTCTTGTCAGAGTTCCCAGTTTGGCAAGAGTCCATGTAACAGACACACACACACCCTTTTACTTCTATCTTTGTGAGGACTTTCATAGGCATAATGTATTACCCAGCCCCTAAACCTAACCCTAACCTTCCCAACTAATCCCCTCAACGAAAACCCAATTATATCCCCAACCTCCAAGTCTTAGCCTTCAAAAAGTCCTTTGAATTGTGAGGACCAGCCAAAATGTCCTCACTTTCCAAAAATGTCCTCACTTTGCTAGTAGAATGCAGATTTTAGTACTCAGTATGTAGCAACACACACACACACACGCACACAAACACACGCGCAAAAGAAAGCAATGGAGAAGAGAGACAGAGAAGAATAAGCCTTGCTGCTCTGTGCTTTCCATTTAAACTATATTTAGCAGTGAGATAACGCACCACGTTGGATTTATGCCTTTGATCATGATTATGTTATGACTGGGCACTCACACACACACACACACACACACACACACACACACACACACACACACACACACACACAGACTTTAATGCAACAAACACATTCAGCTCATCAGTTTCTGCAAGTTTGTGCTCCGTTGATGTTCTGCTGTGGTTAATGTTTTAGTGGATCCGTCTATCCAGTCCTTGTCAGTATTATATCTGTTTATTTGTGGATGATCAGTATCGCGACAGCGTGATGTTTCTCTCATGCCAGCATGCCTTTGTAGCCAAAACTGAATGGGTGAATTGTAGGTGAGAATGAGACATCAAAAATGTATCTTCCTCGGTGAAAATAAAAGGGGAGAATTGTGGGAAACATTTGAAATGGTAATATTTCTGCATACTGTTTCTAATATTAAACAGTTTTGACGCCACCAGTCCAGAAAGAATATATTACTAAATTAAATGTGCTTCAAAAATCTGCCTGAGCTGGAGAATCTGAATATTCTTGAGCAGCACCGTGCCTCGTCATTAAGTACACTACGTTGGCTGTTCATTAAAGTTTTAAATGTTGCTTAGAGTTGTACAGTAGAGAGTTAGATAAGTGACAGTAATGTTGACCGGCCTGGTGCCATAACCACAAAAAGGCTCCATTATAGCCTGAACAAACCAGGAGGCTTTTGTAATAGCTGCACGGCTTATTAAATTAAGTTAAAAAATAAAAAAGTTAAGAAAAAAAAATATTCTGCAGAGTTTGCATGGCCACATCCAGTAATCTACCTCACACTAAAGATCCTGGATTGTATCAGTGTTGCTTGAAATGGTGGGAAAGTCTCTAAATAGACTGATCTGGGTCCTTTGTGACTTCATATGAATGAGCTTAGATGGGCTGTAAACGTGAAGCTGAGGTTGGTATATTTGGAATCAGCCTACAAATACATGTGTGGGTGTGTGTTCGAGTGGAAAAGAGTGATAGACACACACCTTTGCTGTTTTCACAGATGGAGGAGGACAATAGTATAGTGCAGTGAGTGAATGATTCAGGTTACTGATTCACTCACACACACTTACAGACTTTGGTAAGACGATATTTATGTTTGTGAATGCCCATGTGAGTATCTGAGAGTGACAGAGAGAGACCGAAGCACATGGAGGACAGTCAGCTTGGGTTACAGTATATCTGATACACAGTCACACACATTCTTACACACACACACACACACACAGACACACACACACACACACAGTGAACTCAGCAATATTCAGATGACATCGCTTTTCAGAACTTTTCAGTGAATGTGAGGGCGGGTGTCACTTTCACCAAAGCAGTTTGTGCTCTCTGTCTCTTTCTCTCAATCTCTCTCTTTATCTTTTTTAAATGTAGGCCACTTGAACTCCCTCTCCCTCTCTCTTTTCCTCTTACCCGTTCATCCCAAGCCTTTCCTTACTCTTTCCAGACTCTAGCTTCTCTTAACCCTTCTCAAACCCCTCTGTTGATCCTCCTCACTCTTTTTCTGTAATTGCTTTCATTTTTTTTCCTCATTCTTGTTTAAAACCTCATAAAAACTTTCAGTCTGTTTCATTTGCAATTTTTAATTTATGTTTTAATCACAATATGGTTTGTTTTTCACAGTCTCTGAAAATGCTCACTCTGCATTTTGCCAACCTTTCAGACAGCAACCAGAGTATTCAGATAATCAGATTGTCGTTTTTGAGCCATTTATCAGTCACTTCACATGCATGTCATGCATTAGTGTTGGTTCTTATTTGTTTATTGTTGGTCTCATCTCAAGATCTCAAATTAAAGGTGCACCTGGTTGCAGTGACACCATGCGGAAACAGTTCCGAGGGAACTGGTTTACTGGTTTAGATCTGTGGAGCAGATCTGATCTGTTCGTGTGCAGCAGCTCGGAGACAAGCTCAGCTAGTGGAGTCTGGCTTTTGTGTCTACCTGTTAAGTGCTTCCTTTTATACTTTAAGAAACATCCAGAGATATTGATTTTGGCTTGAGCAATACTTTAGCACCTCTTTTTTTTAACCTTACTCTGAATGCAGAATTCTTTAAAGTCAAACTTGTAATTGTGGCTGTTCTGATGGAGGCAGCCAGAACATGAAGAGTCCATGTCTGCAAGGAAAAACATGTCTGTACAAAAAAAAATAAATCAAGCATTTTCCTAATAATGTGTCAATTTTCCACAGGGTTGTGCTGGGAATCAGCAGGCTGGCTTTTGCAGGGACATGATTCCACATGAAGTGCAACGCGATTGGCCCCCCGTCGTCCCCGGCGGTAGCAGCAGCTGTGACGTGGTGACTTTCTCCAGTATCACTTTGAGCTCATCTTTGAGCCACTGAAGACCTCTGGACCAAACAGATCACCCTACCTTTTCTCCCTAACCACCTCTTCATATCTTCATCCTCGTCACCTCCTCTGGATTATCTATCCTTTGTGCACACACCAAAGTCTGGATAGAGAGTTGAAATCAATTCAAAGCTAATCTTAATGTAACAGAAGTGCAAAAGGATACAAGCGTGGTGAATGTGAAACACATGGGCAGAGAGGGGTAGAGCAACCACAAAAGTACAGAATTCCATCAGAGGGACCTGACAATCAAACCAGAATGAAGTCCAACCAGGAGCGCAGCAATGAATGCTTGCCCCCGAAGAAGAGGGAGATCCCCTCCAGTACGCTGCCCTCGGAAAACCGGTCAGCGCCGCCTGCCCCAGACAACCAGCGCACAGAGAACATGCCCTGGCTTGCCAATGTGGCTGGTGGGAGTGAGAGTGGCGTGGGTGAGCATCACAGCTGCAGTCAGTCTGATGGGCCCCACTTCAAATCCCTTTTCTCCACATTAGACACGTCATCCTCCTCTTCATCTCTGAGGTTAGTGCAGTCTCTGCCCACCGTGTACAGGTCGCCCTTATCCCAGTCCACAGTTGGAGGAACTGTCCATTACTCTCAACTGCCACCTAGCCTGCAGTTCATAGCCTCCCCGTACACAGCGCCATACGCTGGTTACATCTCTCAAATGTTTCCACCTCCTCCACCGCCACCTCCCCTCACCTCCGCCTCCTTGGCCACACAGAGACCGTCACACGCAAATCTGGTCTCTGCTTCTTCGCAGGGCTCCAAACACGACCAGCCCAGAGCGTCCGCAGTCCGTACCACGATGCCTCCACCTCCCACAGACCCCGCTCCTCATCATGTTCACAAGTCCCCTTCCGCACGGACTTTGCCATCACCTCCACACCAAGGAGGCGTTCACCTTCCTCCCCACTCGATGCATCCCCACCATCCTTTGGCACACGGGACATCCCAGGTTGTGGTGCAGTACGCGGATGGAGCAACCAGGAAAGAAGAAGTTCACTCCCTACCAAGAGAGCTGCACAACGGTGAGCTGGAGAGGGGACAGAGGTTCGGAGCCTCCCCTGACTCCAACCACCCAAAGCCAGGTAGCAAATTAAAAGACAATGCTTCTTTTTCGTCCTACGAGGCCCGCCATCTAGTTTTGCCATCGGAGTACTCTCCCCATGATCCCTCAGGGCTCAGAACCTCTGTCATGCTCATGCCCAATAGCCACGGGGACCACCAGCTTGCACCACCCAGAGCCAGCCCTGAGAAAGCGACAACCACTTCTTCTGCACATATGGAGAAAGGTGGCATTCTACTGGGCAAGCCCGTCAACCGCACACCCTCCTCCACCAACACCACCTCCTCGTTCATATTTCCACCCCCATTAAGTCTCAACAACCTCAACGCATCAGCGAGCACGTTGTCGCCTCAAACGGTTATCCAAACTACACACAATACCACGGAGTCCCTGTCCATGGGGCTCCCTTCCACCAGTATCTATCCTCAGCCACCTATTATCGGATACATCGCAGGGAGCAATGGCAGCCAGCATACCCCGATTGGCTACCACTCCGGCCTGCAGCAGCACTTACTTATTCCTGGTTCCCAGCCAGTCATTATCCCTGTTAGCGGTGGCAGTGTCACCGCGTTGGACCCTGCCTCCTCCCACGTAACATCATCTGGCCAAGCCACAAAATTTCCCACCACACTCCCATGCACATACATCGCTGCCATGGCCCTCAAACGAGAGACTCTGGAAACCTCCAGTGGCTCGTACCATCAGCCAGCTTCGGGCGCAGTGGTCCAAGCCCAGCTCCATTTGCCCGTCGTTCCTACTCTGCCGGGGCTCGTTGCGCCCTCTGCTCCTCCTCCCCCATCCGGTGCAGTGCTCCCCCCTTCTGTCCCCCCATATTTCATCAAGGGCTCCATCATCCAGCTTGCCGACGGGGAGCTCAAACGCGTGGAGGACCTGAAAACAGAAGACTTCATCCAGAGTGCAGAGATCAGCAGTGATCTGAAGATCGACTCCTCCACGGTGGAGCGCATTGAAGGCAGCCACACCTCACCCAACTTCGCTGTGGTTCAGTTTTCTGTTGGGGAGCACCGCGCACAGGTAAGACAGCGGGATCAACCTTCAACCTTTAAGGAAATGTTGTGAAATTTGTCACATGATGACCTGCGTAAGACAGCTTTTACCATTTAGACAGTGCATTAACATCAGTGCTAATTAGCAGATAGCTTAGCGATTAACCCGACCTTCTTTATGTCTATGATCATAGCTACTATAATGATAGCTTTTGGAGAACTTGTAGTTGTTTTTATGAATAGTTTTGGTGTAAATGAGGAATGAGACTAAATTTTATACATTGCTCTTATAATATATTGAAATTTGTATGTGTCAGTGCTTGTTTTTGTGCATTTACAACTCTACGAACACAAAAAATGATGTATTGAAGCATTAGATATATCATATTTTAACATATAAATGTTGTTATATACTTCAGTAAGATAGTGATAATAAGGATAAGCAGAGATATCGGTCACATATACTTATTCTCCCATTAATTGCTGATGTATTAGCATTTCTTCCTTTTATTTTCACTCTGGGTTCCTCCTGAACTCCTCCGAGCAGTGAAATATGCAGACGCTCATCCTTACACTCTTTGAGGATGTGTTAATCCATTTCATCTGTCCACGCTGCGACTCGTCCACCCACACAACGCATCTCCAACCGTCTCTCCCACCCTTGGCTGCTCTTTGATACCGTACCCCGCAAAATCTGACAATCTTTCAAAGACTTATCTCTCTTGTATTCCATCAGTGGCTCCTTTTGCTATTTTGTGATAGAGGCGGTAGCAATTTTGTGCCTGTACAGCCGGAGAAGTGAAAAATTATGTAATACGAGAGGGAAAACATCGCCTGATGTTGCTTTGAGACGGTGTTTGATGCATCTTGCACTGTATCCCTGTTTCACACTCGCTCTTTCACTCCTCTTTCATTTAGCCCGCTATCTTCTTGTACAGTAATCTCATCAGCATTCTCAAGTAACACAACTTGACTTTGCACTTCTGTTCAAATAATCAACTGTTGCTTTTGGGCTGATTATTCTTAGAATTTATCAATTTACCTGTGACAGCCAGCCATGCCTTTTCAGAATCATTATATAAGAGCCATGCTGTTTTAAAGGACGTTCCAGACTGCCTTTCATTCAGCTAAATTTAGCCAGAACTTAAAGTCCTTTTAGTTTTTGATAAGCAGGCATTTTAATGTCTTTTCTTTATGGAGATGAGGGTGTTTTCAAGGGCTGTTTTCTAGCAGTGCTAATCTGTGTTTCTCTCGTTCCCTCTCCCCCCAGGTGAGTGTGGAGGTTTTGGTGGAGTACCCTTTCTTTGTCTTCGGCCAGGGCTGGTCCTCTTGTTGCCCTGACCGGACCAGCCAGCTTCTAGAACTGCCCTGCACCAAGCTCTCAGTGGGCGATGTTTGTATTTCACTCACCCTCAAGAACCTGAAGAACGGATCTCTGAAGAAGACTCAGTCCCTGGATCTGGCCCCCCCAGTTCCAGACCCAAGCCTCAAATCCAGTGATCCCCAAATCTGCAGCGGAGGAGGGTCCAGGCACAGCGAATGGGAAAACGGCCTCGGCCAGCGAGCCCAGGGAGCACGAGGCACCAGTGAGAAAAATGGCGATCTGCTGTTTGGTGAAAGAGAGACGGTTTGTACAATTCAGGTAGCTGGAAGTGGCCCCAGTAAACAATCAAGCATCAGGAAAAGAAGATGGTCAGCTCCTGAAGGTCGAAAGGTGGAAAAGATGGAGGAGGAGCCGCCTTTGACCCTGCCCAAACCCTCTTTTATCCCTCATGAGGTGAAGGTCAGCATCGAGGGAAGGTCGAATAATGGCAAGTGACGGCAGGACTGTTAAACAACCATTAGGACTCTGCAAATAATACTCAAAGCCCATCTTAATGTTTGGTTCTTTTAAGCTTTTGTTTAGATTTTTCTATCTTGAATGCTGTACTACAGGGGTACATTTTCTGTACCTTCTCCAGCATCACCTTACGTGTCCCTCCTACATATTTTATAACACTTTTTTTTTTTTTTTTTTTTAATTAGATGAGTTTGATATCACACTTACAGTCTGTGCTGTTTTGGTGGTTTCCATGAGATGACATGAAATGAGGGATTTTTGGAGGCTGTGTGGTGCACGGGAGCGGTGTTGGAGGCCTCTTCATGGCTGGCTACACTTTCTACATAAAATATTCACACCCAGTTAGACTCTCGGCAGCGGGTTTTGTTTTGAAATAAAACACTTTCTCAGTATTTCGCTTGACACGAAATAATCCCAACAACGAAAGATAGGCGGATAAATCAGATCTTAGCTCGAACAAAAGTAGCTTACGCTAGCCAGAATCTGTCAGATCTGACTCTTGACGTCATCACGTGGTGCCAGCGTGCCACGCAACCGAGAGGGAACATCGCTCACTTCACTTTTACCGTAGCTCTGCTTTCTTCTGGAGCTTTGATTTTTCTTACTAAAGCCCGTGTCGCCTTTCATCCCGCCTATTTCTAATGACTGTCAAGTAACCTTATTCAGGTTTGATTCAGTGCCAGGTTTAACGTCTAAATCTGAGACGCTCTAACCAAACACACACGTGCAGACTCACTGGGTTGGTGAAGTTTTATTTGGACTCGTTTCTTTATATTTTTATGGGGGAAAAAAAAAAAAGAACAGCTGTGTGAGAGCAACGAGAGTATGAGCATGTCGGCTTTGAGAGGGTCAGGATGCTTCAGAGCACTTAACGCGCCTGTCACACTCACTGTACAGCTGTCCACATTTGTTTTTGTCTCTTTATCTACGCAGTACTGTATGTTTTTAATTTTTAATTTATGTCCAGAGGAGGGTAGGAGCTAGCAGCAGCACTTTGGAACGGTAAATCTTTTGGAAAAGTGAAGGGGTCGTTTTGGAGCAGATGTACCTTAGGATGAAAAAAAAGGGATGATAGCCACAGAGAGGAGTCCAGTGTATGGTCAGAGAAAAAAATCTATATGGTGACTAGAGGAATTTGAAGCAAGACTGTATGTAAGTATGTGTGGATGCAGAAGGGTATCAGGATGTGCGTGAGGATTTGAGAGGAAGATCTAAAGGGTGTCATGTGTTTGCAATGTGTGCATGTGATGGAGTGTGTGAAATGCCAGCTTGCGTACATGCATACACACATTTACACACACACAAACAGGACAGCGCATTCCTGAAATCAAGAGGACTTTTGTGCAAAGACACTATTTGACTGACATTTACTGCTAACAAGTACAGCTGTGTGGACTGTGTGTGTGTGTATGTGTGTGTGTGTGTGTGGGTAGAAGGATGTACTTAGATTTAGAGAGTGCTTTATGTCCAGGGTTTCTACGTGGAGTCGTACTTAAGAGAATCTTGCAATTTGCACATGAGGAGGAGGGAGGAAGGTGGCGGTGGTGATCTGTGCTAAAACTAGCCCCCAGACCCCAGAAACACACTGGAGGAGACCAGGGGTTTTGTTCCTCCAGGTGCACGTGTCAGGTTATAGAGGAAGACATTTGTACAACAGCACAGGTTGAATTCCTTTTTTTTTTTTTTTTTTTACCAGGATGGTAATGTGCCTGCCTGCTGGAGTTACTGGTGTTAGCGCGAGAGAAACCCTTTCAAGCAGATAAAGGAGAATGGAGTTTTTCTAGTCCGTTTTTCCCGCCCTCGACTACCAGGAAGTGCGGGTGGGGGTTAATTCCTGATCGCATTCTCTGCTCTGAGTCAGCTGAAACTCTATTTTTTCCTCAAATGTAGCCATTACCTCGAGAGATGCGCGGGCTCACTAGCCCCGTCGCCCAGATAAAGCCAAGCTTTATTAGTCCGATCACCTCCCAGGTTCTCTCCTGCATACAGTGTTCTTATTCTGAGCTTGACCACAATCCTATTCCCTGTCTGAAATATGCCGCGTGTTAACTCTCAGTTTTGTGAAGTTTTCGATTTTTAAAAACTGGATTTGAAATCATTCACATGTGTGAGTGCACAGTATTTTCGCAAGCACGCGGTGCCATTCAGCCTATTAAGATTGTTTGTCCCCACGCTCAGTATTTGCACGTGCAGGTCAGCGGCAGCGGAGAGGCGGCCTCCTGGCACGTCTCTTCAGGTTTCTGGATTTAGATGTTTTATTTGTCAGGAATGGAGATTAGCATCAAGCCCCTGATTGTCTCCAGAAAATGGATTCAGGTGTTTGTGGCGGTGGGCGTTAACCAGGGTGACGGCAGGACAGGCGTGTGCAGATACACGACACTGGCAGAGCGTGTGAACAGAAAAATGAGATTTGCTAAGTTTTTAATTGTTATAACGCAGGGCTGCACCACAGCTCTGAAATGATCGTTGGTTGTGGAGCGAGTGCGGTGTGTGTGTATGTGCGTTTTTTAGTCTAAGTTTGTGTGAGCGGCTGAGGTAACTGTCCACTTTTTTTTTATCTGATCCCCTTTTCCAAAAAAAAAAAAAGAAATAGAACCACGGTGATTTAACAGACCATTAAAACTTGCTTTGGTTACATTAGAAAGCAATAGATTTCCTACACAAGCGTTTTCTGCTTGTGCGCATACACACAGTCATTCCGCTCAAATCCTCTGCAATAAACGCTGAACAATAATCCTTGAGTGTTACAACCGAAACACCTCCTTTTTTCTTCCCTTACGGAAACGACAATCTTGCCACATAGTGGAAGCTGATACACTGGACGCTGCTCCCGTCACAGTGAATGACATACAGACACACAACTGGAGTTACCAGTTTTTATCAGGGAAGTATATGCAGTGTGTATATATATATATATATATATATATATATATATATATATATATATATATATATATATATATATATATATATATATATAAAAAATATGTCAGCCTCTATTGTCCCAGCGCTCAGTCACAAACGCTGTTGCCTCACTGCAGAGAGCGCGTAGTGCACGCCTGCAAGTAACCAGCAGACATCCCATACTCCACCCGCGGCTGCCTCGTCGCCACGGCTCCCGCACTGACCTCGCTAACTTTGTTTCAGGTACCCAGCCATAGCCAGCCAGCAAGTTTTGACCCTCAACAACCGCAAGCTACCTGTCGGCGCGGCCTGACCCGGACGACGGGGGGGCGGGGTTGATATTTGGTCACGGCGTTCCCGCTGGGAGCGCACAAATTTAGGAAAAGGCAGCACGAACAGCCCCTCACAGTCACAGTTTCTGAGGGTTTATGTGTCGTTTTGAACTCATTAGCGATCATATTTGCCCCATCCAAATGTACCATAATGTGCAATACTTATTTTCTCCCCTCTCTCCCTTTTGTTGTGCCAAGTGTATGTAGCATAGAAGTGCTCCGGCGTGTCATTTTTGCTGATGGCTTGTGTGTTTTCTTTGTGTGTGCCTGAAAAGGGTCACGACGCTCTTGAAAAGCAAAAGAAAATGGAGCGTCTCAGTGTCTCAGTTTTTGTCTGTGGGGCCTTCCTGAATTTGAGTGTGTAAGACTCTTCTGTGTGTGTGTGTGTGTGTGTGTGTGTGTGTACTCACATTTACTACATATTGAGTACCAAAGTCCTCATTCTACTAGCAAAGTGGGGCCATTTTGCTGGGCCCCACAGACTCAAAGGACTGTTTGAGGGTTAAGATTTGGTTTTAAGGTTGAGGTTAGGACTGGGTTTGGGTTCCGGTTAGGGTTATAGGGTTAGTTGGGATGGTTAGGTTAAGGGGCTGGGTATAACATGAAAGTCCCAACACAGATAGAAATGTGAGGATGTGTGTGTGTGTGTGTGTGTGTTTTCTTCTCTATTGTCTGTGAGATTGTTGACCCTCAACAGTTCACGGTGAGACCCGCAGGAAAAAAATGAAACCTCATTGCTAATGGGGACCACTTTTTATATATATAAAAAATATAAAATAAAAAAAAACAGAATTAAAAAATAAACAACACCCAACCACCAGAAATGCACATGTAAGTAGGTGTTAAAAGACTTGATAATGTTTCAGCACTTTGTAATCCCAGGACGGGCTTGGTCGACCCCCCTCTGACTGGTACCGTCCACGGGGGGAAAACATTCATTCAGAACAGACAGAGAGAATGAGAGACAGAAGGGGTGAGGACGGAACGAAGGTTTTCAGTTTTTGCACATCGCCTTTGCCGTAACCTTGCGCTGATCTTTCTGCGACCCACCCCCGCTCGGCGCCCGGCGCGTTCTTGGGTTCAACGGGCTGAGGCGGTTCTTTGGTCCTGAAACCTTTCTCTTGTGGAGTTTGTTCCCTTCGTTTATGGGTTTTTCGGGTTTGTCAGGAACGCGTTCCACCACACACCACGCCCAGCTGTGCGTGAACGAGGCTTTAGGTCCAAGTCCTGACCCGGCGGACGCGTCGGGCACAGCTCGGTTCGTCACGGTGTGAAAACGGTGCACACAAACCTTCGCTTTGTTTTCTTTGTTGGTGCAGGAGCTTTTTTTTTTTTCTGTTTTCCGTCTCCTCGTAGCACTCAATATAATGTCAGGGGACTTAAAACTATGTAGAGAATGTGTCAATGAGTTTTTATGACAAGCTTCCTCGCAAAGAGGAAGCACTTTTAATGTTGTCTTTAAAAAAAAAAAATTGGCTTCTTGCACAATTTTACAATAACATGAATGTCGGTGTGTCAGCTTTGACTTTCGATCAGAAAATTAAGGCATGTGTGCTCTTTGTTTCTTGGATATCTGTACTTCAGTTTCTTTGGAAAAAGGATGTGTTTTTGGCACTTTGTCACATGTTGAATTTGAACAGAATTTAATCAGGATTCCTTTTTTTTCATTCTTTTTTTTTTTTTTTTTTTTTTTTGTATGACATTGTTGATGTCCATAGCGCTGGATAACTACTCAGGCAGAAAAAAGAAAAAAAAAAATAGTAGAAGCCCACGTAACAGTTTAGTTTGATCCCAATCAATTTACAGAGTGGGCTGTTTCTTATGGGTTCTAACATATGTAAATTTATTACATATAATTTGATATGATTAACAAATGTCTTTATTGACAATTAACAATGACTTGTTATGATGATATTCTGTGTGCTATGCTGAAGACGGCCTGGACGACTCTTCGGTGTACTGAACATTTTGGATCTGCCTCCCTGCGCAAGGCGACAGAAACACTTTACCTGACGGGCCGTTTCCTTTCCTGAGCTCTGACGCTGGTGGGTGTGTCAGCTGCGGCTGACCCGATTCCTCCGTCTGCTCCGAACACTGGGCCCCAAGACTAGCAACCCGGTCTGGTTGGACATCACACCGAGTACTGAACTGAAACTTTTCTCACGCAGCGGTGGCAGATAATCGGCACGGACCTGCACAGACAGTCTGGCCTGGAGTTGGCTGGGAACTGTGCACCAGTTCCCAGCCAACTTGTTTGTACTATATTGTACTCACCAAGTCCCTGTGTCTCGCCCACACACCCCTTTTCCTCTATAGCGTTGGAGAAACCCTGTTGGTGTATGTATTTGACATCTGTACAAATGCACCTCTTTGAAAAAGAAAAAGAAACCTTGACATATCTGTAATAATCAGCCTCCCTGTGTTTTCATTTACTGCCACCTAACATTTAACATTTAAAAACTGCTGATAAGTATTATTTAAACATATATTGGAGGTAAACGTGCAGAACAGCACCCTCAGGTGTACTATAGTGAGTACAAAACCCATGTCAACAGCAGGGGTCATGAGTGGCGTCCGATCCACTGGTGCTTTTTGTCCAATGGTGAAATTGTGTTTTTCTACCATCCACACAAGTTCCAAATTAACAGAGTATTATCACAATGACCATATAATTAAGAACCTTTAATACTGAATCAACAAAGTTCGGTTAAAAATGAACCTAGTGGATTGTTTATGTAATTAATGGGACCAAGTAGTCCATAACTAACTCTTTAATGCCAGTGTTTGCCTGCACATGGTCTCTCCCACAGGCAAGGCCTGTAATTTACCTGTCATCTTGGAGGACATTTACAGAAGGATTGACACAACTGAGGTCCTGCATGCAGTTTATTGCAACATGACTTTCAGTGTTAAAGGGAAATTTCAGTCTTGCATATTGATTACATTCATTACGACTTTACAGTTCAGTAGCAGCTTCCCAGAAACACGCCTCCGACCTCGTCCTACTCGGGGCCTTTGCAACGTGTTCACACCTGCACGCTCAGAAATGAAATCTGCATCCTTAGTAAACGTGACGGCTTGACTTTTTCGAGTCTGAGCTAATGGGAGTGTTGGGATATTTCTGGGAAACTGTTTCAAGGCAAAAGTTATTGACAGATAATCCTGAGAGAAACAGGATGAGATGCTACAGTGGCTTCTTCGTGCATGTGTTTGTGTGTGTGTGTGTTCCCTGCTAAGTGAACATTTGGCTGGCCTGTTGTGTGACACGGATGAAAGTGGTTCTCTTGCTCAGCTCTTTAAGCTTGGCTGCACCCACATAAGTGCAGGTGGAGCGCAGCCCCCCCAGCACGTCACGAATGGTGTTCTCCACATCTCCTCTGTAGGGAACCTCCACCGTCTTCCCCTCTGAAGCCCTGAGTGCAGAGACAGAGAGACCTGCATGAGATTACTTATGCCTGTGAAATTTGTCAAACTTAGAAAAGTTAAGATGATGTGACATTTAAATAGAAGCCAAATGAAGCAACTCCAAACAATGCTATTAGATAATGCTAACAAACAATTTTCAACTGTTACTTATGATGCAGCTTCTATCAGTAGAATTCAGTTGTTACAGTTGTTACTTTTCTTTCAGTTAATTTTTAAATGAGCAGTATGTAAGAAATGTATTTAGGCAATGGCCCTGATAACAACAGTTGTCCAGCCAGAAGATTGTAATTTCAAATGTTGAGTTGTCATTTTGTGTCTTGGCCTGTGGCACCAACCTCCAAAACTCTGCCAGATCTCACAATTACTTTTTATTTTTAAAGCAGAGTGCTTCCGGGTCAGTAACCGGAAGCAAAATAGACACAACGATGGCGTAAACGCATTATCCGTGGGACTTTGAGTTATATTTTCGTATGGGCCTCACATATAAAGACATTAAATCAGTTCTTGGCTCTAGACTCGGCTTCAACATAAGTGAGAGATATCTGAAAAGATTACTCAGCAAGAGGGGACTTTCACGTCGTAAAGGCTACCCTCATCTTGCGGTCCTGATCCAGCAAAAGTGGGTCCTTTTTTATCGTATTTATTTTATTAGGTACGTTTTTTAGTTCGTTTCCTGGGTATAAAAGACACACGCAGAAATAGGGTCTCTCACCTGTACTCTGCAATCCCACCTACATATTTCTTCATGGCCGTGTCGGAGCTCATGCCGTAAAAGAGTTTGTACTTCTTGCCGTTCTTCTCGATGACCTCGCCGGAGCACTGGTCGTGACCAGCCAGCATTCCTCCCATCATCACAAAATCAGCTCCTGCGCCTGAAGAGCATCGGCGGAGAAGTTGGGCGGGTAAGATTCATGAACCGATCATGTCAGTCTAGAGTGTGACTCATTACAGAAGACCGGAATTTTTAAAAAAGAAATGTGAATGGAAAATTTACCAAAGGCCTTTGCTACATCTCCTGGGCAACTGCAGCCTCCATCCTGGTTTTAGAGGAAACGCTCATCAGGCTTTCCAATCAATCACTTTTCTACGCGGCAGATGCTGCCCCCTACTGGCGCATCTGCTTATCACAAGTCTATCATAATTGATTATTTACCCTTTGACCCAGAAGAATGAACAAAAACAGGAGCTCCTTTTATTGAGACCCAAATATCACTATTTAAAACAACCAAAAAGATATTAAATAAAATAAACTTTCATCTATACACTATTTGGAGGAAGGGTGTGGCTGCTCGGTGGTACTCACAGAGATGATGTGTCCCTTAAGACCATGAGCTGAATCTGCACACTCGATCACAGCGCTGAGCTGAGGGTAGCCCACTCCTGTTTTGATCCTCGTCGTGCACACTGACCCTGCAACGCCAATCAGTAGAGTGAGAAATGTTACAACAATCTGTGCGCAAACAGCAGATCTCAACTCATCAGGCGGAGTCTTCCAGATGTGTTCCAGATGCCTGAAAAAGGCTGGAGGACACAGACCATACAAGATATCTGATATCAGTCTATAAGACCGCACCCACCAGGCCCGATGCCCACTTTAATGATGTCAGCGCCTGAGAGGATGAGCTCCTCCACCATCTCTCCCGTCACCACGTTACCAGCCTGCAGACACAGATAGCACCCGTTAGCCAAGCGCGCTAACTCAGCGCGAGCGCCGTGGCCACCCGGCTCGACTGCCTCACCATGATAGTGTGTTTGGGGAACTTCTCTCTGACCATCTTCACAAACTCCACAAAATACTCCGAGTAGCCATTGGCAACGTCCAGGCAGATGTACTTGAGGGCTGGGACGGCTTCCAGGATGGCGCAAAGCTTCTCCAGGTCTGCATGGCCGCTGCCTGAGCTGGCAGCCACATGCTGGACAGACAGAAAGGACATCTCACAAATGCAAATGTAGAGCTATTCCACGTAATAGTGAATTTCCCAGGTCTGGGATGAATTAAAGTAGTTTTTTATTCTATTGTAATATGTGTCTCTAGCGACTTGTTGACGTTACCTCCAAGCATTCAGGGTGATTAACAGCAAAATTTCTCCAGTCTTCTACTGAGTAATGTTTATGAATGACTGTGAACAGCGTGTGCTAAAGAAGAAACAAACATTATTACAAAAATCAGTTTAAATGAAAATACAGCTTCTTTATTTGTGATATTTATTATCTAATGCTAGTATTCCTTAGCATGCATTCAAAATATCTGGCAGGCCCAAACAGAGACAGAGCAATCCCGTTGCTATAGCGACTGACTTTGCTGAGGACTCGAGCCATCTCAAAGGTCCCTGTGGTGTCCATGTTGGCAGCGATGACGGGGATGCCGGTGTATGTCTGTTTGGAGTTGCGGAATGTGAAAGTCCTCTGGAGGTCCACCTGACAGAGAGACAGTTTCTGTTGTACTGTGACGTTACAGCAATAACCAATGAGTTGAAGTTTATTACATTATTTATTAATAATCATGTAAACATTTGAAGCTAAATGAGTCGTGATGACGTCATAATTCCAGCTCGTTAGCAGCCTTGACTCACTGGCAGCAGAGTGATGAAAGGATTTCAGGGGTCACCTGACCTCCAGTTGGTACTATGTGATGTGGTGTGCATGTGTGTATGTGTGTGTGCTGAGGTGTGTTTTATCATATGCTGATAGCCTGGGGAGAGAGTGTGCGGACTGTGCCCTGCTGGTCTGTCACCCACAGAACTATTTTTAAACAGTTTTCTGAGAAGCCGCCCACGGCTCATGTTGCCCACCACCTGTCGGGCTCCGGTCCGCTTCAGGTGCCACCTACCACAACCTCGCCGTGGATACCACCGGGAGGTTGCAAGGGTGAGACTGAGACGCGCTGCTAAACTCGCCAATATCAAATGAGATATGGATTCGGGGTTTCGAAGGCTCTTGTGGCGAGTCGGGCCCCAGCTGATGTGGAAGGGTCCGTCTGCTCAGCCGGCCTGTTTCTCCTGTCACCTTTCGGAAGGTCACCTCATGATCACAGGACATGACCCACCTTTAGCTGGCGCAACATGCTTGCTTAAAAATAAGGGCGCAAAAATACAAATTTGTGCTTTTCAGCTCTTATAAAGCATCTATTCTTGACTTGTTGATGGAAATGAACTCAGTAACAGGCCTTCACATGATCAGCTCTGTGTAGCCGTAGTTAACGCGTCTCTGAATGCGCTTAATGCACTTCCTGAATGCACTTCCTGAATGCGTCAGTGAACACATTATTTGCTGTTGCCAAGCATCCTGATGGCTGACTGTTGGTGGATGATGTTATCTGAGCAACACCCACCTCAGAGCGACTCTTCAGGCTGCTCCTCTTGGGTCTGAAGAGGACATCCTTGAAGTCCAGCTTGAGGTCCGCGTCCACGCGAGGCATCCTGGATGCGGATGAAGAGAATCCCCTGAGGAAGGCTGCTGCAGCAGTGGTGGCTGTTGGTCCCAAACCCCAACCACCAAACCCGAACCTCCAGACGGCCAGCGTATTTATAGCAGCGGGGGGCCCGTCCCAGCCCTGGCTCCCATGGCTTTATTTGGGCCTGGATTCCTCTCTCCCTCTATCCCCATTTACTCTTTCCTCCCTTCACTCCTTCAGTGCTCTCTCTCTCTCTCCGTCAGGAGACCGGTTGTAGTGGCCAAGCTGGCACGCCTGTGTGACGTGCACACACACACACACATTCACAGAGTGCCGCAGTGACTTGTGCGCTGCAGTGTGAAAGAGCACACCTGCTGTCCAGTTGTGGTATTACTCCCTGAGGTACACAGAGAGATGTCCCCACAAAAATAGAAAAGTTAGAATTTAGTGAAGGATCACAAATTTGATCTTAAAGTCTAATATATCTTGTCGTCATATACCTCTCCTTTAGTGTGTTTATGTTTTATATACCAAACATATGTCGATGCCACTTTTTCAAGCCAAGATGATGATGATGATGATGATGATGATGATGATGATGATGATTTATTTCGGTTGTTGTTGAGTCACTGCTTTGGCATGAATCGCTGCCATATGAGCGGCTCTTGCCCATCATGCATTTGTACTGTCGTTTCAAAAACAAGCCACTAGATGTCAGCAGAGCGACACAAGCCGTTGCCACCTTCGCTTCCTGGCAACACTTATTTAACTTTATGAATCACATTTTTCTTTTTAAGAATATATATTTTTGTTGAGACGCTGTCTAATAATATTAATAGACTATGATTTTTTTCTTAAAAATATTAAAACCACAGAAACACAATGTATGAAATGAGTTTTTCATTGTTTATTTTTATTATTTTGGCATTCGATTCTTTAAAAGTTGGCCTACATTGCAGACTGTTGGAATGTTAGACAATTAATGTGGTTGCCTGGCAACAAAGTAGCCTGATTAGGTATATGAATCTCCCCAGGCTCTTTAGATGAGAAAGCATGAACCTTTTAAAAAGTTTAGGAATGAACAATAGTGAATATGCGTCAGTATCATTGTAAGCAAATGTAGTAATGCAGATAAATTATGTCCTACTGTATCTGCAGACAAATCCACAGTCATAAAGTACTTTGCTCTGCTCTGTAACCTCTCTGCATGTCACACTGAACTGATAGGAATATTGCTACAGTAGATAAGGTCAACTTTTAAAAGCTTTTAGACATTAACTCTGATAAGATACGAGGGGACAGTCTGTCTTTGATTGATGTGTACTCCGTTTATGGTGGGCCGACTCCTGATCATGGTCGGACTCTCACTTTTTCATGTGATTTGCAGGTTGAGGTAGAAAGTAGGTGAAACTTTGCATGCGTGGCATGAGTCCCTCCCATAGTTTCAGCCCTACAACCTTGATAATGTTAAACTGGTGTGCAAGAATTCTTCAGACTGAGGTCTGAGGCCCTGTCTACTGTATGACCTGGAGTAACCTTTACTCTCCCTCAAGCAACAACGTCAGCTTTTAACTTTTATTTTATTTGAACCAATGGCGCGCGTTAGCTCATGCTACGCTAACATGAGCTGTGCAAATGCACTCATCATGGTGTTAGCATTTCTGCTTGTGTGTCATGTTCTGCGCGCTGTTTGTGCACAATGGACTCACACCTAAACAACAGCGCAAATACATTTACTCAGAAGACATTTATGGGCATCAAGAGGCCTCACAGATGGTTTTGTTGGCTTTGATTGGCGTAACAAGGAAGGTCTTCTTCTGCAATAAAAATGTTATTTTTCGTCTTCCTGAAGCAGAAAGTTGAGTTTTGGAGATGCAGGTGTACTAAATGAGATGTTAAAACATACATTTACAAGCTGATCACTGGATAGGATTTGCCAGAAACACTGAAAGTGCCTCATCTTGATAAGTTTAATGGGAGTGTATCCTTTGAAGGTCTCGTCTGAACGTTTTTTAACTCTCTCGCAGAGTGGGCCGCGTCTTCTTTGCTCGTCAAACGAGCAGATGTGAATGCCACATGTCTGTGGGCGGGAGGATCTTTGATGCTCACTAGCTGGCAGGAGATGAAATGACGCAAACTTTAAAAGGTAAATCACACAGCACACATATTTTGTCTATGGAAGTGAAAATCAAAACTGATATCTGCATTCTTGACCTAAGTTAAAGCATGTGCGGGTCACTGGGACACATATTCTCCATGACACTTGAGATCAGCCTGCCCCACGCAGGACTGATGCACGAACTGCGCTTGCAGGAAGTGTTTGTGTGTTTTAAATTTTGTGTCTGAGGGACTGTAAATGTCTCACATTTCACACAGAGAACAGCAGCAGCTGAAAGGATCAGATTAGCAAATTCAGAAATCCCGTCTCATTTGAAGAAAGCTAGAAAACCTTGTAAACTGTTTGATTTCTCTGCATTCGCTTAGACTGCCTGTAATTATATCTAATAACTCATGTGGTTAAAGTCTGTTTACGTGGTAACAAATCTTCCCTTCTGGTTTCCTACATTAATCGGTTAGTATTTAATCCTACAGTCTCTGAGGTCAAAGTTCAACTCTCTCTAAACCAATTTACCCTAATGAGTGTGTTCAGTTACATCGGCTTAAGCAGGACACAAACAGCTTGTTTTTTGTAAAAAAAAAAAGAATTTTATTAATACTTAATTTTGTTAAAAACAATATATAAAAATGACTTCATACTAAGTTTATTTACACATCATAGTGGCTTTTGCTTCAGAAAACAGAAACAAATCACTACTTGGACAAAGTGGAAAATAAAAAGTCCTTCCCCTGCAGTGACGGAACTTAGTGAAGTGAGCGTTCAAGAAACAAGGTTCTCTATTTCTGACCAGAAAACAAGTCTGCAGAAGGTTTAATAAGAACAGTCTTGCTGCTACAGTAAGGCCAAACTAAGCCGCGTGGAAAAACCTCCTTGGTAAAGTGACAGTGTAGTTTTATTTTATTTATTTTTTTTTTTAAATATAGTCTTTGAAATTAAATAAAACTTCAAAATGGAGAGCTTTTCAAAAAGCAAGCTAGTATTGCACAGGCTGATCTCCTGGTACCCTTTAAATAAGAAAACAAAAATCTCAAGGAAGTCACACTCAGGAAGCAGCTGCTAACGGACTAAAACACAATGTACACAATGACAATGTCATGTCAGCTTTCTGTTGGCATGGTGACGAGACAAAAAAAAAAAAAAAAAAAAAAAAAAAAGGTGCCTGTTCGGAGATGGAGGAGGTTGTGGGAGTGTTGCCAGAATGCACAGGTACAGGTCACAGACAGGAAAAAGCTCCATTTAACCCACAAATCGTTGTGTCTCGTTAGCATTCAGCGCCGCGCAGAGCTGCTCAGCCTCTAAATATCCTCTAAAACATGGCAACGAACAGCGAGAGGAATGAGAAAATAAATATAAAATCATGTACGTCACACTGCATCATTAAATCTGCTGTCAATTTTTTAAAAAGCCATAAAATAATCACAGAACAAAAGCAAACATACAGTCTTAAGCTAGTCTAAAACACAAACGTTTGTCGTAATGGAGTGAAAAACATCAAGAAAAAATGAATTCAAGAAATGAAAACAAGAAATGAATTCAAAGTGTTTGTTCAAAAGCTAAAGAAAGTTGCAATAATCTGTATCAGGTCAACTGATGCAATAATTTAAAGAAAAATAAGAAAACATCAAATCGTGTGTCGAACGTGCGACGTCGTAAGGAACAGACGCTCCAAAGGAATGAAAATACAGCAGTTGGGAGTGAACGTGCTCTTTGACTTTGCTGTTTCTACGTGTTTGGTATTTCAGAGTCCCGGCAGTCGGCTCGGTTTACGTGTGGTAGATCTTGGGCTCGTACTCCGTGTGAGGCGATGCCAGGTCTCTGTGGATGGCGGCTGGGATGGCGGCGCGGTGCTGGTGGTTGTCGGTCAGCGTCAGGTTCAGCAGGCTGGTGCAGGTGGGCAGGTAGACGTGCTGCACGTGATCCACCTCAGAGCGACACACAGGGCACAGCTGAGGGGGGAGGAAAGAGCGTCGGTTAGAGCGGGGACGGGTTAGTGACAGAAGAAGCCGCCGATAGAGAGGAAATGTTTACATCCCAGGATTTGGAACATTAGGCGGGCCTATTTTCTACTCTGGTGGACTTGAAGTATGAATACAACCAAAACAGCAGCCCCACTTCCTGGGTCAAAGGTCAGCTGAGTTTCTATGTTGTATGCTGTAAATCCTTCACACACGTTTGTATTTAGGGCTGAAACGATTCCTGGAATAATTTGAGTAATTCGATTACTACAGGAAAAAGCTTCGATAAAAATTATTTGCGTCAAAGCTTCGGTCCACTATACTTTGCACTGCATTTGGCACGGATCGTCATTTCTGTTGCGCAACGCGCTCACTGTTTCGGCTGCTGATACGTCACTGAAGAGCGATGTGAGGTGCAGATTGCAAAGAATTTAACATTAAAAAGAAAACGTAGTGCAATGTGTCTACTGTAAGATGCAGTTAGCATAGCATAATAGCACAACGCTGCTCAAAGGAAACATCCGGTCTCTGCTAAAAGTCCGCAGAGCAGACCGGAAACAGCAAGCTAAGGCCAACGATAATTAGCAGCAATTAACAGAAATCAGTGTCATCCAAGACTGAGAGAAGTCTGGTAACTGACACACTTTATAGCTCTGTGTAAAGGCTGATTCAGAACTTTAATCAATGCGGCAGCTACTCTGCTAGCCATCATGTTTCCCCAACTCGGCTAAGTGTTTGCTTAAGATAATTATATTATAATAATAATCCACAGAAAATTAAGCGCTATAGTGAGTTTGTTAAAGCTTGAAATTCAGTTAGTCAAATTGTAAAAGCAGTCAGTTTAATTAACGCCGTATCTACGTTTGTATTTGAGCATGTTCAACGGAACAAGAACGTTACGGATGCTTTTTAATGAAGTTAGAGAGTAAAAAAAAAAGTCACAGTGTGCGCAGTATACTTCCGATTACTCGATTAATCGCCAGAATAATCGATAGAATACTAAAATAATCGATTGCTGCAGCCCTATTTGTATTTCTGTCTTTGTCGGGACGCCGCTGACATCAGCCCCTAAATGCCCAACCCGAACCCAAAACCACGTCGTGACCCACAAACGGAACGGAACCCCCTCCTGCCCTCACCTGGAGCTGGCTGGAGCAGCTCTGGCAGCACACCATGTGACCGCAGGGGCAGAACGCGGCGTCGATCTCCTCCTCGCAGCACAGCATGCACAGCAGCGCCTCCCGCAGCTTCCGCAGCCGCTCCTGCAGCGCCCGGCTCTGCTGGCAGCTGCCGCAGTCCGGCCCCTCGTCCCTGCACGGGGAGTGGGGCGGTGACGAGCCCTCGCCGCTGCCGCTTCGGGACACCAGGTCCACGATGCCGGAGTTGTAGAGGGCGCGGCGGGCGTGGTCGTACACCTCCTTGGCGGTGCGGCGGATGTCGAAAACATACTTCTTGCCCAGGTTGATGTTTTCGTTGAGGAAGAGCGAGGCCAGGTGGCCCTTGAAGTCCCTGCTGTACTGCATCATCACAGCGTTGGTCACCGTGTCGCACCTAGCACAAGACAGGAAATGATCGCAAATGATGAAAATTTCCCAGGAAAATCATGTCCAACTAGGCCCGTTTGTGTTGTTTACCTGTGCTGGATGTATTCCAGCTGCAATAAATGAGAAATGTTTTTGTAAGCGCGGCCTGAGAAGCAGGGCCGAGCTCAGGTTTTGGTTCCGCCTCGTCCTCACGGAGACGAGATCACAGCGGTGTGACCGCAGTGAACAAATAAAAACCCACCCAATTTGACTTAATGATCTATTCAGACAGCGGATAAACCGCTTCATCAAAACCTGTCACAGCCGCAAACACGGTCTGTCACGACTGTTGTCAGAAACCCCGCGAGAGGCTACATATTTGCTAACGCTCACCTGTAGAAGGCGTGCGTCTCTGTAATGGCTCGGTACAGTCCGCTGGCTGCTCGGTTACTGATCAGCTTAAACAGAAGCACCACGCTGTCGCTCGTCTCCTTGGTAACCGTCAGATACACCGTTTTCCCCGACTGGGTGGCGATCTGGATGACTGGATAGCTTATTCTAGCGAGAGAGCGAAAAAGAGGCTCATTTGAGAGGCCGTCTTGATGCAGAACAGGCGCAGACGTGTGCAGGCCCGTGCGGCGCGTACCTGTTGACTAAGCTGAAGTCCTCCTTGCAGACGGCGATGCCCTCCGGGCCGACGCCGATGGCCAGGCGCTGGCCGTTGGCGTCGCGGGCCCAGTGCCACTCCACCCCGTAGTGCTCCAGAGCGGCCACTAGCTGCAGGGCCTGGTACTCCACCGAACCCTGGCTCAGCCCCGCCAGCGTCTTGTGTCTGGATATGATACTGCAGAGAGAGACGTGACCTTGGTGGTTACTCGTCTCTAACTGGGTCGACTACAGTTCAGAGCAGTTTGTTTATGAGTAATGATTTACGGGTTAGAGTCTGCACTTTGCAAATGTCCTGTTGCCTGGACGATTGTTTTTTTTACAGCTTTGTGTCGACCCGTGTGGTACCTGTCGATGGTGGCCACGCTGGGCTCCTCCCCGCACAGCTCCGAGTACCAGTACCGGGCCGTGTTCTGGTTGTAGTCGCCGAACTCGGCCTGCGCCAGAAGCGCGCTCAGCTCCACCGCCTGGTCCGAGCACATGCGCAGGTGCCCGTTGTGGAGGTCCTCCTTCACGTGTGTGAAGAAAATGTGCCTGGTGGACAAAGAGCAGAGCAAAGGAGAGGTCAGAGAGGGGAAATGGGGTCATCCGGATGCTGGTCACACATATATTCTTCATTTCAGAGATGGAATTGTGGAACGTAGATCTGTGAGACACACGAGAACCTTTGAGGAACACCCAGGCCGCAGCAGGTGCTCACTGCAGGGCTGAAGCTTCAGAAGAACACCCCTGGCCTTTGTTTTGCAACTTGTCTGAACCAATTTCCCCTTTTCTTAATGTCTTCCGCGGCACGCTATCCAAAAGTGGAAGTCCAGGGAGAGAAAGTGGCTGTAGAGGAAATACTCAAGCCGAGGTCAACAGGCGCCAGCTACAGCGCCGATACCGGCTCTGGAAACAATCACGCCGCTAACAACCGCCAGCATCCTGCTCGGCCATCTCGGTCGAGGGGTCAAATAAATCTCACTTGGAAAGTTTTGACTCATCATACTCTTATTTCCTCGAGATGAGACCGGTGGTCAAGCCTGGCTTCATTTGTTGGAGTTCAAAGACGAGCGTTCAGGAGCAGCAACGCTCGGATCTGGCGTGGTCAAGAAAAACAGGTCGTTTCTCAGGCAACACAAAACCAGTCTTCCTTTGTTTTGACCAGAAGATGAGAGGAATTCTTTCCCAGAAGCCACGTGGGGAGACGTCACGGTGAATAACACGGGCTGGATCCTGAACTGCAGTAACCTCAACAGATTTGTCTGGGTGACCTGTGGCAGAGGATCCTTAAGAAGATTGTACAAACACCCACCTGCTAGCGGTCAGCTGCTTCTGTCTGGCAAGTCAAACAGCTTTTCCACTGGATAAAGCTGCACGCCCGGTTGCCTGGTGACCAGTTTACAGTCTTGACAATGGATCTTTTATGAGATTTGAACAACATTAAGCTTAAACATGGATTGGCCCCCTTTGTACCGATACTGTTACCTTAGCCTTCTACAGCTAACTTAGGGCCGGCCAGCAGCTAGCACTAGCACCCGTACTCAAGTCTGATCATCTGTCTCCAGCAAACTTCTTTCCACTTTTGCTAAAAAATAATCACATTTTTCTGGCTTGTGCGGGATGCATCTGTAGAGAAACGGAAGTATTTCATATTCTGCCTGGGACCGCTTTGCTGTTCCGACTAAAAATGAATTCCCCTCGAGCTACGATTCCTTAAGATACAGCGACAGTTTCTAGAGAAAATCAGGTCAGACTCTGACTGGAGGAAATCTGCGAGGCTTCAAAAGGACAGCTAGGTGGACAGAGGCGGTAGCAGTCCCCATCCCTTCATAACGTTTCAAAGGATCCAGAACCTACGTACCCAAAATACCCAGGAGGAAAATCAAGGAGGCCACGTTTCCTTGATCGTCTTACGGGACTGAAAACCCAGACTCTTAAGGGACGACTGGATAGCAGCATGCATGCTCCTCTATTCTAACAGCTACTGTGTGCAAACAGACACTTTTGCAGCTGTGAGGCAAACAGTCGGCCTGCAATGTCCCTCAAAAAGCCCGGCCAAAACAACGAGCCCCTACAGCCCACTAGCCAGAGGCAAAACAAACAGCGCTTTGATATGGCGTTAAACATCCCATTCCATTCAAAACACACACTCATAAAAAGAAAACACTGTGCTCTATTGTGTCAGGCCCAGCAAGCATCATGTGACGGAGCACTCCTAGCTAGCTACCTACCCGACGCAAACAATAAGGCTGGAAAAAAACGGTTGCTACAGGGCGAGCCGCCGAGGTTACTGCAGTTCAGGTGGAGCCTGGGATGAGGTTAACACCGATCCCTAAGCTCGCGGGCGACACGCAGGGCTTCCCGGACGCATGTCCTGACATGCAAATGCCTCCTCCACTGAGCCGTCCGGTTTTACGTTGATCGGTGCTGCAGCATTTAGAAACCGTCAGAAATATTTTCAGTTCTGGATTATTGAAATTTCCACAAAAGAGGTGCGTGCGGCCACCATAAACCTGCTAAATCCACTCGGCAAACAGCTGTACAGGTTTTACAACTATCTTGCTGATTGGATTAGACATTCATCTAAGTTGGGGCCTGTTTATTGTCGTGTCGCTGCAGAAAGACCAGTAACCGTTAGAGGAACAACGAGGACACCGTCCCCCCCAGACGAGCCGCAGGTGGCAGGCAGGGTTTGTGGGTTTCGTTTCAGCGTGTGAACGTTAACAGTCACACGCGGTGGCGTCCTGCTGACTGAGCGTGTGAGGGGCCAAAGTCTCCTCACCTACATCTACGTGGAGACGAGGTCATTATCGTCAAACCACAGTCCCACTTAAGATTAGTCATTCGTGGACGTGAGACCTTTGAGAGGTGCTGAGGTCAGGAGAAGGGCTGCACGTGTGTGTGAACGCTCAAAGGAAATCAAAGCGAATGCAAGGAATTAAAATATATATATATATTTTTATTTACGCAGGAAAGTCCCATTGAGATTAACAATCTCTTTTTTAAGGGAGTCCTGGCCAAGACAGCAGCAGAGGTCCACAACAGCACAAATACATGACACACACATTTAACAGTTACCTAAAAACAGCTACAAACCATAGATTTCATCTCCAAACCTTTCAGCAGAGATTTAAACTGAACTGTTGAAATCTGGGTCGCTGGTTCCAGAGCCGAGCCACAGAATTCTGCAGCCTGCAGTGCACTGGTCAGTTAAAAAACCCAAACACGCACACACACACAAAAGTATCCCAGCTATGTTGTTTGAGCACTGAACAGATACATTTCGTACCGTCACCAAGGCAACCGTCTGCAAAGACGCGATCTGATGATGGCGACGTCAGGCTCGACCTTGGCGTCTCCTCCCGCAGCTGCGAGAGCCGACGCAGAAGAAACAAATGTCTTCGCAAAGTGAAACTCAACACCTTTGCCTGGAATTGTTACACCCGGGCTCAGCCAATCACAGCCTGGGCTGCACACCTCATCTGCTGGGCTCACAACAATGCAGTACATGCAACTCCAAGAACAGGAGCTGCCAGGTTACTTTCTGTCAACGAACTGTAGTAACCCCTCCGTGTGAGCGAGTGTGTGTGTGTGTCTGGAGGTGCAAAAATGCCAGATATATCTGTGCTGTAAATTCCCAGAAGGGGACAAAATAAACTCCAAAACTCGCACAGTCAGACTGAGAGCTGATTGAAGCCCACTGTCGTCACAAAACAGACATGTTTTAATTTGAACCGTCGTTGGTGCTTAAGAGGAAGCGGAGCTGGTTCACGTCATGTTTTTATTTCCAGTATAGGTTTCGTTCCCTCGTGTAGCTATGTATGTACACTATGTAGCTTATACAGTTTTTTGTTTTTTTTAAAAAAAAAAAAACATTTTTCTGACCCAGATCTTGCTCCACAACCCCTTCCATGAGTGTGTAGTGGAAACCAGTCCCATTACGTTTGGACTCAATCCGCTCCTCCTGACAGAGCCTGCGGAGCATCCGGATCAGCGACGAGGACTTTAAAAAGGAGAATAATGAAGAAAAAACAAGCAACAGTGAAGAAAATATGCGACGCTGACACGACAAGGAGAGTTCAGGATGACAGGATCTGGCGCTGCGGACTGATGGCGTGCTAATCTGACGGACCGCGAGGCGCTCGGCCATCGGGGAGACTCGTAAGAACGATTTAGTGGCCCCGCCCGCGGCGCACGCCACATTTTTGAACATGCCTAAAAGAGAACATTGCGTTACCATTTCTTGCAGACAAATGTGGAGAAACCTCCTGCGTCTGAGCAGCCAGCAGGAAGGTCAAAACGCCTGGAGAAAGTTCTCCTTCGCCATTCAATGATTAACAAAAGGACGCCGCCGGTTCCGGTTCAGGTTAAAGACGGGTTCACCAGTAAACAGGTTAGCCTCAGTACCTCCGACGAAGCCTCTAAATAGCCGTGTGTGTCCACGGTTTGCCTGATCAGAATGTTAAACACGAGCTAATGAAGGGAAACATTCAGACCCCCCCTCTAGCACGTAGTGTTCACTGAGGCAGATAACAGTTCTTCAGACCTCTGGGTCATGGGAGTACAAATAAAAGGCCATTCAGGTGAGGGGGTTGTGTGTGTGTGTGTGTGTGAGACCACCATGAAGGTTTCCTCCTTGTGGAAGCTCACCCTTCGCTTTGAAGATGCTCAGAGCATTAACACCCAGAAAACAGCAAAGCGAGCGCGTGCACGGACACCCGGGTGACCTGCTGGTCTCCAAGCGGCGGCGCGGAGCGAAGAGCTGCTTACATAAGCGGCTCTGTATGCTCCGGCCACGTCAGATTACGTAAGAAAGCCGGTAAGAGCGGCGCAGAAGAGACCCCCCTTCCCTTCTACTGGGCTCTAAGTTGTGCTGTCACCGACTCCTCTTTGTTCACAAGAACATTCAGTCCAACTCTCTCTCTCTCTCACACACACACACACACACAGAGTAAAGTATATGTGTAGCCTGGATTTAAGTGGCCGACGGCGTCTCCTTTAACAGCAAACATGCGGTGCAGCAAGGCTGCACAAAGACGAGGCTGATAGAAGCGACGTGGCTGCAGGCAACAAAAGCTGCAGAGGCTGGGACAGGAAGTGGGTCAAAGGTCAGGACAGGAAACAGCTGAAACGAGCCAGTCTGCACTAATTACATTCCTCTTCATTTAAGGCATTTAGCTAATTAGTTATGCATCATCATGATCACGCTTTTCTGGTTTTTTTAGCTCTAAAACATTGCCTCGGTGTGTTGTTTTTTCTCGTCCGATGTTTCTGTCCGACCCGCTGCTACATTTCCTCTCACACGAGCACATGCACACTTACAAAAAGCGCATGTTGATGTCAACTGTGAGCATTAAGAGCGACTCCTCAGTGGCCCCACTCTATCTCAGAGACGTCAGCCATCTGCCGATAACCCCTGCTTATCTGGCCGAGGTCACGGCGCAGACGGCCAAGTGTCCTCCGCACTCGCACGCCCCGCGCACAACCCTTCGCTTTCTTGCCTAGAAACAAATGTGAGCCACGGTGCACGTCTGATCGTGTGTGTGAAAGATGTGGAGATGGTTAAAAGACCAGTTTACGCGGGAGACGTGGCGGCGAGGGAGTGGGAGCACTGGTCGAACGCTAGCCAGAGCAGAAGCAGTTTAATTACTGGCTCAAATGACCTTCTGTGTGTGTGTGTGTGTGTGTGTGTGTGTGTGTCACACTTTAGTATCAGACGACAGCACCTGGGGTAAAGAGAACAATCGCACCATCGTAGCAGACAGAGTAACACGCTGTTTGGGCTTCCAGGGGAGCTCGCTCGCTATTAATAACTTCAAACAACAGCGGAGGCGGGAAACACCAGGACCAGGACCAGGATCAGGGCCTGTCAGGACCTGTTACTTTGTTCTGACTCAGCTTTATCTGAGGCCTGATCCCGCAGCGGTAAGAGATCGTGCCAGGACGAAAACGGCAAAACCAAGACATCTGAAGGAACCGTGTCTTGTTTCGACAGAAGGGTTTTCATATTAACTTGTTCTTTCTGGTGAAATACAATTCTAATATTTCACTTGCAGCTAAAATTTAATCTAATAATGTTCGATTATTATTTATAGTTTTTTCCTTTTGGACTAATTAAGGAGGCACAGTCAGAGCGTTAATGATAATACTGCAAAAAATGGAAAAATTGCTAGTTAAACACGGACTGAAAGTACATCGATTGAAAGCATGACTACTGGAAAAAACACACACACACACACACAACTGGGCTGTTGCAGTTTCCAAACATCATATGCAGGAAAAAGTGAGATGAAGGGCCGTGTTTTGTTCTGCAGTTGTTCAAGCAACAAAAGCAGCCTGACAAAAGTTAGCCAGAGCTGAATGTGTGTGTGTGTGTGTGGAGCGTATGTTGGGGGCTGGGGTGTGGGGTGGCAGTGACAGAGGGCCAGGCTCACAGAGGGCTGTGGGGGCAGGAGCAGAGCAGCACACAGCCCCCAGAGCTGCTGGATCACGTTTCCTGCATGGGGCTGGGCCTGGATGAACTTTAGTAACCCTGTGAGCGCCCAGGAACGAGGTTACTACAGGGCATCTGAGGCAGGAGCTATGAGGTCATGCTCAGAGAGCCCACAACAATGGCTCATTCCATGCAAGCGCCTCTCGCCGCATGATACGAACGAGTGTAAACAGCTGAAAAGGTGTGTGGGGGGATTCCTGTGAAGCCAAACGCATCGGCATGGTTAAAAAAAAAAAAAAAATACCTTGTCTGTTCCTGCAGAATCAGGTGAGGCTCCACAAAGAACTTGACGCGCAGCCTCAGCCGACAGGGCGCCACGTTGTCCATCTGCTGGCAGATGCGGTTCCTCAGATTTAGCCACAGGTTCTCGCTTTTGGCGCCGGTGAACTGCAGCCCAAAGTAGTCCGCCTCAATGATGCCCAACTTCCTGCAAACCTGGAGAGGAACAAATGAAGAATTAGGAACATGAGGGAGAATAAAAATGATTGTGAAAGGAGTCAGGGGTGCCTGGACCCAGTCCTCGAGGGCTGCGATCCAGCCAGGTTTTCTGCCCTACCAGGTAGACGCTTTCACCTGAGGTCTCCCGTTCCTGCCTGGTAGGACAGAAAACCCGGCTTGGATCATTGAGGATGTCCTACTTAGTCCTTGTTTGACGATTTAAACAGCTTATTAAACTACTTACTGGGCTGACAGAGCCAGTATTTGTGTATCTGCACAACTTGAGTAAATAATTAAACGATTGAATTGTTTCTTTTGCAGCTGCAAAAAAGAGGTGTTGATAGTCTGAAACCACTTGAGGAGCGACGTAAACTTGAAAGGGGTTAATGGAACAGATAATCCCCCAACAGAAGCCAGGAGTTTATTACACAACCACTTGCTGAGGCTGAGATAACAAAAAGCTCACCCATGGCCAAGTGCAGATCAATAAAGTGGGAGATGGGGGGCTTCATAGAGGATACTCATGAAAGGGAAAGTTCTGCTGCTGCGACCGCAACTTCTGCTGGCTGGAGTTTCGTTTGTCTGGGTTGAGAAGCGCTTACAAAGGAAGCAGAATGAACTCTAGTAACCCCCACCGAAGCCATCTGCCTCTGGCTAATAAGCCCTGCAAGCTGAGGCAGTTTGACAGCAGCAGATAAACTTTTATTTGCATGGGTCAACTCGGACGGTTTGATATTTGAGTCTTTTTTCTTTTTTCTCTTTGTTCGTCTTCTTCTGTGATCATCACTGAAACAAATGTCTAACGTCATCAAAACGCCATCAATCAGAAGACGGAGATTATTTAACAGAGTTTAAACGGAGCCGTCACTGACGCCGGAACACGTGGATAATAAAATGACTTTAATCTGAGTGAAGCTGGCAATGAAAAGTTTTCTAGGTGAGCTGCCGGATCGCCTGTCCTGGCTGACACTGTCGCCTGAATCGATCAGAATGACACGCGCGGTGCGTTCCAGCACAGCCGCCTACCTTATTCAGACAGTCTTCACCGTTCGCCTTCGCGTCAACTTCCACTTCCATCACCACCGAATCTGGACGAGTAACGTAGCAGAGCATTTTGGCCGTGTCTCCTCGGAGTCTTTGGTTTTAAGTCGATGAGACAACTCTGGAGCGCCCTCGAAGCCCCCCTACATCGACCGTTCGTCACTTTCTTGGACCTTCTCTGTCTTTACTCACCAGCTGTACGCCTATATCAATGAGGTGCCGCGAGCCTCTCCGCCCACTCGGAGCCGTCCAATCAGCGGCGGCCTCACAAAGACGCTGTAAAATCCCATCCAATGAAAAGTCCCGTCATAAATACACGCTGTTCGGCAGATGCACGCCACTCGTGCGTGAGAGTGTGAGCCCGCTGCGCCCCCTTCTGGCATGAAGCTCAATAGACTTCAGCTGTGGTGAGTTTAATGGCTTGTGTGTGTAGATTTGTGTGAATAATTTATGCCTTGATATCCCTGAAATAGTAAAGATAACCGAAATGCTCAGCGCCTCGTTTTGGCCAGCAGGAACTGAATAGTTCATGATGGCGACCATGTTCAGCCTGGACTGTAACTCATTGATTTTTCTTTTTTTGTCATTGAATCAATGCAAACAACCCAGTCTAAAGATAGTAAATGCATTTATAATTTAACCATTTACGGTTTGTAATTCTGTGCCTGCATGCATGTGGTTTTTAATTACATTATTATTACTGTGTGCTCTATTTTCTGACCATATGCACACACTAGTGACTCTGTTCTGACCAGTTATCTGTTTGACACTTTGCTCTCTGTATCTATCTTTGACTGTTTGATACTGGGAAAACTGGACTTGAAGGTGGGCTTGCAGGTTAATGTACGCTGGCGATAACAGAAATGAAATGCAGCAAGCGTAGAGTATATTTTAACATGGACACCATCTTTGTCTTTTATCACACAAAGACTTCTCTTGGAGAGTTTCCTCAAATATTCATTCCTCAAACATGATAAAATGATGTAATTTCCACAGACGACAGGATGTGCACCGCAGACACGCACTTTCTTCTGTCTTTGTAACAACATTTAGAAATGTTATACATTCCCATAGCTCATATGTATGTGTGTACAAGAACTTGGACCTCTCATGTTTGGATACTGGCTTTTGATTTAGCTATTTGTCTGGTTGATGCTGTAAAAGTCCCAAAAATGTGTCCATTAAGCTATTTTCACCTCTGATTTGACTTCCACTGATCCTCCCAATCCAGCTGATGTTTATCGGCTCGGGTTTGTGCGATACGAGCAGCCTGTTTGGAGTGGCCGCTGTTCTTTTGCCCTGTAGTGATGCAACAAACGCACGATGTGACTGACAACACAGACGTGCAGCCTGGGCAGCCCTCATGGCCATAAAAGGAGACACAACAGAGACAGGTCACACAGTATTGTCCTCTGTTGACGGGGGGGGGAGGTTGGAATGCAGCTTCATCTCTTATTGTTTTCTACTTCCCACAGACCTGGAAATAGAACATCAGACACACAAGTGTAAAAAAAAAGTGCAAAAAATACAAGAGCACCGTGCACAAATTAGCCTCCTGGTGTGCACAAGCCCCTGGCTCGTGGTTAGGTGGGACATCATGCAACGTGACATCACTTTCCTCTAAGGCAAGTCACTGCTGACACGACTGGAGCGTGAACACATAGCTATGCAGGAGTTTGTGTGTGTGTGTGTGTGTGTGTGTGTGTGTGTGTGTGTGTGTGTGGGCATGACATCACAGCATCATCACTGCCCATCGCCAAAGCTGCGCCTCGGTTATGTCAGAATGTACCCAGAGCTGCTGCAGTCATTGTTGCTCCAGCAGCTTTGATTACGTTCTTTCTTTCTTTTGGATGCATCTCTTGGGAGGAGAAGAAGAAGAGGAGGAATAAGGAAAAAGTGGAGACTCGTGCACCCAAGTATGAGGAGAGGCCGGAGGGCGAGCAGCTCCTCCGAGTCTGAAGAGAGTCAACGTGCACAGTCGGAGGATTCCATCCATCAGCCCTCAGAGGGAGGACGCTCATCGGATGAAGAAGATTCATCATCCGACTCGGATGTGGAGGTCAGACATGGAATGAAGAGGAGCCAGAGGTTCTGCAGCTCTTTCAGCTTCGGAGAGGACGATCAGTCAAGAAATGAGGACGGTGTGGAGCTGTCGCCGCAGGGCTCCGGTGGAACGCTCGGCATGCAGGCAATGGAGACGGAAGAGGCGGCAGAATCCACGCGACAGGAGAAGCAGGACCGTTTATTTCACATGAGCCGAGCCCCGAGATCGTGCTTGTTCAGGCCCCAGGAACTGTGGCTGGCGGTGACACGATGTCTGAACCTCCGATGGCCGCCCTGCCTGACAATCAATAGGCCAACTGGCGTGAAGCTGGCCTACCGCGTTGGCGCAGACCAATCAGAGGACAGGGGGTCACCGGACAGCTCGACCAATGAGAGTTCTTCGTGGACATCTTCCTCAGATGACGCAGATGTGAAGCAGGATGATGAGGAAGTCAAAAGCAGAAACCTTCCCGCCCGCCGGCGTGAAATTTCCTGCACCACCTCCAGATTGCCCAGAGTCAGGCAAGCCCCGGACCCGATGCTAGCTTCCATGATCCTGGAGAAGGAAACTTTTCTGAGGATCGAGCTGGTTGATTCCGGTGAAGAGCGGGAAGACACACGCTACTGGGCGGAGTGGAAACTGTCGGACCGAGCTAAGGAACTGGCGGAGGGAGTGTGGCTCTCCAAAAGCCAAAACCGATGGACTGACTGATGGAGGTGGCGGGCCACCGCCGCCTCCAGCGGGGGTCGCTTCCGCTGCACAAAATCAGATATTTCAACAGCTGGTTATGAAAATAATCACTTCATAATCTGCGTGACAGCTAATTAGGAGCGGCCCAGATTTGTCTGAATAATGATGAGGCCTGTTTGGTGTGATGGGCGTAAACTGCTGCGTGCAGCTCAGAGTGCACTGGCTCAGTAATTAGACGGGCTATTTTCAGAAACCCAGCGCTGTCAGAGTTAATGTTTGTTGTTTCCGCCTCTCTGGGTCACTCAGAGAACATTTCATACATGGCTGGATCCATGTGTGGGAGGCTCCAACGAGATAATAGAATAAGTAATCTATTTAGAAATAATAAAAACAAACTGCTTTGAGATGTGTTGGAGTATTTTTTGCAACAACAGGACACTCCAACTTGCATCGTCCACCCAAATGCATCGTCCTCGTCGCAAAATCTTTATTGAGCAACCCAGCAAGGTTAAAATTTGCATGAGAACAGACAAAAAAATTACCTACATCAGGTAAAAAAAAAAAACAAAAACAAAAAAACCAAGGCAAATTCTGTTTAGTGCTGCAGCCAATCACCAGGGGGCGACATACATGCTGTACTCTTACCATATCCAGCTGTTCCTCGCTGGTACTGCGTGTTTTAATGGAGAAAATGGAGAAAAACAGACAATTAGGGTTTTAAAAGCTGCGTTAGAGGGTGCAAAATATCAGTGATTATGCATCTTGATTTGTAATCAAGCCTGTCAGTAATGAGTCATGGGTAGTGACTGAGGAGATGATGAGGGAAGGAAGCATCCTGTCGGTCACCATGACTACCCCAGAGCCCTGCAGCTTCTTCTGCTGTAGTCTGAAGGCAACATTTGGCTCTCTGATGTCAACATAATGTAACCGGATGAATGTGGGAGCGGTTTTACGGCAGATATGGCAAACGGGGGAGGTGGGGAATGCCCCTTATAGACACCAGTACGATAGCTGTGTCATTTGCTGCTAGTACGGAAGTCTATTTAGACCGGTACCGGGTTGCGTTCATTCTCTCTCCCTGGCCAAGGTAGATGATGACTGGTGTGGGTGGTGGCGTTCCTGACTGAGATCTTCAGGTGAACATGGTGGCCCAAAGTCATGCATGTCCTAAGTCATGCTAAGTTGACCCAAGCTTAAGGAGAGGGCCGGGGGTAACTGTAACAGGGCATCGAGGGTCTGTCACTCTCGTTTGTTTGCATGGTTGTCTTTTTTTTGCTATTTATGTCTAGGTGTTTTCTTGAGTTTGCAGTGGCCTCTGCCATAGTTAATCGGTTACTCTCCAACTTCTCTTTTTTTGTGTCCTGATCCGTGTCATGACTCTTGGGCATTACCCACCTTCACTAATCATTGATCAGATTGTGTTTTTTATAGAAACTTTTCCTTTAAAAAATATAAATAAACATTTTGTACCCTACCTTTGCCTGTATTCATTTGTGCGAGTTAACTGCGCATGGGTGTTTTTTCAGGAACCCGGGATGCGGCCCAGGTGGACCCAAGTTCAAAAGGACTGTTTGTGAACTCTGCCGCACCGGAGCGTGTTGTGTATCTTCCACATGAGGGACGATGCTCTGTTTTTAGGGGCCACTATGGTATTGGTATCAGTGAGTGGACTGAAGAAGTTCAAGTCAGTATGAGGACTAGACATTTGGGACTCAATGACCAAGCATGTTTCATATACGATCAGGGCGAGGTACGAGATGAAATAAAATATAGGCAATGACCAACAAGATCCTGAGGGTATTTTTATGATCCTAAAAGAACTGTATGGGTGCCCAAAGTCTTGTGTTTCTCTACAGCAAGACTTTTTCTCTAGAAAACAGTTGGATGGTGAATCACTCCAAGAATTTTTTCATGCATTGTGCTGTTTAATGGAAAAGGTTGTTGCAAGCTCTCCTACAAGCGTGGATAATTCTGATCTTTTGTTACGTGACCAGTTTGTAGCGCATGTGAATAATTCTGACCTTCGCAGAGAACTGAAGAGACTTTGTAATGACCCTGAGCTTACTTTACTTGACCTTAGGGCAGAGGCTATTCGGTGGGAATGGGAAGGGGGACCAATTAGTATGGGTAACAATCACACCATGCCTGCCTATTGTGCTACGCAGGCCACTAGTTTGTAGCCCCAATTTCACTGCTCACCAGCTAGTGTCACTTCTTTACAGCTGGCTGCTTTAACAGCCACCCAAAGAGTGTCATCTGCAGACGATTTCAGCGTCCGGTCCTATATGCCAGAGAATGTGAGAATAAACGTGTCTGTATTCACCACTCTTCTTTTGTTGGTGCATCCCAGGTAGCAGCATCCACCAACTCCCACAGATGGAAAACTAGCTCCCCCTAATGTGCAGAGCCAGACATTAGGTGGGGAAATGCAAGGCTCGGAGAGTGGTGTGGTTGATGCAGTAAAGGAGTGCCTGATTGCCGCTTCTTCTTCTGGTCGTCATTAAATTGGCAGGTGTGACGGTGAAATGTATTCTTGATACTGGGTCGATGGTGTCCACCATCTCAGAGATAAGATAATTCTTTAAGCAGAATTATCGGGAAAATTTCAGTTGTGTCAGCAGGTTGAAGTTCAGCCTTCTCCTGCCTGCTTTGGGTTAGCCAGGCTGAGGGGTAGAGAGCCGGTTCAGATACCTGGGAGCTCCACTGCCACCTGTTTGGCTGGGTTTCGGTTCCTTTAAGTCTATTTTGGTTGAGCCATTGAGCCCTGAGTATTGTCTGCCTGCTGGCCTGTTGGTGTCTTCTGCCCTGGTATGCGTGGTTCGCGGCACTGCCTACATTATTATTTGTGGGAGTATCTGCAGTTACCTTGCCGCTGTCCCTTAGGTGTGTTGTCTGGCCACGTCCCACTACGCTTACTGAGCTGAGGTCATTCATTTGGTTTGCCAGCTATTTTCGGCGATTTGTCCAAGGTTTTGCCAAGCTTGCTGCCAGAGTACATCGACTGATTGCTGAACAGGCTAGGGGTTGGAGACGGAAAGGTCTGAGCCCGCTGTGTGAAGAAGCCTGGTCAGTGGACTGCGAGAGGAGTTTTAATGAACTAAAAGCTTGTCTAGTAAGTGCACCAGTTTTGGCATTCGTTAACTTCTCCCTGCCTTTTATTTTAGAGGTTGATGCCAGCCATAGTGGTCTGGGAGCTGTTCTGTCCCAGGAACAAGGGGGCAAAGTAAGACCCATCGCTGATGCCAGTAGTTTACATCCAGCTGAGAGGAACTACAGCTCCATGAAACTGGAGTTTCTTGCCATTCAGGGAGTATCTGTGGGGCCACAAATGTGTTGTGTGGACTGACAACAATCCACTGAGCCATTTGGGATCAGCTAAGCTGGGAGCTACAGAGCAGCGTTGGGTGGCTGAGTTGTCAGCCTATGATTACAGCGTCCGATATCGACCTGGTCGTGCCAGTAAGAATGCTGATGCTCTTTCCAGGCCACCAGTCACTGGGGCTCAAGTTCTGGAACAGATGCTGTCTGGCACCACTGTGCCACCTGCACAGGTGTGCAGGCAGCTGTCTTCGCTTTTTCGTCTTGGTCTCAGGTTGATCTTCAGGCTCTCCAGGAGGGTGATGCGGCCATTGGGGTCTTCCACCGTTTCAGGCAAGAGAAGCCAAGTCGAGCTGAAATAGAGCAGCTAAGCCCGCAGGTGCGAGGTTTGAGGAGGTTCTTCACCAGCTTCACCAAAATCATGGACACCAGGGTGTTGAGTGGACTTCAGAGCTGGTGAGGCCACGATGTTACTGGCCAAGGATGGATCGAGATATCCAGGACCGGTGCCAACGATGTGAATGCTGTGTCCTGGTGAAGGGCAGCTCCGAGTTCCCATGGGTCACCTATTGGCTGCAGAGCTTCCAAGACCACAGCGGGCCAACTCTCGAACCCCCACCATCTTCCAAAGCCGGCAGGAGGTGAGGCGTCTAGGGCTACTGCTTCCTTCTTCGGTTCTGGATGCTAGTGGTGTGGCTGCAGCTATTTTTAGGCCTTGGTCATAGAAATGGTCCAGTATCTGTGTGTGTACTTTATCGGTGGGGCACCGATAAAACAAAGGGGGGGAGGGATGTAACCGGATGAATGCATCAGTGGTTTTACGGCAGGTATGGCAATTGGGGGAGGTGGGGAACGCCCCTTATGGGCACCCATACAATAGCGTGGTGGCGTTCCTGATTGAGATCTTCAGGTGAACGTGGGGGACCAAAGTCATGCATGTCCCCTGTGGTCGAGGTCCTGGTTATAAGTGTGGCAGTCTTCCTGCCTTGCCTCTTTCTTTTGGGTTTTGTTTTTTGCTTGCTGCTTTTGTTTTGCCGTTCGTTTGCCTTCCTGCTTCTGTCTGCTTCTGTCTGCTTTGAGCGTATAGATTGTTAAGCGTTTTTCTCATTTTTTCGTTTGGACAGTCTTTTAAACGTTTGTGTGTGTTAGTTGTTTGAGTGTATCCTGCCTCTAAGTTGACCCAAGCTTAATCAGAGGGTGGGGGGGTAAACGTAACAGCGCATCAAGGGTCTGTCAATCTCATTTGTTTGCATGTTTTTTTTTGTTTTCATGTTTTTTTGTTATTTGTGTGTAGGTGTTTTGTTGTGTTTTCTTGAGTTTGCAGTGGCCTCTGCCATAGTTAATTGGTGACTCTCCAGCTTATCTTTCTTTTGTGTCCTGATCCTGATCCGTAACATCCGTGTCAAGACTGCTAGGCATTACTCACCTTCACTAATCATTGATAGATTGTGTTTTTTATAGCAACTTATTTTTCCTTTAAAAACAATAGTAAATAAACCTTTTCTACCCTACCTTTGCCTGTATGTGTAACTCATTTGTGCGAGTTACCTGAGCATGGGTGTTTTTTTGGGAACCCTATCAGAGGAACTGTGGAAAAAAAGATTCTTTAAGTGAAAGTCCTAAGGTGGTGTTGTTGGTGTTAAGTAGAGTCCTCTGCACCGGTCACTCGCAAATTAAACCGCACCATTGCCATAATAAGCAGGAACTACGGTCTGAATGCACTTAGGTACTGTTAGTGTGACTCGTGTGGTTTCTCACACATGACCTGCTGATCTGGAACATTAATGTGGACGTCGTTGTTGTTGTGGGTGCAGATTGTGACATTTAGGGACATAGTTTCAGTGTCTGGACTGAGACACTGTCAATAACCTGCAGCTCTGGAGGGAGGAGACCCTCAGAGAGGCTGACGCAGATGTTCGATCCTGCAGTCGTCTGTTTGTAGACCCACGCTGGGGGGAACGTCCCCAAAGATGATTACATAATGGCGCGATGGCCTGCAGATCCCAGCAGACGACACGGAAGGCAAAGGACAAACGGCTGTGCTCGGTCCGAAAGTATGTCCATTTAAAAAAAAAAAAAAAAAAAATGGGGGGGAGGGGGTTACCTGGTGGAAGTGTTTCACTTATGGTCTAATATTCCTGAGATTCTCTTCAAATACTGAGCACATTCAGACACACAGTAAAGCCTCATCGTCAACATTGGGCCCAGGAGGAAACATCCGCCTGCCGAAGAAGCAGATGTTTCATGAGAGCATTTTTTGGCTCCTGATCTTAATCCCACTTTTCCACACCTAACTCCTCCTCCATAGATTTAAAGCTTCAGTTAGCACCGCAGCCTCTCAGGAAGAAGGTTCTGGGTTCACTTCCGGCCTTTCCTGTCCTCCTATAAGCTCTATAGGTTCTCTTAGATGCAGCTGTTCAGCAGGGGTTTCTTTAAACTCACATGTCCCCCTCGCGGTGTTCATTTCCATGTTTTAATGAATGCAGACATCAGAGCGTGCTCCACATGGGACCCCGGGGTGACTGAAAAGTAACATAAAAGAGAAATCAGCTCTTCTAGAGTTAAAAACAAGCTTCTTCTCCTTCCTATTGCTTTAAGATTCGGAATGCTTGTTCCGTCTGATTTCCAGCGATTAAACTGTACTTTGCAGTGAAGCTATTCTGAACGTGTCACCTAATAAGGCTGCAGAAATGCTGCAGAAATGAAATGAGGATATGAATGTGACGATACAGGAGAAGTCAGGCCTGCTTCGTGCCTTCTTCAAAAAAAAAAAAAAAAGAAACTGAAAGCTGCATGTGACAGCTTCAGACAGGGAAATCTGTCAGATAGCAGGGTGCTTTTATCCCACTATGCAATAATGGTCCAGACCCAAAGGCTCTGATGTGTGTGTGTGTGTGTGTGTGTGTGTGTGTGTGTGTGTGAGAGAGAGAGAGAGAAGTTTCTCTTCCTTCTGTCACTCTGGTGTTCTCTTCCTGCCTGCTCCTCTTCCTTCAATCATGCTAATCACTCTCCTGGTTAATTGCCTCTTCACTCTGCAGAGCTGTCACGCCTCAGAGCCAAGTGGAGAGTTTCAATATCTGATCGGCTCACGTTCACAGTCCTGTCAGGCCTTGGTGGGGAAGTGAGATCAGATCTGTCATCTGTTTCCTTATGCAACTTCATGTACATCACATGCACCCGCCAAGGGATAGATAAGGTTATCAGTTACATCATCAGCGACTTATGTAAGATCTGATCATAAATGCTCAAACCTACTAGTTTATCGTGCCATTCAACCCACATCAGTCTGAACCAAGACCAGAAAACCACCAGAAACTGCTCAGGCAGGACTATTTCAGCATCATGTGATCATAATGTCATCTGTTATCATGTATTAAACAGTCCAGTCCAGGCACCTGATGACATCACTCGTGCTTTCAACACGCCAGCACTGAAAGACTCCTTCACACAAGCGTCACTTCATTCTTTTACCAGAGGGAAATCCCATCTGAACGGCTGTACCCAAAGAGGTTTATTGATGATTGATCTGTATAAGCACATTAGCCAAAGCTGGAAGGACGTAAACCCAGTGGATTAAGAGAATTGTAGAGCAGAACCTTTCTGTCGCCAACGGGAGTCGCATGGGGGTTGTCAGGGTCGCGTGCGGGGGTGTGAGCAGGTAACAGGTCGCAGCAGGACGAAGTCCGGGGAGCCAGTTTTCATCACAGGCCTCAGAGCAGAATCACGGCTTCGCGCCTCTAGCAGGCACAGAGCCGCAGCAGCACGTCTCTGACACCAGACAGGGGCTGATGCCCCACGGCCTCAAAGCAACACGCGTGTGATATCTCGCTCGTGTTATCTGTCAGCCGTCCTTTCACGGATCCCCCAGGACAGAACTTCTCCAGTCCACTGTCAGCTCCTGCTTTTTCTGTCTCTGTCCTTCAGCGGATGAAAGGTCTGCGTACATGTTAGCTTCTATGCTACAGAAAAATGGCAGATTGTGTTTTTAATAAACTTTAGTTGTAAAGAATTTTTGGAATTGATGCTCCTGGTGGCTGATGCCAAAAGATTTTGGTTTTTACTTTTTTTGTTTGTTTGTTTTGAAGGCAAGAAAAGCTAAGATGTAATTAGCATGAATAAGTGCTAAAGTGACTAACTAAAGTAATGGCGTTTACTTCAACAAAGTAAAATAGAAACACCACACAGAAACTGTTAAAAAAAAGCTATAATAATCAGTGGTTTTCTGAGCTAAAATTGTGTAATCTGATAAATCAGAATCGGGATTATAGCCTCAGTATCAGCTTGTTTCTAAGGCAGATAAATGTGATCTGATTATCTAACTACAAAGGTGACCAATTTAAAATAAAATAAAGCCCAATAAAATAAAGGACAATGATGAATGACCCTTGTCTTTAGTCTCTGTGACTTATTAATGTGTAAATATAACAGGGGCTTGTACTGTAAATGGAGACAATGAGGCCCAGCTTGGCAGCCTTCCTGCGACAGCTGCCAGCATCTGTCCACGCGGAGCGGGTGTTCTGCAGCTTTCAGTGGTGCAAAAGGCTGAGTGTCAGTCACAGCCGCTCTAAACAACATCACCGACGTGGGGCTAACAAATGTTGCCATATCGCGCTCTGTCCATAGCTGCAAATGTCCCCTGGCGTTGGTCCCCGACCTTTTACTCCCGGGTGGCCGAGGCAGCCGCGGGCTTCACCTGGCCACCCCGACAGTATTCCGGCTATTTTCAGGGGGGAACGAAGGAGATTCTTCCTGAAACATGAGTGCAGCTGAGTACCCAGAATGAGCACGTGCCTTTCTGCCAGAAAGGAGGCGACTTCAGCTTGAATCTGGATCCACTGACTCACACATGCATTTCTAGGTCAGTGAAACAGACAAGTGGTACCATTCCCATCTGCTTCTGCTTCTTCTTCTTCTGCTGCTGCTGCTGCTGATTCAGGAAGGGTCTGTTCTTAGAGCAGCCTTCTTCTTGTTTCATGCTTCATCTCTTATTCATGGTCAGACCAACACGTCAGTGATAAATGTTTAATTCTGCGGAAGAGGAATTCATTACCAGATCTATTTTTATCAGAGATGTAACTTAACTACAGTAAACAGGATTTAACAAAAGCTCATAACAAATGTGACCCCAGACGTGGCCGAAGTCGGAGGGGTCGTCTCCCTGTTGTTGGAAGTGTTCCATGTTCTCTATATTTCTGCCTGTTTTTAATATTCTATTCAAAAGATGTCCTTGTGTTGGATCCAGACTGAACTTTCACATGGCTGCAGAAGACAAACACAGCTCTGTGCGGCACTTCAGTAAAAATGCAAAACCCTCCTGCCATCCGCATGAAGGCTCCACTTTCATCGGTACCACTGGCAAAAAAAATCATAACTAAACCCTCCTATTGTGTGTGTGTGTGTGTGTGTGAGATAGAGAGAAAAAAAATCAGCTATTTCCCTGAGCAACACTGCCACCATCTGGAATCAGAAGGAAATAACCTGATTTTGGAGACAGCTGTTCTTATGTCTCGGGTTATTTTAGAACAAAAAAAAAAAAAAACGTACAAATGCAAAATTATCAAAAATGAGCAACATCCTGAAGTATTCCTCCAGAACTTTATTCATTCATGGAATACTAAATAATTAAAGATTACGTTTATGTCACTGCAAACCGTCTTCAATTACACCCTCTATCCACTAGATGGAGGTATATATTTAATTAAGTGATTCATGGTCGCCTCTTAAAAATTTTAGTTCCACTTAAAAATAAAAAGCATTAAGTCAAAGATGTAAAACTCTTTTTTTTTTAAATTAAAGATAATTTAAAGCAGCTTTGTTCATCCTGTGAACAAATAGCATATATGCTGCATAGTTTCTGGTCTTAGTAGAATGCACTATAACGTCAGAGGGAGATTTCTGCTGGGAGCAGCAGAGCGAGATGGTATAAATTGTCTGTAGATGTTAGAGGCACTTCAAGCCTCCAGCATCTTGTTTTTTTTTCTTCATTTTTTTTCTTACATTTTGACTCCTTTATTAATGTTCGTGCATTGATCCTCGTAAAATGCCAGATTCTTAACACGCAGCATCATTCAGCAGCACACGACTGCTCATTCATGAACCAAAGCAGACTGTTTGACCTTTGACCGGGTGTGTGCCTTAAAAACCGGCCCTGACTCAACACCGGTCAGTCTGCATGTGAAACAGACACAACCTGTAGATGTGACACGTGAAATGAATGATAACTGCATTTGTAGATCCAGAATGAGAAATGCAGAGTAGAGATGCTCATGCGCCAGCGACGAGACGCAGCAAACTCACTTATTATCTGGAGACCCTGCGTGAATAACAATGCGAAGCTTTTCTCTTCCTCTTATCTCTCTCTTCAGTTGAACAATCGCTTGGAATTCATTAACGCTTGATTCGTTTGACAGCATCTGATAAGCCTATTTGTATGTTTCATTAAGCCAAATTGCATAAAATCCAACACTTGCGTGAAGTCTGACCTTTTATATTCCTTAACAGCTGATTCTCACGGGACGTTCAGGCTGATTTTTTTCCCTTTTTGAACACAACGTGTGCCATTCATGATCTTTTCTGTTCAGAGCTGGGACACCTGTCTATATTCACTTATGTGGACACATGGCAATAAAAGGTTTTTGACTCTAGTGTTGGAGACTCCTCCATCTTGTGGAGTTTCTGAAGGCGAAGCAGCGACTTCCTGTTGGGACTCTGAGGATTACATAACGTCTGACAGTGATATGAGCGGACATGCTGGTCGCAGAGTTGAGTCAAACTAGATTCTTTTCAACAGCCTGCATGTTTCCTACAACAGTGTTATTAGTCAGCATACTTGTGTGTGTATGTGTGTGTGTGTGATCTGTCTGATCTGTGTGTGTTTGGGCAGCTTTAAACTTCCTTCAGATTGGATTTCTTTAACCTCTAATTAGACTCTTTGAGGCTGAAACCAGCATCTTCAAATCAGGGAGGGAGCGACTGGGAATCAATATTTAGTTGCGGGCATCATCAGAATTGAAGAGGAGTTATGATGTAAAATGAGGCTCGCGCAGGGAGTGTGATGATTTCTGCTTCTTTTCTGCTGAAAATGATGATGTTTGGTAAAAAAAACCAAAAAAAACCAAAAAAAACAGAAGCAAACACAAGAAGCCAATTTTCACCGTCAGAGGGTGCTGTGAACAAACGCTACTTATTGGAAGCAACGTTGGTTTAAGAATCAATAATACATATTAAAATACAGGTGTTATTATAGGCGATAATGAGATAGTACAACAAGAACTCTAAAGAGTTGAACAAGGAGTAATACAGCAGCATCCAGTGAGGGTGTGTGTACGACTGGATAGCTCAGTTGGTAAGGCACCGGACTGGTACACGGGGGACCAGGGTTCGATTCCCGAAGGCACCGGACTGGAACACGTGGGACCAGGGTTCGATTCCAGAAGGGCAAGGAGTAATACAGCAGCATCCAGTGAGGGCGTGTGTAGGACTGGATAGCTCAGTTGGTAAGGCACTGGACTGGTACACGGGGGACCAGGGTTCGATTCCCGAAGGCACCGGACAATTACAGGTGGCACAAGGAGTATGGCACGGGCAGTGAGGGCGTGTGTACGACTGGATAGCTCAATTGTATTACTGTATATACTTCAGAATCTCTACATGTTTACATTTTTTTGGGAATTTGGAAGAAATGTTGTTAAAGAATTAAACTAAAATGTTTATTTTACTATATACTATTTACACATACCTATAAATAGTGAAAATCAGAAAACTGTTAATTTTGCAGTGGTCTCTTAATTTTTTCCAGAGCTGCATGTATGTGTGTGTGTGTGTGTGTGTGTGTGAGACAGAGAAAACAACCTCCAAAATTTGTTGCAGACCGTGGGATGTCAGTTTCCACGGCAACTGAATTTTCATGTCTTTTACTTTCTGTCCATACTGGGTTTCGAACCCAGCTCTGGCTGCAGATGTGCAATGACTCCATCAGTGTTATCACTCTCTTCTGCAGCTCATAAGGAAGTCTGGGGTTTTTCTGGCTCCGTGCGCAGCTGACTGCTAACGCTATTGATCGAGGCTGCTGGGGTGTTGTGGGGGTGCCCGGCAGAGCCCGGTGCAGCCCGGGCAGTGATGCATCATCAGATGAAGCTCAGGTTTGAGTTTTGTGACTCACCATCTATTGATTCTCACCACGGTGGATCTGCAGCTTCAGGCCTGCGCTCTACGACACGGTAGCTCTTCCAACACCATGTGCTAAAGCAGAACGTAACGCCAAAAGTAAGGATTTAGGCTGCGAATTGATCAGATAGAACTACTGAACTGTCTGGGATCATCTCATTCTCACTGTTTACCCAGTTCAACATGATTTGTTAGTGCGTTTTTTTCCCGAAGTTTTTGTGATTTTTCCCTTTGTAAAAATGACAACTGTGTAAATTTTCTTTCCTGCAGGTTTGTGCCTCAGTCATGTTGGTTTGTATCTGTTTTATAAAATTAAAAGAGGCTTAAAAAAACCTTGACTTTTTGACCCCAGCATACAACAAGCAAACAAACCCCTGGTTCTGCAGGTGCTGTTGGGGCCTTTACTCGGGGGTGTGTGTGTGTGGGGGAGGGGGGCTCAGTGAGGAATAAAAGGAGGGGAGGAGGGAGAGAGAAGTGGAACTGTGATGAGTCTTCACAGCATCATGCTAATGAGGAAGATGATAGTGTCCTTCCCTCAGGCAGCAGAGGCAGATGTTTACATTTTGACAGCGCTTTGTGTGTGTGTGTGTGTGTGTGTGTGTGTGTGTGTGTGTGTGTCTTTATTTGGTGCTCGTCTCTGCTTCGAAAAAAAGCAACTTGACTGAGTCACAAAGGAGATGAAGGAGGCGAGTGTGCTTGAGCTGCAGGCCGATAGTTTGTTCCTAAAGGTCAGAAAATAATGCATCTGTGGGGGGAGGGGGGGTCTCAGAAACATGCACTGATGCACACACACACTCCCATAATTATCTCCCCTCCCTTTTCCGCGCCCCCGCGTGCTCCATCCGCTCCCTTCCTCTCCTCCCTTCCCTCCCGGCAGCCAGTGGTACGCTCCGCTTGCTTCCACACTCTCCTCCTTCCTCGCTGTCAGTGTCAACGTTCCCCGTGCTGGAGCTGCACTGGTGCAGCGTCGGTCCGCCCGTGTGCACGTGTGCATTTTTGCAGCTCTTTTGGAATATGCGCACAGGGGCATCTTTTGATTAAAAGGGGGGGCAGCCTGAGATAGGGCAGGAGGATGCGTGGTGGGCAGGTGTTGTGATCCACAGAGTTCTTTCTCTCTTTTATTTTTTCTTGCGCCGTCTGCCATCCCCGCCTTCCAGCTTGGTTATCTTGTGAGGGCAAACAATAGTGCCCCGCTGGGATGTCCACCACACCGGGTGCAGCAGACGGAAGCCAGAGGAACTCCTGTGAGTGACTTTATTCTCTTTCTGTCAGCTGCAGGGCTGGTGTGCATGCTTCAGCATCGCGTCCTCGGGTCTCTGTGAGCATCCAGCTAATCTGCAAACAGATAGTTTGAAAGTAAGAGAGGGCTAACACGCTCCACCGCGGAATGTTCAGGCGTTTACGCGCCGGTAGGAGAGCTGGCGAAGATGAGGAAGGTGGGAGTGTGTGTGTGTGGGAAGTTCTTTTTCTGGATTGTCACCAGATGCTGGAGAGGTGCTGTGCATTGATTAAACCAGCAGCTGTATCCTCTCAGAGCAGGAGGAGATGACTCCTGGGGGGGGCTCCAGCCGGGACAATCTCTGCTTCACTTCTGACCTCAGATCTGCTTATGAGCCTGGTCCTGCTGGAGGTTCTTTCCTGTTAAAAGGGAGTGTTTGTAATCAAACACTGTATAAATAAAGTTGAATTGAATAGAGCTGACTTGAACTGAAATGAGTCTTGAGTTCATGTCTTTATTTTGAACAAAGGGAACAAAAGTGTGGTACTCTGCACCACTAGTCTTTTCTAGTGCACAAGTGTACGCACGCACACACACACACACACACACACACACACACACACACACACACACACACACACACACACTGTGACTGTTGTACCGTAAGTGGGTGATTGATAAAGTGATGTGAGTCACTTTGACTCATTCAAGACCTCAACGACCACGCACTTACACCCACACACACAACAACAACACACACATACACCCACACACAACAACAACAACAACAACACACACACAAACAGGCATGCACGCACACACATTAACACATTTGTATCTTTGTGGGGACTTTCAAAGACATAATACATTACCCTGCTCCCTACTCTAGCCCTAACCATCCCAACCAACCCTGACCCCTAACCCTGACCCCTAACCCTAACCTAAAACAAACGTGTCCCCAGTTTGCTAGTAGAATGAGTATTTGAGTATTTTGGTGTTATGTATTAACTGTGAGGGGACATACACACACACACACACACACACACGCACACAGGGAAAGCAGGCAGCTTATTGCTTCCATTCTTATTGCGCCGCCCCTGCTCCTCGCTTTATTTCCCCCTACAGCTCTCGTGTTTACCAACACTATTGGAACTCACCTGGACGTCTCCCAGTTAGCCATCCTCCCCTCTCACAGGAGGGCCGCTACTCTGAAGCTCGTGCTCCTCTTCAAAACGCCTCCGTGCTCAGTTATCCGGATGACGAGCGCGCTTGCTTATTCTTGTGTAACTCTTGTTGTTCCTTGTCAGCTCGCATCCGTCACATTACATCTCCCCATCCTACAGGAGCCTCTTGATCTGGAAAGGTCAGGCGGCTCTGGGCTGCGCCAGTACCGCCACCCAGCATCAGTGAGGAGAATTTAGGATTAAAACAGATGACGGTTCACTTCGACGAATGAAAACTGCAATGACTGCATGACCCCGCGCCATCTGGGACAAAAATAGAGCATAATTAGGGAGTATTTATGGAATCTCAATAAAGCAGGAATATTTATAGATCAGACGTTCGGCAGAGTTTGTGTCCTCTGTAAAGGACCGACAGCAGGCTCCTGTCACCTGAGAAAATGTGCCGCGTCATCACTTTCTTGCTCCTATCTCTGCTAAACTCCTCCGTCCTCCACCCCCACAGTCCTCCCTGCCCCCCCGCCTGCCTGGTTTATCTCAGTTCACATGAAACTTTAATTGCATGTAAATCAAAGCTCTGCAGATGTGATTAGCCTTTGTGCTGCTTTAATGAGCGTGGTCTGGAGCAGCGCAGCACGCTAGCCGCCCCTTGTCTCCTGTCAGCTGAGGCTGTGGCCAAACGCCACTTCTGATTCTCCCACAACCATTTTCTTCCTCCTGGAGGTTGAAACAGGCAGTAATAACCCCGACGATGCGCCATTGCTCCTCGCATGAAGGCCTAATAGGTCGATACAGTATGAAGGGAATGCTGCCTATGGCTGAAAGGAAGCATTTTTGCCCACTTTTTTTTAAAACACAAGTTAAAACTAGCAGCTGAAAAACTGAAGAAGTTGCCAAGTGAAAATATTTCAGTATTTTTTTTTAAATTTGTGCATGATTATTTCATGCAGCTCTATTGATTATTCCCATATTGCAGCTAATGTGCTAGTTAGCGTGGTCAAGCCACGGTTTGTTTGTTCATTTTTTTCATTCGCTAATGACAGAATCTGGCTCTGGAATTTGGACCCGACGTGGAAAAATTCAGCACCTGAAGGTCAGAGTGAAGGTCAGAGAGCTCCACATTAGCTTGAGCCTAATGTGGCAGCAGCCTGTAGATGTAGAATCAGTAGAATGGACACAGATTCGGCCTCGCAGTAGCACAGAAAATGATCTAAACCACCACTACAACCTTGTGATGCTGTTCTAACAGCAGGAAATAACATCGGGACTCGGACATTTCACCCAGTTTTGCACCAAACGTAAGCTTTTATTTAATAAGCTGTGGAAAAAGAGGGAGGGAAAGCACTTCCTCTGACCCCTCCTCACCAGAACTCACCACCTGGTTCAACACACATTGTTGGCAAAGCTCCGATCGCGCCCGTCTGCTCCTTCAGCGCTCTCGCCGTCTAATCAGCCGCCTGGGATTTCCAGCCGTTTTTCCCACTTTGAGCGAAAGGATCCACCTCGCGGCGCCGCCGCCCGCGGGACTTAACGCCTTCAAACACGACGGGGACGAGCGACGGAGGGAGAGGGTGCAGGGATGAGGACATGGGAAGAGGAGGAGGAGGAAGCGGCTGAAGAGGAGGAGGAGAGGTGAACTGGATGGCAGATGACAAGTGGAGGATGAAGGATAGTGGGTGCGGCGACGGAATGAGCAAGTCGCGAAGACAGAGACCTAAAGCCGGCACATTTACAGGTTTAGACTTAGTTTGCTTTATAACACAATCCCACATTTAACATATTCACGTGCGTGAGGTCTAATGGGCACCCATAGTGAAAAAGTTTTGCTTTTCGTTGTTCTATGCAGTAGGATGGAGGGATGAGGGCGAGCTGATGCAAGTTAAGACAAACACACACACACACCCTTAACCCTCGCAAGATTCTGAACTGGTGTCACATGAGGTAGCAAAGTTTCCCTTCAAATCCGCTCGCAGATGGTCTGGAAAGTCCGTCCTCGGTCTCCGCGTGATGTTCCTCAGCAGGAGGGTTATCGCTCTCCTCCCACCCCTCTGGGACATGGAGGGGGCGTCAAACAGCCTGAGCGCTGCTCTAATGAGCTCTGCAGTCACACGGTCAGTATGTACAGGCAGGAATCCTGGCGCAAGTGCGTGTAAAGTCTATTTCTGTGGCTGTTGGTGAATAACTGAGGTCCAGCACAGACGGGCGAGACGTTCAAGGACCTCCTATTTGTGTCCTCTCATTTGTCCCGAGGTCAAGGAGCACCTCTCTCCCTTCTCTATCTCCCTGCCCTGTCTCTCCATCTGAGCGCTTTGCTTGGCTTGTAAGCAGATCCTGGATCAGTGCGTGACTGCGATCACAGAATAGCAACTGACGCGGATGAAACGAGGATAATGTCACGATTTCCTCCGCATGCCAGACGTCCCGCTGGTGTCCTTACGCAAGAAAACATACGGAATGGTGGCGATCCAGTGGTGGATAAACATTGCCAGGTACCAAACCAGGAACAGCTGTTCCCGCCTTGACCCGAGTGTCATGTGATGTAAACAACCCGTGCAGCAGTTAGCAATAATCAATGTTTTTACAACAAGTGTGTCATGTTAAACATGCAAATGAAGGTTTTTTTCTTTTATATAATCAGTCGTTAAGTGGCCTAGCATGACACAACAGCACTCTGATCGACTGAGAGAGGAAGAAAGAGGGATGATGATGAGAATGAGGCACACTGATGGAGAAGCGTAGCATAACGTAGCAAGGCAACGCGACGTTGGTATTAGTATAGTAAAAACAGTCCTGACACCTTTACCGCAGCCATAGTGGCGTGCTGTTTTCCTATTCCTCAGATCTTTTCAGGCTCCTCCTTCCCCAGGAAAGGTACAACTTCTTCTGCTGAGCGGAGCCTCGTCTTAGCTCACATATGTCCCAACATCTGCTCCACGTTCTTCCTCTCCTGCTTCTTCCAAACCCGTTTGCATGTAAACTAATCAATCATTTACCACAAGCATCAAACACTCTGGTTCTCAATCCAACACGAGCGCTAATCAAAGATTCATCAGAAAACATGTGTACGAGCTTGTTCTGAACCCCTCGTGAATTAATCGTGTCTGCGAAGTGTAAAATCACGATTTTCTGTTTGACGTCTAAACTTGATTATCCAGCCGCTTCCATCCAGAATCATACAGGAAGCTTGTGAAAACTGTGTGATTTTCACTGTTTCACTTTGTCAAGGTTACTTAAACCTTTTTTTTTTTTTTACTTCCCGCACGCTTGACTGGCTCGTGGCTCCACCCTCCTGCTGCGCTTTGTTCAACTTGTCCCGCTCTTTCATGCCGAGCACACAGAGTTTTGGAGTTAGCACAGCGAGCAGACAAACAAAGGGAGGATGGCCCGGGTGGATCGCTCTCCAGAGGCATCCGCCCTGGTGGCGTGCTGAGCGTGTCTGCTCATGTGAGGTCACGGCTGATGCTTTCTTGCTAACATCCCAGCAGCTGCTGCTGGACTGAAGCGTCACTGCGGGGCCTTTTTCAGATGTTAGCGGCTTCCCTGTGGTGGTCGGCCAGATTGGCTATTGTAACACTTCTAGCCATTAACGCTCTGCCTGTGATTAAACAGACCTTCTCCTCATCAGTGTGTGTAAGATCCCTTTCCTGGAGAGTAATTTGCCCGATCAGGCCTTTCATTCTCACCTTTTCCCCATTTTCAGCCCCATTAGCAGCCATTTTTAGCATTGTGGGCTTTATTATAATTGTCTCCTGGGATGCAAAGGTAGCTTTATTTGTTGTTGTTTTTTTAATCTGGTTCCTGCAGCACAGGCTAACCTAGCGTTTAAGGGAGTACATCGGCTGAATGCTGATTTATTTGGCTTGTCCTGGGGTTGCTCTGTGTTTATCTCTGAGCACAGAAAGTATGTGGAAAATCAAACCTTCCATTCTTCATCCAGGCTCATTTAATCCTCATTTGAAAGAACAGATGGTTGAAATGAAGCGAAGGCCGCAACCGCAACATTCTGATTAGCCCCAGGATCGAATTTCTCACACATTTCCTCACATTTCAGGCCTGAGCCATTAGCTCCTGTTAGTTACAGTGCAGGAGTGTGCAGCGTGTTCACGTATCCTGGAAATAAAACTATCAGCAGGAGTGTGCTGTTGTTTTCTCAATGATCGTCCACCTGGACCAACAACATTACCACATGACCACTTTCACCTTTGACCTTTACTCCTGTCTCACGGTTGGACGAATCCTCTGCTTGACGTCGTGCTGTCAGGTGCCGGCTGTAACCTGCTGCTGTTTAAGGCCACAGACGTGAGGTGGGCGTTATATAATCTTTATTAAAAAAAAAGAACTACAAGCCGCTCATGCCACACTCACAGAACGCGATGCACATTCGGACAGATGGTCATGCTGAAATGCTCCTAAACCGAAAAAAAGAAAAAAAAAGTGCAACTTGTCGAACAGTTTCTGATGCGTTTATGTCCAACAACCTTTTGGGCGGCTCTTTCTGTTCTCCACTGCATCCATCCGCCAACACATTAAAAGCAAAACGTTGCAACAGCCATCACTTTCTCCTGCCTGCGCTAGCTAGTTTCCCGCGACGGGCGTGATAACTCGGAAACAGAAAATTGCTGGAATCCCCACACGTGAAAAGGCCAGATGTCTTGCAGCAAATGTTTGGAGGTAAATGTCAGGAGGCAGCGGGATGCAGAAAGGAAATATAAACAGAATATATTCCCATTTCCTCTGTAAAGTCAGTCTGTCTTCTCAGATTCATCTTCCCTTCAGGGGATAAAATCCCAAATGTTTCAGTTTGTAACGCTGTGACCGGACTGACAACGAGACCTTTTTGAACCAAGTTGATTTTGTACAGCTTTGCTTATTTGTTGCTGACGCTCCATTAGCTTCCCGGCTTTTATCAGAACTGGCTTTAAGCTCTTTAAGACCAGAGCTTCATCTAAATCTCCTGCAGAGCACCGGCTGTAAAATTGTTGCTCAGGCATCAGCAACGTCGGTGCTGGAAGGAGGCCGGGGAAATAAGCGAGCTAATGATGATGACGAATTTAAGACGCCGGTGCAGCGTGATGACTTTATTTACCTTCATTGTTTTTTGAATAAACGGAGGCACAAGCACGTTAGAGGCCCTGCGTGTCTTCTTTAAACATACAATAACTCCTGATTTTGAAGGAAATAGTTTTATTCTCTGGTGGTGTTCAGCTCATGCATGACCTTGCAGAATGAAGCCCTCCCGCTGAGCTCCGTTTCCAGCGCTAGTTAGCCGTTGCCTAGTTACGCGCCAAGTTAGCAAAACTGTCTCGACGTGTGTTTCTACTCCTCCTCAGACGAAACGAGAAGGAGAAAGAGCCTCGATTGCGCGTTTTTACCCCTCACATCGTTCACATCAGACAGCACACCAGGAAAGCAGTTTCAACCTGTTTCCGCTGTGTTTTACAACCCGCCTCTTTAATAACATCCAGTCAAGTTTAAAGAAGAGTATTGTGTGTGTGTGTGTGTGTGTGTGTGTGTGTGTTTTCAAGACATTTTAGATGGTTCTCACAACTCACAACTGTTTGAGGGTTAAGACTTGGTTTCAAGGTTAACTTCATAGTTAGGTTAAGGTTAGGGTCAGGGGGTTAGCTGGGATGGTTAGGGTTGGGCTCAGGGGCTGGGTAACTATGAAAGTCCCCACAAAGATAGAAAGACAAGGGTGTGTGCATGTGTGTGCAGTCTTTGGCGTAAACCTGAGCACTTGTGCGATATAGCGAGGCGGACAGAATCTAAAAATACTACGGCTCAGTGAACAGGGGATAAAGTAGAAGACGATGAAGAAGAAGAAAAAGAAGAAGAAGGAGCTGATCCATCCGCCAACTTAACTTGACTCTCCCACTGAAATATTTGGCAGAAACAAGCAGATAAACAAACAAATCCACCAGAGAACGAAGACTGATTATCAGATATTGAACATTTGATCTCTTTGGTGATGTAATCTGACGTAAACTGCTGTAAACGAATGTAACACAATAATGGAGGCGTCTCTTGACCCAAACCTATAATACTTTCAATTAAAGTTCAGTTAATTTCACTTTTGTCATTTATCTGTCCCAGATGACCTTTTGACCTTTTTTGCTGCTGTATTTGCTAGTTTTTCTTACATGGTTATTTGCTGGATGAGGGTCCAAACACAGGCTGCGTTCAGGAACACAAATGCTGGCTCTGGTTTGCTGAGGCTGGCCTGGTCGAACTTCCCATCTGTCCTTCTGTCCTCAGCCGTGACTGGAAACCTGCAGAGATATGCTGGCGTCTAAGGAAAAAAAACAAACAAACTGCAGTTAGTGGTTATTTAAAGTCATTTAAGCTGCATCTGAAAGGGTCTTATTTACATGTGAAAAGTCATGCAGTTTCCACGCAGAGCTGTGACTGATGCGTCTCCAAAAGCTCTATTGAAAAGGCGAACCAAGCGGGTGTTTGGAGTGTGCACTTCCTCTACACTTTTCAGCTGCAGTTCCTGGCTTCTCCTGCACAAATAACAAAATTACGGATTAAACATCGATGCCACAGCGTATTCAAGAGAAGGAAACATCTATAGGAACCAAGCCTCGGGCAGGTGACGGATCCAAATCTGATCAAGAAGGCACAAATAGACGTGATCTATCACATTAGAAATGTTCATGTCCACTGATTACAGCTGGACAACAGTGATCTGCTCCTCCCCCCACGCTAACCTCGCCACCGCTTCCTTCCTTTATGGCTGAATCTAATAAACCTTTATGATATTTGCTCACGAGCACACACAACTGAGAGGGAGAGAGAGAGAGAGAGAGGGAGAGAGAGAGGGAGGCTGAGGTTGTCCACCTGACCTCATGATGTGTCCATTTGCTGTGAGTCCAGTCTCATCCATCAGGATTGTTCTCATCTGACACGTCTGAACAAACTGAAAAACAACGTTTTTTTTTTTTTTTTTTAAGTTTAAAGATCTCATCGAGGCACCGCCGACGTCAGCTGGGGGGAAATGATCAGATGGAAACTCAGATTGGCATGGCGTCTAATTTAACTCTCAGCACGTCGGGCAGGTTCTGTGTTGCGGTCCAGCTTCTGTCACAGTGGTTAGTGTCAGCGAGCGTCTTACATAATCCTCTCATCTATCAGGGGACCATGGGAAAACTAAAGAGACAGGTTGACAGAGACTGCAGGCTGCACATGCACACTCAAGCACGGGCGTACACACACACACATCCTTACATTTCTATCTTTTGAGGGCAATTTCTCTACCCTAACCCTCCTAACTAACATGGGGATCTTGATCGTGCATGGACCAATCAAAATTCAGTAACTTTCTTGTTGCCGGGGAGAATTTGTTTTTAATCCACACTTGGGTTCAATAGATGATATTCTCCATCTGCACATTTCTTTCTGTGTCTCTAGTGGAGCTCGATGCGGAGCACGCGCAGAGGGTCCCTGGGGCAGAACAGGGAGGTGTCCCACCCACCCAGGTCAAGTTGAAAGAGAGGCAGAAGTTCTTTGAGGAGGCCTTCCAGCAGGACATGGAGCAGTACCTGTCCACTGGCTACCTGCAGATCACCGAGAGACGAGGTGAGAGGGCTGGCGTGGACGGCATACGCCTCAAACTGACTGGTTTGGAGTTAACAACACTGAGAAACACAAATATCGGCTGTGTTTGGAACACTTCAGCTGCAGGGCTGGTGAATTATTTCCAGCATTCCTCGCCATCCATCCACCGAGACCTTCAGCTCAGTATCACAGGACTGGGCCGTTCCAGAATTCAGCAGCAGGGCGCTGTGCTCTGATTGGCTCGCACCGAAGAGAAAAGCAACGATTACTGACAACATCTAACCATACCTCCGAAACTCTGCCTGGGCTGTGTCTTCTCCTTCTTCCACTCGTCTCTCCTGCTCTGTTAATCCTCAGGAAATGCTTTATTACACGGGCCTGTGGAGCAATGAGGAAGGAGGAGACGGAGGCTGTGAAAGACACACACACACACACACGCGCACACACACTGAGATGAGAGAGGGAGGCTCTAATCTGAAGGGTCTTAAACTCACCCTCCCTCCCTCTCATACTCTATCCCCTGTACTTTCCCTGCAACCCCCCCAGCAGGAGCTTTTTAGGGAAGGTCACAGTGGAGCTAGAAGAACACATTTAGAGGCAGTCATGTGGAATTCATGCTCTCGTCTCAGCACCTTATTTCACCACACAGCTGGGTCACGTGTGTGTGTGTGTGTGTGTGTGTGTGTGTGTGTGTGTGTGTGTGTGTGTGTGTGTGTGTGATCTTTAGTATGTGCATTAAGTGAAGGCCTTGGGAGGGAGCCCTGGGGTCTCTTCTCCTTCTCATTATTCTTCTCTTCCCTCCTTGTGCTGCGCCGCTCCTCTCTCCTCATTCCTTTGAGGTACGGTAGTCATCTCCTCTCACTGCTGTGCGCTGGCCAATCATCTCCCTTTGCTCGCAGCACACCTCCCCCCACCGCCACAGTGCACTGACTGGCTGTTTGTGACGCATGCAGCACGTCGTGACTTTGAACCAGGGGGTCTTGACCCCAGCAAGGTGGTGACTCCAGGAGCAGCGTGCTCAAATAACATGTTAGTGACCAGATAGGGCACCTGATGGCTGCTGTCATTCATGTGTCCAAACATTTCTTTTGCTGCATGTCAGTAAAATTCAGTGGACGGTGTCGAATCAACGACGACTCAAAATATCCACTTTAATGACAAAATAAGAGAATATTTGAGCAGAATATGGTAAATGTCTGTTTTCTTTAAAGCTAAAATCCAACAGTTATGTCAAACTCAAATGATTGTTTTGTGTTGCTGTTGATTCTCCTATGTCCTTGTTTATACTACTAATTTGGATATTTATACCACCTGTATATTTTTAGATATATATATATATATCATGCAAACTATATCATAACCTTTTTTGTGAGATGTTTTGGTCCAAGGTCATCTCAAATATTGTTCTCATGTTCTTGTGTACATTTAAAGAATCATCATATGCTACATTTAGTAGCTTTGGCATTTTTGAAAATCGTTTTTGATTAGTAGTAAAATTAAATTAATGCTGAAAGCTTCACATTAGCTTAGCTATACTGCAGGATTGCTATAGTAACTCTGAACAGGAGTTTAAATGTGCACATAGTTTGAAGATAAACCTGGATCATTTGCTGTCATTAATAGCTTGTCATTGCTCCCTCTGCTAATCCATTATTTGTTGTAATGCTTTGGCTCGTGACTAATGTTTAGCTCGTGGCTAATGCTTGACTCATGTGGCTAATGTTTAGCTTGTGGCTAATGTTTAGCTCGTGGCTAATGCCTGGGTCATGTGGCTAACTGTTTGACCACATCCATCTTAAAGTTTGAAAATAAAGACAGGAAACACAACCTGATCTCTTCCTGGACTCAGCCCCTTGCTAGCGCCTGGCATACTTTTTTTGCGTGATGCTAATGTCTCACTGTCCCGTATCATGTTCAGAGCCAATAGGAAGCATGTCCTCCATGGAGGTGAACGTGGACATGCTGGAGCAGATGGATTTAATGGACATGTCGGACCATGAGGCCCTGGACGTGTTTCTACACTCTGGAGGAGAGGACAACAGCGCCGCTTCGCCTGTAACAGGTGGGTACCCCGCTCCCTCCCAGTCTGTGCTGGTGCGGAACTCTCTGAAAGTAAGCCGTTGGTCCTCTAGGTCCAGATGTGGAGTCCTTCACCGCAGAGATCAGCCTCCAGGTGCCCACACAAACCGAGCTCCGCCATAAGCTGTTCTCCCTCTCGTCCACTTGTACCGACTCTGCCAGCCAGGACACGGAGGCCGGGGAGGAGGAGGAAGAGGAGGAGGAGGATGAGCAGGAAGAGGAGCGAGGGAGAGGTGTGGGAGGACCAAGACGAAGGAGACCCCCTGTGGTGGTGACCCTGGATGAAGAGGAGGTACACGTGGACACGGCGCTGGTGGACAGGGCAGAGGAGCAGAGCAGCACAGACTGTGAGGAGAGCAGGCCAAAGGACTGAGAAGACACACACACACACACTCAAACACACACACGCACATGCACAGATGCATCACGGTTTTTGGGAAAACAAGTGAGATTGCACTAACCGCCACATGGTTTTGCCTTAAAAGACCAACAGTTTGACCTGTAGAATCGATCTGAATCTTGTTTTATCAGGTTCAACCCGCAGAAAACTTTACGATTAAGATTACGATCTAAGCGTTTCTTAGGACCATCAAAAGCATCTTGCCAACACGTCATCATGAGCCAGAACCATAATTGCCCAGCCATCATTTTGAATCTTAATAAAATTACAGATTATATGCATGTTCTCATCAGAATTTTCATACACTTTTAGGGAATCACTTTTATTTTTTATTACTGATCACTTTACTGTCTGATTTATAAAAACAAATCTTGTAGATTGAGATGTCATTTTTAATCTTAAAAAATGTTAAAAGAAATCACAAAGAGAATTTACAAACTCAGTCTGAACAGATTTAGACGCCAATCAGCCAAATCACCTGACCAACGACCAGCAGGGGGAGCACGGAGGTCTTATGACTCATTCAGACCCGGCGACAGAAACAAATAAGAGGGGGGCATTGGATTTTCTCGGAGGGCGCACTTTTTTTTAACTTACATTTATCTGCCTCAGGCTGAACGGTGACTCTGTGGCCACTCTCAGAGTATTGTAATGTCATATTCTCTCACTAAATTGGGGGTAACAAGAGGCAGTTCATCGGAACCCCCGAGTACGTCCCCCCCACGATCTACGAGATCTCGCAATTACTTTTTAAAGCAGTGTGCTTCCGGGTCAGTAACCGGAAGTAAAATTACAAAGTTGGAGTATACGCGTTACTCGTGGAACTTTATTGAGTTGTATTTTCGTATGGGCCTCACATATAAGGATATTAAATCAGTATTTGGCTCTACATACGACTTAAGTGAGAGATATCTGAAAAGATTACTCAGCAAGAGGGGACTTTCACGTCGTGAAGGCTACCCTGAGCTTGCGGTCCTGCTTTTATTGTTTGTGAACTTATACAGTAGTCAAATATTTTGAGTCGTAAAAGACCAAGGTACGTTTTACTAGTCCGCTTCCGGGGTATAGAAAGACATAAGCAGAAACGAAAAACAAGCTGTTTTTTTTTCGTTTTGAGCAACAAATAAATAAATCACTTGGATGTTTATAGGGAATGGTTAATGGCAACGTTAACCATTCCCTATAAATGGTTGCTGGTCATTCTAAATGCCTACTGTCTGTTGTCTCGGTCTTGTGTATCTTGTCGCCAGACTTGTCTGGTTATATTTTGCTAAAAAATACATATGCCAGAAAATGTGCTCCAGACTCAACACCTCTGTGGCGTAGAGGAAAAAGAACATGACTACGATCATTTGCCAGTGGTATCATTGCAAGTTCGAGTTTCAGGAGGAACATTTTATCAATTAGCTGTGATCAGCTAACATTTGTGATACATTAATGCCACGGTGCCACCCTGACGGGGGGTGACGATGATGTTATTTATATGGACGTATCATTTCACACTGCTTTAAAAATAAAATGCAATTGCGAGAAGTGCGTCCTTTCCCCCCCCCAACCCATCAGGTTTTTTTCCCCCATGTCCCTTCGGGGACTCCATGCAGCTCCACTTGTATTAGAAACATAAGCACTGATGTCAAATGAACGCTGTAGTAAACATTCATGCCACCAGGAGCAGAACAAAGCAGTGCGTGACCCTTCTGCCTGTAAGTAATTAGTATTTCTCTCGTGGTGTGTGTGTGTGTGTGCGCGCGCGTGCGTGTTGGGAGCCGTGTACTTTTAAAACAACGGCAGGCGCTCCCTAGCTGCTGTCGCTTCCTCCCCTAGCATGAATGTTAACTCCGGTGTTACTGTTGACGTCGGTCTAAGTTTCTAATCGAAGTGATTCTGTGTGGCGCTGACGCTTGTCCCTGCTCGCTCCTGTCCACACTCGTCCTTTTTTTGCTGAACAATTTTTTTTCGAAATTCCATTGTACTGTAACGGACCAGTCTGTATACCGCAAACGCCGCGCTGAGTATTGACCCGGTAAGCGGCACGCCCCCCTCAACCTTTAATTGGCTAACACGTTGCTTTTGTTCGGTTTGATTGGTTGGATTGACAGCTCAGGATAGATGGGCTTAATAGAAGATGGATACTCTGACGGAAAAAAGCAAAACCCAAATAAAATTAACAGAGAACTTTGCTTTTAGTTTACGGCGGGCAGAGCTGACTCCGTGGGCGGGCCCGGCCCCCCAGTGGCCGCCCATGGCGCCTGGTCTGAACCCATTGGATTCAAGCTAAAATCTGTTTCTTAAAATTATTATTTCTCGATTAAAGTGAGTTTCGTATTATTTAATTGTAGACTAGCTGTAATATAATAATAATAATAATAATAATAATAATAATAATAATAATATAATACTTCAGTGCCGTAACTTGTACTCATATTGGCAGTAGCTTATGTAATATATATTATGGTGTTATACTGATTAATACACGCACGCACGCACGCGCGCTCACACACACACACACACACACACACACACAGGAGCGTTCCCCATTGCCATTCCTTTATCTAATAATATTGGGGTGATCGTCTCCGTCTTATTGAGGACCAGTTCCCACTGGATGAGTCTCAGAAGGTTCGTGTGTATCCACGTATTTGTTCCTGTACAGAAATGTTGACATATTTGTGATGTGACTGCATTACTCCTCCCTTTCTACCCCCCCCCCCCCCCATCACGTGTTGTTCCCTCAGCGTGGTTTTGGGACTCGGTCCCGTGTGCTCGTTTCTGATTTCTGGCTGAGCCCTGAGGGCCGAGCCCAGCAGGAGCGTGGAGGGACGGACAGTGAATGGAAAGAAATGCAGTGAATCGTCACATGGTAGATGTCTGCCTTGTGCCGTGGTTCATTCATGTTTACAGTTAGATGTTTTCCCAGTGAAAACAGAGGAGAAGCAATAGTGCTGTAGGACCCAGGAAAGGACGTCTGTAGGCTAAAGGTGTGTGATTGTGACTGGTGTTACAGCCCAGCGCTCACACAGGAATCCAGCCTTGTTCACCTGTCGTATTCAAACAGCATCTTTTTTTCCCCAGAAAGTACATCTAGTTTCTTTCAAATAATAAATATCTGACTTTGTTCTTTGGAGTTCTATTAAAGGCATGTAGAGGGAAAATGGTTGTAAGATTGAGCACCACCTAGTGGCAGAAATCGGAAGCCTGAGAGTGTGTACTGTTCACCGGGCCTGTTAACGCGATTAGAAAAGCCGATAAATGGGAGTAATTAGATAATTGTAATAATCTGATCTGATTATTAGTTGAAATGCACTATAGAAATGTGATTATTGCATGTTTTAGTCCTTTTATCAGATTTCTTTCAGAAAACCCAGAACACAGAGTGGTGCAGCAGAAGTGTGCTGGGCCCATGACCCAGAGGTCAATGGGCTGAAACCATCCTTTGCTACAGTGGTCCTCCACTCAAATACATTGTCTGTTTATGTGACCCTACAATCAGGACTGTAGTCAGACCCTGTGCATTTACAGAATGTAGTAATGGCAAAATGCTATTTTCTTAGACCTTTCAGACTCAGTTTGACAACATGCAGATGTCAGGACAGAAGCCAGGAAAAGTAGACTGATGTTAGCAGAGGATGGTTTCGATCCATCGACCTCTGGGTTATGGGCCCAGCACGCTTCCGCTGCGCCACTCTGCTGCTGGTGGTCGCATGACAACCTGGTTTGGTATAAATCCAGCGAGCAGACCACATCTGGTCAGTGGCTGGAGGACTGAGATTATCCTCCATTCACTGTTATTTTCCGGTCTACTTCCCTTTTGCGTCTGTCTTCACCCTCAACGTTCAAGTATTTAAATATGAATAAAGTAAATTCTTGTGTTCAAAGACACAAAGGCACGAGAAAAGCCCAGGTGTGTTAATCTGATGAAGCCATAGCACATCTGGCACGTGCAATGGAGAGAGCAGAGCTGATGAGCTATTCCAAACGTGCACAAAAAGACTCGCGCAGGATGGGAAAAAGTGACAGTGAATTGTTGGTAAGTTTTTATTAAACCTTAAGTACAAACTTCAAAAGTAAAAAAAAAAAAAAAAAAAAAAAAAAAAAAAAAAAGTCAATATAACCAACATGAGACTCTTTCCGAGGGGGGGAAAGGCCGAGCTGCGGCACTAATAAATAAAGTCACCAGAGACCCCACCGTCAGCGAGTAGTTTATACCGTAGAAAAATGGAAGAAACAAACAAGAGAGAACTTAAAGGAAATCCCATCAGAATAAAACATCTGGTAAGGCCATAAAAACTTGACAACCACTTTTTATTATGCTGAAAAACACCCGACTTGGTATTTCTTTAAATAGTCCTAAACAGTTCAGTCTTCTGGGACGACAACCAACAAACTGGATTATAGGATTTTTCCTTGACAGTCACCACTGGCAAGCTCAGTGCAACATGAGTAGCTACTACTTTTTTGTTGAATTTTCAGTAATGAAAATGTAAAAACCCATTTTTTTGTGAACGCACCTTTTTTTTTCCCCCTTTTCTTTAAAAAAGTAAAGCTAAACAAACAAAACTAAGTTGGGGGCAGTCATCTGCTACTCTATATCTTCTTTCTCAGTGATATAAGCAGCACTTAAAAATTTTTTTATACACGTTTACCAGAGCAACCCTGTAAGCGTCAAACTCACACGGATGAAGAAAGGGTAATGTAAGGCTTTTTCTTCATCAAGCACTCTCCTCTGGAACTTCTCTTCCTCTGTTCCTTCCTTCCTTCCTCATTTACTTAACCCCAGAAAAAGGCTCAAGTATTTAAAGTAATTTACAGGATTATGTACAAAAAAGATGTTTTGTTTGTTGGACTTTCTCCTATCAAAAAAAAAAAAAAAAAAAAAAAAAAAAAATCACTCATAATATATCTGAAAAAAAGGGGAAAAAATGCAAAAGCCAAAAGAAAGGACAATCAAAAAAACAAAAACTTGAATTTAATATTTCACATTTTACACTCTTTGACTAGTGGCTCTACGTGAGATACCAACAAGTAAAAAAAAAAAAATATATATATATAATATAATTAATGTTTACTGGTACAGATGAAACAAGAGGACTGGAAGAATGGAATGTTAACATGATTGCACATCTAGAACCAGAAAAGCCTCAGAAGCCTTTTCTGCCCTGTGGGGAGGGCAACGCCACCTAGCCATTAGCTGGCTGCGGATGCTAGCCCCCAAATTTTCGCATTTGTGTTGTTTATACAGTAAAAATAACCAACAGCACCAATAAAAGTGGACCTCCTCACTAAGATTCAGGCACAGTTTTCACTTGCTAGCGAACAAGGGATCCCACCACACTACCAGAAAGTGAGGGAAGCGATGACCTTTCAGAGGTCAAGCAGCCCCCCCCCTGCCCCGGTGACAAGCAGAAACATCCACAATGATTAAAAAAAAAAAAAAAAAAACATTAATACACAGATGACTTTGTGGGGAGGGAAACAAGCAGAAAAAATGAAAGTAATAAAAAAAACTTGATGGACAAAAACAAACATGCCAACAATGATCCAACGTGGTCTGTCTTTCAAGTTTTTACCTCCATCACCCCCCCCCAAAAAACAGAAGGAAACAACGCAGGAGCTGCAACCAGAAGAATAAAATCCATTTTTTTTAAAGTTGACTTTCAAACTTTGGGTGACTACATGACGTCGTCTTCATTTCAGGAAAAAAAAAAAAAAAAAAACACAAATCTGTCCCGTCTGTCCCACGTTCACAGCTGAGCGATGCATGATGGGAGAGGGGTGGGAGTCAGTCTCGTGGGGTGTGTGACAAGTTCCACTTGGAGGGTGAGTGCTGGAGGTATAACAGGGCCCACCGAGTCTGCTCGTCACACTTAATGCTGGATAAAAACATGAGTTCTAAAATCATCAGGGATAAAAACAAATGTTTCTTTCACACTAGTGCAAAAAAGACATCTTTTCTTTTTTTCCTCTTTTTTTATACAAACAAGCCTGTCATACTAAGGGGGGTGGTGAATATTTCTGTGAGGAGATTTTTCAAAGCTCAAAAACAATCGATCTTAAATATCAGGAGGTTGAGCAGGGGGCTGATAGTGACCCTGCTTCATTTTTTTTTTTTTGTTTTTTTTGTTTTTTAAGTGGAGTTTGGTAGGGTTTTTTTTTTCTTTGAAGGGAGGGGGTGTAGGATGTGGGCACAGCGCACCGGGCAGTGAGGTGTCCCCCTCCCCCATTCAGGACACAGCAGCAGCCTTGGGTATGTGGCTGGAGGACAGGCGCGCCAGGGACACTTCGACTGTGGCCCGCTTTTGGGGTCCGCGCTTCGCTGGCGATGCTTTGCCGGGGCTCAAGCCGTGGCAGGGGTCCCCCCCTCCTCTGCTGACAATCATTCCTCCTCCGCCTCCACCCCCGTTCTTCAGCATGGCCCGGCCGCACACCTGGTTCACCAGACTGTTGATCTGCTCCTGTTGGAGACACAGGTCAAAAAAGATCTGTTCATTTCACTGACGCGCTGAAGGATTCCGCGTCCTCTGTCGCCCCCTTGTGGCCGCAGGGGAAGTGACCGGCAGCAGCCGCTCACCTCATCGTATCGATACATCATCTTGAGACCCCTGCAGGACTTGTGCTTCTCCACGTATCGCAGCGCACACTCCAGACAAAAGACCACGTTGTCAGTCTCCTGAACCACCTGCAAAAAGAAAACCAGAGTCAGAAATCACGTCTTACGCACGTGTCGCCGCCACCAGGTGTGTGAGCTGAAATACTGGAGAAGTAAATGTCTGCGTTATCGGAGGAGAAAATGCAGCGTGTTCTCTCACCATGGACAGGTAGCAGAGGTGCTGACAGATCTGGCAGCGTCTCTCTGAGGACTCCAGTGCCAGCCATTTACCGCGGGGCTTTTTACGTCCCTCGCCGGGGCCGAGGTTACCGTCGTGGGTCCCGTAGCGGGCAGAGGACAGCAAACCGGCCTTGTAAAGTTCCTGCCGTTGACGTAGCTCAATGTTCCTATTGGGACACAAGGACTTGGGTCGGAGCGGAACGCCAACTCTGCTGAAAGCGATTTGTTTTGCTTCGATCACGGCACAGAAGAGTGCTGTGCTGCGTCCCACCTGAGGTCTTTGAGAAGGGTGGAGATGGTGGTGAGGAGAAAGCCGTTGTCCCGCTTGGATTCAGCCGTGGCGATCTGGTACAGCAGCTTCTCCATGGAGAAAGGTTTGGCTATACGACGACACTTGAGGTCCTGAACACAAATACGGGACATTTACTCAGTGAGCAGGAATTATAACCAAAGTAACAAAATGTTTAAGGGAGTCCAACACAACACATTATATTGTATGAATGCTGAATTACCCGTGAGAGCCATCTCAGCCAGGCACTAAACAGGTTGTGGGGTTAGATATTCATATTTCCATCGTTCGATTGGTCTTAATGACAGAATGGATATTGTCTTTCTTCCACTTTTGCTACAAACATACATCCTTTTAGGGATTTCAGCTAAAATTAATTACATCTTAGCGTTCAGAACACTGAATATCTAAAGAAAGAACCAGAGTTTTATTCATCAGGTTGTGTGCAAGTCCTTCACCAATCAGAGCTGTAGTGACTCGGTGGTGTCCACACGGGGGCAGTGTTGCATCCCGAGCGGAACAAAAATGACAGGTGAGATTATTCTCAACATTGTTCGTTTATTTGAGATTTTACATTGTCCACATATGACAGTGTTACTTCCTAATTGGCCCTGCGCTGGTCTGCCTATTGGGATCTATCCACTGACCTTTGCGGCCTGGTATCCCAGGTTCATCCAGTGTGGCGTGGCAAAGTGCACCGTCTCCGACACACTGTAACCACAGCAAACCTTGGAGACGAAGGCACCGGGGTAGCAGACCACAAACTGTCCGCTCCGCTGCACCGTACGGTAAACCTTGATGCCTTCACGGCACAGCACCTCCGGAGAGATCTGGAACGTCAAGACAGGAAGGAGGAAAACGTAAAAATTTCCATTTCCTACATACAAAAGAGATGTGACGGCTCCGCCGCAGACACTGACCATGATGTTCTTCTCCAGCATGTCTAGTCCTGGGGTTCCATTGGCCTGAAGCAGTGTATGGACCACCTTGTCCAACTTTGCCTTCTCCTCAGCAGGGACAGAATACCTGTGGGGGGGGTCAAGCACAGGGGTCACGCTGAAAAGACGTTGACACACTCTCAAGCTAAATCGTTAGAACACTCTTTTACTACGTTCACGGTTCTTCAGAAGTCCACACATACCAAATGCAATCAGCACCAGTGTGTAGGTAATCAATATATGGAAGGCGGTTTTGGTCTCGAGACCAGCATGAGGTAGAAAAGACCATGCCAATATTGAGCCAGGGAATGGTCACCCCTGCAGGGAGGAACAGGCTTTTAAGGTCTGCACATAACAACCAGCACAAAGGTGTCTGCAGGTCGGGCTTTTCCAAGCAGACCTACCAGGCACAGCACCCAGATGCCTCAGAATGGATCCAGAATTATTCGGGAGGACAGTGAGGTTCCATCCGTGCCTGAGGAGCACATCACCACACGGTTACTCTTAAGCCTTCCTGCAGCGCGCTGGGAGCTTTATGAGCTACTCACTTTGAAAAGGGTTCCGACTTTCCCGTGGGGAAACCGCTGCCGTGTGTACTGGTGTCAACCTTCCCACAGTGCACCGCCACGTGGCAGTCCCTCTGCTCCACGATCCTCCAGTACTCTTGCTGCGAGAGGGCAGAAATACAGCTGACACAAACAGCTTCCGCCGGATCAACAGGTGATGCGGACATTAGCGCGCTAACCTCGACCTCAGCAGCTCCGGGTTCCTTGTTAAAGCACATGGTCATGGTGTTCCGAGCTATCCTGAAGAAGTTGGTCAAAGACACCGATTTCCCCTGCAAGAAGGAGACGTTGAGGCGCAGCTTCCTGAATACACACACACACACACACACACCACCCAGACAAACCACACTTCCACCACAGTAACCACACTTCCAAAGATAGCGGGACGAGACTCTACAAAACTAGCAAACAAACGTCAGATTGTTCTCGCTCCAAGAGGCTACGAGGTCGCAGAGCGCTGCAGCGCTCGGCGAAAGCCTTCCCGCTGCAATTAGACATAATTAGACCCTCGACGTGCACTTTGTTCCTCTGGCAGAAGAAGTGAAATAGAAGCTCCACTTGGGGGCCACTGGTGATGAAGCCCGGGGAGCGTGAAGGGGCCACGGACCTGGACAGATGGACCATTGTGCAGCAGGAGAGTGCACGTGTGGAGCCCGCTCAGACATCTGCAGTCTGCACGGATACTGGGATCATCCCAAACAACCGCCATCTTTTCAGCCGAGCAGAACCATGTGTGAATACATAACTGATCTACGTCCGCTGGAAGCTGATGGGCTGTGTTTGTCAGAGGCCTCAGTGAAAGGATCGGGATCGGGATCAGGATCAGATCGGGATCAGGATCAGGATCGGGATCAGGCGTGACGGAGCGCGAGCCTGCTGGCCAGCCAGGCTGGACATTTGGGAGAAAATGAGGGAGAGGAGAGAGGGAGGAGCTTTAAAGGGAGATGGAGCAGGCGGGGTTTGGAGGGGGGCGGGGGGGTGCCTTCTCTCTGACCTACATTTCAGCCAGCCAGAGTCAACACAGCTGCCAGCAGGCCGGGGATGTGGGGATCCGCTGCGTGCACGAGTGCAGACGCACGCCTGCACGCGGCGCCGCGGCTGCTTTCCCCTCAGACGTCGTCTGGTTGCGAGAGCGTCTCCGGGAACACGTGTAGCAACGCAGTGGCGGCTCCTGGGTGAGGTGCAACTGTACGTAGGCGCCACTAGCGTGAATGTTTCCGCGCGACGTCGCTCTACGTTCAACCCGCTGAGGTGACACCTCAAACCGCTGAGGTGACGATCAGCAGCTCCGAGTCGTTCTTACATTTACACACCTTCACTAATCCCCCCACACACACATACACACACACACACGTGCGTTTTTGTGTCTGAATGCCTCAAAGGGCGACCTCGTCCTCACCTTGTAAATACATTTGTGCTGGTCACTGAGGACGCCGCCGTCCTCTTCCTGCTGCCCCTCCCCCGCGCGCTGCCTGTCTTCTTTGCTTTGTTTTTCCTGAGTGAAGAGCCGGCGCCGGCCTGCTTTGACCTGAGCCTCCAGCTCCTTCAGATGGTGGTAGACTCCGTTGGTGCGGTGGTGCCCCGTCGCCCCTCCCACCATCCCTCCTGCCAGCCCGTTCTTGGGCTCGTAGCGGGGCAGCACCAGCGCACTAGGTGCAGAGGAGTCGGAGAGGCCCTCCAGAGGGCCCCGCCGGGTCTCCATGTTCCTTTTCTCCTGCAGTACCTCAGCCAGCAGCCGGAGGCGCTCCTCTGCGCTCAGCGAGTCATACGAGAGGATGTACTGGAGGTAAGCCTCCTGCAGCTTGGCCAGCCGGTCCTGCGCTGACTTGGGGATGCGCAGAAGATCGGCCAGTTTGGTCCACTTCTTCAGGTCCATCACCTGCTGCATGCCGCCCATGTCGTTGATGAGCTGGAAAAAGCGCGACAGGTCCACCTCACACCCACCTGCAGACAGAGACACGGTTCACTGGGGACGCACGCCAACACACAGCGTCAAACAGGGCCTGATACTGGGACTGATACTGGGACTGATACTGGGCCTGTTAGTGGACCTGCTACTGGGCCTGTTACTGAGACTGTTACTGGGCCCGTTAGTGGGCCTGCTACTGGGCCTGTTAGTGGTCTCTTTACTGGGCCTGTTAGTGGGCCCGTTAGTGGGACTGCTACTGGGCCTGCTACTGGGACTGTTAGTGGTCTCTTTACTGGGCCCGTTACTGGACCCGTTAGTGGGACTGCTACTGGGCCTGCTACTGGACCTGCTACTGGGACTGTTAGTGGTCTCTTTACTGGGCCCGTTACTGGGCCTGTTACTGGGCCCTGATACCTACCAATGACCGGTGGCTCGTCCATGGTAATGCCCTGAGATTTGAGGTGCTTGCGGATGCAGGACAGCCGCTGGACGTTGGGGCCCCAGCGTCGGCCCAGCATGTGGACCCTCTGCGCCTGTGTGACGAAGCGCATCTCCTCGTTCAGCTTGCATTCGGGCCTCCAGTCTGGCGGCGGGACCACTCGGCACACCCCGGCCTCCTCGGCCTGCTCCCTCACCGCGTCCAAGTACACCAAGGGGTCCAGGAACTCCCGCGGCAAGGGCCGAAAGATGGGGGCTTCTCCGAGGGCCGCCCAGCCGTCCACTCTGCTCCGCTGGCGCTCCCACTCTTTTTCCTGCTCGCGCTCCTTCTGGCGCGTCAGCTCCTTCTCGTGCTCCCACTCCTTGTCGCGGTCGGCGGACCGCAACGCTGCTGGTTTGAGCTGTCCGGGGCTGTTGGCAGAGAAGAGCGAGGAGGAGGTGTGGAAGGAGGACACGGAGGTTTGCTGGGGGTCTGAGGTAGTGCTGGCACGACTGGGGTTCTGCGGTGGGTTCTGGCCTGACGACGGGGAGGACGAGGAGGAGCTTCGACCGTGAGACCTGCTCTGCTGCTGCTGTGCTTGTCGAATCAACATCAGCTTGCCGGCTGACGCCCGCTTCGGCCGCTGGTTCACCGGCTCTGCACTGGCTGCTGGTGTGGGAGGAGTCTGCTGGGGAGGCGGGGCAGAAGAAGGAAGTGATGATGTCTGCTTCGGAGAGGGGGGCGTTTCCGATTTATGTCCGTTGGACACAGCAGTGGTGGTGGGGGCCGCTCTCTCCTGGTTGGCCGTCTTCTTGCTGCTGCTGCGCGTCTCCAGGGTGCTCGTCTGAACCTTGGCCCGTTTGGCCTCGCCGCCGCCGCCGCTGCTGCTTTTGGCTTTCTGCTCAACGACCCCCACCGAGCTGAGCACCACCTCCAGGCGTCGCTTGGAGTTGCGGAGCCCCTCTCGGCCGAGGCACTCGCCCTGGCTCTGCTGGCGCTGGAGCTGCTTCTGCCCGTCCTCCCTGGCCAGGGTGTTGTGCCGCTGGCCGTTGAGCCTGCCGTTGAGGCGTGTGCCGACAGACACACTGTGCAGCCCGTTGGATAATAGCACCTGTTTGCGGGTTTTTGCATTGCTGTGGTGGGCTGGTGCCGATGCTTTTCCTGAGTTGGCCAGACCGTTGCTGGCTGCTGGCTGGCTGTGCTGATTGTGATTGTTCGCTGACGATGGAGCCGAGGCGGCGCTGTGGTGTTTGCTGCTGCTGCCCAGTTTGGTTTTTTTGCCCAGTTCTCTCTGTTTGGCTTTGGTGTAGGTGACGTGGCCCTTGGACACGGTGGCTGTGTACTTCTTCACAGTTTTGGACGGCAGTCGGAAGTCACGGCTTTTTTTAGCACCACCGACAGCTTGCGCCGAGCCCGCCCGGGTCAGCCCGTTCACTTTAGAGACCTGAGCGGACGGAGCACACGAGATGAATAAGACAAAACTCATCGCAATACGTCGCCAACAATGCACAGGAAGCAAAGAAATGAAAGGGATCAGAGAGCAGATGGCAGACCAGCATGAGGTCAGAGCTGAGGTCACCGCAATGAAGCAAAAGCCCATATGGACAAATAAAACACGAGTATTTGCCATGTCGGCCTTAAAGAGCGTAATCCAGTGTTTGTACTATGAAAGATAACGGGGCTGTCTTCAATTATGGCCCACTGAGGAACTAGAGTGCAGCCGGTTTCTCTGAAACACTTCTAATTGTTTTGTGTTTTTATTCTTAAATTCCGTCACGGCGTTTCCGTCCCTGAGCCTGATCCGGGACCGTGTTTTTGTGCCCGCCCGGCTGGAACTGAACCAAAAAGGAAAAAAGGAGGAGAGATGGAGTTATCAATCACAGTCCAGGCGCCACGGGAGGGAGGTGACAGCCGTCCCATTGACAGGTTTGCCTTTGAAGGGCTCTTGTGTCGCGCAAGTGTGTGTGTGTGTGTGTGTGTGTGTGTGTGTGTGTGTGTGTGTGTGTGTGTGTGTGTGCGCACAGCCTGTATTGTGTTGTGTTTGTCTCAGGTGGCGGGGGCGACACAAAGACCGAGCCATTAAAAGATAAGGTAGGGAGGGCTGAAATCTGACCCCAGCTCCGTCAATCATTAACACACACTTAGGTGGACAGGAAAAACACAAGGTGGCCATTAAAGAAGGGGTGAAAGGAGGAAGTGGGGGAGTAAGAATGAAAGAGAGAGCTCAGTAACGTGGATGAGTCATTTTTGACATAAATCTCCATTTTAATCAGCAATAATCAGAGGTTATAGCTCAGTTTGGAGTTAAACAGATTAGTTCAATGTTGACGCTCACGTCATGACAGCTTCCTGCCACAAGGGGGCGAGCTCGGACGCGCTCTCTTTGCCTCTGGCTTTTATTATTGGGTCTGGTGGAAAATCGGGACGGAGCGCAGCGGCGAGGGAGGATTAATGCGAGGCTATGAGGGAAGTGACAGGACTGCAAGAGAGAAAACTAACAGTGCGACGTGGAGAAGGATGTGGAAATCAGACGCCAGTCAGATACGGAGAGGATGAAGAGCGGAGGAAAGAAAGACACGCAAGCCCGAGGAAGAAAAGAGAACACACACACACACACACACACACACACACACACACACACACACACACACACACGCGCGGGCAGGATTTCAGTTGCACGTGAGTGTGGAGGAGGGAGGGAGCAGGAGAGGGAGGTGGGTCTAGATGACATCATGTGTTGCTATAGCCCAGCTGAGTGCTGGCAGGAAGACTTTTAAACAGGCAACATCTGCAGGAGCCACACACCAGGAAGAACAAGAGAACGTCAGGCACTGCACATCGCGGCGGATGGAAACGTGCGCACGCTCGGAGTGTAAGCAGGAGACCGGAGGGTCAAAGGCCACCAGAAAGAATCATCTACAGCGTGGCTGCAGGACACCCTGGTGGAGATTAGGCCTTCTTCCCCCTCCGCTGTCTCACTGGGCTGAGATGGGATGAGCCGGGGAATAAGGAGAAAGGTAGCCACAGCCCAGAATTAATAACAGCCAAGATCAGATCTTCAGCAGCGTTTCTCTTTTTACCCGGCTGGAGGGTTTTAACTAAACGCCAGAGCTCCAGTTTGTTGGCTCCATCTTTACTTAACCTTTCAGACGGCTCAGCCTGTGTTTTCACAGTTGGTCGCTGGTATAAGTGTGTCTTGAACACACACGGCTAAGACGCACACTGATGCTAATTGAAAGGAGAGCGGGGGGGGGGTGGGGGGCGGGGGCGCTAATCCTTCTAAATGATGGGAGTCGTGTTGTCAAGGGCGAGAAAGTGAAGCAGGAAGAGGAAGAGAAAATGGGTGATACAGTGAGAGAAAGGGAGCGAGAGGAGAGATCCACTCCTCCTCCTCCTCTTCTTCTTCTTCTTCGGCAGCGTGGAGTTTACTGAAACCTGCGCAGCGCTACAGAGGCGGAGCCAGAGCCCCCAGCCAGAATAACTAAATATACAGTAGCTGCAGTCACGCTGGGCCCAAACATAATCATTACTGTCAGAGAGGAACAGCCCATAAATACAGAATACTGAGTCATAACAACGTCAGTGCCAGCCCTTCACCTCCACACGAACTCTCTCTGCACGCCTCGCTTACATTTCTCTCCCTCACGTGCTTTGGCGGCGTCTCTCTTACGTAACGGCGGCTGCAGTACCTGTTTGCGGAGCTCCTCGGCGGCCCTCCTCAACGGCAGCCCGTTGGCAGAGCCTCGGCCGGCGGCCAGGGCCTGCAGCTCCCTGGCGTGCTCCCGCGCCTCCGCTCGCTCGCTGCGCTCCCTCAGGAGGGGCGGAGGTGGCGGCGGAGGCGGCGCGGGCGCGTCCCTGCCGTGAGTTCCCGCTTTGGGCCTCGGGCTCTCCCTGGTCCCTGCTTTACCGTGGCTGAAGACTGCAGAGGGAAAGGCAGCAGTCAGCATCACAAAGGTCATTTTAGCTCTTCAGCAGACAGCTAAGCCCAGGTTAACGCCGCCAGAGGACAGCGGACACGCTGCTTTGAGGAGCTACAGGATTTTAAGGATGTGGACATTAGCAACACACTGCTGCCCAGCTCAGCCGGAAAAAGGTGGAGTGCCTCCTCCGGGTCGGGGAGGAGATCCTGCCCCAAGTGGAGGAGTTCAAGTACCGAGGGAACGCCTCGGGATCCCCCCGGAAGAGCTGGATGAAGTAGCTGGGGAGAGGGAAGTCTGGGCTTCCTCGCTGCGACCCCGGGTCGCGGGAAGATGGACGGAGATGGATGGATGGATGGACACTACTGCCCCCCTCCCCAGACCTCAATCAACGAAAGGTGCACGATCTGAGGTCCGTGTGAAATCATCTTTATGAAACCCGTCAATGAACCCGTTCAAACCCCGTCGGGCGACGCTGAGCAGGTCTGACAACCAGCGCCGCTCCGATTCCGTCTTTGATGAGCCGCGTGGGACGAGAGACGGATCCCAGCCGTACGCCACGTGGCCAACGTGCAACGCCAGCTCGCCAGGAAAAGACGTTTTGGGAAGCATCAGCGCGACTTTCTGTAAGTAAAAGAGTCTTTCTGTGTTTCCTGGAAAGAAAAGAGAGACTCCTGACACGCTTGGAGGCCAACGGATCCAGGGAACCGAGCCCAATAACAGCAGTTGCATTTAGCTATGTCAACATGGCCAGATGCCACGGTGGAGCGAGGACGGCTGACGATTGGCTCCTGCTACCACCCAGCCTTGGCTGCTCCTACCTTTCACACCTGGCAGCTCTCCTCCTCCTCCTCCTCCTCCTCCTCTCCTCTCTCCTCCTTTCCTCTCCCTCTCCTCCTCCCCATCCATCCTTCCCTCCTCTACTCCTCCTCCCATCCTCTCCCTCTCCTCCTCCCCTCTCCCTTCCCATCCTCCTCCCCTCCCCTCTCCTCCTCTGCGTGTGCACGTGAGGCCAGTGGATATTGTCAGCAAACCCCCCCCAATCCCAGCAGCCTCTGTCTCCTCCTCTGCATTCCACTTGAGACGACGACACGGAGAGCTGCGCGTGGCGCTCACCTTCTGAACCTCTCTGGCAGCAAAGGCTACGTGCTCGGGGAGGGGGGTGGGGGGGTTGCATTTCTTCAGCGCTCACCAGGGAGCCAGAGGCTCCAGGTTAAAGCTGTTCCAGTGCTTTGTGTCAGATGAGCGCCTCCAAAAATCTCCGCTTTTCTACCATGTTGGGTTTCATGGTTTATCCAGAGTTCCTCAGTGTCAGGCATCCATCCACAGGCCTCTGTTCCCCAGGGCGCGCGTGTGCGTGTGTGTGCGTGTGTGTGCCCCAGCCAGCTGTTGCAGTGTGTGCATAAACACCTTGTTAGGGCTCAAGCAAGCTATGTGTTAATTGGGGTGGAAAGCACCTCGACGCTGCGCCCGTCTCCCATGCGGCTGTTTCAGCCTCTGTGGCGGAAAAACCAGGGCGCAAGTTTGGAAAAGCCACACAGGAGCCGGTCTGGGAATGAGGTCATCCGACCTCTTCCTCGCTCTCAGCTCCTTTTTCGGCTAATTCGCTTTCCTCTTTGGAGACGAATGGCTGCGCTTTTCTATCTTCCTCTTCAGTCGACCCTCCCCCCAACATTTCAGCCCCTCCCAGGTTTGTTGCTGCCAAAAACAGCTCGTCTGGTGATGTCTTCTCAGGAAAAAAAAAAAAAAACAACAAAAAAAATCTTTGCAGCTGGAAACGATGACAATTGGCAAAAAAGAGAGAGAGAGCGAGAGACATTAGTAACAGCGGGACGAATCGTGCACCCTCCTTACCGTGCCCGTTGATAGGCTGCCTGGTGGGGGGCTTGCCCTTGCGCGGGGTGGAGTGGCAGGAGGAGGCGGTCGGTGCCTGGCTGCCGCTTCCTCCGCTATGAAGGTGGATCCCGCCTCCGTTCCTCACCTCCTCCTCCTCCTCATTTTCCTCCTCGTCCAGGTCGTCTTCCTCCTGGGAGCTTCCAAAGTAGGCGATGTTGCTGGGCAGAGCCGTTGAGCCTGCGCGGAAGCGGTAAAGACGAACGGTGAGATGAACGAGAGACCAACAATCACTAAATCTGTGGTTCTCAAAAAGTGGTCCACGGGCCACCAATGGTCCGTGGGCGACGACTAGTGGTCTGCAAGGTGACACATAACTCACATTTCAAAATTTTTAATTTCAATATTTAAAATTCAGTGTAAAATCAGTGCTTCTTGAACTCCCAAGATTTAAATAATTCACTTTATTGTATATTTCCTGATGCATCTATCATACCAGCACCTGATTGTTACTTAGCATATTGTTTTGGAGGCTATTTAGAGTCACGTGGTCCGCGAGTGTTTATTTATGGGTTCAGTGGTCCTTAGTCTGAAAAAGTTTGAGAAACCCTGCACTAAACCCAAACAGAGGACGTGTGGAACTGATGCTGGCAGCGTTACTGACAGATCTGCTTTAGAAGCGCACAGAAATCTGAAGTGCAACAATCCCAGATCTGTCAGGATTACTGTCGATCCGCTACTGAAGGAGAAACCCGACGATCTTCCTGCGGTTTCCTGTGGCTCCCGAGCGAGCCCTGGAGCGAGCCCAGCCCAGCACAGAGCCGAGCCCTGGAAGGGAGCGAGAGCGCGTTTGGCTGCGGACGGCCAGTAACGCTTGCCCAACGCGCACGCTGCTTCTCGCACTCGTAAAAGGTTATAAAGCTCGAAGCTACGTTATTAAATCTCATAATGTTGTGCTCGTAAATCGAGGTGTAAACAGCTGTCTGTGAGGCAGCAATGCAGGAAAAGAGAAGAAGAAAAGTGCCATCACCACTGAGTGTGGGGTGGGGGGAGGAATGCCAGATTTGTCTCTTCCTAGATGGTCAGAGACGGATCTGGCAGCAGTGACGAGCGGCGCATGAATATGCTCATTAGAACAAAGCTAATCCCCTGGAAGGCTGAAGTTAGTGCATTAAGCTCCTCAAAACCACAGCGCGAATCTGCAGACTTTTTCTTTTTAATTAACCCCGAGATTTGAAGAACTGGGTGGCGTCAAATTAATTTCATTTGCTTTAACGCACTTTTAAATGTTACAGCTCCTTAAACCGGTGACAGCACGATAACAATGCGTGGACGGCGACATTCACGCACGCAGCCGACGCAGCGGAAAAGAGAGCCAGGAGGTGCCGCCGGAGCATTAGCAGTGTTAGAAGTCATCTCATGCTCCTCTCAAAGCCTTTCCAAACACTCCGGAAATAGAATCCAGCCTGCTAATCGTCCTCCTTGTTGTTCCTGGGATCAGAACTTTTACGCAGCAGCTTTGCCAGTTTCTAATTATCTCCCCGGAGAGCCAGACAGGCTGGAAAATGTGTCGTGGCAGCAGATTTGAGCGCGTCCTACCTGCGTACTTTAACGTTGGAAAGTGACACAAAGGGAGGGTGACAACAGCCACGAGGGGCGGAGCCTCCGAGCCTGGGGGCGGGGCGTGCTGGAGCACAGGTTAACCAGCGGGTCACTGGGTCATGGCAAAGTTAACCACCACACACACACACCCCCGATAAACACCGAGGCCAGGCCTGTAACCGTGGAGACACACACGCTCTGCCTGTTTCCTGTCCCCTGGTGACAGAGCAAAGTCACACAATTGCCCAATCAGCTTCTAATGAGCTGCTTCATTAGCTAAATGACTCTCATTTAGCAGCTTTTCTAGGGGTCAGAGGGTCAACAGCAAACAGACCACACGGCCAACCCCCAAAAACATGACAGAAAGGTGGTTAAAAATACCTATTATTCCCTCATAGCCATGGATGGATCAGTTTACACACACATGGACACACACACACACACACACACACAAACACACACACACGCTGTGGGAAAAAAATGAACAACTATTTCTTTAAGACCTCCCGATCCCCCAATTACATCGGCTTTTCATCCACCTCATTTCGGCTGCAGACAAATCATAATTAGGTCTGAAAGAGACTATTAGGACCGTCATCTTGAACCGGGCTCCTGGGTGGATTTGGGGTGGGGGGGGTAATTACAAACCCTCGTTGGCTACTTCTTTTTTTTTTCCAAACTGTAAATGAAACAATGACGACTAGTTAAATAGTCAATCAGGAGGGATTTTAGTCTGCCGTGGAGGTTTTGTGTGTGTGTGTGTGTGTGTGTGTTTGTGTGTGTGCGTGTGCGTGTGCGTGTGTGTGGATGAGGTGCAACAGAAACACCATCAAGCCGCAGCAAGGTGCAAACATGACAGAGGTTTGAGACCTAATCCTGGAGATCAGCAGCCTTCCACAGGTGGAGAACTGACAGTCGTCTCATGTTTAACCACACACCAGGAATCTACGTTCACCAGGTCACCAGGTGAATCTGGCCCCGGTGAACCTGAGAGAAGGGAACAACTGGGTCACTTACACACACACAGGCACACTCGCTCCTGGAAACTCACCTGATGCAACTAGGAGAGAGGTTTTCAGGAGCGTTTGTGCAGACGGTTCGCCACCGGATCTATTTTTAACCCGTCAATCAGCACTCTGTGCTGCCACCTCGCTGCTGACAGCGGTACTGCAGCCATGCTGATAGCAGCAGAGGCAGACAGTCTGGCTGCGGCCCAAATGGCTTCTCCGTGGATATAAACAGCCCGACTGAGGCCTGGGCCACACATAAACACCACACTGAGACGCCGGGGAAGGAGCGAACACGAGAGCCTGTGAGAGGCAGTTAGATAAATAGGAAATACAGGTTGTAGACAGCGTGGGTGGCAAGGATCCACCCTACGATACAGCTGATAAACATCAGGCTTCACCCAGCCTCTGGTCGCTTCTCTGTTGCATCAGAACAGAGGAATTACAACCACTTCCTCCGTCAAGGCAATGAAACGGCCTCCGGGGAAAACGAAAATCCCGGAAGGACGTGATCTTGTCAGTTCCAGACTTTGTTTGGACGCTGAAGCGCACGCAGCCGGGCGGCGCCACATAAACCCGAGTCACGGTTTCACCGAGGAAGATGCAGCAGCTTCACGCTCGGCTCAAAGCGGTCTGTCGTGTCTTCAACGCTGTTGTGTGGCTGTCCAGGCCGAGCCTTCTGGGACGAGGGTAACGCTTAGCAGATAAGCAGAGCAAACGCTGCGGAGGGTGTGTGTTTACACCACGCAAACTTCCGACCGAGGACAAACGCCCTGAAACTCTGGGCAGAGACGCCGCGGCGCCGCTACAATAAACCCCAAATCACATTAAATCAGAGAGATTCGGCAAGATTGAGCTTCTGAGCCGAGTCAGATCCTGTCAAAAAGCATTTCAAACGCCACCGCGTGCTGCTAAATGAGTTATGAATCAGGATCTTAGATGGGAGCGGGGGTTCGGACGCTTCTCCTCATACACTCTGCATGTGTGTAAACAGGCTGGCGTGCAACAGCAGAGTGCAGGAAAAGCACCAAAATCACTGTGGGGGTATCGTGCACGTTGGCGCACGGTCACAGGCGTGCACCTCGAGGGCTCTGCTGACATTCTCTATGGCAGGGGTCCCCGCATGTGGGTCACATCAGAGGCCAACGGCGAAAAACCGAGCAGGAGAAGAAAAAGAAAATGTCACACACACACACACACCAGAGGTCTATAAATACAACATTAATATACGGAACAGCAGAGAGGAAAAAGCCCAGTGGAAAACTATTCAATCAAAAGTTAGCTTAGCTCTAAAATTGATCTTACATGCACAGTATATCAAACATCTCTCTCTCTCACACACACACACACACCAGCGTGTAGAGCTTCAATTGTAACCTTAACTACAAAGACGTGACAGCGAGCAAAACCCAGCCGGGCAAACCCAGGCTTCATTAGCGTAGCAAGCTGGAAGGGAGGGGTTAGCTTAGCATCTAGAACACTGAATAATCTCAGCCTCAAAGCATGGGGGACATCATATCATCAGCCTATGTGAAATCCTGGCCTATATATGCAAATCACAGCTCCTCATACTGAACACTCCAGCCACTTTTAGCAACCTCCAATTACACATCCTCCGACGAGCCCCGAAAGGTTAAAATGACTTTCAGTAATGAGAACGTTCTCGTCAGGACGGAAACCTATAGCCACCGCATCTCTGCGTACTTCAAACTGAAGGAGGCTCTCCTGAGGCTGTAGCCTACTTTGGCAGACAGGCAGAGGTTAATAATGATAAGAGAGAATTAACCTGAAGCGGCATCTTTCTCTTCCAAATGAGTTAATTCGGGTGGGGAAAGAAACGGGACGAGGACGTTAGCAGAGAGCCTTGTTCAAAGAGACAAAAAGCCAAAGGAGAAGGTGAGCGTGGACAGCACTAACTTTACGGTGCAGGCCCAACTTCCTATTCATATTTCAGAAAGTGCGTCAGGGATTTTTGCATTTTGACATCAGTGGTGGAGACGTCCTGAAGCGCTGCTGGAGCCTCCCAACGTGGAATCACCTGAAAACGTCCTTGGAGAAACAACCAGCTCCTACCAAAACCAATTTTTCTGAGCGATCCAGGTACACACAAGCTCCGAGAGATAAGATAACCCACCGCCTTCCTCAAAAAGACATTTTAAGGCTCTCTCACTCCTACAAAAAAAAGCCAGAGGTTATTTTAGGTTTATAGATCTTTTGTGTAATCTGCGGTCGTTGGACTGGAGAGTGGGCAGGAAAACCCCGAGCGGAACCGGGCCGTGTTCCTCCACACTCTTAATGCTGAGCAATCAGAAGTGTGCACGCCTCTCTTCGTGCACGTTTCTATAAGACCAAAGTGTTTGAGCACAGACCAGGTTTCTGCGTAGATGCCCAACAGAAGCAGAGTGTAGTCCTGGATCTCCATAAACACGTCTAACGTTAGCGTTAGCTGCGCCGCCAGCACGCTCCTTCAGCTCTCACCTCTGAGGCAGAGGAAGGTGAGGAAGTCCTCCGTCTTGGGCTTGCGGCGGGACAGGTCCTGAATGGAAGAGGACAGCGAGGACAGGGAAAGCGATGAGAGGGACGAGGAGGAGACGGTGGCCAGGCTGCCCGTGTCGGCCACTTTGATGGGTGTAGTGCTGGGAGAGTTGGGCTGGGACTGGGCAAACTTCCTCTGGGCCTGGAGCCGCGGTCTGGGGAGGAGCACAGGCAGCCAGAATTAACAACACACCCAAAGAACATGCTAAACATTTCAGGAAGACCAAGAAGATGAGACTGCAAAAAGTAGTTGCACTACTACTACTGTTTATTTCTTCATTTGCAAATAGACTACTCGTAGTAGTAATAGACTTCAACGACTTTCTTCTGCTCATTCTTTACTGCTATACTGTTTGTATATACCTGTATATTGTTAATTGTAGTTTCTTTTTTTTCAGTAGTTTTTTTTTTCTAATTTAGAGTTAAAATAGCTTAGATTTGAGTAGTTTTATTATGTTGCTGCACCGTGGGTCTGAGGCAATTTCATTTGTGCTGTATGTCGAACATATGCGCATATACTGTACGACAATAGAGTTACTCTGACTTAACTTTATTAGAGCCTGTTACTGAACTTTAAGTTCAAAGATTAGATGTATGTGCATGAGCGTATGCAAGCAGAGAGGCTCTGTCCCTCCCTCCTTCTCTGTCTCTTCTCACACACACACACACACACACACACACACACACGATTTAGCCGTCTGTGAGCCTGTAGCTGCTTCACCACCTTTAAACAAACACAAATGTCTGTAAAAACAACAGCACCATGCCAGGGAAAGATTGAGTTTCCTCATCTTTGTTCTTACTTTCCGTCATTTCATTTCCCTCCCCCCCACCACACACACACCACCAACTTTCCTGTGTGGTGCACAAACGCAGTGGAGTGTCTCTCTCATTTCCCCGCTCGTCTCTTCTCTCTCTATTTCACGCTGCGCGTCAGTGGAGGCGACGGAAGGACGAGAATATTAAAGAAGTGGATGTTGGAGCAAAGTGATGGCCTTATTTATCACCCAGTCATCCTCTAAAACATACACACACACACTTTTGTACTTCTGTTGATGTGAGGACTTTCCCAGACATCACCAGGGCCCTGACCCTGACCCAGGTTGTAAGCTGAACCTTTAAACCAAGCCAGAACCCTCAGACAGACCAGCTAAAATGACCCACTTTACCAAAAATGTCCTCACTTCTCTAGTAAAACATGCAGCGCGGTCCTCACTAAAGAGCATGGCAAAACACACACACATTCACACACCTTAAAAATGGATTGTGTGTGTGTGTGTGTGTGTGTGTGAGCGCTACAGGGTCGCTCGGCAACATTAGCAATTTGATATCCCCGCATTATTTGTCAATTTGCCACGGACCAGAGTGGAGCGCACGGCAGACAGGATCATGTCTGGAGAACACCCACAATGCATTTGGTGCAGCGAGAAAGGGCAGGGCTCCGATTACACTTCAATCGCAGGCATGCGAGATGGGTGTGAGCTCAATACGTGACACCGAGCGAGAGTGTCTGAACGTGATGGTCGGACCGAAAGAGACGATTTGATCTGTTAGGAGGAGGGTTAACGAAGGTAACCTGGATCCAGACCAAGCAAAACAAAACATCAAAGAAAAGATGGCAAATCAAAGAAATCTGTTACATGAATCCATCTGAACAGGAGTTGAAGCACAATCTGTAACGCTGAATGATTATTACAGCCGCACAAAAGAGGCTCAGGGTGTAACGCTGCCTCCTCTCGTAGCCTACTCGACTGCAAAGACCGCACGCCACTAGGTGCGACAGACTCGGAGGGAGGGACGGCGAGGAGAGGTGAGGGACTCCACGCCGAGCGCTAACCTGCATACACACGAGCCGAGAAGAGGGGGAGACAAAAACAACGAGGGTTCACCCAGTACTGGCGAGGTCGTCCTGATAGTAATCTGGATTCACATCTTTTAATCCTTCTTCTCCTCTTCTGCAATAAGCTACGGTCAGGAACGACGGCAGGGTCAAGCGTGCATGTAGTGCTAACGTGTACAGATGCTTGTAGACATTAATGGACCTGAAAACAAGGCAACACACACATCCAGACACACACACACACGATACAGTACTTTGCCCTTAATACGCCATAATATGCATTAAGCTGTCCCACCATCCAACAAATTCAATCATGGAAAATGTAATTTTGCAGAGGAGGGAGCAGCTTGGAAGCTTTCGAAAATAGTAAGCAGAGCAGACACAGAGCTCTCAATAAAGCCTCTTTGGTAAGCTGAACCCTGGATGGTTTTATTACTTTAATGACACAGATGGACTGGATCCATTTAACTGCCTGAAAAAAGAAAGGCCGAATTATAAAATCGTTTCCACACAAACACGAGCAAAAGCGGCGGCGTGGTGAGGAGACCCGCAGCTATGGAAACTTGAGCCAACGCACGTTAGCATTAGCCTCTGAAGTAGCTCTCTGCTGAGTCTGGAAGACGGATGAGCAGCGCAGGGATGGAAGAAACAGGTCGGGTCCCGCTGTCGTCCGTCACTCACTCCCTCCCTCCCTCCCTCCCTCCCTCCCTCCATCCATCCCATCAGCTAGCATCCAAGCAGCTGCGCTAATGTCTAATATCACACCTGCTGCGGGAGCATCGATTAGGACAGCCTTTGAAGGATTCTGACAGCGAGGAGGAGGAAGACCTCGAGACGACAAAGAGCTTTGTTCGTTTTTCACCTTCCGTTCGCAAAAACAAAGCAGGACCAACAATGGGATGCAGGTGGCCAACGGCGAGAAAAACGACCTTCAGCAGCGTTAATGTGATTCACACAGCCCGAGGCAGGCCACCGATGTGGACAGAGCCCATAGATCACACGCCCGCGCCCGGGCCATCTTTCAAGGACTGTCTTTAGTCACCGTCTTATCAACACCTTTCAAGTGATGGCCGTTTCCATGGTGATCATGCGATAGCGACACAATGTGCTCGTTGCGACAGTTCCAGACACTTAATTCAGATCACAGAAAATATGACGGACTTCGTGTGTGTGTGTGTGTGTGTGTGTGTGTGTGTGGGGGCAGCGCACGCTCGCGGTATCTGAAGACGACTGCACTGGACCGACCTGCTGACCTCTGCGGCCTTCACACATGCCAACAGGGTCTGTAGAGACTCCACACAAACGCTCAGCACGTGCGCGCCGAGCGCAAACACCAGGCCCGGAGCCGAGGCCACTGGGAGGAAGAACACCGGAGGAGCCGTGCGGTGTTTCTTAGCGATCAGCTGACGTCGGAGGGGTGTGTAATCAAACATAACCTGTTTCACTGAGTGGGTGAAATGAGGAGGGGAGAGACGGCCTGGTGGGCAGATGTGGAGAGAAAAGGCAGCGCGACAATGGCCCCAGCTTAGCCGCCTTTCTGTGACTATATAAATGTTCTATTAGGTCAACTGGGCGTCAGCCGTTGTCCCCGTTGGCACCTAAAGCACGACAATGCTTCAAAGCATCAAAGCTGCTGTCCCTAAAGTGGCATTTAAGTGAGGTGAAAACAGGACTGAACGGAGGCTCACCGTTGCATCCGGGCCTGCTTCCTCTCCCCTCACGGTCACAAAGATACCATACCAACGCTGCAGCCATGCGCGGGCTTTTGTTTAGCATCCAAGGTCCAGCACTCAGGGGCCATTCCTTCACAATGCAAGCTGGGCTGAAATTCCACGACCTCTGACCTCTGCACTGCTCGGTAAACTGCCCCCGGGGGAGACTAACCACAGCCAGGTTCGGTCAATAAACATCCGAGATGGTCGCAGACGGCCTCTGCAATCAGGATCATTATGCTGCGTGGAGCCAGAGAGGCTTTAAATAGACTCCAGACCCCACCCCGAGGCAACAGACACAGGGGTCCGGGCCCCAAGCGCGGTATCAGGAGCCAGAGACAACATTAAATACATCTTCTCTGCCGCTGCGGCGCGGCCTTCTCTAAACGTGTGACCATTTACAGCTGAAATAAACTCGACACTCTGAGGCAGATGTCTGAAAGCTACTCACACACACACACACACACACACTTGTACTTCCATCTTTGTGAGGACTTTCATAGGCATAATGTATTACCCAGCCCCTGACCCCGACTCTCACTAATAAACCACATAGCCATTTTCAATGAGATTACAATGTATATGATTACATACAGACTGGATTAACATTCTGCTTAATATTTAACAAAGAATCCTCCAGAATAATTATATTTTACTGCAATACAAATGTAATCAGAAGCTGCGATGTCAGACTGACAGGCTAACCCCGCCCCCTTTAACGTGGGGGCGGAGCTTGTGTGTCACAGTGTAGGTATAAAAGCACCCAAATTATTAAAGATGCAAAAAGAACCACAGTGGATTCAGTATGAAAACCCAGCACCACTTATCCACTGCCTATTTGTGCGCCAAGCGCAGCTCTGCCACTTGTGCTTGACGGCGACTATCAGGGTGGAAGCGGCGCAGCGTAGCGCGGCGGATGGCTAATGCCACATTAGAGGAGCGGTGAAGGTTTAAGAGGAAGGTTTGGGAAAGGACACACAGACGTGCGGGTTTGAGCCGGCGGCAGATGGCAGGGAGACGGAGGGAGACGGAGGGAGAGGCAAACCGCAACTAAATGTGAATCAACAGATACGATCAAGCTCTGCTGTAGGAACACAGAGACGCAATCCCAGAACAGAAAAAAGGGGATTTTACATTAGCGACAAGAGGCATCGGTTCAGTTAGACAAGCCTGTCTGTGTGTGTATGTGTGTCTGTGTGTGTGTGTGTACACACTTGGCATTCATTAAGTCGAAACAAAACAAGTCGCAGCAGCTGAGTGTGTAAGTGTGTGTGTCTTGGCTGAGACAACAGAGGCACGGATTCAAACAGAGCCAAAAGTGGGGTTCAGGGTGTGTGTGTGTGTGTGTGTGTGTGTGTGTGTGTGTGTGTGTGTAGCGGGGGGGGGGGGGGGGTAAGTTAGAATACCTCCTTTAAGAGAGGCCACTCAACTTGTGATCCACACATGCACGCCTCCGCACAACTCTAGAGCACTTGACACCTTTGTTCCGACCCCCAGTTGATTGTGGATCCAACCCCGGAGCAGAGGAGCCGGAGCAGCAGAGACTTTTACATTCAGAGGCGCCTTTTAATGCTCCAAAACTACATAAGAGAGGAACGGTGAGCTTCAGAGCAAATACAAGCAGCCAGAATGAAACAATTCTGGTGTCCTGCAGGGGGCAGGATTCTGTTTGAAGGCAACACCTGGAGGGGCAGGAAGCAGAGGTGGCTGGACGTATCCAGGCCAAAGAAACACTCCTGGCTGTCTGAAGGTAAGTGTGTGCACGTGAATCCTGCTGGGGAATCTGGTCATGGGGGAGATGAAGTGGCCCGTTTGAAGGGAGGTGCTGGCAGCCGCCGCCGATCCCGGGAGCATGGGAAGGCAAACACAGGGCCCATCTCAAAGACTTCTAAAGGCCCACGCTTCCTGCCAAGATAACCAGCAGCACCTGTCCGTCTGCCTGTGCCTCCTTTACTTTCCCCATCTCTCTCTCTCACCCTGCTCCTCCTCCTCCTCCTCATCTCTCTTTACCCTCTATCCCTTCATCCTCTCTGAAGAAAAGTTTATCCCTCCACCGATCCTGCCATCATCTCCGTTAGGCCTGATCAGGAACAGTGTGAGGCAGCCGTGCCAGGGCACCGGAGTCACCCTCCACATGCACACGCACACAGGCGCGCAAACACACACACACACACACACACACACACACACACACACACACACACACACACACACAACACACACACACACACACACACACACACACACACACACACACACACACACACACACAGCTTTGTAAAGGGACATGAGGCTCTGCCAAGTACTGGTTAGGTTTGTTTCATTAGCATCAATGAGCTTTTCTTCATTCAGTACGTGTGTGTGTGTGTGTGTGTGTGCGTGTGTGTGTGTAATCACTGTGCTTGTAGCAGCATTAGCCTTTGTAGGCTAGCACAGGTGCCGTTCATTACAGACCATCTAAAACATGTCTGTTTCCCAGTGATGGTTGACTTCCTGTTAGGCTTATTTCAGAGGTTTTTGAGCTCTGCTGAGGTCAAATGTCAAAGGTCAACACTAGATGTTATTCAGGCTTTGGGTCAGAAAGGTGCTGTCAGTGATCTTCATCGTGTCTGACTTTGAGATCAGCTGACAGCGCCATGAAAAGAAAACGGCTATGCCAAATCTGAAGAAAGGAGTCCTGGAAAACAGCTCCTTTTGCTCAGCTTTCCTTCAGACGGACGCTGCTCTGGTTTGAAGCCAGGTAGATGAAAGCTTGGAAGAAGCAGGATTCGGAGTTTGCGCTATCAAATGACATCTAAGGGGATGCGGGCAGGTGCTTGGTGTGCTGTGAATGGAGCCAGTATGAACCGCTCATTACAGAAGGACATCTGCTGCCGTCCGGCCCCCTTGACCACGCCCCCAGCTTTACACCCAAGCTTTGATGCCCTGTCAGGGTGTGTGTGTGTGTGTGTGTGGTTGAGAGAGAGAGAGAGAGAGTCAGCAGAACAAAACAACACATCCATGTTCACAAACACCCCCTTGTACTTCTATCTTTGTGAGGACCTTTCATAGACATAATGCGGTACCCAGCTCCTTACCCCAACCCTAACCATTACAACTAACCCTAACTGAAACCCAATCCTAACCTCAAAATTAAAACCAAGCCATCCCCCTCAAACAGGCCGTCCAAGTTGTGAGGACCAGCTAAAATGTCCCCACTTTCCAAAAAATGTCCTCATTTGCTAGTAGCATGAGTATTTTACTACAGGCTACATAGCAAATACACACACACACACACACACACACACACACACACACAAGCTACAATAGCGACACACAAAAAAAAAACAATAAAGACATTAGAATTAGAATTAAAGAAGATAATCATATCTAGCTAAAAAAAAAAGTAAATTTCTCTTGGAGATTAATAAAGTATCTATCTGTGTGTGTGTCTGTGTGCGGTGGAACCACAAAGAAAGGAAAGAAATTGCCACTAATGAACGTGTTGGTTGAAAAAGGGCTGGAGTGAAATTCGCACGTGCTCGCAGTTCTCACCGGTCGTCATGAGCAAAACACCCGCCCTCCGTATGAACCAGCACGACAAACTGCAGCCGTCTCACCTCTTCTTGACGGGGCCGTCCTCGCCGTACTTGCCGCCATCCAGGCCCTGGGAGCGCAAGGACCCGTCTTCTTTGTGGCCGTTCTTGGAGCCCAACCCGTTCAGCTGCCCGTTGGCGAGGAGAGAAGCACCTGGAAGGAGAAGCGACAGGAAGCCATCAGCTACTTGCAACACGGCGGCAGCGTGAGGTCAATGAGTTTCTCGCCGTGCACCTGATCTACGGCAAAGAATAATGACTAAATAAATAAAACGGCCGCAGGCAGCGAGGCCGGCGGACCGGTAGCGCTGGACTTGACATTCTAAGTGAGCCCAATCGAGGGAGGCCTAATTAAATATTTAGAGAGCGAGTCAGACAAACAAAATAATCCCCCCAGACAGATTCTTAAATCAAAAGCAACAACAAGGACCAAGAATTCAAATTAGGTCAAACAGAGGAGAGGAAGTGGATGGTAATGAAGGGAGACAGCCAAATTAAAGCGATACCACAGGGCTGCGCTTCCTCCTGGGCAGCCGGTGCGACAGTTGGTTCAGATCTCAGAGAGGAGCCTGATTAGACGGCGGCGCCTGGATGAGCCGACCCTATGGCAGAAACCGCCGAAGGTCGTTCACAGCTTTACCAGTTATCAAAAGAAACGAGGGGAGGGAAAGAGGAGAGGAAGACGAGTGACACACGAACGAGGCAGAAGTCCAACGCGAAAAATTAGCATGAGCGCTAGCATGGCAGGCTGCTGAAATGACACCGCGCTAGCGAGGAGCCTAACCGGCCTAACCGGGAGACGGGGGTTGCGTCTCCCGAGCAACATCGGAGGGGGCGGAGCAGCGAGATCAAAGGACAGCGCGGCAGACAGGACGAGCATGGACGGACAGGACGGAGGGCGGAAAACCATTTACTAGCGTGTTCTGGGCTTGTCGGTTTTTACGCTCGCACGCTCGATGCAGGCCGCTACCTGAAAGCGGAGGCACAGTCATCGGATACACATCTCTGCAGTGGGATTTAACAAGCGCCGCGGCGATGAGTCAGGCTGTCGCCCTGCAGCGAGGGCTTTACGCTGGCGGTGGGAGAGCCCGCGAGACTAAAGGGCAGGGGTGAATCACCGGCTCACGCTGTGGAGCTTCGCACGAAAGGCTGCCTTCGCTTTCAATCAATCAAGAGCCGACGGAAGGCGGCTGCAAAGGCAAAGAAGAAGAACTAAAGAAGCGAGGTGTTTAATTGGGCTCAGGATGGGTGGAAGCGTGACGTCCCCCACTGAGGGTCGAGGAACAGGGACCCCAGTCCTCCCAGTGGCTCTGAGGACTTGTTTAACATATCCTGGCTGCGCACGAGCAAGCCTCTGAGACCTGGAGCCCCGAAAATGGCAGACAGATGCTGAGGGTGATGTCAGAAACGGGACGGGCCATGGGTGGAAAGGGCGGGGGAGGGGAGGACCATCTCAGTAGGGGTTCTAATCAAATTTATGTGTGCTTAACTAAGCTCATCGCCTCGCTACGTTCACCTCCCAGAAGTCCCAGGAGAGCGCAGGCGGAGGCAGGCGGCGGAGCATCACACATCACAGGGTTGAGGGGAGCTTATTAGCGTGAGCGGCGGCGCCGAGCGAAGGTGCGGAAGAGTGACAAGCCTGATGTGAAATTCCTGAAAGGTAACGTGGGAACCGCCGCGCCTAAGAAACAGGAAGTGATCAACGGCAGAAGCCGCCGTGGTGATGGACGCTGAGTGGCGGGTCTGATCCGGATCGCTCACACACCCTCTGACCTTAGATGAGGCTAATCTGCACTTCCTGTTTTCCCAACAAGAGCGCTTCAGTTCTATTTTATGCCCTTTGTTCCAGTGATCCCGCACATCTGTGTTCAAGTAAGAATGCAGGAAAACATGAAAAATGACAACAATGGGTTTTATTTTTGGGGGGAGGTCTCCCAATAGTAACCATTCCCAGGCTCTTTTTTTTTTTTTTTTTTTTTAACCCAGAGCAGATAGTTGATGTGTCGCACACGAACCTCTCACGTGTAAATCAATCACTAGGGTATCGGCAATTATTTCCTATTTGCGTGTCTCGATACACCTTAAATCTGGGGTTTCCAACCCAGTCCTCCAAGGGCCCTGATCCAGCAGGGTTTCCTGTTCTACCTGGTACCAGTTTCTACCTGGTAGAACAGGAAACGTTACTTCCATACAAGAACACCTTCATTATTTTACTCCGTTTTCTCGTCGGGAACCAGAGGGGCCACCTCATGGTGTCATGGCTGCCACTCGAGTGGCGCACGTGAAACGTGGAGAGGCAGCAGAATGACAGCCGAGTGAGCGCTGCAGGAGAAGGAGGCGACGTGCATGGAAACAGATAAGAACAGCACCTCCCGGGGCGGGCGGGCAGACACAAACGGCGAGAGCGAGGCAACAGTCAGAGAGAAAACAGGCAACCGCGGCACGCTGGCTTCCCTGGCTGGCGGCCAGCACCTCCATCAATAACACTCAGGGTAATGGAGAGGGAGGAGGAAGAGAGGGAGGGTTTGGGTGACAGATACCGTAGCCTGCATGGACAGAAGGTGTGGAAGTATGTAGCGGAGAAGAGGAGGATGTGAGGGAAAAAAAGCCGGACAAGGAAGGTGGGACGTGGAGGCGCATCACCGAGGAGGCTGTAACCGGAGTCCTATTGATGTGTAACGAGAGCCTGCATCCGGGGAGAGGCCACCGGAAGGACGGAGGGAGATGAGAAGAGGAGGAGGAGGAGTGCGGTTGTGAAGGGTAAATGCACAGAAGCCCGGACATAGGAAGAAACGCCGTCGTTTGTTAAATAATGCAGGTGGTGAGGTGGACAGACAGGAAGTGAGATGGAGGATTGTCAGAAGAGGAAAGGTGGCGGCAGACACACACACACACACACACACACACACACGCTCAGCTGACTGCCACGCCTCCTTTTATAACGAACCGCATGTGCTGCCGCCACACAGTGTCTGAAAGTGACAAAAAGGACGTGGGAGATCCCTGAGCGTCCAATATGGCGGCCAAGCTATGTCTGAGTCGCTGGTGAAACAGGCGCTCTGCTCTGGCTTAAAGGTGAGTAATTAGCCATTAACCAAGATGCTGACGACGCTAAATGAGGTATTCATCTAAAAACTAGTTCCTGCATCACCAAAATCAATATGAATAATCTAAAATCTAATCATCTCATCCAGGATCTTTCTTTAAATACACAATGATTATTAGCATGTATTGTTAGCATTCATGTGGGCTATCCAAAAGGGCTGATAGAAACAAATAAACTGTGTGGGGCTAAAAATCAACCACGTCAGGCTCTGACACAAGACCGGACAAACCGGCAGTCCTCTAAACCAGCGGGAGGTGTGCATTCAGGATGTAGCGCACGCTGAGTGCGATCCCCCAAAATGGCTGACGGAGTGGACGCAGCATCTATGCCAGCCGGGAAACCACGCCGCTCGTGCAGTGTCCAAAGCTGAGTAAACCCGCGATGTACTAAAACAGCGGGGCCCGTCTATTCAGACCAGCTCCCCTTTTGTGTCGTTGTGTCCCCTTTTTTCGCCGCTGCCGCTACCCCCGGCGCGACGGGCTGCCCATGCTTTCTAATGTGTTTTTTTTTAATTCAGGCGATAAGGTCAGCTACCCGTGGTGGCTTAAAAGGCCCCCGAGAAGCTTTGGAGTGGCAGCTATGAGATGCCAGACAGACACACGAAAACACTCTGAAGAGAGAGAGAGAGAGAAACGTAGAGGAGAAATGGAGGTGTGGAAGAGATAGAATTTAAAAAAGCCATGTAAAAAAAGATAAGCTAGATTTCAAAGCAGAAATCCTTTCTGTCTGTCCGCCTGTTCCTGCAGAGCGCGATGGCTCGGTGTCTTCCTGCTAGCATCTGGGTTGCGTTAATGTCAGCTGAGAATAGCTTCTGAAGAATGTGTGAAGCTCCCTGTTGGAAGGCTGAGGCTTGGGCTTTTTTTCTTCTCTTTTCAGGAAGGAACCTGGTTCTCGCTCGACAGGCTCCTGCTCCCCTTCTGTTGTGTCAGGACTGTAAAAATCTGTCAATGCTAAAGCTAAATAAGGCTTTCTGTGCTAATGCTAGCCAGAAGTGCTAGTCTGCACTTCGCGCTAGAGGCTGAACAGATAATTGTCACGGTAACAGGCACGAGTTTACCATTCGAGGTCGGAGTTCCGTCTTCCAGCTGCCTTTTCTGTGCACTCCGGAACTCCTTCAGAGAGAGATAAAGCACCTTTCGCATAACCCGCTCCTCCGACCATGGGATCCCATCACTGTCATCCTGCGAACACAACCAGACAAAGAAAAGGGTTGAATACAAAACAGACATTCATTAAAACAGCTCTTAATTACCGCGTTTCTTATCTAAGATGGCAGATAGACAACAGAAAGCCATTAATACGCACATGTATCAAATTAGCATATCATAGCATATCAAAATAAAAGCGATAATACATCCACTGGAAATACAACAATGTATTTAATGTGGAAAAACATAAAATCTGACAGAAAAACAAAGTTTTCGTGAAAAAAAAAACTCCTTTACATATATTGTCCCGGGTTTCCATTTCTCGCTACATCATGACATTAAGGCTGACATGAAATTAGCATAACATAGCATTAGCTTTCAGCAGCAACATGGGGCGACGGCATTAGCATAACAATGCACAAAGGCTCCACGTCGCACCACAATGCAACGATAGCGGAGCGTTAAGGTGATGAATAGTTAGGAAGCAAATGAAAAAAGCATCATGGGACCGCCAGTTCATGTGGCGTTAATCTCTCCCAGGGAGATGGAGACAGAAGATGTTTTTGTCAAAGAGGTCACCAAGTCACGCGAAAAAAAAAAAAAAACACTCATCTTTCCAACCGCGTCGGCCTGTTTTTCACAGCTCCAAACAGACCAACAAATGTGCTTTTATGCTAAACGTTGCTCCGTTCTCAGTGGGAATATTCCCTAAAAATATTCCAGTGCAGGCAGTGTTTTCTTTTTTTTTTTTTTTTTTAGGAGAAAAAAAAAAGCTCTTCAGTTAGAGGAGTCCAACAGCAATAACCATACATTTCCCCCTCCCTCCTTGCTCTGCTAGCGTGCTGCGGCAGCTGTGTTTGATGTTGAACAACGCTAATGACTAAAGGAAATGAGATTAGGACATGAGCAACAACAAAGAGGTATTAATAAATAATGGAAATAGTTCTTTCTCTAGATGAGCTACAGGGCGAGAACATCAGCTGGAAGGTTTTTACCAAAAGAAAAACTCTTTGAGCCAGAAGCTAATTTATGCTAATTATTTAAATATTTGTTTTTTCTTTAAAAAAAAAAAAAAAAAAAGCCACTCTGATCCTGTCGGCTCATCCCGGACCGCACGTGTCCGTCTGTCTGAGTCAGAAAACGTGCGCCGGTGGCGTTTGAAGCATCTTACATCAAAATATTTTCACCAGGATGTTTTATCGGTTCTGTAATAACATCGGGACAGTCAGCACATTCCATTTTAAACGAGCTAGCTCGGGGTTCCTCGGTCTCAGCTCTTTTTCTCTCTCTCTCTACTGCAACGGCAACGATACGAAAACACGCTAAGGTGCTGGGTACGTGGAAGCAGGTATCCCAGCTGATCTGCTGGCTGCGTAGCTACTGATTCAGGGAAAGTCCTGGGCTGAGCGTCCAAGTTTCTCCCTGGCTAATTCTGGTGGGAACACGCCAGAAACCCTGGCTAAATGATGGGCTCGGGATTATGTTGCCTTGTTGCGCATCAGGAAGGAGTGGAACAAGCGGAAGTGCCTCTCGGCAGATTTGAAAGGATATTCTTAATGAAGCCAACGTGCTTGGTGCAAGAGAAAGATCGCTGTCCCGGAGGGAAAAGGCACCTCGGCCTCGTGAGCTTGAGCCGCTTCTCAATTCTTAACAGTTTGAGACGACGCCGACGGGAAATGAGGCCGTTAGTGTGCGAGCAGCAGGTAAAAGCCAGCGTGTTGTTTGACAGAGGTGGAACACACACAGTGTAAAATAATCCCTTCTCTCCGCGCGCATGACCCTGCCAGCTACTCTGACGCCCCCCGGTGTGCCACGAGTCTCCGTTTCCCAGGGTTACGTGTCATCTCCCCGTGTTCACCTGACTGACACACACACACACACACAATCCTCCTCCCTCCCCTCAGAAGCTGACCTGAAAATGTTCCCGTCTGTTTGCTTTCTCTCGCTCTGGTTTTCATCAGTGACAGCAGCCCGCAGATGTTTCCTGCATCTGTGCACGAAACGGGTTGCACGGCGGTTTAAAGCTCGGCGCTCCCGCAGCTGCTGCGGCGTAAAAGCATCAGCAGTGCGTTTGTGCGTCAGACCGCACGGCCCTAGTTTCATCGGACAGGGGTTAATGGCAATTTGTATCCTTACGCCCGCTTTCACTGAAACCTGAGGCGCGTAGCTTCGTTTCTGGGCTGTTGCCAGCGTCCGTGCGCGGCTACCCGTTACAAACGTGCACTCTCACACACACACACACACACATTCATGCTTCTATCCTTGTGAGGAACCCTCGGCGCTGATGAGGAACCAAGCGGACGCTTTTGTGGGGCGGAACCTGGGTCTGATGGGTCGGTGCACGCGGGCCCATTGGAGAAGACGCGAACTGCGCCTTTAAGGAGGCACCTCGCTCGGGGGCCTGTGCGTGCAAGTGAGGCGGCGCGCCAGCGCGAACGTGGGCTCTGCGGCACGCGCACGTGAATGTGCGCATGTGAAGAGCCTCCCTACTGACCCAGGCCTCCTTTCATATCATAGCAGTTTCCAATCAGACACACTCGGACGGAGGCGAGTTCACACACCTGGGAGAGGGGGCCCGCGTCGAATTGTGCGAGTGCACGTGCGCGTGTCAGCCCCCTGTTCTAAAAATAGCAGCGGCGCTGCTGCCGCCTGCGAGGATGTCATGGCGGAGGAATGTGGGCCATGTGCCAGCTGTGATCTGCTCCACAAAAACCAGAGCAAAAAAAAAAAAATAATAATAATCTGTGATCCTAACACACACGCTCAGAGCGGAGGGAAGCCGTGCACGAGAGTGCACGAGAGGGGCTGCGTCATTCCAGCTAAAGCTTCGATCACCAGATCCGCTAGTCACAGCCCTTCCCCTCCCCCCCTTCTCATGGTTGCTGACACATGGCGTCCAGATGATGGCGAGCAGTTTCTAGCTTGTGCTGCTGATGAAAGTGATAACAATCGGGTCACTCCAAGGCATCGGCGTAGCTGTTAGCTGGGCGGCGACCATCCATCCATCTGAGGATTACAGGCGCTCCAGGTGTAAACACAAAAAAACGCAGAGATCCTGGACGAGGCTGTGGATTAGCCAACGCCGCCGTAGCAGGACAGCTGAGCAACGGCGGCGGGATGGCGGAGACGTGCGAGTGTGGCCCGACACAAAACAGAACACGCAGCGCGCTCGCTCGCTGTCGGCAGATGCACGCCTCCTGCTGGAGCTCGGCGCTCCGTGAAGAGGCGAGCAAGGCTGTGGGGCTGCCGGCGGAGGAAGCCCGGGAGCACCTCAGGAGAAACGCCACCGTCGCACCGCTTCGCAATGTTCCGTCTGCCAGGGGACAGAAGCAGTCTGGTCATCCACTCTCACCAGTGTTTCTCAAACTATTCCAGACCACGCACCACTGAACCCATAAGCAAACACTCACGGACCACCTGACTCTAAATAGCCCCCAAAACAATATGCTAAGCGACGATCGAGTGCGGGTATGACGGGATGCATCAGGAAATATACAATAAAGAGAATTCTTTAACTCTTGGGAGTTGAAGAAGCACTAATTTTACACTGAATATTGTAAAATATTGAAATTAAAAATTTTAAAACATGATTTGTTACATGTCACCTCGCACACCACTAGGGGCCGCCCGCGGACGGTGGACCATTCTTTGAGAAACACTGACCTATGACCCTTGACCTTGACACACAAAATGACAGTCTTCACGTCCCATGAATACAGGACAAAGAGACGCTGGGCTGATCCCTCTCAACAGAGCTGCACTTGTAACCGTGCACGCCGCCGTGAAATACGACTGCGGCGTCAGTAGCTGTGGTTTACATCCTCTAAAGCGACACCGCTAAAGGAACGCCGTTTATGACGTGTCTGAATGTGGGACTGCAAACGCGGCAAAAACGGCTGGTTGCTGACACGTTTGCACACCGTCCTCGCCGCTGCGAGTGCTCGCCGGGCTGTTTACGTGCGTGTCTGTGAGCAACAGCACGTGCACGCGCAGTAAAGCAAGGCCGGAGCCTTCCCACAAGCACGTGGAGGAGACAGGAAGGCAGAAACAGGAAACACAGTAACCTCATTAGCCTGCTCATTGTCTGACAGCAGCAGCAGCCTCCAGGCTCGCAGGCTTGCGCGCAAACAACAAGCAGGCCAGCACCGCCGCATCCGCCCGCCAACCTGGGGAGACGCCATTTGTATGTAAGTGTGAGGACGCCGCCTGAGGGGAGCGTCCAGGAAGTCTTCCTGTTAGCCTTGGACAGTTGGACTCATCAGAGAGACTTTTGGATTCCATCTGGAATGCGGTTAGGTAGGCCTGTAAACAATCAGGCAGGAAGAGGCATACATCACACACGGCGGCAGCAGTAACAAGCCGTAGCCCCGGGCGTCACTCTTGTCTACCCTCGCAGAGGTTTGCACAGGCTCAGACAGGCTGGTTTGCTAGAAAGGCTCGCTAATTCCACCTGCAAAGCAAATGGATCCTGAACATGCTTTAAAAAGGGCTGGCGCTAGCCCGCACAACGCCCCCGCCTGTACGGTAACGACAGCTCATCGCTATTTTCAGAACTGCTAAAGTTCCCACGTTCACCCAGATCGCTGCAAACATCTTCCTACAAACACTTCTCTGCCTTTGCTAGCACTGCTCAAGCTAGGTGGAGGGAGGAACACATTAGACAGTTACAAAATGCCGATATATATATATATTTTTTTTTTAATGCTGTAACGTTGCGCCTGTCTCAACACAGGTGCACGGCTGTGGACGGTACTTCGGTAGCACAAGAGAGCGCAAACCAAAAGATCTTAAGCGCATGCGCATTAGAGCCGAGAGAGCATGACGCTGCGGTCGAAGACGGAGGCACGAGACCAGCTGTGCAGCAGAGAAACCAAAAGGCGCTGCAGCAGCGACAGTGGGAGGGAAGCTAAGCTAAGCTAAGTTAAAGGCGCTAACACTTCAAAGTGAACAGATCCTGCAAAATGGTGTCAGGGGAAGCACACAGCAGCTCCTGTGTGGCCACTTCAGGCTCCGGGCCGGTTGGCAGATGCCCGCTGTTGGCCCAGATGGCTGTGCATGTGCGTGTGTGTGTGTGTGTGCAGCTGCTCGCAGCGATCGGCGGAGTGAAGATCCAGACCATAAACAAGCTGAGAACATGACTAAATATTGTCTAATGTTCCTCCGTCTTATTTGGACTGGATTTGGATCGTATCAACACCGAGTCTCAGCTGTCGATCCGGCGTCGGCGTGCTTAAATATAACACACTTTGACGTGTTTTGACGCGCTGCCGTCGCACACCAGAGACGCCATCATCAAGCCTAAAAGCATTTTCAAAGTCTACACGGAGAGCCGTCTTCTCCCAGACTACAGCAACAACGCAGCCACTTGTACACACACCATGTAAGGTCACGGCTCTGCGTGGCTGACAATCTCGCTAACGAGCGTGTCACAGCTCGGCGTGCACACGCCACACTCGCTTGGATCATTAGTGGCTGACTGTACGCTGCTGTACACACACACAACCGGGACCAAGAGGTGCACGTCCCAACCCTCCGCTTCACCCGGCAGCCGTTTCTGACAGGCACATCAACGCGCTCATCGAAGTGCGGTTGTGGGCTGCTAATTGCGCGCCTTTCAACGTCACCCGCGTGCGACTCAAAGCAAACCGCCCGGGTTTTTAAACGTGTGCACCAGGAAGCGCTCCCTCCTACACGTTGTTGCTTTTTCCGGGTCGCACCGGGAAAGGGAAGCGTTGGCACCCAGGGATGAAAGCCAGGCTAATTCAGGGAATATATGAAAAACACTTGACTGGCTAACAACGCTGACGCGTGTTCCACTTGTTTGGTGTCGGAAAAATCCAACCGCCATGAAGGCAACACGGAACCAAAAGAGGTCATTAGCGAGTGTTAGCCACGCAGCGCTAAATGTTGCGTGTAGTAAACCTACAGCACTGGAGCGATGTGATATTTAGCTTAGTGCTAAACTAAATCTAGCAACTTCTTTCTCTCCCTGAGTTTAGTGAGACGAGACTTTGAAACACGTCCAGATAAACCTGAAGCACAGAAAGTGTGTTGATATCATTGAACTAGCTTGTGTTGTCCTGTTTGTGGTGTTGTGTGCTCCCCTTTCCATTACCCCTCGGTGCAGACTTTATGACAGTTTTCTAGCTCATAAACTCCAATACTGCCAAAATTAGAACTCACAGCCCGTAATGTTAAATGAAGCATGTGCGCGTGCACACAGACAAACAAGCGCCCAGTTAAACAGGACCGGAAAGATCAAGATTATTCTCTTGTAGCTCGTGAGAGGCTCCAGGTGTGCCGGCCCGGATGCTGCGGACCAATGTCCCTCAAACGGGGGTTAGGGTTACACTACACTTCTCCACCTTCAGCCTGTTGGCGACGGTGGGGTGGGAGGTTGAAAAGTTCAGCTGATTCTGCACTGTAAACTAAAATAGAAGATCATGTGGTTAAAGCGCCACGTTCTATTGGCCCTTCAAATACATCCGAAGGGGTCAAGGGTCGGGGGCAAGCAGGTGGCCGGAGAGGGGTCAAAGTTCACCTCCTGGCTGACACATCGGTGGGTGGGGCTAAACCAAACAGCACAAAGGACCCGTCAGTCAAAAGGGCCGATTTACCACACGCGGGTCTCGGCTGGCCCCGGGGGGCCGTTTTAGCATTTCTCTCCAGCCTCTACACCCCCAAGCAGAGGCAGATAAGGGCTCCTTTACATGACAAAGTGCTGCGGAGGAACCGGCAGAGAAAAGAAAGAGGCTCCTTTTCAGCTGCCAGTGGGGGAGAAAATCCTCAGCCCACAAGAGCTTTTGGTCACATGGTTCGAATTTAAAACTCAAAAGGTGAAACGGGAGCTGCTGCGCCCGGCCAGCCCGGCCTCGCACCCACCATCTCCAACAAGCCCCATCTCCCAATAAATGCGAGCTGATTCTCGGCCTCAGAAGAGTGGGATGAGGAAGAGAGGGAAGGAGGACAGGAAGCCATTGTGTCCGCAGATCCACTTCCTGTTCCGACCGCCGAGGGGATGATTCTGCACGGCCCGGCAACAGGAGCCGTTTTCCTGGAGATTCTGCAGACGACCCGAGCTCGACCTTCCTGAAGCAGAAGAAGTCACACCGTGCACGTGTTCATCCGCCAGCGTCGTGGAGTGGATCCATCGCCGTCTGCTCGGCGCGGTGTGTCACGAGCGTCGTCTTTCAGCGTCCCCGATCTCGTCCCCTCGCCTCCCTTCCGTCAGAACATCCATAGCGGCGAGCAGCAGTCCGCCTGGTGAAAACCTCGCCGGACCCATCAGACCCCCCAGCAAAGGACCCCTCAGCGACTGGTCCCCCCTTCAATCCAGACCTCACATCTGAGCTCTGGACTGCTGCGTCCCACTCTAGGAGCAAAGTCCAACACCCGTCATCACCTGGATACCCACCCACCCCCACCCCAACACTTCATAAAGGCCATTCATCCTACCACCCTTTCATCCATCTATACCGGGGGCCTCGTTAATCCTTCTCTCCATCCTGACCCCGCACCACTCAACCGGACTGGGACGAACTTCAAAGAGCACGTGTGTGTGTGTGTGTGTGTGTGTGTGAGAGAGAGAGAGAGAGAGAGCAACAGAGAAGGCAAGAGATACAGAGATTTGGTGGGTGGGCAGCTGTGTTGTGTTTGGCCTTCACCACAAAGCCTTTAGAGGACAAGAGCACTACACACACACACACACACACACACACACACACACACACACACACACACACACACCTTCTCCAGTCTCAAAAAAAGTTCTTTTCTAACAAGGAATCCAAACACGGTAGAAATCTACTAGCAACATGCTAACGTATTCATGAGTCCTGAAGACTGCACCTCTGCCTTCGCTTCACACTGGTTCAGTTTCAGAGACCCACTGGGCAGACTGGTATGTGACGTATAGCAAGTACTAGACCACAACAGCTCACAGACCCAAGAAACACACACACACACACACACACACACACACACACACACACAGATGGTGTTCTGATGGCAGGTAGCAGTTAATGGATGTTTATTTTATGAAGATGCTGTGTGTGTGTGTGTGTGTGTGTGTGTGTGTGTGTGTGTGTGTGTGTGTGTGTGTGTGTGTGTCTGTGACCCATGAAGGCGAGGATGACTGCGGAAGGGCTGGTGATGGTGCTAATTTCTAAAGATTGTCAATATTTGGTCTCCTCTGCAGAGTCCATGCTGCTGCTTTCAACCGTAAAGCTGAGATGTGTCTGTGACTCACACAGGTGTGTGTGTGTGATTCACACCTAGCACACACCTTTTCCGTCAGACAAAAACAAGACGAGCAAGGTAGAAATAAAGGATTCCTGTATCGCAGGTTTATCTGGCCAAACTGCAGTCTCTGCAGAACAGGGACGGTACCGTGCACGGCACACCGGGTCTCCACGGCCGTCCTGCCTGCCTGCCTGCCTGCCTCCGGTCAAGGGAACGTTCTCCAGAGCGTTTAGCGGGTTTGAATCGGAAAACAGAAAGTCCTGATCCAATGCAGCTGTCTCGGAGCGTGTTAGCAAGAAGCTAACGGCGGCGCGGCGGGGACAGACAGTTGCAGCTGATGCGCGTCCGCGTGTGAAACGTGCGTGGAAAAAGGCGTCCTCTGGCCAGAGAAAGAGTGCTGTGTGAGCCGTGCACGGGTCAGCTGTTGCTCTTGGCCCGGTTCAGCCACACAGGCCGGTGGCTTTGCTGTACACTAACACCCTGTCCTTCTGCTGCCCCCCCACCCCTCATCTGGCAAACATTTATCCTGACATTCACTGTCACAACCCCACACTGAGAACCCCTGAAACCCGAAGAGAAGCTCGTTTCTGCTAACTGGAATCATTTAAACAGGCTTTTCCGTCCACTGTCGGTCTTTAATTGAGCCCAAAGTACCATTTAAAGCTGAGCTTTCTGCGGTTTAGAGCAGAGCTGTGTGATTTAAGCCGAGTTGCCTTTTCAAAAACACACAATCGTTGCACTGTGTTAGCCCAGCGAGGAGCCGTCAGCGCCGGTTTTCATTTACGAGTGAGGCCGAGGAAACGCCAGAGCATAACTGCTCATTTACAAATCACCTCAGCTCTGCTCATAACAACCAGCAAGCAGAGGAGCGCAATCAACAGACCCGGCGACGGCAGGTTGCCGTGACGATGAGACACTCCGGGCCCGTTTCAGAAAGCGGGTTAATCTGTTAATTTGTTGTGATTTAAGGGAAACTCAGGGTTTTCAGTTTCAGAAAGCAGGTTCAGCGTAACTCTGAGTCAGTTACCAGGGTAACATACTCCGTGAAATGAACCTGCTCGCTAGCAGGTTCATTCCAAATAACCTCGAGTTTTCGCTGCTCTTGAAGGCTGCAGACTGTCGGGAGAGGAAGATCCGCCCCGATTAGACGTTTGATTAAGCCCCGACGGGAACCTCTGTGAGCCTTACCGATTTATTTGCGCCCTTGATAGTTTATTTAACAGCATTCTCAGCCCTCACATCGCTCATATCGCGGAAATGTTCTCAGTTCGGAGCAAATTCTTCGTCTTTCTTTTTTTTTATTTCTTTTTTTCTCTTTTGCCAATGTTTTTTTTTTTAATCTAATATCAGCGAGCATGTGTCCAAGGTAACCGTCGGGCTGTCATGAATGTTACTCTTGCACTCAAACGATTCTGAAACACGTTTGTAGTGTTAAAAAGTCACAGACATCTCTTGAAGGGTTCCACAGAAGGTATCAGTTTAACCATTACATTGATATCTGAAAGCAACAGCAGCCAATTACATAGAACTCCTTCTGCTACAAGATAAATCAGTGTCAAGTTGTGTCTGTGATTAATGGATGGCATTTAGTGAACCAACACTAGGTGGCGCTGGATCACCTCAGCCTTTTTTCTGTTGGCTATAATGGAGATAAAATTTAAACATATCCAAAAAAAAAAAACTTTAATTTAGAATTGATTAAACCAACTCTGAAACCGAAACCGAAAAGTCTGAGTTAGACGGTCCAGAGTTTTTCAACCCTGAGTTTAAGTTCGAACTCTGAGTTTTGATAACCCGCTTTCTGAAACGGGCCCCTGGGCCGTAACGAAGCTGAGCAGGCCCGCGAAAGGCCAGGATGCTCTCCCAGCAAAAGGCCCGTTGGAGGAGCACAAGTGTCCCGTTTTCATCACCCCCCTCATTATCCAATAAACGTTACAGCTGCTGTCTGAATGGAGCCCAATTAGCAGCGCGTTCAAACCGCAGGACAAGGCTGGTTCTGCGAGCCCAGAGGCTGCTGCCAAGCAACAAACGCTTCTCCTGTTACCTGCCAAAAGACAGGGACCATAAATACAGCTACAGGCCGGAGGGCTCGCTGGTGGTGACGACGGTGTGGAAAACAATAAAAATCCACCGTCGGCACAAAGAGAAGACAGGAAACAGTCGGCGGGTTCGGAATGTGCACAGCTTTAAGCGCTCACAGTCGGCCAGCCTGGTGCCTCCCGCCGGAGCTAGAAGGCAGAGGAGAAGATCCAGGAGGCGCCTCTTGAATGAGGTCACCCACCCGGGCGTCATTCCTCCCCATATCTCATCTGTTCCCACCTTTTTATTGCCCTCCGTCTGGTCCGACTCGGTACATCGCGATAACGGAAGCTAAATTTAACCAGAAAAATACCAGTGTGGCAAAAGGAAGCCCAGCCTGCTTCTGAAAAGGCCCCAATCTGCTGCCTAAGGACATCTAGGAAGGAAGCTGGTCTGACTCATTTTACTTTAAATAACCCACATTCACTTCCTGTTTGAGTGTGTCTGGCTGCTAGCAAAGTAAAGCTCACGCTTCCATTGTGGATCTGTATCCCTCTGGATTAGTCAGATTCAGGCCTGTCCCAGGGTTGGGTCCCAGCCTCGGCACGCTGGGGGGAAACCGTTACCGTAACGTACACGCTGATTTTTACAATGTGAAGAGAAAAATAAGACACACACACACACAGGAAGGGGGAGATAAATGGCCCAAGAGCCCCCCGGCAGGTAAAGTGGCCTCTACGCTTCATTAAACATGCAGCAAATCCCACGGCCCTGCTGCGTTTACCCAATTTAGGAAGGAAATGACATCGTGTCGGCACTGCTGAGCGGAGGCGGAGGAGAGGGTCGAGGAAGAGAAGAACAGAGTGGAAGTGAGCGGGATTAGATTAGGAACACGGAACGGCTGCAGAGAGAACGTCGCAGCGGAGTGAATTAGCGCTCGCCAAAAAAAAAAAGAAGAACCCCCAGCAGGGCACTACTGTGGGGACCACGGAGGAGAAGGCAGAGTGGAGGAGGGAAAGAAGAAAAAAAACAAACAATGAAAACAGCATGCGGGAAGCAGGCACACATGGCTGATCGCATTAACACAGACTGGACAGAAGCAGAGCTCCGAGAGACGAACCCGGACCGGAAAACAAGTCGGTGGGCTACAAGGTCCGCTCGGACGCCCAAATGTGTGTGTGTGCATGTGTGATATTAGAAACGGGAGGACTGATTTAGGGTTTTTTTACGTTTAAATATGAGCAACAGATGAGAAGGAAAAGAAGAAAAAAAACCTCCTGACAACCGGAGAGTCCTGCTGTGTGACTCAGCCTCAGCCCAGACGTGACACCGTGACCTGAGAGCGGTTCTCACATTCACATCCGCCTGCAACCATTTCCACATCCTCATTTCATCCGTTTAAAAAGAAAAAGAAAGAGAGAGAGAGAGAGAGAGAGAGACCTGCACCACACTGTGAAGCTGTGTTATTGATGGAGAGATGGAGAATATTGCAATTAAAGCCTCATTTACTTGCACGGAACATGTCCTCTGCTGATTTGATTAGGATATTAAAAACCGTGAAAGGATGGTTGGTGGTGTGTGGGGGGGGGGACGGATGGGGAGGAATGGTGAGAAAGCAGAAGATGCAGAGATGAGTGGGAGTGTAGTCACAAACTGACTGGCAGTCCTGCTGAGGAGTAGCAGGAGGCAAGCACACACACACACACACACACACACACACACAGGCGTCTGTGCCGGAGACCTGCATGACTCAGGCTGACGAGCAGACCGCAGAAGCCGTAGACAGAAGGAGTCAGGCCTGATTTGCAGAGCTCCGATCTTGATGTGCAGCCAGTAAAAGTGGCGGAGGAAGTACGCGGGAATGTGTCTGGTCCGCACGCTAAAACACAAGCTGGAGCGGCAAAAGGTCAGCGCACGTGTGCGATCAGATTCCTTCATACGACTCAAATATCTTGCCTAGAAGAGGAACAGACCAGCACGTTTCACCTTGAATAGCTCCAACTTTATGGATCCTTTTAGAATCTCTAAAAACTAGGTCCCAGTGGGGCTCGGTCAGGTGGCGGCTAGCTTATGGTCGTAGCATCGAAATTGCGCGTTATATATATAATATATAATATATGATATAATGGGCCTGGCGTGCAACAAACAGCAGCGCTTGCTAATGTGAGACTGGAAGCCAAGGTGGAGCTTTAAAATAATCTGCCCGAGCTGCATTCAAAGCTCACCGGCCTGCTGTAAATCCATATAAGTCCATTAGCGCTTCTGCATACTAATGGAAGTCATTTCCAGCCCAGCCCTCCCATTAAAAAGACACACAAGATGGTCTGCTTCTGGCGATCAATGACAACAGAGAATGTGTACTTTCACTTCTACCATCTGTAGGGAAGTGGGGGGGTTGGGGGGTGGGAAATCGTTCTTTTACTGACAGGAAGTCACAAAAGTATGACTCAAATGCAGAGGTAAGACTTCCCATGCCCTCCTCATCTCTCCTCCTCGCCGTCATGTGGACGAGACACTCCCAACCGCAAACTAGACCCTGCAAATACGTTTTAAATAAGGAACAAACAGAAGAATAAAATAAAACAACCGTCTTAGTCTTGTGAAACTACAGACAGGATGATTCCAACCGCAAAGCTGCAAAACTAATGACAAGATTCTAAGAGTGGAGGAACAATCAGTCGGGGTTTAACTTTCCCAAACACGCGGCGAATCATGAAACACCTGCGGGGGCGCTCTTCCGCCTTTTTCAGGAAAGATGGCATCACCACATCACGGTGGGGGGGGGGGGGCGGGGACAAAGCCTGATGTAGCTGCTGAAACCAGCCAGGCAGCGCAGTGACCCACTCCACAAACATCACACGCAGCATCCGACAGCGGTGGGGGAGGAGCGGGGGAGGCGGAGTCAGGCGTGAGTCAGAACCTCCTGAATTGCTCGTTTCTGTCAGCGTCATTGTTCGTCCACGGCAGTTTTTTTTTCCCTCACGGGGGAGATGTTTGTGTGGATGCTGGAAGAAAAAAAAAAAAAAAAAAAAAAAAAAAAAAAGAGTAGCTTCACTTGCACGTGGAACAGTTGCTCTCATGTGGGCGTGCACATGTTCCATTGGTCATGCCTGCCGCTGCCAGGTTTCCTAGAGCTGCTGCTGCTGTTTTAATGGTCGAAAAGGGGAAAAAAATAATCACGAGACTGGCTCAGAAAAGGCGTCGTACGTTAGCATCTAGACCTTAAAAAGTGAAGAAATGAGTATTTTCATTTCTGCTCTTCAGGATTCAGCAAGTTGACCCTTCACCTCACTTCCCTTGTAGGAGAGCGCACTCGATCTTCCTGTTAGCGTTTATTTTTTAGCTAAAATAAGAACTGCCAGGGTGATCGTTCCAGCACGCTGCCGCACATTTTGGCCTTTGCCGGGCGACTTGAACGGGTCCTGACGTCAACGCCTACCCTCGCAGCTGGGTCATCCTTCATAGATTTCACTCGGGGGAGGAGGGAGAAATGAGAGTTCGTCTGAGTTTCGGTGCGCGCCCTTATCACGACTGAGCAGGAGGACCGAGTTCCAAATTATTTGCAATGTGTTTATCCTGCCCCGGACGCCTGACGCACCAGGGTTCGCGTTTCGCTCCCTTCGCCACCGTAGACAAAAGGTCACCGTAAGCAATTATAACGAGGCACGGAGGGAAAAAAAAAACGCTGGCAATGTTTTCCCGTGCAAATAAAAATCAATCTTAATCTCTTGTCCATTCGGTTCCACGTCGACAGAGAGAGCGCGAGGGAGAGAGAGAGAGGGAGAGAGGAATGTAGATCAATAGGAGTGACCTGGTGTGGCTCTGCAGGCAATCACGTCGAAAGCGTGTGAAGCGAAGCCCTGACATTCCTGGAACGCGGTGTCGAAACAGTTACTTCAAAGTCATTCCGCCAGCCACAGCCTCGACCAGTTTGGCATAACTGGAGGCACTGGGATCAGGCTCCACAGACACTACAAGTCAGGAATCTCTGGGGATTCAGTCAACACAAACCAGTCAGACCAGCTGCAGAAGAGAGAGAGAATGGACATCATGGGAGAGTGTGTGTGTGTGCAGGCATTCCTTATTCAGGGCTTCCTCTCCTTCCTCCCTACACTCTTCCCTCTCTCCTCACAACCAGCACGCGTTAGCTTCCTCCTCCTCCGCCGGATGGGGTCCGTGCTCCAGCCTTCTAGCCACACGTGCAGCAGCTAAACGAGCCGGTGCCTTCGCTCTCACTTCCCAAGATTGTTTTCCCACACTAACGATCCCCTTGCGCTTATGGAATGATGTAAATCACAGGAGAACTGTGGTTTTTTTTTATCGTAAATCAGGCGCGTGGGAATTCTGTCAGTTGCCAGGTTCCCTCCCCGCGGTTGATTCGCTATCCTGGTTCTGTTTCCCACCAGAGCCTTCCCAGACTGGGGGAGGGTGCGGGACCCTGTCCTGGAACGCTGGTCCACAGACCAGCACACTGGAACCGTTGAACGGCCGCCCGCCCACGTGTGGTGCTAAGCTAGCAGATCCAGATCATCTCATGGCTGCAGAGCCAGGAGCCGTGTTCCAAAACAAAGCTGGTTTCAGGTGCAGTTCGGTTCTGTCCGTGTGTGGTGCCCACACACACACACAAACACACCACACGTACACACACGGTGAGACTCAGTCCTCTTGCTCATTACTGTGGAGGAGTTCTAGATGAGTGTGTTCCTTCGCATCATCACATCAGCGCCACTCATCTCCACGGAGGAGTGAGCGTCAGTGCGTTTAATGACTCCCACACTCCTACCAGGTCGCAGCCGCCATCAAAGTCAGAGGAACCCGCGACCCGCTGTTACAAACACGTTACAAAGATCTAAAGTATCGCTCACAGAATCGAAGGAACTGGATAAGAGTCGTGCGAGTAGAAAGAATTTTGCCTGTTTTTGGAAAAAAAGTGAGATTCCCCCCCCATGTTTATTGTAGCTGGAGGCTTTCCTGTCAATAGCGTCATACTGAAACCAATCTGAAATCTTCCTGTCTGCGGAGGAAAGTGAGAAGACATGACTAAGAATGATGTAAAGGGCATCCTGCAACATCTGCGTCGATATTTGAAATGGCCGTAGTTTATTCCAGCGGGGGGGGAGGCCCTGCGCTGTGGCTTAGGAAACCCCGTGCTCATCCCCTGAAAGTCTGAATGATTAACTAGGGGTCCCTGTTTCTGTCCTCCGGGCCTATTTAACCCCTTTAGGCTTTGAGCTACAAATCGTGGAGCCGCTGGCCGGCAACACACTTTCTCCATTCTGGGGTGTGAAAGTTTGCGGCTTGCGGAGGCCAAGTCATTTCTGGAAGACAACAAAATACGGGTTCCTCCGCAGGTTCAGAAGAGCTTCTCTGATGTGACGCCAGTTACCCAAAGCAGCGGGGATTTTTGCTTCTTTTCTGCGTACGCGAAGGCTTCTGGGTCGGCCTGACGGCTACGTCGACGCTGTGCACGGTTGAAAATAAGACAGGTGGAAAATTGCAGAATAACTGGAGCTGGAACAGCGCACGCTTCTGAATTACGGATGGAGATGTCTCCCAGCCGTCAGCCACCTTTCCGACAGCCTTCATCTGGGGTTCAAAGGAGTGTTCCGTTGCCGTAAACGGGTGAAGAATGAAGTCGTCAGCTTTGCGGCTTTGTGCCAGTTAGCGAAACAAACACCCATCAACTGCAAAAGTTTTCCGGACCTAAAGCTGTGACACACAACAGAAGAACCACGTCAAAGCGGCTGCCTTTCCAAAAATCGATGTTTCTTCACTGCGACTGGTGGCAAAGAGCCGTTTTTACCGCAATTGGCAGCTCATTGATTTTACACAGGCTCTCGGGGCATCGATATTCATTTGGACACCTGGAACAATTAAAGAGACAAAGGTACACGCAGCCGGGTAAAGCAAACGGAGAATTATCGCTAGAACGTTTAAGTTACATCCGTTTTTTCCTTTAAATTAAAAGGACAGTTCAACAGACACAAGGTCAAGGGTCGGGGCTTAGCAGACATCATGTAGCAACATTCCAGCCTAATTTCCTGTCGTGTTAGCAGTCCTGAGGGTGCAGCTCCTTGCCTTTGGCTCTGCCAGGAAGCCCACGTTGCTCAGTTTTCTGCAGAAATCCAGGGAACTCAAATCTGCCACCCGCTTCGCTAATGTCTGCACTGATGCGGTCTCGGCCCTTGCCCCGGAGGCCGAGTTGGCCTCGTCTTCCCCTTGCCCTCGGCCCCAGGCCCTCTTCTTCCTTCTCCTCCCACCAGCCCTGGACCCCGGATTACCCATCAATCGGGTTTTATTTTGCTGGCTCGGAGAGTCCACCAATCAGACAGCAGGATGGGGAGGAATGCGATAGTGGATTGGCTTGCAGGGGAGGGGTGTGGGGGTGGAGCAGCTCAGCCATTCCCTAACAACAGCAGCATGCTGTGAGATAAGTGAGCGAGCGTGAGAGACAGTGGATGCGTTTGTCAAATTTCTCCCTCTCTAGTGTTCGTGTCTGTTTGCTCCTTGGCGCGGCTTTCGCGGCTTTTCTTCCCAGGCACACAAAATAGTGCCCCTGACTGTCATCCTGCGTACGAATGCCTACTCTGTGGCTCGCGGCGCTACTGAACTGGGCTTAACCAGAGTGTCTGTCATCTCACACACACACCCACACACACACGGTGGCATGGAAGCCAGGGTAGGTTAGGCTAGCTGCTGGCGGAAGGAAACAAATTACAGTGTGCTACAAATGCCCACATGGTCTCTCACAGACACACACACACACGCACACGCAAACACACACAGCTCAGCTTGGGTTGAACGGGGTCTCTCTGCTGACCTACTTATTCTCTAACACTCGAAGGCAAACGCGCTCACACGGCGTTGATGCGGCAGCCGAGCAGTTTGCGTTTAGGTAAAAGAAAACGCGCAGCTCAACAACGAACTCAGGCCTCCGAGGCCCGACGTCTCTCCTGTAGTAGCAAAGGCGAGAAAAAAAAAAAGAGGCCCCTCCCTCCCATTCCGTGGAAAAAGGGGGACAGACAGCTCCAGCGGCCATCTTCCCCTTCTATGCAGACGACAGTAGATAATATATCTTTTAGCATCTGAGCTGAGCATAGGGCACTACGCTGAAGGCTAACTAATAAAGCAGACACGTGCCACAGCCAAACAATGCAAATTCGCAAAAAAAAAAAAAAAAAAAAAGAAGTTGGGTCACCTGCGCCCAAGTCAAACACGGAATATCAGGTAGTTTCCAGATGCGACCTGATAGGTCTCCAGTTTAATCAGTGCACTTTCACATCACCCGGCAGCTGTGGCGCCTTTTCGAGGAGGCGCTTCACCAGCTTCACCATCCGTCTTGTGCCCCGACACCTGCAGCTGAAACAGGTGAAAATGAGAAAGTGGGGGGGAAAAAACAAAACCGAGGCACTCCCGAGATGCACGCCAGCCTTATCGTGCACCTCCGCGCGCTGCTGCAAGGCCAGCGAGGGGAATGCATGCGTCTATTGTCAGGAGGTCTCATGAGCCCCCCCTCCTGCTCTTTCAGCCCTGACAATAACTGCTTTGATAACACCTTCCAGCCAGGGAGATACAAAAGGAAGGGAGAGGTTGCAGAGACAGGACAAAGGCAGCTGGAAGGAAAAGGCAGCCAGTCGATTGATACCAGCGTGTGGGACATTTCTGCTCACAAGGAAGAAAACAGTCTTGCTTGGGCGCACCTTTTTTTAAAAAAAAAAAAACAAAAAAAAAACTCCCCTGAGATAAAAAAAGTCTGTATTTTCACCGTTCAGATATTTATTTAATCAACCAGTCACTCAGTCAGCCAGTCGATCAGTCAGCCAGCCGAGGGCGGGGAAGGCCCCAGCATGCTCTGAATACACTGCCAGTGAGTGACAACCGCCTCCAGAAATCAATCTACTTGACAAGCCATTCATATATCAGCACCCTCATTTATGGAAATCATGTGCAAATCCACTGTCAACTGTAGCTGCAGTTACAAGGGACGCGTCCAAGTCTCCCCCCCAACCTCCCCATTCCCTCTATGACTGTGGAGAATGAAGAAAATATGCTAGCTTGGACAACTTCACTTCAAATAAATGTGCTGTTTATATAGAACTTATAAAAGCATTTACGAAATGAAAGCAGAAGAAGGAATCAAATGGGCAGAAAGACAAAAGACCCAAAGGTAAACCCTGTGGAACACCACGGGTGATATTAGCGATGGTAAATAACCAGCCATGGCGTCTATCTACCGTCAAGCCTAATTACATTTAAAAAAAAAAAAAAAAAAAAAAAAAAAAAAAAAGCTTATTACATAAACCTGGTGGGAATAATATCTGAAATCAGCTTAGGTAATCAGGTGTAAAAGAAAAGCTCCACTTGAGAACGCGCGCACGCTGCAGCGCTGGGAAACGGAGAACAATCATTCAGGGTCAAGCGGTCTGGCCGGAGTTAAACAGACGCATCGCCTCGGTTCCAGGCTTCTGCCAGCCAGAGTCCTAATTTACATTCACACGATCACAAGCCAAATCCGTGCACTTGCAGTAATTATGCGCTATTAAACATTTACGTATGGACGGTGCTGATACCACCTCGTCATATCATGGCTAATTTGGACCATGAAAAGCTTATATTGTAGGGGTTTTTTTAAGAGCTCCTTGACATGTGACGACCAGATCATAATCAGTAATCCTTAAACCCGAGTGGATGCGACGCTAATGTAATGAAAATCCCTCGACATTTCTGAGATTCGCCGTTCATTAGATTGAAATCATTTGCCTCAGGGGGCAGCAGAAACGCTTTCTGCGGTTGTTTGATTTGACGACAAGCCCGCCACATCTCCGCATCCCTTCAACGTGACAGAGCAGCCAAGCTATTCTGTCGCTCCAGGTTGTGGCAGCGCTGATCAGGAGAAATGGAACGTCCCACAAGCCAAAGCTGATGTGGCGATTAAAAATCCAATATGGGCCGAGTCGCTCGATATCACGACAATCATATTTCAGCCGTGCTAATCGCATTCACAAGCGCGACCTCAGGGGTATATTAAATGTGTACGAAACGTGTGTCATCTCTAAAATGTTTTGAAGGGGGATATCCATCTGAGAGTCACAGGAGCCGCAACAAACAGGGCCCTACCGCCAAAAAAAGGTGGTATGTTCCAGCAGCAGCCACAGAAGAGAGCCCAGATGATTACGTTCCAACAGCACAGCTCCAGCTCGCTGTAAACACCAATCAGGCTCATGGTGAAATGGCTCACCAGGGTCAGATTGGAGGGGAGTGGGAGCCAGCTTTTTTGGAGCTCAACGTCCTCCGTGAGACGCGGCCTAGCGCTCAAGTTGGTGGGCCTTTTTTTAGCAAGCTGAAATCAGTCAAACGCGTCCCATAAGAGTCAGCCTAGCTTATCCACAGATCAGGTGTGTTTGGGACGCGAACGTGAGGGTTCGGCAGCAGGCCGGGGCTGGTTTAGATCTCCAGATTAGATTACTCGTTGATGAAAGCCATAACGGCATCCTGTTGTCATCCGATTGGAAATGCAGGAAAAAGCTTTATGGGCTGACAAAATGATTATTGTCACTGACGAGTTAATGTCTGTTGTGATGCTTTATTGTCAGCGATAATAAAGAAATCAAAGTTATTCAGTTCCGGATCCAGAGGGTGATGGTAAAGCTTGTAACATGGCCACCGCGCCTCCATGAACTAAAACCCAATGAGCTTCAAAGTCATATTACACCTGCATTGTGGAGAAAGTGCAAAAACAGCCTTTAAACATCTCAAAAATGAGACTACGATGCAACATCCCTGCACTAAATGCTCATTTGCGTCTTACCTGGACCTCACAGCGCTGCACCCAAAGCCTGTTTCCTTTGTATACCAACGTGTCCAACGTCTTAAGCCCTTTAAAAGCCTCTACGTGTGTGTGTGTGTGTGTGTGTGTGTGTGTGTGTTACACTGTAGCCAGAAAACATTATGAAACAAAGCCAAGCCTTTGCAGGAGTCCCTCTGCTTAGCGAGTCCGGTCCCTGGCACCACCACTAGCACAGTGAAGGACGAGGCGCAATTATGAGCCCATTCTCAGCTCACAGCCGGGGACAAAGCTGTCAGACTGTCAGACGAAAACAACACTGACTACAGTTAAAATAACAGCTGAAGTATCAGGAAATCATGAAAGGTTACTGGTTTCACTTTGGCAACAAGAGAAAACCGGGTGACTGAATTGAGGACGCTGCGGTCGCACGTATTAGTCAGGAACGTTCCTTCAGAGTCCACAGATATTTAAACTATTTACAGTCAAAAACGGCAATTTTTGTAAGGTATTTGCAAAAAAAAAAAAAAAAAATCCCTCCTCAGCTGCAGCTTTTTCTGTGACACGCTTGATTTTCCTGACTCACATTAGCAGCTAGCGTGTTAGCTTCCGTGGCTGTGAAGGGGCGTGCGCAGAAAAAAAAAAAAAAAAAAATCAATGCTGCTGCTGAAGCAGAACGTCAATACAGGTCAGTAAACCTGACATCATGTTATGTGAACACTTGGATTTATAGTTTCTAGACGTATAACGCCGAAACGCCATCATCTTTCTGACTGTACATGATGTCGTGACACAGTAATAGCAAAAAATAGCATAAAAGGTATGTAAAGGGGCGATGCTGTTTTGTTTTGATGGGGGGGATATTACACAGTAGGCTGGTGTTATAATGTTGTTACTTTTGTTCTGAGTAAACATTGAAAAGCAGAAGACAGCCAGAGAGTGGATGCACCGCCCGGTCGCCATGGTAACCCCCCGCTAGCGAGCTTTTCAAATTTTGTAATCACCCCCCGACGCGCTTTCAATGTGTCTTTGCTAACCGACGTCAGGATTTCTCATATGGAAAGTGTGGAAGCGAGCACGGGGCCTGGATCCGGCCACCCGACTGTCTCCTTTCCTTCCATTCACATTCTCTAACTGTCCGGGCCACAAGCAGCAGGGCCTTGGTGCCGTTGTGGGGACGCGGTACTTTGGACCAGGGTCTTTTGATGGCCATCGTCAAGCGGACCAGGTCTGCACTGCTGTCCCCACTTGAGCTGGAGCCTAATTTAATTATTTCCATCCTTTTGGATTTCTTCTAGCCGACGAGGGCAGGTTGTGATTTCCAGGGCAACCCCCTTCCCCCCTCCCTCCCTCCCTCCGTTGGACCTTGGGATGTTTGATCCGGGGCCAGGGGAGGCTGGCCAGACATTCAGCCTAGAATCTGGCGCCCTGCCCTCGGTCCTACTGCGCACTCAAGCTCCCTGCAGCAAGGCCTTGAGGAAATCATGCAGCCTTTAGAATTGTAAAAACCCCTTGGCCATTGAACGTGTAGAACAGGGGGAGTGGGACCTTTTCTGGGTGAAAATAACACCTAGAGCTAAGGGGGGAAAAAAGACATCAATAGGCAAAAGCAAAAGAAATCAATACTCCTGCAATGACTTCTGTCACCAGACACCGTCTTCAATCCTTCTTTGGATTCCCGAGAACAACAAGAAGCCCACAATCGGCCTGAAAGGGTAAAGAAACATCTCCTTTGAACTCATCTGCTAAGTTTAACAAAAGCACGAAGGGTCAAAAAAGATGCGTGCACGCGCCTTTCAGATGTAGGCAGGGGTTAATTCACACAGCAAACAGGAGGGGGACCAGTACAGGTGGAAGAATGTCTGCTGGGGGATGTCAGGAAGCGAGATAAGAGAGATGCAAAACCAGCAACGGCCAACTAAATCACGTCTCAGAGCCGTCTGATCTCTTCGGTTTTGTACCTCAACCGACGACTCTGCAATTTACCAGCCAGGTGAGGAGGAGACAGTCCCGCCACTCCTCACCCTCCTAATTGTAGCTGTGCTGAGTAACAGCGCTGAGAGGGAGGAGGAGGAGATGTGGGAAGCGGCTCCGCTCCCTCTTCTACGACTGTGGCAGAGAAAATGCGTTTTTCGAGGCAGCAGGCTGACGGACAGAAGGGATAGAGTATTTGTCTACGCTGACTCTGCCGGCGAATCAAGCGGTTTTTAAAGCCTCCCGAGGGGTTAAACCGCCGCCGCCGCCTGCTCGCCGCTCCTGTCACATCACCTGAAAGCCCACGCACGTTTCAAACCTTTCCTTGTCCCTCTTGCAAATCCAGCTTGGCAGGCAGATTGGACGGCAGACGCGGCTAAGGTCTCCTCCTCCGCGGCGGCTAGCGCGCCTCCTCGTTTCTCTCCAAGTCGGAAAAAAAAAAAAAAAGAACTCTAAGGTGTGCTTTTGCTTTATTAAGCAGCAGAGAAAATCCTGTTCACCTCATGAGATTTTTCAGCTGATTCACCGCGACGACGGGCAGCGAACAATCAATTTTGCTGTAGTTTCTGCGAAATCTAGATGAGTAATTTTAGGCAACAATGGTCACAAACAGCCACTTTGCTCTACTGCTCATTATCCTCCCCCCCGACACTTTGTTGGGGAATACACTGGGGGGGGCGATGGCGTACTAAATGAAGGCCTCCCGCGTGAGGCCAAGCGCTGGGTGAGAAGGGCTGCGTTTGAGAGCGCTCGAGCAGTAGCGGGATGGGGAAAATACCCTGACGAGAGATTAAACAAGAAAAGGCTTCATTAGCAGCGGCGCAGCCGTGCCAAAGTAGACCTGGATGGAGTGGCCAGCGGCCCACTGGCACCAAAACCATATCGCTCCGTCGTAAAAGTGACAAATTGCAAATTGGCGAGCTGGACGGATGCCTGCCGTGTCGTAACGGCTATAAACGTACACTTAACGGGAAAAGTTCACCTCCCGGAATCTCACGAGCTGCAACCGTCAGAGGATATACAGGCAAACAACCCCTGCGGGGTAATCTTAGCATCACACGGGGCGTTTATGATGTGCTTACGGTCTTAGCGGAATACCTCCGAGAATAAGTTTGCGGCTTTCTGGGTGGAAAGAGGGGAGACGCCAGCGATCGATACCGGCTGAGCCGCCGCTCTGCTGCTACATCCCCCCGAGGCTTAATTCTTCAGACGCGTGAAGACGATAGTGTCACAAAAGTGGATCAGATGGGATTGACCGCCGGATGAAAAAATGTAAAGCGTTTATTAAACTGATGCTGCGGGGAGGAGGAGGGGGGAGGGGCAGGATGCGCGTATCGGCCAGCCACGGCTAACGCAGGGCTGCGCTAGCAGAGCGCAACGAGATGAAGCCCCAGAGTTTGTAGTGAAGCCAAAACAAAGGGAGTAGAGTTCTGTGTGGAAATAAATTCAGCTTGTAAGAAAAAGAAAAAAAAGTATAGAAATAAGATCACTTTGTCCCATCTCTCTTTTTATGCTAGCCCTGCTGAATGTCCTTCACAGGCCTCGCTAAGGCCGAAGCAAAGACAAGGCTGAAGTGCCGATTCAGCTTCATAGGGATTCTGAATGAATAAACACACACACACACACAGGACCAGCTGTCTCACTCCTCCCCTTCTCCTTCCAAGCCCACAAGGATATAAATCACCCAGGAGAAAGAAGATGCACACGCAGGAGGTGCACGTGGTGTACGTGACGCCTCCGCTGCGCCGTGTCCAACCACTGCTGTAAAACACACTCTTTGCTGCCGTGCAACAAAGACGGTCACGCCCATCTGTGTCACGGCTTCATCTCACCTACTAACTGCAGGTGTACACCCATGGACCTTGGCCGGCCTGCCTGCGTGCGTGCGTGCGTGCGTACACACGTGCGCGTGCATGTGTGTCTGCGCCAGCATAGACTCGGAGAATGCACTCGGTGTCAAGAGCTGATAAGAGAAAAGGTCATGTTGCGTAACAGGAGTTTGCACTATGTGTGACATAATCCTGAAAAACAAGATGCAAGACGAGAAAAGAGAAAGACGGGGAACAGAGGACGAGGAGGGGGGACAGAGGGCAAGGAGGGGGAAACAGAGGGCGAGGAGGGGGAAACAGAGGGCGAGGGACGGGGGAAAGTGAGCCTAGCGCCGATGCTTTTGGCCTCCGGACGTCCGCCGCTCGTCCAAATGGAAGCCGGCAGCTGAGCGGACGCCTATAACGAGGGGGTAAAGGCTCCGACAGGCAGAGAGGACACCCACGTCCTCTTTTCAGCCCCAATATCCGAGCCCATGTCGATAAATTTGGATTCGGTCTTCGTCTTCATCCTCGTTTTTTAAATCTAGGCGGCGTGTCAGGACAGCAGGGCCTGTGAGAGCGGAGGCAGAGCCAGGGAGGACGCCAGGCTGCGCTGGGAGCGTGGGAAGAACCACTTCCTGCCTGATCGCAACGAGAAGCGAGTCTTTGCTCAGCAACGAGTTTCAGTGGAGAGATTAGATCAGAAGACCAGAGCACATCTGGATGGAGGCTTCTCATCCGCTCCAAGCACTCACACCAAGCACTTTTCTCTGCGCCGCCCCTTAAATTATGGCCAGAAACGCAAAAGTCCAACGTCAAAATTAAACAAACATCATTTTGGGTAGAAGCGGTACTTGATTTTTTTTTTTTTTTTTTTTTTTATTGCGGGGCGCCACGTGGAACAGCACCACGGAGGACGTGCTCAGAATAACAGTAGTAAAGCTCCGCTTCTGCCAGGGTGCGCTCCGGCCTGCCCGGTAGCCATAGAGACGGAGGGGTTGTGAGGTGAACCCTGCCATGTTGCACACGTGAGGAGAAGCGAGCTTATGAAAGAATCATTTGCATTGAAACACAAGGTTAAATGAAGCGCGGCGAAGCCCCGGCACGGCAAAAAAAAACAAGCCGGTGAGCCTCTCTCCACGGGCCGAGGTGAGGCCCACTTTTCATTCGGACAGCCCGAGAAGGAAAGAGCGAGACGGAGAGATGGAGATAAAGAGACGAAAAGGAGGAGGGGAGATAGCGAGCCTGCGCCTTTGCACTCCCCGTTCGGCCCCCCGCTCGCTATTTTTGTTTCCTCTTTTTGTGCGCGTTCAACACACACTCAGGGCACAGTGGATTTTCAACTTGGACCTCATCAGTTGTGTGCCTGATGAAACAAACACTGACAGCCTCTTTACATTTGTAAAGGCCCCTGCAGCAGCTGGGCTCGTCCCACACACACACACACGTGCACACAGGCGCGCACACACACACAAAACCTTTGAATCGGAGGCCTAGCCCCAGCTGGGGCCTACAGGAAGAGCCGACTCTGCACAAAATGGCCCTGGCTGCACTCTGCCATGCTCTCCTATTGCTCACACACACACACGCACACGCACGCGGTCTGCGTCATGTTTGGTTAGACACAACAACGGCGTCACACATTAGCGCTCGTTACGCCAGCGGCAACTGTCGGCTGCTGAGGTAACCGAGACCGAAGCCGAGATAAAATTTTGGTTTCTTGGGGGAAGTGTGGGCCCCCTCCCCCACCCTTTGCCCCCCTGGGGGGTCAGTGACGAAGCACCTTCGGCAGGAAGCGTTGGGGTGGGGGTTGGGAGTTAGTTTGGGTCGTCTTTCTGCGTCGGTTCGCTCTCGATCGCGTCATGATGTAGTTTATCATCACACACGTGTGTGTCGGTTGCAGACGTCAGGGGTGGAGGAGTTACAACTCACATCCGTGTTTCTGGGGACATGGTTGAGCCAAGCATGTATAATTGTCTTACGCTAATTAAGGGGTGGGGGTTTGCGGAGGGGGAGGGGACGGATCACCGGGGGCTGAGTCCTGTCTTAAAGCCTTTTATGGGGGTTGGAAGGGGGGGGCTCAACTCCTGGAGGTTGTTGGGATGCAGGTTTTTGAGCCTACAGGGTCCACGCCAGGTTCTCTGCCCCACCTGCAGCCGTGGCAGAAAACACGGGACAGATGCGGTGCACTTAAACCACCGCGCATGAAACATTCGTCCCTACACACTCAAACAAACCACGTCCCCAACTCGCCTCTTAATAATTCACCACTGCTAAAATAATAACTGGCCAAACCAAAATAAATGTGACACTACTGGTTATTGCGGCCCGGCTTCATTTTCACTTTGACGTTTGAGTTAGCTGCCGGTTTTCACATTGCACACACACACCTCAATTTATCAGGACAAACTTGACGCTTATATTGGAGAACAGGCCGGTGCAAGGCCGCTGATGGCACAGGACATTTTGTAGCTAACTAAAGAGAAACACAACTTGTTGGCTATGCTTTTTTCGGCCGCTCTATCCAGTTCTTTAGACAAAAGTCAGCAACATGTGCCACTCATAAGAGGGGGAGGAATTTCTATGGATTGGGACACAAACGCCTCAGACTGTCATTTATTTATGCAGACTTGATGCCCATAAGCAGCTGCGCCGTGCGTTAACCTGTTGCTGTGGGGGGTTTTTACACCACCACCTTTTAAATGGAAGCAACATTGAGCAGCAGAGTTTAATAAAGAACAGACTCCACGTGTTGTAAAAGGTGAGGGTCGTCAAACAGACCTGAGCTGCCTCCTGCAATTAAACGCAACATTTCCGCAATCCCAAAAGAAAAGCGTCCATTAGCGAGTGCAACCAGGTTATAGTCGGGTAGAAAAGACAACTTAGTCAAAAAGGAGCCAGTCGCGCTTCAGGACCACATCTTAACGAGGCTAAAAATGTGACGAAGTTGGGATTTAACTCATTTATTTCTCAGTCGATTGTGGCTTTTTTTTCTCCCTCCCGTTGTTAAATTCAAGGCGTTACTCGCAAAAAGAAAATGGTCGCTTCATACATGAGCCTCCTCTGCAATGCGACTGAACACAGCCTGTTAAAAAAATAATAAAATAAAAACCACAGAGTCCATGAAGCACCAAACTCACAACCACCATATGAGTGCAAGTTTAAAACCCTGGAAGCCAAACACCGGCGGTGTTGCAACAAAAAGCGTTAGGAAAAGGTGCCAATCCACGATGAGCTGCTGCGATTACGTGCACAGAAGGTCACAAGAAGAGCTACAAAAACCACCGAGACCCAACGAAAGCAGTACGACCCAACAATGTCTCAGCAACGTTTCAACCAATATCCTGAATTTCATGACACCCCCTCCTCCCCTCTGCTCCCTGACTCTTTATGGAGAAAATTAAGGAAACCACAGCAGTCTATGAAGTATGTCGGATCACCAAAGACGACCGTATTAAAAGAAACAGACGAGCTCTGTTTAGCATTCGTGCTTTACATGGAAGCTAGAAGGAGGAAGTAGGGGTGAATTCTTGCGATTTTCGGAGGGTTAAAGCTAAAACAAAATGCTCAGCATGGGACGAAATGGAAGCCGAGCCATGGCCGACGGACTCGTCTTCACGGCTCTGACTAGGAAGAAACGGCCAGACTAAGCGCACTGCAGAGAGCATTTGCAAATTGGTTTAATTTCAAAGCCTCCCCACAGCTTTATCGCCGTGGCAGAAGCCGTCTGTGCACCAGGCCATCTCGCGTAAATCCCGGACCAAAGAAGCGAGCGGGCGGCCTCCCGCATCAGCCAGGCCCCCGCGTCGCCTCCAAACATGTCTGATGTCGAAGAAACGCTCGCAACGCAGCCGCCGAGTAAACACGGCTGTCTCTTTAAAGAGAAGCCACAGAAATGGGAACACGTTGAGCCAACTTGCCGCCGATCCCTTTAAAAGAATATCACGCAGCGGCTGGTCGGCTGTAACCTTCGCGGTCCGCGATGAAAGTTTACGCATTTTGGCCGAAACGAGCAGAGCAGCGAATAGAGCAGCCGCATCGGAGGCAATAAAAGGCAAAAGCAAGAGGCTTTGCCGCTATTTCTTCTGGATGATATTCCTCTTGAGTCTTTCCTTGCTCATTATGCAATCCCCAAAACAATGTTTGGCTATAAAGAGAATGGCCACATGAATTTCTTTCTTTTGATTCCTCGCCATCCCGGAGCCACCGACAAAACGACGATTAAATCCCCAGCTGGAAGGAAGAGCTCGCTCGCTTCGCGGGATCCTCCGTCGGCGTTCCACTTCAAATGTTCGATATAAATCCCAAAAGAATGCGCGTATTCAAGGATCGAGGGACAGCGACAGGCAGGCAAACTCACTTGAGGATAACATAGTCAAAACAAACGCACAACAATAGTTCCATGGCCGGAACGGCTCGGCTTCATCCATGCGCACTCGCTCCGGCTCTTCTCAAACGCATGAATAAGCTTGGGTAAACACCAAGTCACATATTACCCGTGTGACGACAGGAGAAGAGAATAAATAAAGGTAAAAAGAAATCGGTGTCGCGTCTTGGTAGACCGGAGCCTGCGGTCGACGAGCTCTCCAGCGGCACTGCTCTGCCGAGTGCACGCAGCTCCTTTCTTCCTCCTGCTCAGCCACGCAGCCTATCACGTCCTCGGCCTGCGGCAGCTTCAAACCATGCCGTGAGACATTTACCCACGGAACGCTAAATCCTCCGCGGAGGCTTCACGCCTTTATTCCGCGTTTGCGTTGATCAGAAGGGCGCGCGGGAGTGATCCCGCGCTGAGAATGGATGCGTTCGCGGACATTTGAGGTCTGATGCGTTCATTAACATCAGGATGAGAGAACGTCCTCTGGACGTCACCGAGGAGGGCCGAGGCCCAAAAGGTTTTTCACACCATTTACTGTGGTGAAGGTAAAGATAGAACGTTAAGCATAACTTTGGTAAAAGTAAAAAGTCACTTATACGAATGTGACTTATTTAAATGAATGGAAAGTATTTTACAGAAGACAAATCCTGATTGTTTCCAGAGACTGAACACACACACACACACTATCGAGACAGAGTAAAACAAGAAAGTAATAATGGTAAAAATAGCAGAAAGTAAAGTCGTTATCCTGTTTAGTCAAGTTAATTCTAAGTTTTTCTTTTTTCCCCTCTTTGACTCAGTAGGAAACGATATTAAACCTAATCAGATTATCATCTATCGTCTGGAGCTTCAGGGAAAGGTTGGCTCTGTTTACAAGGACTAAACAAACTAAGACCTGAATATCAAGTTTTGTCGTGCTTTTATTTTATTTTATTTTTATAATTTCTAGAAGAAAACACCACGGTGACCTTTTCCCTGCACACTCTCAGGCTGCCTGATATGACAAGCGCACATTTTCAGCTTTTCTAGTTGTTAACTCAAACTCTCCTTCCTGCTTCCTGCTGCCTACAGGGTGCGCGTGTTGTCAGTAGCCCGCCTCTTCACGCCATTGTCATTCAATCCCAGTGGTTGCTTGGCTGCGTCTGGTACGTCCCACTGATGTTATCGCTTCGTTGCGTGGCGAGGAAGAGCTATTAGTGATCCCTGCGTCGTGTTTGATGAAGTAAGGTGGGCGCGAATGATCGGCGCTAAACTCACCCATGAATGCTTGAACAAAGGCGCCAAATCAATGGCAGCTTGAGTCAATACTTGTGAGGGGTGGCGTGAAGTATTTGTCGCGCCCCATTAAAATGGCGCTGACAGTGGAGTGGAGCCGCCGAAGCTATAGAATCTAAACCGACCCCAGGAAGGAGGCGGCCGCTGAAGGGCTGCTGGGTTTTCCTGTTTGTGGATTTTTGTGTTTCTGTTCTTTTCCTGAAGGTGTGATTGTGTGCAGTGTGGCTAGAGCACCAACCGCTGCTGTTTGTATTTGTTTGGTTTCCCTTTCTTGGAGGGACAGCGGCTTTCAGAACTGTTTGGACAGCTCAGCTCTGTGTGTGTGTGTGTGTGTGTGTGTGTGTGTGTAGAAGGCGAGGATTGATTAGGCTTTCCTCTCAATGTGTAGTGCCCAGTGAGGCAGCAGGCAGTGCTGGGTAGATTGATGTCCGATGGCCAGAGTCAGGGTGTTTGTGTGCGTGGGGAGTAATGGGGAGGTTGATTTAATGTCAAATGATTGAATGGTTTGTAGATGGCAAATTGTGGAAATAAACCAAGTGGGTCGCCATTGAAAAGCAGGAAGTGTCGGTGTTTTTGTACCTGAGTGCAGTGGGGCAGGTGTAGGAGGAGGACCCGGTGCGGTGGAGCCCAGGAGGCTGGAGTCTCACCCTAAGAATGCCTCCATCAGTCAGACACGGATGTCTGCTCTGGCCTCAGAATTCGGCTTGCGCTGGAACCCGACAATCTGGTGCTGGGTTTGGGCAACCAAGAGATCAGAGAAGCGTCTTCACCCAACAGGATGATGCTGGCTGCTTTATTCCCTCCCCATACATCCCCGCCCCCCCCAACACACACACACACCCCAGCTGATTGTCTTTTTATCATGATCCATTATAATACAAATTAAGGAATAATACAAAAAAGACAAGCTAAAGAACTTCAGAAACAACCTGAAACTGTCATTAAAGTGAGGTTAATCCCCTCACAGAGACCCCCTCCCCCTCATCCCTCCCCCTCCACTTTTTACGTTCAGAGACCTGCGAGCTCACAAACACAATTTGTTTTTCTTCCAACTCTCTAGCCCAGCGCGCGAACCGCGCCTCCCGTCTCGGAGGCAGAGTCCAATAATTGGGCCTTTGAGCGGCGCAAATCCAAAGCGGCGGCGAATGCGTGTGCGGAACGATCAAGAAACGGCAATGACGTTGGGCTCAACGGGAGGAACAGCGGCGCCCCCTCCTTTAGGCGAAATATCTTACAACAAATATCTAAGCTCACCTTAGGTTGGAGTGTCTCCGATGGAGTCGGTCAGTTTGCTGTTGTGCAGATGTTCTTCTCTGAGACATCCGGAACAAAGAACCGGTCCAGCCGCTGTGGCTGTTTGGTGATTGCAGAACCTCATTTCCTTGTAAAAACAAGATTGGGAATTACAACACTGGCACTGGCGGCTGGCTGGGGGATAAAACCCTCATCAGTAAGGGCCGAAAATTCAATTTTTCTTATTTTAATTTGTGCTTTGTGTCCATTCAGCAGGCATTGTTTCTAAATTCAATGTGAAATCATTTATTAATGAATAATCCATGGGCCTTCTGTGTTTACTCATTTATTCATTAAGCGATCCATTCCCTCTTTAGGTTTTGTTCAACGCTCTGTTCCTTTTTTTTTTTTCCCTTCAGCCTGGTCTGAAACCAGTCTGGACTGGACTGGAGGCGTAGGGGCGGCCCGGTCTCTAAGGCGTGAATCACTCATGAGGAACAAGCAGCCGTGCCAGGTCCCTTGAGTGTATCAAGCCACACGGCGAGCGCTGGCGTTCACCCGACAGCTCCCGTATCCCAGGGTGACTAGTGCGACTCCACAGCCCCGGGTCAGGACCTGCCACAGGTGGGGGGGGGGGGATCCCCACTTGAATAACCTCCCCCCCCACCCCCCAACAGTAGGCAGCCGCGGCCTCCACAACCCCCTTTTCAGCAAACTGGGACACCTGCGCGGGAGACAAAAGCCAGCCCCTTCGAGCGGAGGGAGGAGAGAGAAGGGATCTTGAGGCAGAACCGAGCAGGGAGACGGGACCGGTCGTGGTGGACGGGGAGAAGAGGGTGTGGGGGCTAGATCGCCAGCCATGTGAAACAAAGTAGCACAAGCTGGAGCCACAGCAGGGGAACAGCTGGAGGCGCACAGAGCGACAGTCTGGGTGGTCCCACAGCGATGGGGCAGGGAGGAGGGGAGGGAGGTTCAGGGCGAGATGGAGACGTTGGCTTCTTAGCACAGAAGGGCGGCGGGGTAAGACTGGCCGGCGGGTTGCTAATCACCTGTTTCCAAGCGTGGCGCCCGTTGCTCCGAACGAAGCGCGATTAATCCTCCTGCGTTCCAGTTCATGACCATTGTGGAGCAGCGTGCGATAACCTTTTGAAACCAAAAATAAATAAATAAAGAGGCCCTTCGGCTCGCTGGCGGAGCCAGGATCCCCTCACTTTTGCGCCATCGCCTTCAACAGCATGGTTGCATAATAAAACAGAAAAGTCCACTTGCAGAAGGTCCTCCGCATTTACATATCCCCCTGGGTGCGCCGCGTAATTTAGCTACATATGTCTCTTCCCCTAATAGGCTGGAGTTGCGAGGCTCGCGGTTTCGGAGGCAACCTTGCCTGATTGCTGGTTCGCGCCGCATCTCTGCTGGCTCTGATTTGCAAGTGAAAAGCGCGATTGTACTCGTGCTAACCGAATAACTCCAGGGTCGGTGTTTTTGTTAACACGAGAGGCGCTGGAGGAGGCTGGATCTGAGCCGGCCGGCAGCGAAGGACAATCACCCCAGGAGATCACCGACAACACCGGCGGCAGGTTCAGTCCACGTCTGGAATTGGCGGCGACGTCAGCAGCGTTAGGCCAAGAAGGAAAATGGAGGGCGTGCTCCCTTCCTGCGCGTGAACACTGCTTATCTGATGCGTTTGACTGCACCACGATTTACCTCAAATGTTCGGCTGTGCCATGCAGCACCGCACTAATCCTGACTTGTTATCTATGACATCATACTCAATTTATCCAGATTTAGCACCGGTGCTCAGTTCAGCAGAGAGGAAAAGCATCAGAGTGGACGCAAATAATCTTTGAAAGAAAAAAGAACCACAGCTGCTGCCGAGCTAACGCTTTCTCTCGATACTAAACAAGATTAGCATGGCTAAAGGTTAACGAGATTCCCTTCTTCCAAACATGGCGCGGCTTATTCCTTCCGTTCGGGGGAAGCCATAAACATCCGCCATGTTCAAAATGAACGGTAATTCGTGATGATATTGAATTATCATTGCTGGTCCTCCACCGCCCAGCGCCGGGGCCTGGCGGTTCGAACAGCTCCCTGCGGGCAGCGCGCGCGTCTGCATTCATTAGCCAGCTCAGTGCTGGGCGAAACTCTCCAGCGCTTCCTCCTATGATTCTTCTTCTTTTTTTTTTTTTAATGCTGTGTGTTTGGGGTGAGCATACCCACGTGGGGATGAAGTGTCGCCTTCATCTGTCACTGTCGGCTCTTCTGCAGTCGCCTCCTTAAGCTGTGGTATCACCTTTCTTCAGACATGGAAACATCCATTTCTTCTGATGAAATACAGAGGGTGGAGGGGGTGCTCATGAATTGTTTACAGGTTAGCAGCACTCGTGCACGCAGGGAGACGGGCCCCGCAAATATATGAAAATCACCACCTGCTGGATAGCGATTCAGCCTGCTCAGAAAGGCTCCATGGTTTTGAAACAGCAGGTATATAACTCAAACCTCTCTCCATTACTTCAGCTGAGCCTCAGACTGTCAGTGGCAGTAAAGCCCTCTCAGAATACTGCGTGAGCTGCGCTGAAGCTGAGGTGATCTGCAGGACGGGAAGGAGAAATGTGATGTCAAATTCATGGATCTAAAATGAATGTGTGAAATGAAAGTCTGAGAATAACTCAAACCAATTCCTTCAGCTTAAATAACCTCAGCTTTATTCATTTTATAATGGTCATAATAATAACAAGGGTAGAATCGAATTGGTTTTGAGTTAGGCTGATATTTAAATGGACAACTTTCCCAGGTTTGTGTGACGTAGCATTCATGCTAACGGTGCTAACGGTCGTTTTTTTGTTGTAGATGTCATCAGAAACTTCTCACGCTCGGACGATTTCACTCAGCATTTAGCATTTTGGCGTGCCTCCCTGGACGGATGGTGGCCTGTTGATCAGCCTGTTGAGCCGGCTGGTTTCCTATAACGGACTGGGACAACATATTATTCATCTATTTACTACGTCATTGCTATAGTGGCACCATGACGCCCTTATCTGTCTCTTCCTCTTCATCGTCTTTATCACTCCCCCTCCTCCTCTGAGAAGGAGGAAAGGTAGGATCTGATCGATATGGCCCACAGGAAACAGGCTCTTTCTGGCTGCCTGATTCTCCTCACGCAGCCTGCTCTCCCGACAGCATCAACCGGAACATTGCAGCCGATCCTAGAACCAGATAAACAAGCGAGTGTAGAACGAGCCTAACGAAGAAGGCGTGTGTGGCGCCCGGCCATAACTTGTGATGAGTGGCAGCGGCGGTGTAACGGGTATAAGGAAAACAAGAGTTGGGGTTGAGAGGGAGAGAGAGTTAAGGAGAGAGAGAGAGAAAGAGAGAGGACAGCTGTTAGTCAGTGTCAGGACTGACAGCTTGGACTTCCTGGTTACACAGTGATGAATGGCCACATAGATTCACGGCTATCTATCCGTCAATCCATCCATCCATCTATTTTTGGTGGTGTGATGGACTTCAGTCACTGATAGTACAAACGAAACCAGCTAATGTACAAAAAGAAGGACAATATTTCCTCCCACAGTGATTAAAATAGCTACAGAGTTGTGTCATCACGGAGTGCCCCCAATTCCTCATCTGGTCTAAATCCTCCACTTCAGGAGCTGTTTCCACATTTCTAAAACTTTGATGTCGATCAAATTAGCTGAGATTAAAATAAAAACGTTGTCAGCGACACAGAGGATTTCTGGGCCGCTAACGGCTCCCGAACTATGTTAGCGTTGAATGACGAGAGCAGAGGGGCCATTAGGTGTTTGTAGTGGAAGTCAGCAGGAAATTTCCTCACACACACACACACACACACACACACACACACACACACACACACACACACACTTTTGTATGTCTCGTCCGCCTGGCACCTCCAGATTAGCTGTCTGTGGGAGGGGTGGGGCCGTGTTGTTGACCGTTCTCCAATCAGCCGTATTGCGCTGACTACGTCCCACCCCAACCTCACTGGTCTGCCAGGTCACATGACCTGACCAACTGTCACCGCACCCGGGCTCAAATCTGCTTACGCCTGACAAACCACCCATCCACCCACTGATCCATCAACCTACCCATCCATCCATCCATCCCATCCACCCACTGATCATCCATCCATCCACCCACCCACCCACTGACCCATCAACTACCCATCCATCCATCCATCCATCCGCCCTCATCCATCCATCATCCACCCACCCACCCACTGACCCATCAACCTACCCATCCATCCATCCATCACCCTCATCCATCCATCCCTCCATCCACCCACCCACCCACTGACCCATCGCCTGCCCATCCATCCACCCTCATCCATCCATCCATCCACCCACCCACTGACCCATCAACCTACCCATCCATCCATCCATCCTGCCCACTCATCATCATCACCCACCCATCCCACCCACTGACCCATCAACCTACCCATCCATCCATCCACCCACCCATCCATCCACCCACCCACTGACCCATCAACCTACCCATCCATTTATCCACCCACCCACCCATCAATCCACCCACCCATCCACCCACCCATCCATCCATCACCACCCATCCACCCACTGACCCATCAACCTACCCATCCATCTATCCACCCACCTGTCCATCCATCCACCCACCCATCCACCCACTGACCCATCAACCTACCCATCAGTTTATCCACCCACCCACCCACCCATCCATCCATCCACCACTCATCACCCATCCACCCATCATTAACATGTTCTGAGCTCTGGCTCCTGCCACCTATGTCGGCCAGGTCTCTGAAGTCTCCTCTTGTCTTCCCTCTCTGTTTTCCAGCTGTTTCTTCCCTCTTTTATCAGAAATTGAAACCAGATTTCCCTCCTCACCCCAACATCTCCACAGGGTGCAAGCAGTATCTGTCCTCAGTGAAACCCGCCGACCCTGGCGGCCAGCCCGTGTCTTTCACACCCACGCCACGGCTCATTCTCAGCCTGACTCGCTTCCTAAACACCGCCATTGTTTGTCGGACGGCCACAGAACATTAACTCCCCCAGGAACAACAAACGGCGTGTTTGTTTTGGACACAAAGAACCGCCGGCCCGGCCTCATCTGGATCAGATGAGGCCAGCTGCTTCCAGCAGGAAGGTTGGCCGCAGCTCTGGGCATACCTCTCCGTCTTTGTTTGTGCAACCGCGCCGGGTTCGGCAGTGCGCCGGGGATTGTGTTCTGGCCTGTCTCCTGCAGCGTGCTGAACAAAAACCAACCTGACAGAGTTGGAGCACAACAAAGACGAGGCGTCCTTTATATTCTCTTCTAACATGCTTCTTGTGTCTCTGCCTGCAGGCGGAATCTACCCACAACCTGCTCCAGCGTTTGATTCGCTCAGGGTCATTTGCTCTGGCTTCGGTCTCTGGAAATGATCAAGGGCTCGGGGCAGCCTGGGCTCATTACTGGTACACACTACAGTGAAGACCCTTGTTTTGAAGTGTGTGTGTGTGTGTGTGTGTGTGTGTATTCATATTTACTACACATTTGGTACACGAATCCTCATTTCAACTGGCCAGTCGTGGGTGCGAGGACTTAGTGCTCGCTGGCTTTTCCTGGGCGAGGCCAACTGCCGAACCTGTTACAGCGTATCGGCTGTTCGGCGGGAACGGCTTCCTGCGACTCGGCCTTGCGTGCGTTCCTCAGAACAAAGGCGCCGTATTCTGAGGATCTGTTTTAGGTTTAGGGTTCGTGGGTAAAAGCTGCAAACGCTTTTTTTTTTTTTGTGTTTTATAGTTTAAGACAGCCGAGTGTGTGCGGGTTTGATGTTCAAACACTTGTCTGGAAGGATCCGCAGTGTGTGAGCAAGGAACTCTCACACTGACTCAGAAGCAGGAAAGAAATCCATCCGTTCTCATTGCTTGAATGTCGATGGCGATCAGCGCCCTCGTGGTTAGCTTCTAATTGACGACATTTATAATCCTTAAACACAACCCCAGCAAACCATACAGCGTTTCACCGTAGCGTTTCCATCCATCATTGTTTGAGTTTAAGTCTAAACTTGAAAAGTGATCTGATGTGTTGTCGTGGTGTAGTTACGCTAGTGTATTAACATGTGCAGCTCACGCGTAGCAGTTAAGTTAAAGGAGACTCACGCATGTCCTCACTAACGGATGATGCACTCTACTCACAATACCGTACACTTCTATTTCAATTCAAAGCAGTGTGTGTGTGTGTGTGTGTGTGTGTGTGTGTGTGTGTTAGGGGGCGTGGTGAGACCCCTTTGTAGTGTTTATCGTCGACAATGAGGTTGAACTCTGCAAGACAAAGGCAGAGGGTGCTCAGGACAGAAACAGCTCAACACACACACACACACACACACAGCACACAGTACAAAGTGTTTTGAAAAGGTAGCTCAGGATTTTTTTATCGTCTAGTGTTAGCAGACATTGAGCTGTGGCGATTTAACTCACGGCAAATTTGACCTAACAGTGATTGAGAGCACAAGTTGTTGGAGTTTAAGTGCTGCCATCACAGAAACTCTGGGATACTTCATTTCTCCAACACACTGTGGCCAGCAAGCCGTTTATAACTGACCGACATAACTGAAAGGAATCATTTAGCGGTTAGCGCTGTCGTCTCGGGTTCAGGGTTCAAATCCCAGGGGCTTTCCTGTCTGGGGAGAGTGTGTCCTCCCCGTGTCTTCACGTTTCACTCCTGACAGACTCAGCTGATACTGAGAGAGATCAGGTGAAGAATCTGGAGACGACTTTCACCAGCGGCTGCAGCGGCTAGCAGCGGGCTGCTATGTTATTAGCGTGTACGTGCGGTGAGCCTGAGACCCTAATAGTGGCTTTGCCCTTCACCGCAGTCTAAATCAAAGTTATTCGCTAAACCAACGCGGTGTGGCTACGTAACCCCTGTCTGCCCTCCCGCCGCCGAGGCTACAATACAATTGGATGTGTTTACATACTAACCTAGAGGATTAGCGACCTAAGCTACGGAGTGCAGACACGACCCGGAGCTGAGCTTTTTTTCGCTCAACAATCGTCTCACTGTTGCACCTAACGGAAATAAGCGTGGATGTAAAAGACAAACGTGCAGCTTCATGTGAGGGTAGAAGAACTGAAAGAACAGAATCCGCCTGCAGGAAAAAGTCTGAGAAACTTCTCAGCGATCTGGGAGCATCCATCTGGCTCAAATCCAGGAAGCATGGCTAATTTGTCTCCATAATGAACAACTGTCAACCACTTCACGGGCCTGCCGATGAGACACCCGATGAGGCCGCGTGTGTGTAGTAATGTGTGTGTGTGTGTGTGTGTGTGTTAACATCCTTTAGGAGGAGGAACTGGGTGTCTAGAAGATCAAGTTACTCACATCTCCGTGTTTATCATCATTCACACACGCATGCGCTGCCTTGCCTACACACACACACACAGCCGAGGATAAGAGGTCCGTGATCCATGAAAGTGGTGAGGCCCGTGTGGGCTGTGCAGAGGAGGAGGGCCAGTTGATGAAGGATGTCGGGCAGGTCGGGTTACAGTGAAATTCCAGCAAAGATCTGAGAGCATGCAGAGAGAGTGGAGGGTGTGTGGCGTATTATTGTGTGGGGGCAGAAGGGGGCGTCAGGGGCCGGGCACGCTCTCTGAAAGCACTAAGTGCACCCAAGTAATGTGGCTTTTTTTTTTTTTTTTTTTTTAAACAAAACTGCAATTTCCTATTTCCCAAGCGATTATAGCGGCGAGCAGTGGAGTCACGGCTTTCGGTCACGCTTCCTCCTGAGACGCGAACCTTCGAACTCCGTGGCAGTGTTTGTCGTGTGCACTTAATAAACCTGTCACAGGTTCTCCTGTATTTCTGGTCCTCCAGAAAATCATTTAACCAACAAACCAACATTTACTGAGCATGGCCTGCAAAGACGTTCAAGGTCGTCTGTGATGGAAAAGAAAAAGTGCTTTCATTCCATCACAAAGAGAAATGTAAGTGTATCATCTGCTCGCTCGCCGTGTGGAAGCGCCTGCTTCTGTTGTGTCAGTCGTGAATGTACCTTTAAAAGTAGAAACATATTTACATCTGAGGCTTCGCTAACTGATCTGCTGAATCTGTAACCACCAATAAAAGGAGTCATTCGCCAGAAAGGCTCAGTTCTCTATTATCCTCCCTTTAAAGACTTAATTATGTCTTTGACACTTGTGGTTCACACCGGCGTGTGAGAGAATGATGAATTATGTAAATGGTGTGTGTGTGTGTGTGTGGTCTGATAGCCATGGAGTGGGTGTGAAACACCACATGTTGGATGTGCAGATGATTTCTCACTATACCTTTACACGCTGATGTTTAAGGTGCTCCCTGACTCCACCCGACTCCACCCTCTCCTTCCTGCTTTTTTCTTCTGGGCCAGATGAAAGAACTTTCAGGACCCGATCCTCAGAGAAGCTGTTATCAGCTCTGCTGTAATGGAGTCTCTCTTTCTGCCTCCCTGTATCGCTGCAACTCTACCTCCTCTTTCCTATCACTCCTCCACACTGTTCTCTCCATCTTTCCTGCTGCTCCCTCCTGATTCTACTACTTCCATTCCTTCTCTTCCTCCGTCCCATCCACTGATTTTGTGTGTGTGTGTGTGTGTGTGTGTGTGTGTGTGTGTGGGGGGGTTTGAGCTTCACCCTAGTTGATTTGCAAATCTTTACATTTGGACTAACTCTCCTCCATGAGGGGACGTCTGGTCCAATACCAGTGTTTGAATGGCTGAGGACATCGATGCAGGCTGTGCGTGCGTACGTGCGTGCGTGCGTGCGTGTGTGTGTGTGTGTGTGTGTGTGTGGGTGGGTGGGGCGGGGAAAGGTGGTGGTTAGAAGAATCTTCAGAACTCAGAGTCCCGGCTGCTCCAGAATCCCACAATATCCCAATTTCCTTGGATATAACAAACCTGGAAACAGAGAAGAAAGTGGGAAAGTTTGCCCAGGTTGCCCCCTTTAACCCCCCCTTCAACCCCTCTGGTGCCACTCCTCCTCCTCCTCCTCCTCCTCCTCCACAGTAGAAGCGGTGAAGAACGGCAGACGGTGCGCTGGAGAAACCCCCACAGTTAAGACAAAAACAAAGGATGACGATGAACGTGGGAAAGAGAGAGAGAGCGAGCGAGGAGGAAGGAGAACAAGCCAACTATAAGCAGGGAACAATGAGCGAGAGCTTGGCAGAGGCTCAAAAGCTGCTCCGGAGAGAGCCTCTCACTAAACCTCCTGAACCAGCCAGCCCTCCCCTGACAAATGAAAAGCGTTTGGTGGAGGGAAGGAGGTGTGTGTGTGTGGGGGGGGGGGCGAGGCGATGGGTTAGAAAGAAGGGGCACAGGCAGGATTAGGAATTAACGCCAGCTTAATCCTAATGATTACACCAAAAATAAATATAACTTTCTGGGTTTTTTTTTTTTTTCCTCCACAGACGCCGGAGGGGAAAGCAGCAGCTCCAGTCCCTCGAAGACCCCGTCACAACAAATCTGTAACCATCTAACTGTGGGTAAATAGTCCCCCCCCCCACACACACACACACACACACACACTTGTCTTGTGAGGGAAGAGGGAGTTCAGCAAACACACCCTCGCGTGCACACACCTGAATGTGTTTGGACAGGAAGTCTGCGATCGCCCTTCCAGGGACCCAGCCTGTCCAGGAAGTGAAACTAGGCCAGCGGAACGTGACGTGGGCCCCTTACATGTGGGAGAGGGAGGTCCCACCGAGTCCCTCCTCCGGTCCTGCCTTTTTCTTTTTTCTTCTTTCTCCGGATCGGAAGGGGGATATCCCCACCCCCCCCAGCTGGATGCCCCCACATTCCTGAACCTCCTGCACCTGTGATGGGAATGATCATCCCCATCCCATCAGTTTACTGAAGTATTGTGTCTGTCTGACTAAAATATAGGTCAAAATTAAAAACAAGCGTCTGGTCGGTAATGAAGTGACCATTAGCAGAAATAAGGGTCCTTGAACAGGACAGAAGTCAGACTCGTTCTTCCTTTAAAAGAGGACCGATATCTTTTCACGTCTTCTTCTTCGTTTCCCATCATCCTCTTCTTTCTCTCTCTCTCTCCACACACTGCGCATAATGTAAGAAGTTTAAAAAAAAAAAACAAAAAAAAACTTCCATCTTTTGTGCCTGGAGGAGCGCTGCTCGCAGGGCGCCCGAGGAAACAGCCATTTATTAAGGGAGGCTCCGCCCCGGAGGAGGAATTGGACCGTCAACTCCCTGGTGCAGCTAGCATGTCACCTTGAACAAATCCAGATGATGAAGTGACAAGAACTCCCATGTGAGGACACTTTATTTCCCTGGAAAGACCAGCGTCTTTCCTCCCATCCAATTTTCAAGATGCAAATCAGAAAACCCCACCCCCCGCCTCTCTGCCTCTCTTGCCCCTGCCGTGTAAGCAGGGCTAATTGCCTTTCATAATTAGCCCAGTGACTATAATTGTTGAATTGATAAAGCTAGCTGCTGTGTGTGTGTGTGTGTGTGTGTGTGTGTGTGTGTGTTCTTGTCCTTCCTACATAGTGAGTACCAAATGATTCATTCTTGGAGCAAAGTGAGGACATTTTTGGGAAGTAAGGACATTTTGGCTGGTCCTCACAATTTCAAACGACTGAGGTTTTAGGTTAAGGTGAGAACTGGGCTTAGGTTAGAGTCAGGGTCAGGGGGTTAGTTTGGATGGTTACGGTTAGTGTAAGGGCTGGGTAACACTTTATGTTTATAAAAAGTCCTCACAAAGATAGAAGTAAGAGGATGTGCTTGTGTGTGTGTGTGTGTGTGTGTGTGTGTGTGTGTGTGTGTGTGTTCTGTTTGGGGGTTACATGCAACGCTCCGTTTGTTGCAGCCGAACAAAACACACGTCGCCATGTAAATGTGGAGAAGGCAAGCCAGGGAAGAGTTTTAATTAGCCTGGTTAAGGAGGCCCTGGTGGAAGCGGCGGGGCTCACCGGGGGGGATTACGCCAGATTTGTTTAGCCTGAGCTGCAGGAGACGTTGTGATATGATATATTCCGAGAGCAACAATAGCTCTATAATCACGCCTCAACCCCCGGAAACCCGGCTAATCTATTCCTGTGTTTCAAAACGAGGACTCATTTAGTCCCTCTCATCTTGAAGTCAAGAGTTTTGTTATTTCTTTTTTTTCCCAGATTGTCTCCCCTCCTCCCTCCTTCCCTCCATAGTCCTGCGTTCAACCCTCGTGGGCAATTTAGCGAGGCACTCAGACATGCTAACACAATCACCAATCAGGTCGTTTGCGCTCTAATAGGCTCTCTGCTTCTCACGGAAAGGAGCCGCCTTGTTGGTTTGGTGGTGTTCACCGGAAAGGTTCGGCCGTAAGCTGAGGCTGTACCAGCGCAAGGGTCCCTGCCTTTGTTTTCGGAGAGAACCCGTGGGCGGAGGAACGTTGCGAAACTCTAAAACAAAAGTTGAGTTGCGGACGAAGAGATTAGCGTGATTTTTTTGACTACACTTTTGTTAGTGTGGAGACCCACCTGGAAGGTGAAAGTCAGTCCTCGTGGGGACATTTTTGATAATCCTCTAAATTAAAAGGTCTTTATGCACTTCATAAAAGCAGGCCCACGTCGCGACGCGGGACAACGTTGTCTCGTTGAGCTAGCGATGCAAAACCAATGGCGGGAGGAGGAGGAAACGAGGGAGGAAAGAAAAGGACTCTGGATAAAAATGGTTCTGGATTTGCAAGCGGAGCCGCCGGGGAATTCAGAGGGCCTGTTGTTTTTACTTTTTGACATGCTGTCACCTGTCCAAATACTCATCAAAACCATATGGGACCACACACACACACACACACACACAGAGGGGGAGAGAAATATGCACTAATTATTGACAACACATAACACCTGTTTCCATTCCACATGGGTAACATTTAACAAAACCAAATGAGACGCACGAGGCTTCAGAAGACCAACACACACACACACACACACTCACACACACACACACGTGTTCTGCGTCTGTGTGACGGACAGTAAACTCATGGTACAGGCTACACAGCAGGGGTTCCCCACCTTCCCAACAATACAGACAGAAAGAAGAAAGACAGACACACACACACAGGCGGGAAGACGCACGTGCAGACGGTAACAGGCCACAACACACACTCACTCCTGGGAGGAGGACTAGCCGCTCAGGCCGACCTCATCCTCTTCAAACAGGCCACAAAGGAAAACATGAGCTTAAAGTAAACAGGAGGCAGACAAAGAGGGAGGGCTCAGCATGTGTGTGTGTGTGTGTGTGTGTGTGTGTGTCAGTGAGTCAGCTCTTCAAAATGCCACACACACACACACACTTGTGCAGCACGTGCCCACATCTTTAATGACAGAGCATCCTTGACACGCTCGTTCACGTCTGCAGCTTTCTGGCGTTGGGCCGGTGTGACACACACACACACACACACACACACACACACACACACACACACAGAGGAGATTCACACGCACGTCTAGATTGCTGGTTCTGGCCTGTAGGAAGAGGACGGACACCTCAGTCAGGCGGTGCTGGGTCACACCTGTTCAGCAGCAGGTGATTCACTCATTTCTGAAGAAGAAGAAAAGCAACAAACAAAAAGCTCGGGTAATTTGACTTCTGGCTTTTTTCCCTCCGCCGCTCCAACGTGCCGATGCGGCTCTTTTCCAGCAGATCTCCGCCGTGTTCGCAGCTGTTTCAGTCAGTCGGCGCGGCGCTAGCTGCTCAGTTCTCCCCTCCCCTCCTCCGCCTGTCAGGCAGCTTCCAGGTGAGCGGAGGCACAAACAGATGAGCCAATAACGGATCCCGGCAGACGCCCCCCCCCCCCCCTTTTGTTTCTCTAGAGCCGGTGTGAACGCACATTAACTGTCACACGCCGTCATCTCGCCACAAAGGACTGTGTTGCCTTCATTAATCCGCCCCGGCTGACAGTCGTTCGCTCCAAATGTGATTTGCGGCTGTTGGTTTTGATCGCCGTCATCCCGGGAACCATCTGAGGGCGCGGCGGTTGCCGGGGAAGCCGGAATAAATTTATTACACCTTGACGGAATATCATTGCTTTAATAATCTGCCTGCAGGCATCTGGATATCATCTATCCATCCATCCATCCATCCATCCATCTTTTCATCAGAACCATGTCATCATCGATTACGTCATTAGTGACCTCGCCTTGTTTTCAGCTGGTTCTGACTCCGCCCACTGCAGATCCGGCCAAATCCGCGTCTTTCTTTAGCGCCTGAGATCAGAAGCGGCGGGACGTCGGCGAAGGAGTCAAAGGAACGAGCGGGGGACTATTTCTCGGTGTGTTGGACCGGAGCAGCACCTGCCTGCATGCGTCCGTCAGCGGCCCATTAGCGGAGACCAAAGTGGCTCTCAGCCTGGCCTCCACCCGCTGACGTATGGAGATTAATGGGCTCTGGAGCACATCGTTCCCCAGGACACGCCCACATTTGGCTTCAGCGACTAACGGGGGCAGATGTTGAGGAGTGAGATTTCCTGGTGAGTTCGAAACCCGGGTTCTGATGCTGCTCTGTGGGAATGAAGCCTGACCTTTGACCTGCGTGGGCCAGTCCTTTTCAGGTCTGGGATTAGGTTAGTGGCGGGGCTGGGGGAGGGGGTTGGATGACCGCTGGGCCGAGGGCAGGAAGTGTAAGCTGATACACGTCGGCCCTCGTTTAGATCTGACGCGCCGCTGTTTGGTGCGTGACCACAGAGAGATCTCTGGCTCAGCCGGGCCGCCGCACACAGCTGTTCGAGAACACCTTCGCTAGCATTGCGCTACAAAAGACGCGTGTTGGCGGTAAGTCGCATCTAGCCGCAAACAAGCCCCGGTGTGTCTGCGCTCCTGCACGCGTCTGGGAATGTTCAAGGCCGGCCGGCTGGATCACTTTAGCTGGAGAAGCTGCTTTTTTCTTGTGGGGAATCTCAGCCGCTCCAATAACTGAAATCTAATCGGGTTTTTTCTTCTCCCCCAGAGGATCGTGGAGCAGGACTCAACAGATTAAGATCTGTTGACTGATGGCAGCTTAAACTACAGAGCCATTACAGCATTACCCTCCTCCCACCCCCATCCTCTCCTCTTTCTGCCCCTTCTCTTCTTCTCCTTCTCCGGGGTCAGTCCTGCACAAGGTTTCTTCCTGTTGAGGGTGCCCTTCCAGCGCGAGCTAGTTAGCAATGAATTGATTTTTAACGTGCGCGATAAAAGCATCGCGTTGGCGTCCCTGTAAACCGTGTTTACGTGAAAACCTCCGTTCAGGACGTCTGAAGGTGGATGTCTCGGTGGATGAGAGCGTCTGAAAGCTTCTCCATAGATGGACAACAGCAGAAGCTCCGCGCTGAGCAGCCGGAATCCGTGTTTTGGCTCCAGCGAAAACGTACGGACGGGAGGCCCCAACGCAGGTGCCCAAGCCAAAGCCCTAAACGGATAATTGCCCCAACTGGCAGTTGGTCTGGCAGCCAGACAAGCTGGCAGCGGTCGGCAGACCTACATCACATCACCGTCATGTGTCTGACACCGAGCCCATAGTCCTCCAGAGGAATGCTGGGTTTCGGAGAGGAGAGCTTCTGTTCCACACCCTCGCACAGCGACCGTTAGGGGAACGATTCCCGCAGTCAAAGCGCACGTCCTTTGAAATGACTTTACTTCCTTTTTCTGGCTCAAAACTTGGTTAGCTTCAGAACGTATCGTGTCCACGGGCGTCCTCAGAAAGACAGCAAATGTCTGCGCTGTATCCCCAGGTGCACGGCCATGCTCACGTCATTGGTTCCCGGGGCCACGGAGGCGGGGGGCAGCCAAGGAAGGGGCCACGCCTCGGCTGTTTCAAATGCTAATGTTTCGTTCTGTCCATAACAAAAACATTCTCGAGTGGAACAGCTTGTAAAGTGCAGCCCGCCCCCCAACCCCCCACTCTAGAGGCTGAGGAGCACATGGCCCCCAGAAAGCAGTCCACCACCATGAAGACAGGTGTTTGTTCTAATATAATGAAACACTGAAGCGCATCAGCTAAACCAGGATGTTTTTACTGTGAAGGTAATCAAATTGTTGTTTTTTTGTGTACTTTTTTGCCGTTCAGCGCAGGTCAAGTGAGTTGTGGGTGGCGAACGTCGCAGGAATAAAAGGTTGACTTTGAATTAAAATGGTTCCGGAGAGAAGAAGCAGATAAAAACAGCCTTACATCTCTCCTCCCGCCTAACGCGCAGGCTGGCGCGCTAACTGTGTCGCTCACGTATCGCCCAAATGTGACTTCTCATTAAATTCCACAGACCGAAACACAAAAAAAAAAAGCCATCAGGAGGCTACGCAAACTGCTTCTCAACACCACCAAAATAGAGCAGACAACAAGAGAGGATTGTTGCTAGTTAGCCTAGTTTAACGCCGTTAGCGTCAACGTCTCTACTCATTAACCTCAGCTTGAGCTCTAAACGACGACTCGCTAGCATCTGCCAATCAAGGCAGTTGTCCTTTAGCGCCATCACAGTGGCGTGAACAGTTGAAGAGCGAGGAGCGGAAGCGAGGCGTGGTCTACGCCACCTGGCGTGGATCGTGTCTGTGCTAACATCTTTCCTCAGGCCTGAATGACTTAATACATCTCCGTGTCTGATATTGACTTTTTCTGGAGCTCGCTGACCCCCGCCTGCGTGAGCCGCGGTATCCTTCGAAACATTGACTTTTTTCTTTTCCCTTTTCTTTTGCGCACACAGAACAGTTTTTTTTCGCAGCCATGCCGGCAGAAAACTGGAAGAGTTTTGTTCTCCCCACAGTCATTAGCAGATAAAGCCCCTCTTTCTTGGCCTTTAATCAAACAGGCGATGGTTGGACATGGCCGGTTAGCTCCTCCATAGACTCCTCATTGTACCCGTGCCGAAGAGCTATAGCCAGCGAGTCATGGGATAGCTGCGTGCGCATTCCTCGCGCCCCCGACACTATTGCCTGTTTCTCTTTATCTTTCTTGGCGTTTAAAAAAATCGTCTCGTTTCAGGCTAACGCGGTTAGCAAGACCTCCTGTGGGAAAACCAGGTTCTTTCCTGGAGGAAACGGGCAGATTTCGCTGGCGTTTCTGAGGTCCGACGCCTTCGTCCGGCTGGATAACTCAGGTCACAGTAGCACCCTAACAACGGAACCTGCTTCTAAGCTGCCAAAAGTTTCTAATAAGTCAATAAAGTCATAGAAATAAGGTCCTGCTAATGACGGCCAAGTCGTTCTCTGCCGCTGAAGCAGGACGTTGATGGCTCTTCTGGGAGCAGAGAGCATGTGGAGCAACGCGCTAACCCCCTCTTAGCTGTATAGAGCTGTTTTTTTTTTTTTAAATGAAATAACCATAGAAATAATCCTGGTTTGAATCAATACCTGAACTGGACCTTTGGATGATGTTCTCCTCACAGAGGCTTTTGTCTGTCAGCCCCCGGCTCACATCTGCGTTCCCCAAACACCTTAACCCCCCCAGCAAGAGCGAGAGCTCTGTGATGAACCCTTGGGTGGGTGGCGGGGGGAAGAGGGTTCACTGATGGTGTGTGTTTTTATTTCTGCTCCCCAGGCCAAGGCGCCCGGCCCGATTCATGGGCAGCTGAAGATCAGGGGCTGAAGTCCGGCGAGACGAAGCCAGAACAATGACCTGAGGAGGAGGAGGAGGAGGAGGAGGAAGAGGAGGGGGGGGTGGGGCGGCAGATGAGAGGAACAAAAAAACATAACAAAAATGAGCCAGAGAAGATAACAAAGGCGAGAAAACTCCAGATCACAGGATGGAGTCAAGGAGGAGGAGGAACGTGAGAAGATAAAGAGGGAGGAAGAGAGACGGATGAGCTGCAGGCTGCATGTGAGAGCCAAAGGGACGGTTTGCGAGAGGAGACATCTGCGGTTTTCCCCCATCTAAATATAAAGCAGTGCCGGGCCTATCGAGAGCCTGCGTGTTCCTGCACCGCGGCTAGCACCAGCGCCGCGTTAACGTTCAAACCACAGACGGTTTAGCAACATTGTTAGCGTCAAACGCTACGTCAGATCACGCTTGCTGGACTGACAGTTCTAAAAATAGCCGCAACTTGTCAGAGTCGTCCCAAAGTTCTCGACGCCCGCGTGTGTGTTGCGTTGATGACAGCGTACCTTTCAGACACAGCTCGCCGCTTCCTGCCACTTAAAACCAGTAAAACCGACAGTAGAACAACACGCTTCTCCAAAACTCTTGTTTTCTCATAAACAGGACGAGCGCTGCGTGTTTCCACGGAGAAGACAGCGAGCGAAACAGCCTCGGCCGTGCTGGCGTGTGCGTGTTTCTGTGCTGGGCCATAAACAGGACTTCCTCTTGGGCTTCGGTAAGGTCTCAGCCTTCGGCGTCTGAGCCAGCACAGCCGCTGTTTCCTTTCCAGATGATTAGAAACCTCTGCTCTTAAAAGCCGATTAATCGCAGCTAGATTGAAATAAAAACTCCCTTTAACAGGAAGAAACCCCGAGTAGGACAATTCAGGGCTGCTTGTACGCAGAGACGAGGAGAAAAGGCAGCGCTTGCTAAGCTAACATCCACTTCTTGGCTAAAATATGCAGCAGAGAGATCATTTAGTGTAGTTCGCCACGATCGGTATCACTGATATTACCGTTCCATTTTTATCGCTCGGAGTTCCGTTAGCTGACTAATTCGGCTTCGCGTTTTGGCCGACGGAGAATTTCGATATCGCGCGCGTGATTTTCCTCTCGGTGACGCCAGCGCCATAAAGCGTGATTTATATGAATGCTACACATCCAAGGTGTGTGTAACAGCTGCTGCTGTCAAGCCGCGGCGATTATTTAACCGTTATGTACACTGCGGCAAAGATAACACCGCCACAAGCTAATTGAAACGTTATCCTGATCTGATCTGAGATGATTACTTAAACACCACATTTCTATGCATGTTGAATTAGGCAATTACATGCGTTTAACAAGAGCCAGTGAGGTGTGTGTGTGTGTGTGTGTGTGTGTGTGCGCGGAGGGGGAGTCTTATCAGACAATGGAATGGGAACAGTCAGTGTTTCAGTTAGCGAGTAGAGGGTCAAAGATCGCCGGGCGCTTATGGGCATATTAGCCACTTGGTTGTGATGAATTATCATCAGGTTGCCATGGCTACCAAAGCACTCATCAACTTCCACCAGTGGGAAGGGCAGCAGCGTGTGGGGGGGGGGGGGGTACATTAAAAAAATGTAAAAATAAATTGAACTTGATGAATTTTCATTTCCACATTTATGGGAAATGAAGTGTGAAAGGAAAAAAATTAGTGCGCGTGTGTGTGTGTGTGTGTGTGTGTGTGTGTGCGCGTGTGTGTTCTCTGATTACTGGGATCTTTTTGGTATTTTTTGCTTGTCAACCCCCCCCTCCCTGGCGAGTTCATTAAGAATGCACGTTGCATCCGGATAGTTGGCTTAGATCGCTGAAGATGGACAGAGCAGTCTGTGGAGAGAGATGGAGAGACTCAGCAGCGGAGAGAAGAAGACAGACTTGATGGATGACGTGCAATAACGGTGTTCACACTCACGTGTGCGGACTGCAACATCATGTCTGCAGATTCGGCATTTTCCATCCTCCAGAGTCTCTCTCTCTCTCTCTCTCTCTCACGCACACACACACACACACACACACACACTCACACACATGCGTCACATGCTTTGTAATTAGCTGATTGAGCTCTAACTTCATTACAACAGGCGAGTCCTCCTGCACGCTAATCAATTTCCACCATCTAGCAGCAGCTCAGCAGAGTCCGCCACGGCGCTGGGGGGGAGGCAGCGTGAGGTCGGGGAGGGCTGCCGGGCCTGACGCCGCGTGATGGCCTGGCCCGTTTGTGTCCGAGCGTGTGTTTGTCTACTTTGCATGTGCGTACCTGTCTGTGCTGCTGTAGCCCGAGCACTTCCTGCCTGTAAAGGCTGGCATTTTTACAAGCGCGCTTCCCTGCCTGCTACAGGCGGACGAACAAACGAACAGCCACTTCCTCCGTCTGGCTCTCAGCACCCCCATCCCCTTCTTTGATTCACCCTTTAAGGGTTTTATTTAGCTGTACGAGTGTTTAAAGATAAGACACAACAGGTAAAAAAAAAAAAAAAAACGCTACGCATTAGCATGTTAGCAAGAAGAAGAAGAACAGCGTAAGCTCTCAACGCTCAGACGTGACACAAACATTTGTGTGAATTGTGCGAAAACTCAGCTTAGCTTAGCTCTGATCTGTCTGCGTGAACAGAGCATTAGCCTGCGGATGTTGTGCTTAGCATGTCACGCTAGCAACACGGCAGGAGGTCCTGGAACTCCGTGGTCAGGCTTGTAGCCCTCGGGCTATCTGCTCCACACACACACACACGTACACACACACACACACACGCGTGATGCACAAAAACACCCTGTTGAAATGTGCAGCAGCAGGAGGGAAGGTGAAGGCAGAGAGGAAGAGGAAGCCACGTGTGGGTATACGGGGGGCGGGGGGGGCGGGGGTGCTGACCGACAGGCCCGGCTGATGAAGAGCAGCGTCTTCTTCACCCGGAGGAGGCGAAGGAGCGCCGCTATGCTCACGCACGAGTCAACCGGACAAAAGCTGGTGCCGCAGGGGGGCTAGTGGGGGGGCACAAACCGCCAGCTGTTGTGTTCAGAGCTGCTCTGGGGACGGCTAGTGTTGGTGGTTACCATGGCAACATGAGACCTCCACCGCCGTTGAGAAGTAGACTCAAAGTTTCTGCGCGTCAGCGTCGATACTCTGGATCCTTTTGAGCGTCTGGGTCTATTTTTGCTGCCGTGCGGTTTTGCTGTGCACTTCCTGTGAAAAGGCTGCGGAACTGATTACAACCTGAGAGGCAGAGGAACAGCAGCAGCGCCAATCAGCCCCCCACCGTCGCTCCCGTCGACTGGGGACGCTCATTTATTCATTTATTCTCTTGGCCTTCTCGTGCGGTAATCACAGGAAGGTGCAGCTCTGACTCCTCACCACAGGCCAATAATGGCTAATAGAAAAGGAGTGGGCGCTGCTGCGTGTGCAGGTATCCGCCCTCGGATGAAGAATATGCATCTGATTTCTGTGCAGCTTTTGCTCGTCGGCCTTTGTCTGCGGCCTTTGTGGAGCGCCCCCGGTTCAGGGGTCAAAGGTCAAAGGCCCTTTGACCCAGGGGGATCTTTCGAAACGCCGTCCTCTCTGTCCCCTGGAGCATTCTGATTTGGATGATTAATCAAAAGGCTTCTGTGGCCGTCACGGCGTCACAAGTCAACGCGGCAGTTTGGCGTCACGCCTCTTTGCTGACGTCGGTGCGGAGAGGCGATGGTGGAAAAGCGCTAAAGCCATCAGCATTTCAACACAGCCGCGGTTCAGACCGCGAAGGCACAACGGGCTAAAAGCTGTACGAAGCGTTCCGCTTCCTCGTTAAGTGGTCCCTGGTGCTGCGAAGCAAACAAGTTTCAGGATACACACACACACACCCCCGTCAGTCCCAGTCAGCCCACGTCTGGCCACCATCTGCATCCCATTACGGCCACAAGAGGGCAGAAAAACTGAATCCATCTGCTCTCCTCAAAGCGGGCCCGCATTATTTAATTACCGGGCGCACGCCATAAACCCGTTATTAACACGGCGGGAGCGCGTAAAAGTTTATGGGACCAAGTGACACGGAGGCTCCATCAGTCCGGCGCAGGCGGAGGAGTCGGCGCGGCGTCCTCGCTTAACGACAAACGTCGGATTCTTCCAGGTTTGCGCCCTGATTCGAGTCACCTCAAAAGAAACTCAAAAGCTAAAAACTGAGGGGGGAAGGGGGCTGGGGTGGGGTGTGATGGGGGGGTTACGGGGTTGCGGGTTTCCAGGCCTCAATCAGCGCTGAAGGGGGCGTTTCCAAATAGCTAAAACAATCCAGATGACGACCTCTGACCCTGGGCTCTGCTCCCACCAACCACTGGTGAAGTGGTGCCTCTGGCGCTGCAAGCAGCTTCTACTACAGCCTCACACACACACACACACACACACACACACGCACACACACCTATATTCTATTTTCATCTCAGTCTCATTTCTTTTCTCCCCCAACCAGCAGCAAAGCTGCTGGCTTCTGCAGGCCTCCGCGTTTGCTTCAGACGTGTTGTTACCATCACCTGTCTGCCTGCGTCCCGAGAAACGAGCCAAACGCAACAATTAGCCAAGATGGAACCGCCGAGAGAGAGAGAGAGAGTGAGAGAGAGAGAGAGAGAGAGAGAGAGAGAGAGAGAGAGAGAGGACCACGCGGGGGAGGGGGGCGGCCTGACCTGAATAAATTTCGGGTGTTTGTTGTGTTCCAGGAACGGAAATCACGCCGCTGATTGGAGCCAAACTCGAATAAATCTAATGTCTCTTTTATGTAAATACAACGCCGCTAATCCGAAAGGTGCGCTGCTGCTGCTGCTTGAAATCTGGCCAAGCAGGCGTGCCAAGGCTCCTAAATATGTGATACCCTTAAATCAAATTAGAGCAGGCCTGCCGACCAGAACTGGCGGCGGCGGACGGTGAGAGGGAAGACGATTCATTTCCTCCCGGCCCACCGCAGCCTTAACAGAGAGTGAGCGATGTGTCACACGAATCAAAAAAGTCCGAAAATTCTCTGTTTCCTAACCTTCCAGGTTATGGTGAGGTTACTCTGACTTTTATTCCAAGCATAGAAAACAAAATATACATTAAATGAAAATAAGCATTTGGCATTTAGAGCAAAAGTTAAAGTAAGTCTGTGACATCAAGGTATTTATTAGCCGGTTCCAACATTCAGCGATGATGTCATGGCTGTACCAACCCAGCTGATGCATTAAATGTCCAAATGTCTCGTTTTGTTGACGGGAAACAGGAAGCTGCGCGTTTGTTGTGACAGGCGAGCGAGTTACAACCGCCTTAAAAGGTTTGTTTCCGCACCGCTCTGATATTTTAATGGCGTGCAGCGGTGGTGCGACAGGGAGCGAGAGGTGTTAAACCGCCGGAATGCTCACACACACACACACACACACACACACACACACAGAGTCCTGCAGCGCTTGACGGTTGCCAGCAGACAAGCAGCTCTTTGAAGAAAGTTCTCATTTGAGGTGTGTGTGTGTGTGTGAACAACTCAGAAAATATGAAATCACTTAAAACAAATCAACCTCAATCTCTCATTTCTTAGATAAACAGTTGGGAGCTAATTATGATGTGACGTGTTTTTAAAATGAACGAGTCTGCAAAACTCGTTTTTAGCTGCAACCACTTCCTCAGCGCCGCTTCCATGTCGCGTAATTTCATGTTTGTACATGATTAATACCGACGTAAACCCCTGTAAACGCACATAAACCCGACTCTATACATGCGCCACCTGTGTCAATACTGCCGGTTTGTTTAGCATTAGCTTTGCGCTAAAGGTTTAGCTGTTTCCATGTGTAGAACAAAGCTGCCCGGCTACATGTGGCGTTGTATGAGGGGCCTGCTCTGAAACACACACACACACACATGCACGAGGGTGGTCTGTATAGCCTGAGGTTAAGTTGATTAATTATCAGTGATCTAGATTAATGAACTGCAGCGACAGTCTGCTGGGTGTAACTAGCTCCATACATGTGCTACGGTGGCTAGCAGCCGATGGCTCCTGGAGTTTTGTGCGGCATTAAACCAATTTTTACTATTTAATTTGAAGTAACCATGTCAACCGGCAGGAAATCAAACCGGCTCATTTGTTCCATTCAATCTAACTTTATTTATATGGCGTCTGTTAGAATCAAGAGTGTTTCTGGTGAAACCCAGGGCCAGAACCCCACCCAGACCATGGTGGCAAGGAAAAAGTCCCCTTTAACAGTAAGAAACCTTGAGTAGGACCAGGCTCCCATGGTTTGACCCTCCTGCTGATGGACAGCTGGGTAGAGGAGCAAGAGAACAGGGGGAATTATTATGGTACATCTAAGACTGAGGGGGTCAGTGGGGTCAGAGGTCATTGTGCATCTATGGAGCACCAGGATGGTCAGAATAAAGACTGTAGCTAGAGAACCAGTGACTATAAGCTCTCTCAAAGACAAAGATTTTCAAAGTGATCTCAAAAGTAGAGCCCAGTCAGTCTCCCATACCTGGTTCTACAGCAGCTAAAGGTTCTGGCACCAAGTCCAGGAACCACAAGTGAACCAGGACTAGGTCAGGAAAAGCATTTTAACGTCCGATTTGGATTTTATGAACAGTCAGTGAAGAGAAGCCAGTATAGCAGTCATGTGATCACTTGCTAAATAATATTGCACATGGTGATACTCCCCTCATTAGCACCCCTGGTGGACAGGAGCTTTCAGTAGCAAGTGTCCCAAAACCCAAAAACAGGACCGGACTATAGCGGGATCAGGAGCGTTCAAAATCTACGTAGCAGTGAAGGTTTGGCATCATTTTAATTCACATGGCTGCTTATTTAGAGTTTGAACTCTCTCTCTCTGTTTGTGTGTGTGTGTATGTGTGTGTGTGTCTTCAAGAGGTGGAAATCTGACAATTCCCTGGTGCTAAGCCCTCCAAGTCACATGTGGTTTGTCAAGCTTTGTCAAAGGACAAAAAGAAGGAGGGAGAGGCGGGGAGGGAAGGTGTGTGTGTGTGTGTGTGTGCGTGTGTGCGTGTGTGTGTGTGTGTGTGCGAGCACAAGGGTGAAGGATGAGTGGGGAGGCATATCTGCCATGGTCTCCATGGCAATGATGCTAGTTAGCTAGCTAACGCTCGGGGGCCCTGGAGAAAAGTGACAATACAGGACTTAGCAGCAGCAGCAGCAGCAGCAGCAGCAGCAGCTCAGGAGCTGCAGTCGCATTAATGAGATTTTTCACACTTATTATACACACACTCCTGGCTAACTCCGCAGCAGCGGCAGTGGAGTGGTGTGCCCCATTTCCATGAGCGTGAGTGTGTGTGTGTATTTGATAAAAACATTACTGGAGCGGCCCCCGACTGTTCATGAGCACAAATAAACACAGAGGAGACAGACGAGATGCTCTCTCGTTCAGTCAGGATCTCTGTCAAACTCTGCTCTCCATTCACAACAGCAGCAGAGACACAAACAAACAGGGGCCAAATTACAGAGCCAGACTTGGAGCTGCTATTACAAACCATCACACCCCGTTATTATATTCTATTGCTTCATCTCCAGAGCCATCCTGCTCTAGACCTCCTCATCCTCCTCCTAAACCCGCGCTAAAGGAAGTCTTCCTCTGCTGCTGGGATGTCGGCTCACACGTTAAAGGGGCTGTCACTTCATCAAATATTTGCATTTTCCTCTCTTTTTCTTACTGCGTGCTTTTGCAATCTAGCAGTCACACACACACACACACACACACACACCCCTTCGTCTGTTTTCATCGAAGGCCCTCTGCTGATGCCTTCAACTGCCCAGTCAAGGGTGGCAAAGGGCAGAGGTCACGGTGCAAAGGCCGTGGCCTTGTCACCATAGTAACAGGGCTCCTGGGGGGAAAGAATCCCACCAGTCAGGCGTTTTTAAATCCAGCCAGTAGAGGTGTCGCTCCTCTTAAAGGTGAAGTCGCTCCCCTTTTAAGAGCTGTCACACTTTTATTAATGGGCAGAACTAAAATGTAACGTGATGCTTCACTAAGTTTCAACCCAAATCAGGTATACGTGTTCCCAGCCGGTGCCTGCGTCCGCCTCTCCTCCTCCTCCTCCGCTCTGCTGAGAGGTGAACAGATGGACACAGTGGGGGGGGGGGTGGGTGGAGGAGTCCAGACAGGCGCAGAGAAACAAAGGAGCGGAGGAAGGAGTGTTCTGTGCTCTCCTCATCTCCGCGGTAACGCGAGATGCCGCGCCGCAGACGTGTCAGACTGACAGGTGAGGGCGAAGGTGTCCTTCAGAAAGCGTTTGGGCGACGGCAGCGTGGAAGACAAAGGTGAAACAATGGGGTGCGGCAGGAAAGGTGCACAGGTGGCGCCGGTGTGATCTGCACGAAGAAGCAAAACAAAGGAAAAGCCGAGGCGACGCCATCGCTTCATCGTCCGCGTTGCCTTTACAAATAAACGCGTGTCCGTGATGTGTTCATGGCCAACCTCCGCGGACGGGCGGGACGGCTTCACAGCAGATTTCAGCCAGATGTGACCTTTTTGGGTCGGAATGTACGACAAATAAAGCTGAATCAATCGATGCTGCTTATCTGCTTAACGACGAGCAACTACAGCAAATGTCGTTAACGGCTTGATTTGATTGATAAGACATAAAAGGAAACGTTTGTGCTTCAGTCCTACTGAAAAGCGTCACAAGTGAACAACAACTGGCTCATTTTTGATCTGAACTGACAAATCCAATAATCTATGTTTTTATATTTGTTTATTTTTTTTTGGAGAACTCTGGGGAACGTGAGAGAACTGATATCACGCTCAAAGCAAAGTGGGCGGAGGAAAGCGGGTAAATTTGTGAGTGTGTGAGTGTGTGTTTGAGGTTTGATCTGAGTAACAAACGCTGCAAATGTGAAAATACGTCAGGCTGATTCGATCGTTTCGGCCTGTTCTTGCGTGGGAAAACACCCACTCACGAAACGTCGTCTCAAGTAGTGATGCGAGACAGAACTCAGATGCGCCCTCGTCTGGACAGAGTAGGTACAAGCAAGCACCTCTGCCTTTATGGAGGGCGTTTCAAATTCCACACAGATGACTCGAAACCAGCTTTTTGTTTGCTTTTGGCTGATCATGATCACTGTGTCCTTGAGAGACGCCAAATCGCGTCTGCAAACAGGCGCGCCCAGGAAGATCAAAGCGTGCGCGTTATCTGCACAGCGCAGGAAGGAAAAGGTCAGGAGTGCGAGCACCTAGCACTCACTGCACACTGACTTCTATTGCAAGTTGCTCAGATGGGCCAAAACCTGACAAATACCTGATCATGAACATTTATGGTGTGAAACAGATGCAGGAGCCGCAACAACCGGCGTGAGGTGCAGCCCAACGCACTCCGGTTCAATGTTAGCACGTATGCACAGCTAGCTAGCTACGCTACGTCCTGCTGATACTGCGGTGGAGGAAAAACGCTCTTTCACGTGCGAGGAAAGAAAAGGGAATTATTATTTTTTATTCTATTTTTATTCATTATAAATCGTTATTTTATTCATTATCTTCCGTTTCCAGAGCTACAGAAAGAGCGGCCGCCCGCGTTTATTCCCTCCCCGTGAGCGCGCAGGCGTTAGCCGCATGCTGTCCGGCTACGGCCGAAGTCTGGCGCTGGAGACTCCGCCTCCTGAAGCTGACCAGGAGCTACACACGAGCCAAATCAGCGTCATTAGAGCGCCGCTGATGGAACCGGCCTCCGCAAAGCCTCCCGTTCGTCTTGAGGGACGAGTTGCTCCGCTCCGTCTCCGTCTGATAGCGACCGTTGCTGGCGGCGCTGCGATGGATGCGCCCGTTTTCATCGACGGGCGAAAGAAAACTTTACGCTCGACGGCGCCCCCTCAAATGGATTCCTCTGCGACCTGCAGGTATCTGAGCGGTGTCATCCATCGTAATCCATCACACACACTGCAGGTCTGCACTCCCCTGTGCGTGTGCGCGCGCACGCACTTCGGAATTGAAGTCAGAACGCTTCATTGCGAGGACGGAGATGCTAATAAATATTCCCCTGGAGCAGCGGCTGATTGATCACAGTCCTCTTATCGCTGGTGTGTTTGGAGCAAACACACACACAAAAACACACATCTGCATAATGGCTGGCAGGTGCGTGAGAACGATATCGAAGGAAGGGGCGGAGACGCAGGCCGCTGGGGGGGCGGGGTCCTTCTGCATTAGAGAGGAGAGCTCAGGCCTCAGTGAACTCTGGTGGTTCTGCTTGTGCAGCGGCACAAGTGGTTTCTCACACACACACACACACACACACACACGCAGGATGTAAGATGCAGCCTGTGTGAGAGAAAGGTGTTTCCATAATTACAGGTTTCCACCGCACAAGCAGAAATCAAACACATCTAAACACCAACGAGCCGCTTTTCTCCGCCTTGAAGGCGGTAAAAGTGCTGCGGTGCGGCCAGCTCGGCCGGTTTTCCCGGCAGGCGCCGAAAATGTGCATCCCGTTACGTCTGCGAGCGTCCGCGAGCAGAAAACCCTCCAGGTATCTGCCCGTTTATAAAGAGCTGTCACCAGCAGCCCTGGTTCGAGTTCAGCATCACCACAGCAGCCGCTGCGCCTGTTGAGGAGCACCACCGCCACCGCCGCTCAATTTAAACGCATTAACTCAGGCCCCCTCTGTCCCCCAATCAAATAAATTTACTGGATAGCCCATAAAAGGCGATATAACGTCTCAAACTGTTATTAAACAGCGACGGAAGCGGAGTCGTTTAACGGGGGCATTAACCGTCTGATCGGCGGGCGAGGGCGCCGCGTCTGATTCCCATTAGAAGTGACGGAGACACAAATCAGGTCATTTGCACGTGTGTCCCGGTGGGTCATGAGATCCTCAGAGGAAGCCTTCATGTGTGCTTTCTGGTGCACGCATTTATCGCTGCCGTGGAGCTGCAGAGGAGACAGAGCGCCATCAGGTCGTCAGTGCGTCTGGGACAACGATGTCCACCAGGGGGCGCAAGGAAGGGACGTGAGCTCATCAACGCAAACGAACCTGCTTTCGTTCATCACAGTCACCAACCTCAGGTGAGCTAGCGGAGGTGCTGACAGCAAAAGCACTCAGGAGCGCCACACTGTGGCGATTCTGTCACTAGCAGTCACACAATTACAGAATTTCACACTTACAACTAATTATCACCACTAGTGACTCCACACCGAGCGGCTGAATCCAAACTTTCATTTCTTTTGCAAACTGCAGAGTCATGACTCCGTCAGCGTGTTAGCGCTGTTCTCGGGCCGTGTGTTTGCATGTGCGTGTGTGTGCGCGCAGGCTTCCTTTGTTTCCTTTCCATCGCTGGTGCGTCATGCCAAAACGCACCTCGCCGGTTCCCTTTGAGGATCCTACATCTGTGTTTTCCTAGCACCTTGTCCGCAGAGCTCAGAAGGGCCCCTGCAGTCTGCCAGAAGTCTGTCAAAATAGTCGTCTCACTGCAGCTCGGAGAACATTAAACGTCTCTGTTAGGAGGCGGCCAACGCCGGAGCCTTGCAGGGGCAAGTCTTTAGAACAATGGAGATTGCTTCCTGGGGGCTGCGCGGCAAATTAATTCAGCCTGCGGAGGATTTAAGGGCACAGGGCGTTCTCACCGAGCCCCAGGAACGTTCCATCACCGCCAAATACAAGACATTAAAGAAAAACGGGTGAATACGGGCGAGGATCAAAGTGTGAGGGGAAAAGGTTAGCTTCAAGGCTAGTGCTAGGAATGACTTTTAGGAAAATCTGGGCCACATTTCTGGCATTTGGGTGCTGCCCCCTTGTGGCGGCTTTCAGAAAAGCGCCATTAAACAGAACTTGATGTTTCCGATGGAGGCTGGGGTGTTTTCTCCCGTTCCTGCAGCCTACCACCAGGGGCACAACAAGCCGCCCGGCCCCACAGCTTTCCTTCTTCACTTTGTTTAATTGCAAGCAAATTTCGGAATCTCAGCTGTCAGCCTTTTTTATTTTTTCATTAAAAAAACATGGCGTTTAAGGCCGTGGAGTCGACACAGAGCGAAGGATGGATATTTTCAACCACAGCTTTACGACCTTCATCTGCTTGCTGTCCGTTTGCAGAGGATTTCATGTGTGTAAAACTGCGCGCAGATGTTGAACTGGTTTTTTTTTTCCTCTATTTTCTGTGGCAGGGGTTCTGAAGAGTCGAACCAAACAAACACGAGGAAAACAGAGAAGAAGAAGAAGAAGAGGCGGTGAGAGAGCTGAGGTCCGCTACCCACAGGAGAGAAGATCAAGATTTGGGAGTTTTGTGTCGACGTCCGGAAAGAAAGAAAGAAAAAAAAAAGACAACGCGACGCACACTCTGACACACACCCGACCAAGGTTCGCCTCTCTCCCCCTCACATGCACACACTCATACATGCGCACGACCCCGGCTAACAAAGAGAGGAGTGAGAGAGGAGAAGAGAAGGAGGAGAAGGAAAAAGCACGCCTGACTAATCCCTGTATTCAGGACCGGTGGTCCCGTCCCCCCTCCCCTCTGGTGTTTGTGTGTGTGTGTGTGTGTGTGTGGCGCGCGTGTGCGTGTGTGTGTGTGTTAATAGATACACGGGGTCCTAACTTGGGTAAGTGGCTCCTGTTGTGGGGCCAAATATTTCAGGTTGCTGAGGTCAGGACTTGGTGGCTGAGTTTGGGGGTTAAAGTTAGACTCAACAAATGACTGAAAATAATGTGTGTGTGTGTGTGTGTGTGTGTGTGTGCAGATGGGTGCACTCTAACCTTGCCATTTGAGCATCATGTACCAATGAATAAGAAAGATGGGGGGGGGCACTGAAATATCCATTTATCTGGATATTTACATACCCGGCAGCAAAAATAGCGCTCGTTTCCGTCCAGTCCTGCGGCCACAGCCTGCAGACGCGGAGGGGAGGGGAGGGGAGGGGAGGGGAGGGGGAGCAGCATCGCCGGCCTGAGCAGCCTGCCGCTTATGTAAAGGCCTGAGGGCCAAAGCTGGATTGATGTTGTTTTCCTTTGGGAAGGCAGGCCGCTCACGTAAACACTCCCGGCGTAGGGGAGGAGCTCAGGCCCAGACGCCGCGTCTGCTCTGCCTCTGCAACTTTCCCTCGCTCGTGCAAACGGAACCAGAGCACGTCTGAACGCGCGCTGACGTTTGCGTCGGGAATGAAGTCTTTCGTTTCCTCGACTTGTCGCCGCTTCTGCGGCTTTAACAGACGAACCAAACGCGTCTCCTTCGCCTGAACAGACCCCCCCCCCCCAGGAAAAGAGCCGCGCTCACGCTTTCCAGACCCAAAATAAGACAAAACAATAAAGCAGAAAGTTAAAAGGAGGCAAAACGGATCTCGATGTGTCATAAAAGTCCAAACTTCTCCCTAAAGAGGCAGATTATTAAAAAAAACACTGTCATTTACTGCCTCATGGCCTCACAAGTATAGTATACCACAAACTGATCAGGCTAACTCGGGCCGTGACCCTCGGCTATCCCATTAAGCCGTCGTGGTCGCGGGACAAGGTTTTGGGAGCCGACCCTCAGGGGTTAATGGTCTATTATCTATGATCCTCACTGGCTTCTGCATCACCATAGCAACAGTCTCATATGGAACGTTGTGCATTGGAAAGTCCAGAGGATTATTGACAGTAAACAGCAATTATGGGATGGACCTGGGTGAAAATGTAGCGAGGTAACAGAAAAAAAGGAGGGCAGATTTTTATTTATTTAGTTATTTTTGCAATATTGCAACTGCGGTTTTTGGGACATTTCCGACTATAACTCGTACAATGAACCCAACAAGAGAGAAACAATCACACACACACACACACACACACACACACACACACACACACACACACACACACACACACACACACACACACACACACACACACACACCTCTATGGAACAGCCTTTTTCATTCCAATTGACCAGACATATTGATGGACTGTACGTTGAAGGCTGAGTCAATAAACACAAGAATAAGCTTTATACAGGGAGGGTGAGTGAAAGGAAGAGTTTATCCACCTGCAGTCCATCTTTCTGGGCCTTACGCGTGGTAGCGGCCTGCGTGCACGTCTCTCCCTCCCTCTCCACAACGTGACTTGTCCTCGCTGCGTCTGCTCATATCTGCTGTCCTCATGTCTCCTCTCCGCCGGCTCAGAGCCGACTCGTTAATGTTTAATGCTCACTCAGGAAGCAGAGGCCGGCGTGCACACACACACGCATGCACGCACACACACACCCCTCTTGCATCCCCCCTGGCAACACCAACCTCATTACCAGCCTGAGATTTGACCTCTCACCCCTGGACCAGATGGCTGATGTTTTCATTCTGCCCAGGAAAAGAAACGGAGCAGGAGTGGCTCCGCGGCGTCAAAAGAGGGGAAAAAGCACGACGCCGCGTCGTCCGTCAGCGGAGATGAATGCTTTTTGCGAGGGTCAAAGCAATAAAGTTACAGCGCGCCGGAGCTGTAAGACAACCACTCAACAGCAGGATGAAGAGGGGCCGCAAGTGCTCTCTCACCAGTGAGGCAGTTTAATGGTCTCGTAAGTGTAAAAAGTTAGAAAGAAATTGAAGTGCTTCATGAGTTCGTTTTGTATGAGTTTAAAACACACGCTGGAATGTAGTCACGTCAAAAGATTCCAGAGATCACACAGCGTGAAGGACAGGCCACGTCCGGCGCATGACAGTGCTGCAGAATGCGAATGCCAATAGCACCCTCTGGTGGTGGTGGTGGGGACAGCACGACTTTCTATTTTCATTTGCATCAACAGATGACGTGCGCCTAAAAAGAAAACAAGGCCGACTCTAACAGTCTGGATGTCTAAATAATATCAAATAAAGGCCTGACGGTTGTTTTATCTGAAATTATTCTCAAAATCACTCCAGATCTACAGGACTGGCATCAATAGTATAAGGAAAGAACAAAACCCAGTTTGGAGCCATGAAGCACCAAAGGATGAAGGCACTGGTTGATACAAACTCATGCAACTTTGATATTTTTGTCAGTCAGAAAGAATAAAAAAGGTCGTCCTATTCAGGAGAATCAAAGAGTAGGTGATGAAATTCAGCAGGAGACTGTAAATCTGCTGCTGCAGTCACTTTCATTCAGGCCGTTCCCCCTCCATCGGTCTCATAAACAGGCTCAGAGGGAAATTGAAACAAGAGTAAGAATTCTTCTCCTTTTACAACTTCCTCTGCACCTGTGTTTGATTTAGTCCACCTAATGGACCCGTGTGTGTTCACAGTCGGAGCGCCTGTGGTGACTCAGAGTACGACGGGAATATCTGATAGATCTGACCTGAATGCTGAGCACGGCTTGAATCAGGGGGTCTTTCTGCCTGTCTGACTGACTCAAAGCAGGAAAATCCTCCTCTAACCAGCTCTGCATGCGTCTCCATCTCTGTAGAGGATGAATTACTTCAAGTGTCTTTTCATCTCACTGTAATCTCAGATTACCATGTTAGAGCCCTCCTGAACTCAGACAAATGGAAACTGGAACAAAACAACCCCAAGTTTGGAGAAGAAAAAAAAAATTGAGATGTTTGTTTCCAACATTCTATTGTTTTCCCATTGTATTCAACCACTTATTAGAATTCCCTCCTTACTATCTCATGGCATTTTAAATGTAATTTATTCCTGAAGTCCCAGAATACCCATGAATATTTTTTAAAACATTAAGCCTTATTTACAATAATGTATTTGCCATATAGGCTATTTTAAATGTATAGATTATGTTAACAGCAGTAATTGATGCGTTTGAACCTTAAAGAGTTTTGCGCATTTTACGGAAATGTGCTGCCCTCTTCTGGACACACGAGGAACTACTGTATCAATGTCATAATCACGTTACCTTGTTTCACCTGCTCACACTGTTAAAAGAAACATTTTTGTAAATAATAAGGAAAAGCGGAGAAACAACGTTGTCATTATTTCGTGGTAATTGCATGACAGCAAGAAGGACGCCATCAATGACCAGAAGAGGGCGCCATAAGATTGACAATCACGTTCATGATCGTGTTTAATTAATTGACAAGGTGATATTAATTAGTCAGTCTCAGACTCAGTTCATTAACCCTCGTGTGGTTTCAACAGATAAAACACAACGTAGAGAACACAAAGCGATAATTGCAGCTTCGTGCGTGAGCTACAATGAGTCAAAAAATCCAACTCTGTAAACACTAAACTCAAAACTGTCAAAACTGAGAGCAGATCCTCCGCAGCCACTTACTGTAGGTGAATAAAGAAGCGTGTGCTGCAGCGAGAATGTTGTAAAGCAGGGCGGCGGTCGGGATTATTCATCGGCGCATTTCTTCTCAAAGGTTCTTTAACTGCGGGTGTCGGTGATGAGGGTACCTGCGGGGGGAGTGATGGAGGGGGCGGTGAGAAATTCCAGAGTGCCCTGAGAGTATACACAGCGTTTGTCACTCATGGACTGGTCATAATAGCGCATGTTTTGTGAAGCTCTAAAGTTTGTCTTCTTACCCATCGACACGCCACGGTTGATTATTTGCGTATACGTCGATGATTTATGTAATCTAACGTCAACAATGCTGCAGACTGTTTATTTGCGCTTTATTACTATCAGCTGATAAAACAGCTCTTCATTGAAAGTGAACAAGTGCGCCCTCTTGCGCGTTGGAAGACTCCTGTGACCCAAGTGCTGCGTTGGCATGCAGTCGGAAATAAGGAGTTTAGAGCGTGTCAAGTTGAGATAGTATGATGAGTTCTACTGGATTGATTTATGCTCATTAAAATATAATTAAAATAATACGTTTGTTTTATTTACCATTTCTTTTACAGAGTCGTTGACTTGTGTTGACTATGATCTGAAAAGGCAGCTTTTGCCGCGCGGGCTTTCGTGGTATGAATTTCCGTGCAGTCCCTGAATATCTCACAGGATTCCATTTTTTGGGAGGGCTGATGTCATTTGAAAACTTCATTCGCGAGTCAACGCGGCGAGTTGATCGCTTCCCATTCTGGCGGAAAGTTCGCTCCTATCTGACGGACACACATCGGGAAATAACCAAATCAGCCCGGAGCGTGAAATAAAGTCACGAAGTCCAAAGCGTCCGGAGACGAATCGGTCGGATTTTGTCAGATCGGATCATTAGGAAGCAGAGCCCCACTTTTTGTGGGCAAAGGCGTGCTGAACTTTTTTTGCAGGGGTTGTACAAAAACTGCCAGCAGGAAAATGAATCGGAGTTTTCACAAGTCTCAGCCCCTCCGGAGCGCTGATTGCAACGCCGTGGAAGTCAAAAGCAAGGTGAGTATGAAGGTTTGGAGATCTAAACTCTTGTTCATAATCGTCATCAAAACAACCAGAGTTCGAAGTGATCGTCCGGTAGCTGAGCTGGAACTGTGGCTGACGACACATTAGTCTCCCTTTCCAGCCGCAAAAAAAACAAAAAAAAACAAATTTGTAGCTGCCAGACCTACCAGTTTGCATGGATTTAATCAATTTCTACCCATTATTTAAATCCTTTGCTCTTCCAAACGGAGCTGATATGGAGGATTGATCTGATCTCAGGTGAAGATTTCTGGTTATAAACTGAAAGTTATGTGCAATGAAGTTAAAAACCCTGGTATGTACCAAGCAGTCTCACTATTGGAACACCTGAAACCCCCCATTTTAATGGCTAATATCCTCTGATAGGGCGTCAGTGTCTCTGTTTGGTGCTGGTTGACCACAGAGTGGAGTCTGTGCTGGTCCTGAATCAGTTCCAGATAAACACATGGAACTGGCTACAGTCGTTCCCACAAAATGCACAAACATTTGAACAGCGAGCGATCCGTCTTCCCTCGGCCTCCCTGTCAGCAGCGTCTTCCTGCAGGGCCTTTAAACTGCTACGGCCCTGGCCCCTGTGTACATTATGAGGAGTTCTCTACATACGTGATTGATGACGTCACCCCATCCCATTTCTAGAGGCTCGTAAACATCAACCATTATTGCTGTGGATCAGGGTGCGTTTGTTTGTTTCGTTTTCCGTGGGTGTTTCGTTTTCCGTGGCCTGATGAGCTGCGTGTCTGTGAAGGAGGAGGACTTCACCGGGGCCTTCGTCGTCGCCATCGCGTTTACCTCCAGCTCGGCCGTCTTCTTCATGTGTCTGTTGTCCCTCAGATGCGAGGAGAAGGGAGGGCTGCTCGGTCGCGCGGTCACGGTCGGCAGCAGATGCTGGGGAATGTGTCCTTGATTTCACATTTACAGATTCGCTCCGTGTGAGCGAAAACAAGATCAGGAAGCGGCGGTGGGGCTGAAGGTGTGCTGGCGGGGTTTGAAAAAATAGAAATTGGCCAGCAACACTCCACTGTCCTTCAAAATAAATTCTTAATCACTAACATTTCAACATACACACTCGCGTTTCGGCTACCGTCTTCCTCAGTGTGTACAAGTCTGTAGGATGGCGTCACTTAAATAGTCACCAACACAGGTGTACAGGTTAACAGCAGGTGTGGTAATAATTAAGCCATCAAAACTCAAAAACTAGGAAACAGCAGTAAAACAATAATAAATAAATTAGAGTAAATTAAAGAAATTTGATTAAATAAAATAGAGACTAAGGTTCACCACTAAGGCAAACAAATATACAAATGCCTCAGAGCAGTTTCATAGTTTTTGAGTGAGGTTTGCTGGCCAATTTCTATTTTTTTCTAATTTTCTTGGGCCTTGCACCTCTTTACTTGTTTATTTACTACGGGAGTGCTCATTTTTTACTCTTTGGATGTGCTGGTGGGGTTTGCCTTTCTCAGGGGAAATGGTCCCGCCGCTAATCTTATCAGGGTCAACACTGTAGTCGTCTGGCTGATCTGTCCCCTAACCTCACGCTTTTATCGGGGAGGTTGTGACGGTAGGAGTCGTCATGGAAATGGCGGGTCCACAGGTTATCGCTGTTCACATTCACAGGTTTGGAATTCCACCGTTTGAGGTCGGGAGGCACAGGACGACCTCGTTCCGCGGGCGTGTCTCGGCCTGTCGGCTCGTTCCTTTGCTCCGATTGGTCCGGGAGGGGCGGGTGACGTTGCCTTGGAAGCGATTTCTTCCCAGCCTCCCGGGTTCAACGTCAGCATGGTGAAGAATCGCTCCGTGTTCAGACTTGCACACAGCAGAGTGGTGAGTTCTGCTCCAGCAGCGGTGCTCCAGGAGGATCACCAGGTGTGAAGTCAGTCGCGCCTCCCAAACGCACGGCAGGGCTCACCGGTACACGTGTGACCAGCGTTAGTGGCTGACCTGGTCGCCATCTCGTACTGGAGGTCTGGCGGGCCTCATCGCACCAGCCGGATTCTTCTTCTTCGCAAACGATAAACACGCCGTCTGTGCACGAACCAACCGGTTCAGCAGCTTCTTAAGTTGAAGGTTGTGTAACTACCCCCACCCATTTGTCCTTATAGGATCTGGCAGGAAACTTCCCACCCCACCACCGTCCCCCCCAGCACACCTCCTAAATGCATCATATTGTAATTACAGAGGTGGCTGGCGTCTCCTCGCCGCACTGTCTTCTTCTCTTCTCCCCCGTCAGCAGTCCAGACATCAGCGCTTAAAGCCTCTGGTTTAGGGAGCTGGGGGGGGAAGGGGGGGGGGGCATTGTGCCCCCATATCCCTCTTCTGCGTTCTCATTGTCTTATCAGTCACAAGATGACCCCCGTCGGCTGTGGCGTTGGGAGAGTGATGTCACAGTTGTTTGTAATTGGTGGATTTTGGGAGGGGGGGAAGGGGGGGACGGTTTTCTGTTTCCAGCTCACCAAAGTTGTGACCCGGTTCTACGTCCTGAGAGGAAACCACAGCCTTATTTATGGCAGCCCAATTGTTCAGATAGAGCCGCATGGCAGGGGGACTTCTTCACTTCCTGTTTGAGCGTGCTAACCCTCGCGCTCCTGTCTCCGCAGTACGGGGCAGAATTCCGCCGCTTTTCTGTGGACCGGGCCAAGCCGGGGAAGTTCGAGGAGTTTTACAAGCTCATCCTGCACATCCACCGCATCGCCAACATGGAGGTGATGATCGGCTACGCCGACATCCACGGCGACCTGCTGCCCATCAACAACGACGACAACTTCTGCAAAGCGGTGTCGACGGCCCACCCGCTGCTCCGGATCTTCATCCAGAGACAAGGTAGACTCACCGAGGCTTTCTTATTTTCAATCTGCGCCAGTTTCTGTGCTTTTATAACACCGCTGTCATAATAACGGGAGGACCTGAGTGAAGTTTTACCTCAGAAAACAGACTTTATCCACTTGTGTCTTCCTCTACGGGAACTGGAAGCCTTTTTGTTTACTTGGTGTGTGTGTGTGTGTTTCCTGTCTTCTTATTGGCTGGATCAGACTCCGTCTGTGTCTGTCTGCCTGGTTAAGTCCTAGTGTCTTATCCAGAGGAAGGGCTCGCAGGCAGATGATCACATGCACACGCGGGCCAGTGGCTCCGGCAACCTGGCAGAAATCAGGTCAGCAAGCAGAGCCAGTATCCCAGCATACCAGACATTACTAACAGACAAAAGATCTGCGTGAAAGAGAGGCTCCTGTCTGCCCCCCCCCACCCCCTTGTCTGTGCAAGTGTGTATTTGTTCAAAGGCAGCACCATGGTACCCAGGGTGGGAACCAGTCCCAGCCGCTCTGGCTGATCCCACCTCTGGAGTGGGTCTTGATGGCCTGCCAGGCAGCTAACTAGCGAGCATACAAATGAATCCATCGCTATTTACGTCTATTCAGAGCCTCAGTCCTTCTGGGAATGCCTCTCACTCGATTGTGTAATGAACATGTACACCCCCGGGTATTGTTTTAATTGTTGTCCAGCGGTTCAAAGACAAATGCTAGCTGTGAGTTTTGCACAATAAATAGGGTTTGGATGTCGAAGGGGCCCCAGCAGACCTGATTGTGTGATTCTTTGTAAGGAGAACTCATCAGTTGGGAGCTGAATAAAGCCTTTGTGCTCTGACTGATACTGAAGATGTTAGAGCTTTGGATGCTAATTTGGATGCTAATTAAGCGTTCAGAACGAGGCAGCGTCTTTAGCTTCTGAAGCAGCAGCAGCATTTCAGTATGAACGCAGTTTGTTTTCTTCACCAAAAGATTATTATTATAATTATTATTATTATGAATCTATGAGCCACTTTCCCAAGAAAGCAGTTTAGCAGAAGCCTTCTCTTTTAACGGAACAGTAGCCTCATCAGTGACCTCCCTGCTTTAAATCCCTGCCAGTGTTTCTGAATTAAAGCGTACGTGCGGGTATGCTGTGGTTCTTCCAGACTCTGTCTCTCATGCATATGCGGCACAATTCAGCCAGCTAAATTAGTAAAAACCCTCTCCGCACGCATTGAATAATGCAACAGGACGCCGTTATTAGCTAGGAATTTAGCTCCGGCGCTGTTGCACACCAGCCGAGCACAGCTGGATCACGGGGTCTGGCTAGGCTGGCTGCTGTTGCCCCCTCCAGCTGTGCCCCTCGGACCCCCCCGGTTTAAAGGTGGTGCGCTGCGGCGTTGCGTGTTCTGAGTCGGTGACGTTCGCTAGCGCGACAGATGCCCAAGCTGTCTGAGCGTCTTAAGTCTGACTACTAGCTATTGTTAGCCGCTACGCACAAACAAGCACGTGTGTGTGTGTGTGTGTGTGTGTGAGAGAGACTGAGCTGTCAGCATGGTGCACGGCTGACCAAGTGTGTAATAATGACTGTATCAGCTGGTGCCGGTCTCCAGAGCACCACAGGTGATAGGGGTCATGTGCACGTTGAGGCAGGCGCTGGGCCTTCGGAGAAGATTGCGACATACCCGTCTCTGTTCAGAAGAAGGGAGATTAAGAGGAAGCCTCAGTGTTGTGTTTCGTCTTTTCGAACCACCGTGAAAACCACGTTTTTACCACCGTTGTCAGGATGTCAACAGGTGGAAAATGAAAGAGGCCTGGGAACATTTGCGTAGCCCTCCATGGAAGATTTTTATGGAGGAGCTGCGTAACCATGGAGAAACGGTTCCTCAGACATCAGTCGGCTTTAGCTGGGTGCTTTAAGCAAAAACAGTCAATTATACACCCAGCCTATGAATAAAGACAGCGTCACACAGTAAAATGCCCCTGAATTATTGGCTCAAGGGCAAATAACTACTGCAATGGCTGTTGTGTAAAGATTAACACGCAAAACGGAGACCGCTGAGCTGAGGAATGTGCTTTATTTAATATTTTCTTGTTGAGTGCCCAGGTTGGGCACCCTAACTTAGGAAGGGGAAGGTGAAATGAAGAGGAACGCGGTGCCAGAGGTTAACTCCTTGTCGATCGTAGCGGTTCGCTCATGTGTTTATCTGCTGAGCGGCAAAAAGCGCTGGTCCGCACGCACATTCCCACGTCTGTACCCTTCGCTCGCTTTTCGCAAGAGCAAAGGCGAAGAAATCCCACTTTTGCTTTTAGTTTCCTTCTCATTTAACGGAGTTATGCGCAGCCGTTTGTTCCGTTGTCCCGGAAACCGTGTGGTCAGAAACAAGTTAAATCCACAAGCCTGAATAGTCATTATGTCAAAGGTTTTCAACCACAGCTACTTCAGGGAATTACTGCTGCTAGCTTGACGGCTGCGTGTTTACATTCGAGCTCCGGTTCAAATTATGCAAATTAGGAAGCAGCCACACGTCGCAGGGTTTTCCATATTTCACCAGCGTGTTGGATTGTTGAAAGACTTCACACGGGCGCGCTCAATAATTATAATATGTTTTTTTTGGGGTTTTTTTTGGCTAAAATTGTTCTTTAAATGGGACAAAAACAGAGAATGCTGAAGCCCTGAGCCAGTGATCTCTAAAACAATAATGTGACATTTCAGGGTTACGTTAACATTTATGTTTATAATTATGTGTTCAAGTTATTAGATTAAAATACTCAAATTGTTTTTGTTGGAAATGCTAAGCTAGGCTGAATTCTTGCAGGCAAAGCAAGGTGATCCGGCAGGAGCTACCAGTTTCCCACACTTCCAGTCAGAGAAAAGAGCGTTCAGGCAAAAATTCTGTCCTAAATCTGACTCCGATTTTAGCTCTCGTAATGGATGAAACCGTCATCCAAGCAAAGCACAGTTCAGGTTTTCAAAAGCTCATTTTTCTGCTGCGAATGGGCGCTGTTTTTGTAGCGAGTGCCAGCCGCCTCCACGCAGACTAAACCTTCAACAAAGAGATGAGAGCCCCGTTTGTCAGAGGGCTAAACGTTTAACTAAATAAAGGCGGCCAAGGCCGAGTGGCTGTGCGCCTCCGCAGCTAGCACGCCGAGTGCTGCTAGCCGCTCCACCTCCCCCGACGGCTCCCCACACCTGGGAAAACACCGCAGCCAAACTAAAGAGGGACGTGGCACAAATATGAAACGACGGCGGGCCTGATCAGGAGCTAAATCCAGAAGAGTACCGGACAAACATTCTTCCGCAAGATGAGTGATTTATGCTTTGTGAAGGGGCAGCAACTTCAGAGCTAATGCGGCGTGGTGAGATCGGGCGGAAGAGCAAATGAATTGTTCCAGCGCTTCAGACATAATCAGGAACGTGATGGTTCCTTTTTCCCAGCCAGCCTCCGGGCCGGGTTTGAACGAGTGTGGCCAGACGCGGCCTCCAGCAGTCCTGGCCTGACCTTTTCACGCTGACGAGTCCCAGAAGTAGAGATGAGCCCCGTCCAACTGCACTGTAAACTTCCTGTTTGTGTTTTTCACCAGCTTCTGTGGGTTTATTGGTCCGAGAGCGTGATCGGCCTCTGCAGGCGAGGATCGTTAATGCATCGTTTTCTGTGCGCTGTGGTAGCAGCCAGCTGTTCAGACTCCACATCTGGCTGCTTTCACAGGGACGTCTCGTCTCATCGAGTCACGGCAGCTGCGTTTGAGCACCGGTTCGGAATATAAAATGACCCCCGTTGGCGCTCACGAAGCTGATTTCATCTCTGGACGAGCGGAGATTTAGAATCGCTCGCCGCCAGCGCGGCTCATTTCCATTTCAGACGCCACCGCCTCGCGGGGAAGAAAGCCAGATCTATTTTGGTCATCTAACGCGGCTCTGAGTGCTTGCCGCTTCTTTTGCCGCGCAACATGGCAGGGACAAAGAGCGTGTCTCAGAGAGTCCCTGTCCTCTTTATGCCTGGTACCAGAGTGTCCTCAGACCTCGCAGCGATGGAGACGAACAACAACGGGCCACGGCCAACAGGAGCAGCTCTCAGCAGCCCATCTCCCATTTTCTGACTTCCCCTTGCTCTGATGTTTGTCTTTGTCCCGTCTCCACCCCTGCCAGGGTTTCACATTCACTTCAGTTGCTGTCGGGCCAAGTTGAGGACAATGGCCGCCTGTCTGATCATTCTTGGTTCCAGTTCAAGAATGTCGCTGCAGGTACCTGCCTCAGACCCATCCTCATTCTTGCAGCATTACAGCCCGGAGAGGGGGTGGGATGGGGGTGGGGGGAGGGTGAACGCACCTCTCTGAGGCTGGTAATTGCAATTGGCGATTATATTGTCTATTTTTTTTCTTTTTAATATCATGCTATATGCATAATGAACTCTAATAATACACATTCTGTACTGTACGCCTTAACGAATAAGAGCAATTTAATGACTTTTTGAACATCAAGAAATAGTTTGGCATATTGCTGTGGATGGTGCGTCTGTAGACGGTGTTTCAGATTTGTTGATTTTTTTTGACTGGCACTTTTTTACAGCAAATTTTACAGGCCGTTTCCTCCACATTACTGGGCTCTCCTTTAAAACCAAAATGCACCCACAGCGGTGCCATGGTACGTGGCTTTGGAACCAGAACCTCCTCCTCCTCCATGTTATTATCTTAGCCATCGCATATTATCCTAGCCATCCATCCATCCATCTTCTGCCGCTTATCCAGGGTCGGGTCGTGGGGGCAGCAGCCTAAGCAGGGAAGCCCAGACTATTGTCCTAGCCATAGCATATTATCCTAGCCATAGCATGTTATCCTAGCCATAGCATGTTATCCTAGCCATAGCATATTATCCTAGCCATAGCATGTTATCCTAGCCATAGCATATTATCCTAGCCATAGCATATTATCCTAGCCATAGCATGTTATCCTAGCCATAGCTTGCTGCCGATCCGATCAAGACAAGAGGTAAACAACATGTGACTGCGACGGTGACGCTGCATGCTGCTGCTGGCGCAATATGACAACGTCAGACTCAGATTTGTAGTTATTTTATGCAACTTTATGGATAAAAATAGGTAATTAACGTAATCGCGAATATGAAAAATAATCGCGATTGACAATTATTGTAATATTTGCGACTACCCTACAGGCTGGTTTCTTGCACAGCGTGAGGCAGAAGGCCTCTTTTATTCCTAGACTGCACAGACAGTTTGATGACACATCTGGGTAGCAGAAGGTTTGGGGATAACCAGTGAGAGCAGACTGACTGTGACCGTATCGGGGAAACGTCCCCGCTCGCGTATCTATGTGCATCAGCACGCCGAGCTAAACATGGCCGGCGTCCGAGCAGGCATGAGTCTGCACCAAGTAAAACCTTTTCATTATTGTGTGTGTGTGTGTGGGCCTCTCATAAAGCCCGTGTGTGGGCTCTTCTCCGCCTGTCTGAAGACAACACCACCCGTAGTCAGTGTGCTGGAGAAGCGCGGTGCCTGCCAGCAGCGGGACAGGCCAGCAGCAGCCATGTCCGCGGGAGGACAGCCTCTCTTTTGTGCACGTGGTGATAAACCAGCACACACGCAACAGTAAATCACGCCTGCGGACAGGAAACGGGACGAGCACAGACACACCGTGTCTGACGTGTCTGAGCCGCCTCCCATTTTAATTAAAGCCGCCAGTGGGCTGTTGTGTTTGGGGAACTAGATTGGTGTTTGCCTTTCTTAAGTCGGCGCTTTACGACCCTCCGCTTTGACTCATGTCCCCGCGCCCAAATGTCCAGAATGTTCTCCCTGACTCTCAGGACGCCACCGATTTCCAGTTCCTGTCCAGGTTGGATGCCCAGGAAGGCTTTCACCTGACAGGTGGCAGTGAAATAAGCCCAGACACCGAGGCTGTGCCCGCAGAATTCTGCTGGGGATGAATATAGCCCGTCCTTCTGGGACAAACAAACAACTTCCTACACCACCGCCGCCGCCACCACTCCTCAGCAGCGTGAGCCTTCAGAAGAGAGAGGAAGGAAGCCAAAAAAAAACATTAAATGCTTGTTTCCCGAGCTTTTCAGCAGTGTGTGTTTTTGTTCTTTGCTGGGTTATTTGTTGCAGGCGCCGTTTGTTTTTTCAGCCCTCACACGATAAACCAACATCGAAACAGTCGGTAAACCCAACCGGGCGTCATTGTGGGCCTGATTTTTTTTTTTTTGCGTCGGTTTCACATTTGTAGCCACAACAATGCGTTCAAAGCAACTTGTTTTCACAGACTGCTGACAGATTTGAAGTGAATTGAAGTAAGATTCATAGAAGGTTTAATAAAGGGGGAAGATTTTCCTCCCTAATAACGTTTTCAGTGGAAAATTCCCAGGCCAAATTTACAGCCAAGTCACGAGCAAAGTGAGGGGGGACAGGGTAAAGATGTTAGGGTTAGAGAGGGCGGGGGATGTGGACGCGGGGGTGGATGTCAGTGGGTTTTCAGAGGGAGGAGTCGCTGGTATGTTTGGCAGAGTGGCTGCAGTCCCTCCTTAATTACAGCCCCGCTGGAAACAGGAAAAAAAAAAAAAAAAACGAGGCTACACACGCTCCCGTGCAGTGCCTGGAAATCCCAGAATTTGCATGAATAATGTAACGCACGCGTGTGGAATCCTGAGCAAAGAATGCGCCTCTTCGGAGGAAATGCTGCTTCGGGGACTGAACAGTAGTGTCTCCACACCGAGTCGGCTTTCACGCTTGCAGTTTCTCGGCCTGGCGCTGCCTCTGCAGAGGGATATTTAAGGAGGCCATAATTACAAAGGAGGGCCCGGTTTGGCCTCCTAACTGCTCAGCCACGGCAAACGCGCTCGCCCCCGCGAGCTGGGGCGCACGCGGGGTTAACTCGTGCTCCCTTCGCTTCCCAGACGAGGGGATGCGAGGAGGAGGCTGCCTTTCGGCCCCGTGGCACAACCTGGGTCAAAAGATCACGTCTCACGGCAAACACCAGCCCCCAGCTAGATCCATTTACTGCAAGTTGTCGGCACACACACACACACACACACACACACACACACACACACACACACACACACACACGCGCGCGCGAACTTGTGGGCTCTAGTTTGTGTCTCCGAGCTGGCGGCAGCCTTTCCAAGCGTTTGGTGGAGGGGATCTCCGTCGCTACCATAATTACATGCATTGTTGCCTGCTTGTTTTTGTTTTGTTTTGTTTTTTTTCCAGGCATCAAGCTGTTATTGAGAGAAAAAACAGGCGCGAATGTCGTGGTGTGTTTATTTTGAAATATTCTGGCGTGTGTGGGGAGTTGACTTGTTTACTCTTCTGGTATCCCCCCGCGGTTAGGCCACATTAACCATACAGGACATTTACTTTCTTGGGTGATGAATTTTAGCTATTTATTTATTTAACCACTTTCTGTTTGTAACTTGAATTTATGGATATGAAGTCTCTGTTATGTAATGTTTGTTTTTTGGGAATGTTTAACTTACGTGTGTGTGTGTGTGTGTGTGTGTATGACACTAATAAGAAGACGTAGCCTTTCATATAGGTCATGGGGCTAAAACAATGAGGCAAGCTAAGCTGTCGTCCCCTCTCACCAGTCTGGAAGTTGCTCAGCCGTGACCTGCTGGCCAGTGGAGTGATGTGATTGGCCGGGACGGAGCCTAGAGTTCATTCGATTGGCTGTCAGAAATCAGCAGAGCCAACTGTTGATTTTAAAGCAGCTTCACTGCAACGACGACAGCCGCTCACGCAGGTCCGGCGCATCGCTAGGCACTATTGATCACCCCGCAACAGCCGCCTGTCACAGGTGACTGCCTCTAAAACCAGTTTCCCATCACAGCTGAATTAAGCCGACTCAGCAGTTTAGGATGGGAGAGGAAGGAAAGGAATGGAGGAGGGGAGGAACCAGCCCTGACTCTTGTCCTCATGTGAATAGCGAATTGCTGAAACAATGGACACTGACAGCCCATGTGGAAATCCTCCCACAGACAATTTCCAAATTGTGTGTGTGTGTGTGTGTGTGTTCGTGACAACAGGGGTAGCAACTGCGGCCGCATTAAATTGAGTTTTTCCAAAAAGGAATCGGCAGAGCGGGAGCAGGAAGGAGCGAGGATGTGTGTGTCACCGCGTTAGCGCCGAGCGGTTGTGTGAAGGAGGGTGTTGATGTTTCAGGTGCCGAGGAACGACGGCACAGGGGCCTGTCTCAGCTCGCAGGCCTGAAACCCTCCTCCAGCCGTGGAAAAACTCCCACGCTAGCAGTGCAAACACGACACCCAGTTAGCCGCGCGGCTACGTTAGCGGTGTTTTTAATTGAAAGTCAGATGTCCCGGCCGTAAGAAAAACAAGACGCGGCCCTCGCAGGAAAGGCGTCCAGCGTTTGGCCCATTCCTGTTGAACGCCATTCTTGTTGGGCGCCCGTAAGCTAGCCTTGGGTTGCATGACTCCAGATTACCATCACGCAGTCAACGCATGGCTGCGTTTGAGCGACGGCTGCAGAGTGAGAAGAGCCTTGTTTGCCGGCATTCTTGAGCGCGATATTCCCAGAAACGATGAGCAGGTGACTGTAGGCGAATACAAAACCAGATCTCTAGATGGACAACAGTGTCTGTTGCCTGATGGATTGTTTTTATTGACGTGCAAATGAGAATTTTCAATTTAATTTAAAGTGCCAATTCATAACAAAGTTATGTCAAGACACTTTACACGTTCAAAAAGAGAAACAGCTCCCAGGACAAAGCTCCACACTGAGTAAGCCACTGGTACTGGCAACAGTGGCGAGGAAAAACTGCCCTTTAACAGGCAGAAACCTCGAGCAGAACCCAGACTCAGAACAACAGAGCATCGGTTTTCCAGGGGGCCGATGAAAGGAGCTCTCAGCGGGGGCGTCCTGCCTGAGACGGACGCCGTCGACCTTTCTCAGTGTCTCCGTTTTCCTGTTAACCGGCAGATTAATATGAGCGGAATCAAAAGCATCTCACAGACGCTACGTTGGGTCGCTGCTGCTGTTTACAGAAGGAAATGAGTCCAGTTCAAGCCCACGTGTGTGTGTGTGGACTTTACAGTCTAATTTCCTGACTGGTATGCTTGAATGTCATATCTGCCGGTCGTGTGTGTGTGTGTGTGTGTGTGTGTGTGTGTGAGATGAGACGAGACGAGACAGTCAGACATCCAGACAGGTTGTAATCCTCTTATTTGGCTTGTTGTCTGTCACCTGCAGCCAGTAAAAGGTCAGAAAGCGACGTTTGTTGTCTCGCCTTGACGTCTGTCCATGCCTTGGGTGGTTCTGCAGGGAAAAAAAACTAGGACAGAACGTAACTCTCCTGAACTTCAACTATTTCTGAGGGAACAGCTGAAAATATTCAAGCAAATGTGGTTTATATAGTGATATTCTATTTCAGTCGCTAATTAGCGAAATGACGAATTTGGCCACATTTACGTGATAAGGTAAGTTTGAGACGGCGGAACGCTTTTTAGCTGTTGCAGGTGAACCGTGTTCTCCTGCGCTCACTGCTAAAGTGGACCCCCATGAATGGTCTTCACATGGGGCTCATAAATTTTGTTCTTTTCATGAAGCTACGTGAAGTGAAGCCAGTGGGGAACAGGTTGTTTGGCGGTAACAGAAGGAGGCCAAGCCAACCGGCTGATCCTTCACTCTCCAAATAGCATATCATCATTTTATAACTGCCTTTAAAAACAGACCAACTCCAGCATCGCAACGTTTATAATACCAATAAGAAGAGTGACGCTGGCCTCGAGAATCGCTCCGATTTGTGAGTGCAGTTGCAGCTGCAAGGCTGTTCCACAGTGACGTTTTTATGTCTTCAGATGGTTGCGAGGAGGGAACGGAGGCCAGTACCTGCAGGCCAGATGGCACAGGCGGGACGGGGGAGGGGAGCGGAGGGAGGGGGTGTTCCGAAGAGCTTAAATCAACAGCACGTGTTTTCTCCAAGTGGTATTTAGGGAGAGGGAAGCATCACGCCCCCCAACGAGCAGGTTTTTGTGAGCGCGATGGAGAGGAGGTCGTCCTCCTGCCTGCTCCCCTCCTCACCTTGGTTGTCACTCGGCAGGGGTTCATCTGCCCGTCGGGGCGGGGGGGTTGATAAAGTCAAGTCTGATGATTCGTCTCGAACATGTTTCCGCCTTCCCCGCCCCGTCCTGCCCCGGTGCCTGAGCCGAGCCAGACCGGAGGAGAACCAGGCAGCTCGGTTTAACGTGTCCCAGATGTGCAGCCCCACCTCTGTTCACTGTAGCGAGGGAGGGAAAGAATGAAGGGGGGGCGTACAGAAGTCAAACTTTTAAAGCACTGAGCTGTCTTCATGAAGAAAAAGACCTTTTATCTCCTTAGCTTATGGTTCAGCTTGAGAATAACAGATCTAAGACTCACTTTCATGTATGCTAATAATTTATCGGAGCATACTCTGCTCAGGTATTGAGATAAGGCCCCAAAATAAGAAAAATATGGCTAAACAGTTTCTGAGATCTTTCAAGCATTATTTACTAGTTCAATATTTATTTTGTAAATGAAGTCTTGCATGCATTAAAATGTCCTTTCCTGTTTTTATCACACGAGTCACAGTGTCCACCCGGTTCTTGAGGGTCGTGATCCAGCCGGGTTTTCTGCCCTACCAGCTCCCAGGTGAAGGTTGTCTACCTGGCAGGACAGAAATCCCGGCTGGATCACGGCCTTCGCCGACTGGATCTGATGGTACAAGTTAAAGTATAAAACATAAAAAAAAAAAATCAGATCTAAGCGGCTACACAGGATTGTGCATTTTTATTCAGTAATAAAGGAAGTAACTGTACTTCATGACCCTGTTTTTCTTCTTTTATCTAGTATAACGCAGCGTGGTTAAGGTCACGGAAGCTTCCAGAAAGTTCCTACACAAGCCTCTTGGCAGATGTTGATTTACAGACAGAGGTTTATCAAGCTTCTCCAAATTTCCACCGTGGCCCAGCCTCAACCACCCCTGCAAGAATGCGAACAATGTTTGCATGTTTAAAAAGAAACGCTTTTCGTCTTTATCCTCCTTGGATCCTATTCCTGTGTTTGTGTTAGCCGAACGTCCTGGCTCCACACACACTCCCACACTCCCTAACGGAGACGGGGAGGCCAGGGTTTCTTTTTACACTTCTCTGCACATGTTCCACTGGAAAAGGCATCCTTTGATATGGGTGAATGTGAAAAGTTGGAGTGAGACGTACAGTAACAATTATGGTTAATTTAGCGTCCGCTGCAGCTTGCTTTCATGGGAAATGTGCGCGTCGGCTGATTTTTCTGTATTTGGATGTTGTGTAAAACCGCCGGAGAGCCATGGAAACCCTTTAGTTTGGAGCCCACGCTCGCAAAGTCCTCAGCGTTTCATGCCGTTGTTTTCACCAAACAACGGCTAAGAATGCAAACCTCCTTGGAGGACGGAGCTTTTTTTAGCGCGCGCTCTACAGCGTTGCACGCCGTCCCGGCCACTCTCCCGGTGGGTTTCGACAACGAGGAGCTTCCAGCCATGTGGGTGTGTGTGAGTGTGTGGGGGGCCCATCAGTGAAGCCCACTTTCACAGCTTTCGGTGACCTAACGCGAAAGGCAGCAGGGCTGGCACCGATCACTGCGCTCTCTTGTGTGGCTCTTCTGTCCCTCTCTGTCAGGAATTTGTCACGCCTGGCTGAAAAATCACATGTGAGCGGGGTTGTTGGGGTGCAGGAATGTCACTTGCTTAGATAGACTGTAGCTGTAAATTAGAGGGATGGGTCGGAGGTCATGGGTTGTTGGTTACAGCATAGGCCACCAGAAAAATCTTAGTTTTGATCGTCACTGGACGCACGCAGCCCCCTGATTGGTCGACAGGAAGTGCCGCAAGAGAGAGTTTATTGCCTTTATTTTTACAAACAGGGGTGGCTAGCTTGGCTATATGCTAACGTAACTAGCAGACTCAGGATTTTAAGAGTTTTTAAAACTATGTTTTCCGGTTGGTCTATTAAATCAGCAGTGATTGTGGAAAAGCGGTAGGCCTTTAAAGAGACTTCTTTTCACTGCTTTTACTAGAGGTGTGTTTTTCCCCTCTGGGTCTGGTGTTTTTTATGTGCACTAACCCAGCAGCCGCAGTCTCGCTAGCTTGCGCTGCTTTTGTTTGCTCGGCAGCGTCAGGGTTATCCAGTTAACAGCTCAGGACAGGTTTGAGGCTTTGCAGGTCTTTAACCTGTTCTCATATACATCCCACTACATTCACCACCACATTCCTCAAGCGTCTCCCTCTCTCTCACACACTCACACACACACACACACACACACACACACACACACACACACACACACTTGCAGCCAGCATCTGACCTCTGGCCTTTCTCCCCCGAGCTTGTCTCAGTTGTCAGATAGACCACACGAGGTGGCGATGTCCGTCACCACACAATTTTATCTGCCCCATTCCTGGATTTAACACCTTCCTGCTCTCGAATCTTTTAAAAACACCTTTACAGCACCAGAGACTCTCTAAAATAGAACACTTTTATTTATTTTATTTTCTTTTTTTCCCTAATTCCCACAAATCTGCGTTGCTCATTTGTCAGATTAGACTTCTGAAACCCTCTGAACTGAGGCAGGCTTTGATTAACTGGTTCATGTTGGCTTTACCCATCATGCTTCAGTGGAGCAGGGATTAGGTTTGTCAGAAGTTGTTACGATAAACTTAGTGTGATAAGACAGAACCGCGTGTGTGTGTGTGTCTGTGTGTGTGTTCTACTGGGATTCAAAAAAATGAGGCCATCTTGTCTGTTCCTCACTCCTTCAAGACGTGGTTAAAGATAAAGAAAGCGATAGAAGAAAAAGATAAAAATAGAAGTAGAAGTATGTGTGTGGGGGGAGGCCGGGTCAGACACGGTGGGATTGTTTCTAAAAGGCCACTGTGTCATCTTGAGGTCGTAATTACTCAACTCCTTTGAAGTACGCGACCTTTGTTCCAGCCCAGCTTTACCGAGCAAAGTTTCCCCTGATCCGTGTTATTAAAAAGACGGGGTAAATATCCTGATCCGTCAGCAGCAGTGGTGGTTTGCGTGGGAGACCTGTTTTGCTGGAACATCGGCGCTCGGCATCTCTCTCCTGCATAACTTGGCTGACATTCCTCGGCCAACTATGTGACCTTACTGGTTTTCTTGCTGGTTTAAATGGTGCGTGACGTACGAGGCATTAGTCGCTAATTAAAACGTCATTATTGATTACTGAGTCCACGGGTATGTGGTGCGAGTCGGCTCGGGCTTCAGCCGTTCTTGGTGTGATAGAGAAACAGGGCTGTCGGCGCTTTTACCACGAAAAGTGATTTATTTGTGATTTGAAAGTATCCAAGTTAAAAAGGGATGTTTGAGTAGATGTAATTCATCTTCTTCTCTACGTCCGCCTTGAAACGCGCAGCTGTCTGCGGACAGAGCAGGTAGGAGAACACACACAGGCCAACGCTGAGTCAGCGTGGCGGAGGGAGCCGTTCTGCTCCAAGGCCGGAGGGAAGCACGGCCAGCTGGCTCCGCTCAGAGGCTCCGTGTTGGCTTCAGCGTCCCGCCTCCCTCCTTTGAAGGCAGGGCCAGAGAGCACAGCGCGCCCGCTCGCCGTGGTCCGGCGAAGCAGGTGTCCCGGAGAGGAGGGGGGGATGACTCATCGCTGCTGGGGATAGGAGCGCGGGGGAGGGGGGGAATGCTCCCGCCTGGGGAACCTCACTTCCTGTCACATCAGGCTGTGCTCGGTCCAGATTTCCTGTGTTCCTGAGACCAGCAGATAAGAGTCACGGCCGACGCGCTCTCGTTCCTGAGTCGTCTTCTACAAACTTCTTTTCTGGTTGAATTCAGTTCAGTTTTATTTAAAGTGCCAATTCAGAACAAAGTTATCTCACGACACGTTACACGTTCAAAAAGAGAAACAGCTCCCAGGACAAAGCTCCACACTGAGTAAGGCACTGGTACTGGCGACAGTGGCGAGGAAAAACTGCCCTTTAACAGGCAGAAACCTCGAGCAGAACCAGGCTCAGTGTAGACATCCATCCACTGCGACCGCCTGGGAGGGAGAGGGGGGAGATGGTGAGAGAGACGGAGGAGAGGTGGAGAGGAGAGACAGTGAGGAACCAACTGAACCTCCGCCCAAGGTTTCATCTTCCTCTAACAAACAACATACCTTCTTCCGTCCTCTGCCATGTTGGAATCCCACGTTCCGTGTGCCAAAGCGCGTACCTGCCTGTGTGCGAGCGCAGAAATGCACTCTGGGAAATAATCCAGCTGCTGCCTGTTAGCAGACGGGTGGTTCTCCTCTGTCAGCACAGGCAGGAATGCTCGTGCACGCTCAGCACTTCCACGCAGACTTTAGCGTAAACAGCCTGTTAAAACAGTCGCCATTACACCGCGTGTGGTCTACAAAGTTCCTCTCTAACACTTTTTTCTTTTTTTCTGCAGAAGAGGTTGACTACGCTAACTTCGGGACCAACACCTTAACTCGGAAGAAGAAGGCGGTGGTCACGCTGCGCAACAACGACGTCAACCGCAAACGACCGCACATCCGCATTGGCATGCCCCAGGACTTCCGGCCCGTCTCCTCCATCATCGACGTGGACATCCTGCCCGAGTCTCACCGCCGCGTGAGGCTGTACCGCCACGGCTCCGACAAGCCGCTCGGCTTCTACATCCGAGACGGGACCAGCGTGCGGGTGACGGCGCACGGCCTGGAGAAGGTTCCGGGCATCTTCATTTCTCGGCTGGTGCCCGGGGGCCTGGCGGAGAGCACCGGGTTGCTGGCGGTGAACGACGAGGTGCTGGAGGTGAACGGCATCGAGGTGACGGGGAAGTCCTTGGACCAGGTGACGGACATGATGATCGCCAACAGCCACAACCTGATTGTGACGGTCAAGCCCGTCAATCAGCGCAACAACGTGGTGCGCAGCAGCAGGATCTCCGGGAGCTCGGGCCAGTCGTCAGACAGCAGCGGGTCCGCCAGTTACCCCAACCTGCCCTCGGCCTCCATGGGACTAACGGCGCCCGGAGCAAACAGGTACCAAGACGATCTGGAGAGTGACGAAGAGACTGATATTGTCATCGAGAGCAGTCTGAAGCGACCATCTCAGAGGTCCAACGCCTCGCTAGCGTCCAGCGTGTCCCGCACGCAACAACAGACGCCGCCGACAACAGCTCCGGGTCCGCCGGCCCCTCCCAGCCCCCCCACGCGCCCGTCATCGGTGGTCTCCACTGTCTCCTTCCACTCCCAGCCGAGCGTCAACGGCGGCTCCCACCACAGTCAGCACAGCAGCCTGAGCTACCAGCTGCACAAGGACCTGAGCCTCCAGCAGCCCCGCCACCACAGCAGCAACCCGGCCCTCCGCCACAGCAACGGCAGCCTGCACAAAATGCTCAGCTCCATGAAAACGGACCCACGGCACAGCCTGGCTCTGCCCAGGGGCGGGGTGGAGGAGGACGGCACCGTTATTACCCTATAATACAGACGGATGGACGGACCGGACCTTCCGGAGCGCTCAGAGACTAAAACTGGAACTCTAGGTTGGATTTAATGAGCATCCTCTCTTTTAATGGATACTTTTTTTTTTTTTGTAATTTCTTTACGAGATAATCGATGCTAGGTCTTTCCAATCCAGGAAACAGAAATGTTTAGATCTCTTCCTGTTGTTTTTGTCCTCCTTAAAAAAGAGAGTTTTCTGTATCTAAACATCAGAACTTTTAGACACAGTTTCCCACTTTCTTCTAGAGTTTGGAATGTTCCTCCAGCTTAATAACTTTTGTTAGTGACCACTTGTATTAAGGTGATTTTTGTTATTATTGGGACCAACTTGGGGTTTCTTCTGGATGTTTTTATAGAGTAAATCTATATTTCTTATATTCAGATAAATGCTGTGTAGAGTATCATTTTTTAAAATAGTTCTTTTATTCATTGATGATCGCGATTGAATCCTTATATCTGTTCAAATAAATTATTCTAAGACACAAGTTTGCTGAGTAGAAATGTGTTATTTGTATTTGAAGGTGGCACCAAACTGGGATTTTAATGATTTATTGGATATTTCTGCTGCAGCCTCGCCTCAGCGGCAAATGCATGTGCAGTCAAGGTCGAACCTGATGTCTTTGTGACATTTCTGCGTTACAGATATAGCCAGCCTATCTGAAGGTGAAATTCCTCTTTTTGAGATTAGTTTGACTTCAGCACAGGCACATAACGGGAAGGCGGGAAGTCTGCTCACCGCAGCAAACTCCTCTTACCTCTCTGCTAATGAATGTTTGCCCTCTGTGTTTAATCAAGACGTCACGGAGCTTTGGCTGATAACAGAGCACTTGACACCAGGCTGGTTCTCCTCAGTCTGCACCCTCTGATCTGCACTTTTGAGGGCGATGGGAGACCCAAACTGGTCAAGGGGGAAATCCAGTAATATCACCAGTTTAACGCTGACATATTTTAACCTCACAGTTTCCAGATGAATGTCAAATTAGGAGGAGTTTAATCCTGCTAACTCCTATCAAACTGATTTGACTCACCAGCTGTGAAATAAATGATGCAGGAAGGAGGGACAGACTACTAAAAATCAGCAGTGATGCAGGTCAGAGGGCTTCACTCATTCTGGTCGTTGCTGCCACTTGCTGGTGGAGTTAGGAATTAAATACAAGACGTCAATAAATATAGACTTAATTTGTTTTTACTTAATTTATCGAATTACATTTCATTCCATCGATTTACATTTGTTTTTTTTATGTTTTAGAATGTGCCCAGCCTACATTTTAATGTCATGCAAGATATAGCTCAAATTCTAACTAAAACGTGTTTAATGCGTGGTAAATTCATTTAAATATTTATTAATTGGTTAGCGGAGTTACTGTTGACGATTTTAATTACGTTATAGGGAAAATTCTGAACTCAAAGCCACAAAATGATAAAGTTTGAGATGTGAACTATGTGAACTCGGACATCTCTCACAAGGCGTGGAAATTTCACACTTGTGTACCATTAGAAATGAACTGTTTTTTTTTTCTCATTGGATTTAAAGTTTAAAAATTAGTTTTTACTGCATACAATAGAAAACTAAGATATTTATTTTTTGTAGCTATTATTAATAATGCTTTTAAGTTGCCAACAAAAAGGCAAGTCATTTCTACCAAGAGATGACGATCAGGCCTCACAAAATACACAGAATTAAATACCAACGATTTGTTTAGACCACGTAAAGGTCAAAATGATGTGATGTCTAAGTAAATGTAAATATACTGTGGAATATTGTGGGGGGGGGGGGTTGTACATTCTTTTTCGCATATTTATATTATTAGTTGTTGTGTGCCTTTTTGTGGGAGCGCAAACCACCTTTAGTTACGCCTTGTTTTGACCCTCCCGAGCTACCGTCGGCGTCACTCACGTGACTGCGTCAGTTGACCAGGGAAAACACGGCCATGGACGGCGAGATGGACCAGCACCGAATGGACAGGGTGGGCCTTCTGTCACCGCTGGAGGAGTCCAGCGCCGAGATAAGCAGAGACAGCGGCATTGTTTCCCAAAGTACGAGCAGTCTGTCCATGGTGAGCGAAAACCTCAGTAGCGGGACCGTGTCGCAGAGCCCGAGCTTCGGAGCCGCTGCTAACGTCCCGCAGAGCCCGAGCCTCAACCAGAGGGAAGAGCCTGGAACGACCGAGCCGGAGTTCACCGAGCAGGACGAGGAAACCCTGAGACAAACCGCCCTCGGATATTCCTCCTACATACGAGTAACAGCCGGAGAAGAGGTTTGTGTTCGACATCGGTGCATGTGAAGCTAAACTTCAGAGGAGGCTAATGAACTTCTGAAGTCTCATTGCTTTGAGTTTCTTGTTTCTTTGCAGGGTAGAAGTCACTTATTAATCTTTATAATGGAATTTAATAAATATTTGCCTGATATATGCAGTAGATTTTGCAACTCTTAATAAAAACAAAAGCAGGGAAGTAACTGGCATTTCTATTGCTCATGGAGGGTGGGAGTGCTCAGCTAACACGTTTGTTCACGGCCATCTATAGTCCTGCTGGAACTATGTAAATCCTGCTTTTGCATACAGTTCCTCTTATATTTAAAGTTGAATATTGGTTTTGTGGCTTTTGTCCAACACTTGAATTGAAATTACATGAGTGTAATAACAGTGTTGGCACCATAAACATTGCTAGTGTCAGGCTTACTGTTGCAGATGTATATAAAGACATTGGTCTGTTTTGCACTGAACAGACTCTTTGTTACTCTCTTACTGATTTAATAGGATAATATGTAAGTTGAGGTATGTCATTGGGTCTTTGCAAAGAAAATGGACACTATTTGGGCCTGTGGTCCATAATCATTCCAGCTGAAAGTAGAGTGTTAGACTAGAGTCATGGTGCATCATATGCATAGATTCCAGGAATATTTGAGCATTGACTTTTTTACTCTAAAGACAACCAGAGTGAAACAAAATGGGATGTGATAAACATGCAGACGCTGAGCCCTCACCCAAATGTCTTAACAGCTGTCTCATATCTACTACGTTCATGTTCTGACGCCTTCTGTCTTGTTTCTGATTTTTAAATGGTGATTTCACTGATTTCATCTAGATCTTGTGTTTGGAGAAGAGTTTGGAGGAAATGCTGACCAGAATAGATGAGTTTGTTGGAATGTTGGATATGGTAACCTCATTTACGCTCATTATCTTCAACTACATGTTGTTTGTGCGGTTTTATTTCCTTGTAGGTGCCTCATATCAGCTGTTTTTTTCCCTGATAGATTCGTAATGACACGTCCCAGATAGTGAACGAAAGCCTACCTCAAATCCAGCAAAAGTCTGACGAAATGAGACAAATATATAGAAGGATTGATAAGTTAGAGGTAAGTGCGGGCATTCCATCGATGGAGGCGTTTTTGAGGAATTTTTAAATATTGTTTTAAATATAAGTCAGCCTACCTGGCATTGGCTTCTAAAAGAATGGAAGACATGATGACACCCCGGATTGAAACGCAATTGTTATGGTAAACTTTGTTAATGTACCATCCCACTGCAGGCTTTTGTAAAGATGGTGGGAGCCAACGTTAATGTGATGGAAGAACATCTCACGCAGGCAGAAGGAGAACTGGGGACAATCCCGAGTGCTTTCAAGAAGATCCTTCGCACAATGAGCGTCCCGGGTTTCTTAAACGTGAGAGCACCTCGGATTTAAAAACACTGTGACCGTCAGTCACCCTGCAGGCAGTGATGTTGTGTGTGTGTGTGTGTGTGTGTGTGTTCACTCGCAGAAACCAGCTAGCCCAAGAAGACCAGCGCCGCATCAGCGTCAGCAGATTCCAAGTGTGTTCCGGACAGACGACTACTTCACATCGCAGCCAGAACAATGAAACCCAGGGACAGTGAAGGCAAGAATAAGTGGTCCTGACCTCAGAAGCCAGTCACCTGTAGAGACTTTTTTACTGCCTTCCATCACTGGACTGTGGGGCAGTAGCCTCGACCAAGCAATAACAGCCTCTCTGAACTACTCGCTGGAAGTCAGCGCATTGACACGTGCAGCATTTCCAGAGTTTCTCCTGGCAGCACCGAGCACTGTTGAACCCGTAGCAGCGGCTGAGTGAGTGAATTTAAGTGCCTAAATCTGTCGTATTCCTGTCTGTCTTATTTTCACCACTTGTGAAGAAAATAATGTGAGTCGTTTGTGGCGGGTCAGGAGGATCTCTTCCCACACATTTAGGACAACACTATAAACACGGTCTGATGGGAAGAACAGATTTTAGCATTGATTAGACTTTTTATATATACTCTTGTTTGGTGTTTGTAGAGACCTGCATGCTGCTGAAATAACCTGCGTTTCTAAGGCCGCACCGTGAGCAGTATCGGTGTCACTCTCCTGAGCATTTTCAGGTTTAATTTTTGAAAAATGAATTGCAAGTTGCTTCACCAACACAGAGCACGCAAATAAGCGGACCAGATTTCTTTAGGTGCCCAAGTTGCAGATGCTTTGTCCCCTTTCTCTTTTCAGACATCAATAAATGACCAACAATGGAAAAAGCATATTGTTAATGGAGGTAGGGATGGCACTCACTGGTGATGTAGATAATGGCACATTTTCACTGAAAGCACACTGTGGAGTAAATGAGTCATTGCAGCAAAGATTCAGTGTTTCCTAAGTAGTTAAAAGCACGAGTAAACTAGGTTTTACAAGCCTTATAGAAATAATGCAATACATAATAATAATTATTATTATTAGTATAGTGAAATGTCGAAGGTGGTAATTGTGTGAGATGAACCAGTTAAGTTGGCAGCAGCCAGCGTAGCATGAAATTTGTTTGTTTGCGCAAACGCATCAACCTTTGTGGGAAAACACTCGGGGGTGAAGGTCTGCATTGTTCAAAAGTACCCTCACAAACCTAGTGGACGGATCACCTTTACTGCAGTATTTCTTTCAAATAAAATAACCAACTTCGTTTTAAATCTTCCCTTCCTCGTCTTTTATTCTAACCTATGAATGAGTCTGAAGAAGTGTTTTTTTTTTTTTTGTTTTGAGATTGTGAAGTGTTTTCAGTCATTTTCAGCAAGTCGTCATAACCAGCACTGGATTTCTAATGGGAGTCGTCCCTTCTCCGGGCGCTGGGGGCGCTGCAGAGCCCAGTATAAATGTCTCGCGACCACAGTGCTAAAGCTAACTACATCCTCCATAAGGTGTCCGACTCGACGTTTAAAAGAAAGGAAAAACCCCCAATGACAGCTGCTGTAAAATGATTTCTTCTCGGGAAATGGATGGGCCGAATAAGGATACGAAGCCTGATCAAATAAGAGAACCGGTAAGCGGCGTTAAACAGCTCCTCTAACTGGGGTTATTTAAACGTTTGGTAACGTTGACCTACGCACCAACAGTGAGACTTAAAATAGGCCAGTGGTGATTCGTTAATTCATTTTAAAAATGGCCAAAGTACAGGTTATTTAATGAATTGTATTCGCTTTGTAAGAGGCTGTTGTCTTCCATAACCTGACATTTAGCTTGCTATTAGTGACGGAGTTAACAAAGGCGTAAGTAACGTCGACAAAATGGAGCTAAACAGAGCTGACTTCACAATAGTTTAATAAGTCGTTAAAAAAACCAAGGATTAGTCACTTAACTAGTCCTTTGTTATGAACGTTAATGCGCAAGTGCTGAGTCTGATTTTCATGCCGTTTTGTCACAGCGGCACCCACCGAACCGGAAAACGATTGACACAAATAGGTTTTTTACTAGTTATTTTTGCATGATTACATTAACAAATTAACCCAGAGGATGACATATTTATGAGGGATTTAACAACCAAAAGATCTGGCATGATAGTAGATTCTGCACGTGGCATCGCAATAAATGACATTTAACTGTTAGATTTACTTTTCTCCAGTACTTAAAGTGGCAACAAAACCTTGTTGGTTGTACCATCCTTTGGCTGTATCATCTAATGGTTGTACTGATCTGTTCTCTATTGGTAGTAATACTTATTTTATTGGTAGTAGTGTTTATTCTCTACTTGTTTTATAAGCTGTTTGCATTATCTATTGCCTAAATGTTGTACTATCAGGTATTATGCAAAAAAAACTGCATGTATATTCTGTTCCTTCTCAAGGTTATCAACCTATTCCCAATCCATTACTCAATTAAATATTTAAACAAGAGGAATCGAGTTGTCCCTTGCATCCTTCTACAATTGATCAAGCAGTTTTTAAGTTTGGGCACAAAAACAAGCACAACTTTTTGACTACTTTGTGTAAACTTCCTGCTTCTACTGTGGAGCTGTCATCATTTGCCTGTTCACAATACTGAACTGAGCTCTGTTTCTTTGTAGAATGGCCTGAAAGACAAGTCCCCAGTCTGGGAAAAAGGTTCAGGTACGGAGGGTGAACCTTTGCTCCAGGAGAACCCCAGACGCTTTGTCATCTTCCCCATCCAGTACCCCGACATCTGGAAGATGTACAAGCAAGCCCAGGCCTCCTTCTGGACAGTGGAAGAGGTGGGTTATGCAGAAAAGGTGCTAAATATTTTTGTTAGTGCGTCTGCGACTCATATATGTTTCATTCCCTAGGTTGACTTGTCCAAAGATTTGGCACACTGGGACCATTTAAAACCCGAAGAGAAACACTTCATCTCACACGTCCTGGCCTTCTTTGCCGCGAGCGATGGCATCGTCAACGAAAACCTGGTAAGCGTCAGCCAGACAGGACCGCGCTCATCCGTCACATCTGCAGCAACAACCGTCAACGACTATAACAGATAAAGACGCCACTTCTGCTTTTATGTGCCAGGTGCAGAGGTTCTGCCAGGAGGTTCAGGTTCCCGAAGCACGCTCCTTCTACAGCTACCAGGTCCTTATCGAGTCCGTGCATTCAGAGATGTACAGCCTGCTCATCAACACCTACATCAGGGACCTGAAGGAAAGGTTCGTTTCTGGAAAAGAACCTAACGCAGAAACGTCACATCGCATTCAGTCGGCACGCGTGACCGTTGCTGTGAGGAGTGGGGCTACGAACCAGGAGGTTCTCCTCAATCCTAACCTGTTAAACACGCACCTGTTTGAATCCCGTGGGTTTTGTGGTGATTTCAGTTACAGCAGCAGAATATTTTATTTATTTATTTATTTTTTTTAATTGGTTCATTGTGGAAGAAAAAAGGGGATACTTTCACTCGTACTACTGCATTTTCTCAAACTGTTGAACTGTTTCAGGGAATATTTATTCAACGCCATTTACACCATGCCTTGTGTGAAGAGAAAGGCAGACTGGGCACTCCAGTGGATCAATGACAGCATGTCTACGTTTGGTAACTAAAATATATATTATCAGAACATAATGATTATGGATTCTCTCTTGGAGATAGCATCTGATTCTCTGATAATTCCCCCCCCCAACAGGGGAGCGACTCGTGGCATTTGCGGCAGTGGAGGGCATCTTCTTCTCTGGTTCTTTTGCTTCCATCTACTGGCTGAAGAAAAGGGGACTCATGCCAGGCCTGACACATTCAAATGAGCTGATCAGCAGGGACGAGGTGGGCTGGCACACAACACATCCACGACTCTGGAATCTAGAAAGTGTTCTCTCACAGGTGGCTGTGGTGGGACAAAAACATGTGGAAGCTCAGCTAGCTAACCTCTGATTAGCTTAGCACAGCACAATCAAAATGTGTTAGCTAACCTCTGATTAGCTTAGCACAGCACAATCAAAATGTGTTGAGCAGATATTAGCATGCAGATTAGTATTTGTTAGTAGTTTACAGTCAAGGATGCTGGTGGATATCCTGTGTATCTGTATTTTCTGCAACTTTCCATCAGTTGTGCGGCGTTAAACCTATTGTAATAGCATAAATATTGTTCTTCAGGGCCTGCACTGTACATTTGCGTGCCTGCTCTACAGCTACTTGGTGAAAAAGCCGTCGGAGGACAGAATAAAGGACATCATCACTAAAGCCGTTAGCATTGAGCAGGTCAGTCAGAGCTACCTTTCCATGGACATGAACCAACCAGACGGGGAAATCTTGATCAAGGGGTGCAAATGTGACATGTTTCTGATTGCAGGAGTTTCTGACGGAGGCCTTGTCAGTGGATTTGATTGGAATGAACTGTTGCCTGATGAAACAGTACATCGAGTTTGTTGCCGACCGTCTTTTTGCCGACCTTGGGCTGGCCAAGGTTGTTTTATTTGACATGTGGTACAGTGGACACAAGCTTTCTGTCTCTTTTGACACTGTTTTTGTCCTTCAATCAGATGTACAATGCAGAAAATCCATTTGACTTCATGGAGGCCATTTCCCTGGAGGGGAAAACCAACTTCTTTGAGAAGCGAGTCGCAGAATATCAAAGATTCGGGATCATGGCAAGCCCTGTGGACTCTGAATTCACCCTGGATGCAGACTTCTGAATACCAAAACAGCACCCTCTTGTGTTTTTATACATATGTAATGTATTTATTGTTATTTAATTAGACGTCTTTTAAAGATGTGCCCAGCACCAGTCAAACCTACAAGTCAAATAACATCCCAAACAGTTTAATAACCTGTATCATAGGCTCCAGATAAGCATCCACCAGTCAGTTTTCATTAAAAGATAGTTAATTTCTGATTTCGTCTATAGTTTGGACTCTTACATTGGTCAATCATAAAAGTTTCTATAAATACATTATGTATTCTAATTCCTCCAAATCTGACAGGATAACTGAAGCAGAGGTTTTTTAAGAGCCATGATTTCTGCCTTGTTGACTGGGTCAGGTTAGCTTTAGCCACTCCTTCCCTGGCAGATGTCGGCGAAAGCTAGCTGGCTCAGAGGTGCTTGGGAGGATGGCTGGGGATTTCCAAGGCTTCACTCTGGAGAAAGCGGAGCAGCTCTCCGGACGTCTGAGGGAGGTTCTGTCTGGCGGACAAGCGTACATTCTGGCCCGCTTCGGGGTCGATATGGGTCTGGAACCCGACCTGTACTCGACGTGGATCGTCCTGTCGGCGACTGCGGTCGTTCTGCTGCTGCTGCTCGCTGTGTCCTGGGCCGCTGTCCGTGGCGGTCCGCTGCTGGGGAAAACGCCAACATCCAGGGTTGACCCCCGCAGTTGCGTGCCCGACAAGGCCGGTTTAGCGAAACAAGTCAGAGCAGAAGAACCGAGGAAGAGGAACAAAAAGAAAACGATGGAAAAGGTGCGGACGTGTTCGGCTGGCGATGACGTCACGGTGGCTCACTCAAAACAATCGTGTCTGCTCTGTTAATTTTGGAAGCAATTTGAGACAAAGCAAAGCGCGTTTATTAAGTCATCTTTGGAATATTGATGAAATGCTACGTTCTGTGTAGGTTAATTAGTAAAATTTAACGTTCCCAAATACCCGAAATTGAGCGGTTTGGTTAGCTAAAGCTAGCATTAGCATCATTTCACTTTGTTTACATGAAAAACCATCGTGTGAGCCACTCACACACGGCCAGTCTGCGGTTCCGTTTACAGTCGAATCACTGACTGTCAGCAGATATTAGTGCAAATTGAGTCCAAATAATACAGTAATAAACGATTCTTTAAACATGTTTCTCCATCAGAAGACTCAGTCTAACGGACAACCAGTCAACGTGGCCCCGCAGGAAGTGAACCTGACTGCAACTGTTTTAAAGCTAAAGAAAGACAAGGTAATGTTTGTAATATTCATTCATTTCATTTCGGAAAATTAAGCCTCTGTGGTAATATCAACGTCGCTTTTCTTTTGTGTTTCACTTGGAAAAATATTGACGTTTGTAAGCTTTATTTGTGTGTATTTATGGGATATAAACCCAGACCGAGCAGCAGCCGGTGCAGATAAAGAAGAACAAGAAGAAAGCAAAGATAGACGTGAAACCAGCCCAGCCTGTAATCACAAATGATTGGAAAGAACCAGATGAGGGTAAGACTCGACCCACGGCAGGGTAAAATCTACACTTTTTATATTTCATCCCAAACTTTGGGTACCTGACTACTGTCTTGTTTTAAAATTTCGTCAAGCAGGTACATGGGAAACTAAAGTTAGTAACCGCGAGAAGAAGAAGCAGCAGCGCAGGAAAGACAAGGGTTCTGAGGACTGCAGCCCAGGAGGGCCCGAGGCTCCAAAAGCTCATGTGGAGACGCCTGTTGTCACGGTGACTGCCAAGAAGAACAGAGGAAACAATGGTATCTTTTTACAAAACTGGTTTCCTTTTACCTGGAAAGTATGCCAAAATAACCACTGACCGTGATTCATTTTTCTTTTAAAACTGTGTTTTGACACCCTTCTCATGGTTTCAGAATCAAGAGCCACAGGAAAGAACAACACTGCAACCAGAGCTGGTATGACAAAGATCAGCGGTTATTCGGTGTGACTGTGTACGTCGTTTTCATTTCCTGTCCGTCCCATCAGCTTCCTCCAGCCGGAGGGACGAACCGTCAGTCGACGACGACGACGACGGCTGGACGAACGTCTCTGTGAAGAAGGCAGAGCAGAGGGGAGCCGGGAGGAAATCCATCCACACAGCTCCACACTTGAGTGTCTCACAGAAGCACCAGTCCTGGGCGCAGGAGACTCAAGGTAGCGATTACAGTATTTAGGTGGAAGAATACACGGCGAATCCCCAGTGTGGATATCCCACCGCACAAGCACTTTGCCTGACGGTTCGCCTTCTGTTTCCTCCAGAGCCGCCGTCAAACTCCGCCGAGCTGCAGTGGGCGAGCCAGAAGGAGGCTAACGACGAATGGTCTGGTTTCAGTGAGTGTCCCCACAACCGGTTCCGTAAGAGGGTCGTGCTTCAGCCTGTTTACCCTCCTGTTGCTGTGTGTTTACTTCAGCCAGGACGGCACCAGTAGACCCCAGCTCTGACTGGTACGCCCCGGTAGAACACTGGGGAAACTACGAAGGGCTTGCTGTGATGGTGGCGCCTCCAGTAAAGCGAGAGCCTCCTGCAAATAAGGTTTCATGAAAACAACTTCCAGTGTCGCCTTTATTTGGGCCATCAAATTCAATAGCGACGCAGAAGTTTCAAACTCTTGCAGGATCCTCTGCATCTTTCAAAAGATTCTCGGTTTTAATTTTTTAGGTAGCAGAGTCAGAGAAGAACGGGGAAGATCCCTCCAATGGAGCAGCCGGAGCCAAGAAGAGGAGGAGGAGGAAGAGAAACACAGAAGGGGAGGGCGCTACTGGCGTTCAGGTATGATGACGTAACGTAGCATTTCTGTTCTGTTTGTGTGCGCGTATTAGCATTAGCATGCTGTTTTAGCAAAACTGTCACTAAAATCATTGTTTGAATGCAGGCAGGGAATCTTATTGCAGCCCCTGCCGACACTCCTGCACCAGTCTCCAAGTCGCAGAGTCCCAGCGTCTCCTCATCTCAGAGTAGGTGTCGACAGCTGAGGTCCTGGTCTCATCTGGTCTCCACGAGCATTTTTAATCATCGCTTTTAATCTAGCATTAGCAACACGCTGCTTGTTTCATTCAACTCTTATTCTGTGCAGAGGGGCCGCAGCACAGCGCGCAGCCTCCAAAATCCACCCAGAAGAAAAAGGCCCGCAAGGAAATATGAAGCCACAGCCCAGGATCGATTGCAAATGATTGTCGAACATGTGACCAGCAATAATTACCACACGCTGGAGTTTCTTCCTGAGTAAAAGCAGCGATTTCATCAGATAGCTTAAAAAAAAAACAACATATATCACAGGATTATCTGAGGAAGGAGGTAAAAATGTTCTCACGTGGACTGAAAACTAATTTGCACTATTTGCAATACTGCAAACGCTACATTTTCATGGAGGCGGACTTGAAGTGCAGGTACACACTGTATTTTTGTAATATTATATTTTGCAGCGCTTGTTTAATTATTTGACCCAAACACACGCTTGGCACTTAGATATTTTCCTATTGGATAACGTATATCACATGTGACATACGTCTCTGTGTCGGTTCGTTCACAGCTGAACAGGTGAAGGCGAAAGATTTGGCTCCGTTCAGATGAAGGATTTTATTTTTGGCCTTTAAAGCCTCAAATCGGAGCACTTTCAATGCAAAGAAATCGTGTTTTCTGTGGAAATCCTCCCCCATATCAGCTCTTTTAATTTTCCAGACATTCTCTGTCCTACTTAAATGTGATTCAGGCTGTATTAATAGTTGAATTTGACAGGTGACCGTCAACTGTTACTTTGAGTGCATGATTGTTGTCACCCAGCAGGGGGCGCTGTAATGTCACGTATGTGTAGGGTTAGATGACGCAGTAGCACTATGACGTTTTGTCTTTATATGAATTTGATCGAGAAGACTTCATTGTTTCTTCTGCTCTGTGGTATTATTTTTTTAATTTAAAAACTATTGATTGTAAAGGGCTTTTCTAATTCTGTGATTGCACTGTGTAAATATGCTGTTGTTTTTAGGTCTTCTTATACTATATATATATATGCTCCTTATTTTCAAAATAAGGAGCATTTATCTTCTTTGGTTTGTGCTAGATTTCAGCATGCGCGTTGAGAAAGAATTTTAAAAAAATAACAGATTATGTGGAGCGAGAACGAACCAGAAGTACACTTAAAATGAATTCAATTTAATTGCCTTAAACTATTTATTTTCAAAAATGCATCTTTTTTATAGTTTCTATCCAGGGAAAGCGTTGTCATTAAAAATACAATTACGAGCATGAATTTTACATGAAATAAAGTCTCTGTCATTAATTGTTATTACTTTATACTGAAAATGTTTTGATAATCTGGATTTGGTAAATCAATATGAGCTAATTAAGCTTTTATTGATAAGTAACATCAGTCTAACGTATTTATAGACTTGAATAAAACGGTTATGTGATTTTTTATTACTAATGAGAGTTGACTCGTGTTTTTATGTCAGCCAGCCATCTTCTGCCACTTATCCGGGGTCGGGCCGTGGGGCAGCAGCCTAAGCCGGGAAACCCAGACTTCCCTCTCCCCAGCCACTTCATCCAGCTCTTCCGGGGAGATCCCGAGGCGTTCCCAGGCCAGCAGAGAGACTTAGTCCCTCCAGTGTGTCCTGGGTCTTCCCGGGGGCCTCCTCACCAGGGAGGCATCAGGGAAGCATCCTGACTAGGTGCCCGAGCCACCTCATCTGGCTCCTCTCAAAGTGGAGGAGCAGCGACTCTACTCCGAGCTCCTCCCGGATGGCAGAGTTTCTCACCGTATCTCTAAGGGAGAGCCCAGCCACCCTATGGAGGAAGCTCATTTCGGCCGCTTGTACCCGCAATCTAGTTCTTTTGGTCACTACCCCAAGCTCATGACCATAAGTGAGGGTAGGAACAAAGATCGGCTGGGAAATCGAGAGCTTCGCCTTTCGGCTCAGCTCTCTCTTCACCACAACGGGCCGGTGCAGAGTTCACATTACTGCAGACGCCGCACCGATCTGCATGTCGAGCTCCCGCTCCATTCTTCCCTCACTCGTGAACAAGACCCCGAGGTACTTGAACTCCTCCACTTAGGGCAGCATCTCCTCCCCTACCCGGAGAAGGCACTCCACCTTGAGAACCATGGCCTCAGATTTGGAGGCGCTGAGTCTCATCTCGGCCACTTCACGTTTGCTAACTGATCCAGCGAGAGTTGGAGGTCACAGACCGATGAAGCCAACAGGACCACATTATCTGCAAAGAGCAGAGATCCTGAGGCCACAAAACCGGACCCCCTCAACACCACAGCTGCTCCTAGAAATTCTGTCCATAAAAGTTATGAACAGAATGGGTGACAAAGGGCAGCCCTGGCGGAGTCCAACCCCACTGAAAACGAGTTCAACTTACTACCAGCAATGTGGACCAAGCTCTGACACCGGTCGTACAGGGAGCGGACAGCCCAAATCAGGGGGCCCGACACCCCATACTCCCAGAGAACCCCCCACAGGACTCCCTGAAGGACACGGTCGAATGCCTTCTCCAAATCCACAAAGCACATGTGGACTGGTTGGGCAAACTCCCACGCACCCGCAAGGACACTGCTGAGGGTGTAGAGCTGGTCCACAGTTCCACGGCCAGGACAAAAACCGCACTGCTCCTCCTGAATCCTGAATCCGACTGGATAGTCCACTGGTTCGACTATCCAGTGGACCCTCAACTCCAGTACCCCCAAATAGACCTTGCGGGGGAGGCTGAGGAGTGTAATCCCCCTATAGTTGGAACACACCCTCCGGTCCCCCTTCTTAAAAAGAGGGGCCACCACCCCGGTCTGCCAATCCAGTGGTACCGCCCCCGATGTCCACGCGATGTTGCACAACATCCAGAGCCCTAAGGAACTCCGGGCGGACCTCATCCACCCCCGGGGCCCTGCCACCGAGGAGTTTCTTAACAACCTCGGCTACCTCAGCCCCGGAGATACGAGAACCCGCCCCCGAGTCCCCAGGCCCTGCTTCCCCACTGGAAGGCGTGTCGGTGGGATTGAGGAGGTCTTCGAAATATTCCCTCCACCGATCCACAACATCCCGAGGTCGAGTGTTTTTATGTATTAAATATAATTTTAATTGCTTCATATTGCCGCTTTAATTGTTATTTTAGTCATCAATTTTGGATTTAAATTTTATTTTTATTCTAGATATTTACGGGTTGAAGCTACATTAAGATTTATGTTTTTTTCATTATTTTATTTTCAATTTTATTTTTGCACTTTAGGCTGTTGAGCTTCTTGGAAACAAGAATGGAGGAAATAAAAACACATGTAACATCAGGACCGGTCAGATATGTTTCTTTCTCGTCTAACTGATCTCAGGTCTGTGATCCTAACTATAGCCGGACAGACGCGGGGCCGCGCTCCCACGTCCTGACCTCCTTCTCTAAGTCTTTCCATCCCTTCTCCATCCCAGTTCATTTAGGATTTACCCATTTTTAATCTCTCCCAATCTCTCCATCCATTCAACCTTCAAAGGGAAATCGTTTTTGTTTTTTATTATTTTAGATTATGTGAATGCGCCACAGATGAATGATCATTTTCCAGACTGTTACTGCCTTTTACTTTTTATTTTCTAACATAAATAAATAATACGTAGTTATGTTTAATACATTTTTCGCTGACTGAATTGAACTTTTCTGCATCAGACCTCCAAACGTTGGAGATGAGGAGTTTTTTCAGGTTTCTCTGATTGAAACACAGCTGCTCTGCTGACTGGAATTATTTTACATTTGCATTATTAATTTTGTGTGTAGACTATGACGCATTATGATTCCGTCCATCTGCGGACCCTGCTTATTCTCTTGAGTATGCAGATTAATCCTCTCTGTACCGCTATGTTTAAACTGTAGGGCTCGCTCTCTCTCTCTCTCTCTCTCTCTCTCTCTCTCTCTCTCTCTCTCTCTCTCTCTCTCTCTCTGTGTGTTTATAGGTCTCTCCCCTCCCTCCCTCTCTCGTCTCGTGAACAGGCGATCATCGGTCCAGACCCTGGAGGTTACCTTTACCGTTACCGTCACTCTTCTTCACGTTCTCCCACCAGGGACGCCGACGCTGCTCATTTCTCGGACGTAGCTGTCTTAAATCGTCCGTTTTCAGAAGCCTTCATGAACTAGTTTCCAAATTCAGACCGTAACGAGGATGATTTCGCCGTGGGACCGGTGGTACTCGACGAGCTGCTGCCTGTGCTGCCATGTCCGGACGGGCACCATCATTCTGGGAGTATGGTACATGGTAAGACCCATTTTTCACCCCTTATCTGCCCCAAACATACGCAAATGTGGTTCAGATGTGGGCAAGAAGCGCCCCTGAGAGGCTAAGTTAGCTAAGGCTGCTACGCGTGTTCTTCATTTATTCTCGTTTTCCTGATTTAAGGTCAATTAAACACAGAAAACGCCATTATATCCACTAAGTCGTCGTTACATGAATTAATTGTTTTGCTGTAAACATGTATTTAAATAATTTAATAGGTCGTATTGATTTTATAACAGATATATTTGAGCAATAAATGCTCTGTTAAGATGACCCTGATGTTACACCCATTTATTTGAGGCACTAATATTCTTCATAGAGTTTGTGTCTGTTTTTAACCCAAAGTTTTAAATATAGTTCGGTAAGCCTGGTTAATCCCTGGCCCACAATTAGAAGAGTTTAGGACCTTTCTCTACGCACTGCTGGACCTCAATTTGAGGGCAAAAATAGAATAAAGGACACCTGACATTCATTAAAAGGATACATTTATAGTCAAACTTTACAGTTTGGACTCTTATAAAGACTAAAAAAAAACATTGACAAGAACATTGACACACATTTAATAAAGTATTGAATGGGTTATTATTAGAGAAACACCCTTGATATGCTGAACAGCTACTGTTAAGTAGATATAATTCATTAGGGGATCAAGTCCTTTGGAATTTACATGCTGAATTCCACCGTAAATGTGTTGGCTGTCCTGCCTCCCTCAGCTCATCAACGCCGTGGTCCTACTCATCTTGCTGTCGGCCCTAAATGATCCGGTCCAGTACCGCTACCACCTGACCAGCTCTGAACTGGGGACCGACGTTGACGTCATGGACGATGCGAGTGAGTGCAACCGTCCGTTCAGAGAGGGGCGTTTGATCCGGTGGGCTCGGTGAAGGTCGGCAGCGTGTCTGCGAAAGCCTCGTGCAGAGCAGCTTTCTCATCTTTTCCCAGAACGCTACTCTCAGCACAGACAGAGCTGAGTCGGCTCCGTATTTTGGGTGCTTTCCCCCCTCCAGCAGCGATCGTCATCACAGTCGCCTCTGGAACGCTGCGGATTGTGTCACTGACCGCTCTAATTCTCCGTCAGATTAGGGCGGCCATCTTGTCTGACTGCAGCCCGCCTGTACGGCATTGTTGCTGTGGTTGTTGCTTCGTAATGTCCTGCATGTGGTTCTGATGGTGTTGTTCTTCTGCAGATATCTGCATAGCCACTGCAATATCCCTCCTCATGATCCTGATATGCGGCATGGCAACATACGGCGCATACAAGGTAAACAGACAAGAGGCTACAAGCTACCCGGCCTGGGAAGCCTGTCCACCTTTGACCTCTTGACCTCTGTCTCTCTCACAGCAACATGCAGCCTGGATCATTCCCTTCTTCTGCTACCAGATCTTTGACTTTGTCCTCAACACGCTGGTAGCCATTAGCGTGGTGGTTTACCCCAATACGGTGCAGGACTACCTCCAGCAGCTGGTGAGGACCTTTCATGACCAGGTTTCCACTCGTTTAACACAGACTCAAACACTGGACACGCTGTCTGTGTAGATTCTCATTCATCCAGATCATAGTTATCCAAGGTTAGATATCCGCGTGCAGCTGGACTTGTTGAGGTTTCCTTGAAGACGTTTCGCCTTCAGCTTCTTCAGTTCTAAACTCGCTGAGGGCAGAGCTAGAAAATATAGCCCTTGTGGACCATTAGTGTGCTAATGATCTGGGTGGTCACCTGGCAGAGTTTCAGTTGGGGTGCTTCCCCGTTGTCTGCTGGGTCACATGGTGATGAGTCACCAGGTCTTGTACCATGTGACCCAGCAGACAAATTCAATTCAATTCAATTTTATTTATATAGCAACTTTTACAAAATATTGTCTCTAGGTGCTTTAAAGAGGCAGAAACCCAGAGCCTGAACCCCCAGGTAAGCACAGGGGCAAGGAAAAACTCCCTTTTAACAGGGAGAAACCTTGAGCAGGACCAGGCTTACAAGGAGGAACCATCCTGATGAAAGTCAGCTGGGTAAAGGAGGAGAAGAAGAGGGAGACAGGACAGAGAATAGAGAGAGAGCGAGAACACAGATACAATCAGAAATACAAACATATCAGACATAATATATATACATAATACAGCATAGCAGGTTGTTATGAATAGAGGAACGGTATAGGCAGGTTTTAATAAAAAAGGGAACAGCATAGGCAGGTGCTAACAGTGAACACTGGGTTTGTCAGAGACCGGGGTCCGTGTAGCATGAAGGTCTGGAGATGGAAGACCTGCAGACAGAGAGAGAGAGAAGAGGGGGAGAGGCACAGAACGGCAAGGAAGACTGGACACACTGATAAAAGGGGAAGCACCCAAACTGAAACTAGGTGAACGACCCTGCCGAGGGCTCTCAGGTGACCACCCAGATCTTTAGCATGCTAATGGTCCAAGGAAACCTCACCAAGTCCAGCTGCACGCAGAGATCTAACCTTGGATAACTAGACATGCTGTTTCTCTGTGTGTCTCTGTGTCAGCCTGGAACGTTCCCTTACAAAGAGGACATCATGTCCACCAACAACATGTGCCTAGTTTTCGCAGTCCTCATCTTCATCGGATGCATCCTCTCCTTCAAAGTAAGCTTTGGCTCTTATTCATCGTCTAAAACAGAACTGGTGTTTTTATCAGTGTGATTACCTCCTCGTGTGTTAGGGAGCATACGGCACGCTTAATGACTCCGCCAGCGTGGGCATCCTCCATGTTCCTCATGAAATGATCACGCAGTCAGAGAGCAACGGGTCAGGGCCGACAGGAAGCCATCTCCTGTCAGCTTCATTTCCCCTTAACGCACCCACAACTCTGCGGGCGCAGCCGCTCTGCCGTGAGATGGGACGTGACGTTGCAGTCAGCTGTACAATCACATCACGCTGTTTCTCCTCTGAGCTCAGAGGGAAAATGTTCTTGGCAGAGCGGCGCTTTTATGACAGCCGGAAGATAACCACCGGGCTGGGTTGAAGAAGTCAGTTCAATTTAATTTATATAGCGCCTTTTACAATGGAATTGTCTCTAGGTGCTTTACAGAGGCAGAAACCCAGAGCCAGAACCCCCAGGTAAGCACAGGGGCAAGGAAAAACTCTTTTTTTAACAGGAAGAAACCTTGAGCAGGACCCAGCTTACAAGGAGGAACCATCCTGATGAAAGTCAGCTGGGTAAAGGAGGAGAAGAAGAGGACAGAGAGAATAAAGAGAGAGAAAGAGAGGGAAGGAGACAGATACAATCATAGAAATACAGACATAATAGGGAGAACATAGATACGGAGCGTTGAATACACAGATGACGTGATCTCCTCAGATGTAGCAGGTCAAAGGAAGGGAACCCTTTCACGAATGACCTCCAGTTGCCGTGTTGGCCTCCATTCCGCTGATATTTGAGTCGCTTGCCTGGAAAAGGGCCAGATCTGACCCCTCAAGGACACTTTCGGCTCCCAGCACCTGCTAACTGCGCTGCAGAAGCCAACTTCCTCCGCTTTACTGCACTTGGTGATGTCAGCAGCACGCAGGAGGAGAGGCACTACCCAACACGCTAGCAGAACTTTCAAGCCAAGCTTCCAGCTCCGAGGCCTTACATAAACGTCACTTAGTAGGCTCAGCGGGCTCCCGTGCACAATAAAGCTGTGTTCTGCTGCGGGGCAGGCCCTCTTAGTGCCACCACACTCCTTTCAAGCTCTCATTCTCATTCCCTCGCTGTCTGTGCTCCTCCTGTGGACAGGCCTACCTGATCGGCTGCGTGTGGAACTGCTACAGATACGTGAGCAGGGGCACCACAGAGGTGCTGCTGTACGTCACCACCAACGACACCACGGTGAGCATTCACCTCCAGCCTCTCCTCCCTCATCTCAAGGCCATGTTTAAAATGCCAGAACACACACACACACACACACACACACACACAGGCTCTCTTTGTCTGCACGTGTGTAATCACACGTGGTCATTAGCATGTGCATCAAATGCTAGGCTCTTTTGTTTTTATGCAGACCTCCACTGCGTATTTTCTATTGCAGTTGAATGAGTTGGAATGAAAAGGTCAAGAGCAGTTTCCTTTTTTTTTTTCTTACGGTTTCTAAGAGGTTTGGGTTAATGACTGAAGCTAACAGAAGCGCTGTCACACACCCCCTCCATGCGCCTTCCTGCACAGATGTGTGTAGCATTGTAACCCTCCAACCTGTGCCAACATAACAAGGGTACAGGCCTGTTTTAAATGTAAAAGCCTGCACAGAAGTGAGTAGACTGCTGAAGGAGACTGCGGGAAAGCACAGATCTGTTGGAATCGATGATTGAAGACATCAGGTCTCCTGGAGGATCCAGGTTATCCTGCCACCTGATTGGCTGTCTGCGCCGCGTCCCGTCAGCAGTGACCCACGGGGCCTCTGAGAGGCTTTACCACCGTCACGCTTTCCATTTGTCCGTCAGTAATCCGGGTTTATAAGACATTAATCTTCCTCACACCTACCGCCATCTCCATACCTGATGCGTCATCACCCGTCTGTCACTTCGTCCTTGCCGTCGCCCTGACCCGGGTTCATCCTTCCAGCGGGTTTTTTTTTTTTTTTTTTTTCCCCCCTTTAACCTTATCAAAGCAAATCGACGTGTTAACCCAGGAGGCTCCCCCTCCACATCGCCTGTCTGCGGCCCACAGCTGGGTCCTTCCTCCACAAACGTTAGCAATGAAGCGGATTGTTCTGGAATCCTGCTGAGCTCTGTCGTCTTCAGCTGCCCATCGATGACACCTCAGTTCCTTTTTGACAGCAGAAGTGAGGTTTAATCCTGATCACAGCTAAAACCGTCATTTCTGCCAACTCAAATCATTAACTTTAAAAGCGGGTTTGGAAAGCGACGTCAGAGACTTCCTGGATGGAGTGAACGTTCTGAATACGAGTTATGTGTTGTGCTTTTAGACGGGGGGCAAGGGCGGGGTGCTCAGCACCTTCCTCCTCTCCTCTGCAGCTGTGTGAAAGATCTCTCCATCTATTTTTCCTGCTAGGAAGCTGCCTGTGTGTCTGAACAGCGCTTTATTGCCTCGAACATCAAGTACCCAGCTGCTTAGCTGCTGTGCCTTTATAGAAAAGCTATTAAAATGCCCTGGGGTCACCCCCCCACCCCTGTATCTCTGTCCGCCCTCCTTTCTTCTTATGGACATGTTACATAATTGCTTGTCCGCTTCATTTCAAATCCTCACTGTGATGTGTTTGCCGGGCCCTGGCTGTTTTTGCCATCACATGCCCTCAGAGCGTATTCTCTGCCTCTCTCTCTCCTCTCCTCTCTCCCTCCCTCTCTTTCCCTGAATTAGCAGCTCTGGTTTTATAACGCTGTTTCCAGAGAAGGTTAAGTCATTCCTGATGGTTCTGAGTAAAAAACTAGTTCCAGGTGGTAGCGTGGGCAGCAGGAGCGGGCCGGGCCCATAACCCAGAGGTTGCTGGATCAAAACCACCAGCTACTCGACCAAAACAGAGCTGAATTCACTGTTCTATGTAAACAAGGCCGACGTGAGAACTACCTTAAAGTCAGGCCGATCCCCCCCCGTGATTATCTTTGCTTTAACAAGTAGAAAAGGCTAAAAATGATGTCGTACTTTTGGGCTTGACACGCGTGATGTTTGTCCTTCTCAGGTTCTGCTGCCCCCGTACGAGGAGGCCATCGCCATCCCTCCGAAAGAGCCCCCTCCCCAGTATATGGAGGCGTGAGAGGCCCCCCTGTAGGACCCTGCACCCCGACCAGCCCTTCCCATCAGCCTCCTCTCCCCCCCAGAGCAGGAACATGACAGTGGCTGGACCCCCGCTTGTGCAGGCAGAGCCCCCATCCCTCTCGTCTCCGTTATGGTCCAAGGTCGGTTTCAGGACTCCGCCCAGTCCCAGAACACCGACCCTACCTCTGGGCAGGTGCTGTTCCCTTGACTCGACCAAACTTTCGCACACCTCGAACACGCCATCCTGACTTACTTTGCACTTTTCTACGAGCACCAGTACGGCCAGCAGCTGTTAACCTCCAATACTGTGACCCCCCCCCATCGTCTTTGTCTAGAAACAACCTGAAGAGAGAGCCAGAAGTTACACAAGAGCACTTTTTTTTAGAGGTTGACAAATTCCATGCTTGAATGTAACGCTGAGGTATTTTTGTAGGACTTTTTTGTATAAAGGTGGGAGAGAACGAGGGCTGTCCTGCTGCGGTGTAGCTCGTCCTGTGAGAAAGCGGTCCGTACAGCTGCAACCCATCGACTGCGACTTCCTGTTTGCTGATATCGATCCCGCGTTTGCTCCCCGCTCCTTTTCCTTTCTGTTCTGACGTAGATACAGATGCCAGGTGAAGCACTTATCAAATTATGGTCGATGGAAAGTGGACAAACAGCAGTTTTCTTTCACGTTACTATCTTTGTACCGACAGGAGCGTTGTCTCAGTTTGTTTTTTTAATGGATCGTTACGTACAATCAATTTTTTTTTTTTTTTATTCTTTCCCAAGCTAACTTTGTTAGCTCGACAGCATTTTTTCTATAAGGACAGGATGTGGTGTCAGACTGTGTGTGTGTGGGCAATACGTTGTAAGTCTTAGGTCATCGGTGTGTAGTCTTCTTTTCTTTTTGCACATGCAGTAATGTCGTGCGATTTCTGTAGCTGGTCAAATTAGGATGAAAAGTGGTGATACCCTAGCATAGTAGCAAGAAAATATAGTAATATACAGAACAAGAAGCTAGAGAGGATATAGTAGATGCTCGTGTTTGCCTGGAACAATTTAGGCAGTAACCGCAAAACCAACAATATAAAAAGATTGTGTTAGAATCTGATTTCTTCTCCACAGCTTCCTGTTTAGTACTTGCTATATATTTTTTTTTAAAAGGCCTCCTAATTCAGGCTATGCAATGGTGTATTGATTACCCGAGTCCCTGATTCGAGTCAGAATTCCGCAGTATAAGTGGGAATATTGATGAGTCAACAACAAACAAATCTCCATCAGCTACTTCGGCCAATCACAGTTCAGCTCTTTCAGAACGCCGACACTGGCGTCAGACTCAGCACTGATAACTGGGGATTCTGGAACAGTTCAATTGGTGTTTCAGAAACTCAAACTCAGGTAAATCTGACTCGTACCAGACTCACCGTAACTTGGACTCTGTACTGATGAGCTGAATATGAACACGTTCAGTGGAGCGGTCGGTCGTAAAACCATCTCCTGACCCCTGCATCATCCTCCCTGTGTGAATATAAACGCCGCTTCTGCAAATCCAACAAATGTGCAGCTTCGAACCAGCAGAAGGAACCATGCAGCTGCAATTCTGTTTGTTTTATCAACAGCAGAAACAGTGGTTAAGGATGAGAAACGAATGCTTGACTATAAACTGGTCCAAACTGGTTTCTAGACACACTCTTGTTGGATCTGCACAGGCTCATGTCGCCAACTCTAATAAAAAGTCAAATCAATTAGTTTCATCTGTTTTTTTCCACCAGTTGCGCTGTTGTAAAATGCCATAAATTGGATGTACTTGAATTTCTTTTACAGTTAAGACTTCATAAAGATATTAAAGTAGCCATTTTAGGAATGATCCTGCAGACGTGCTGCCGTTTGAGGGAAAAAATGAAAAAAAAAAACTGGCAGATCAGGGAGGATTTACCCATCTGCATCAAAATGGAGGCCGGCATTACCCCGGGTCTGACTAAACACACGCTCACCTACTTTCTGCCTCTGCACCGGGGCAAAACCACTGACAAGTAGGTCACTTTCAGGCTCAAAGAGATGGTTTTGCCTCAGACCTAAAGATTACAGACAGTCTCCAGCATTGCACCAAGAAAACACTGAAAATGGGCCACAAGCAGAACACGATGGAAAGAGCCAACAGTTCCCCGCATGGAGAGATGGTACGTTCCGCTCATCTGCTGGAACTATAGAACCCTGATCAATAATGGAGGGTCTCTGAGGTTGGAACCTTTAGGCATGTTTATGCTGGTCAAACATGTTCTGTCGGCTATGTGGACGACCTCATTGAGGTTCCGCTGCACGTGAAAAGGATCATCTGGGATGATTTCATCCCATTTAACTGGGAATCAAGAAACCGGCTGAGGCAGGGTGGAAAAACTGGGCCAAACCACTCGGCGGATGCTGGCAGCTTCCATCTCCGTGTCAGAGTGGATGCACCGGCCCGCTGGTCTGGAAAGGCTCCGAACTCCAGCCAGATATTTGATTATGAGGTTACTTTTTAGGATTGAATAGAAAAACTAGTTTATTACAAGCACTGTTTGGAATTATCCAAATATCTGCAGTTATCAAATAGTTTGGCCCAGATATGCGCTTAAAAGTACAACTATTTTATACATCTGAAGCATCAAAGGTTGTCAAAGTGTGGACGCTTCCATCTGCTTGCCTGCCCGTTTAAAAAGCATCATCCCCAATGATTTACACAAGCGAAGATTGCCATCCCAGATAAGCAGTTGTGCAATTTTAACATCAATTTATCCACTGGGCTGAGTGAGTCATTTACACAGACGCCACGCTTTGTGACTGAAATTATGTAAGTGCAGCAGTTGCTGGATGGAATCATTTCCGGTCCGGCAGCCTTGTGTTAAACAGCTATGAAAAGGACAGAAGGAAATCCCTCAAAGCAGCTGTAAATATGAGCTGGACAACCCTCATCCCAACGGAGCTGAAATGCTGCAGGCACCCCCTAGTGGACAGATGCGGAACAGCATAATGTGAACAACTGATGTGATGGGATATTTAAGACACAGCAGTAGGTTCTGTTTACACCGATTTTATTAACAATATGGTTGGGAAACATTTCAACGCTTCTACTGAGGAGGTTGCTGCTGATCTGGCATGCTCCTGATGATGTCAGAATCACCTGAAAGTGTAAAGGTGTCAATTAAAAGTGTGCCACTAACAGCTTCATTTAGTCAGGACAGCAAGTCACTTGCTTTAACAGACAGGTCCAGACACAGAATTTCAGAGATAATGACCGTAAGGGAAATATTTTCTACTTGAGGTGGTTAATTAGCTGCAGAATCCACAGACTGGAAATGTCTAGGAACATTATTTCCCGTGCGCACAAAATAATACAAATAGAAGCAGCTAAACATGAAAACTCCCAAAGGACTCTATTTGTGCTACTGTTCTGCAGAAAAGTGAATGTAGATTAGGTAATTCATACAGGGGAAAGGCTAACAGGCTGCTAGATACCACACAGGTGCACTTGCTCAATGCTTCACCTTGGTATAAATGGAAATACCTACCACACTCTTTTTACAGACATAATCTTTTATATACACAAAAATAAGCTAATTCTTTTTAGCATTGTTGTGCTAGTCATAAAAAACAGGGACGGGCACTTACCAGGGTCGATAATGGCCAGTGTGCACACCCTGTAGTATTTTCCGCAGGCTGTGCCAAGCTCAATGTTGTTTCCACTGTAGTGGTGGACACCAGTCTTGGCCAGCATGGCATAATACTCAATCTCAGATTTCCTGAGACCAAAGAAAAAAAGAGCATACTTACAGTTACTTAAAGAGGCAAACGTCTTATCATACTTTAAATTCCATGAGTGTAGAGTATCTGAAGTTGTTAATACAGACCATTACTAAAGGGAATGAGCCATTTATTTTTGAGGTGGTTTTGATTATTTTGACCAAAGTGTACATATAAATGCACAGCCTGATGGCTGTTGTACATACAGAAACATGAAAAAAACGGTAAAGCATCAATGAAAATAATGAATTTATTTAAGAATCAATTTCAAATGTCAAAGCCTCTCAGATAATTACAAATTCTGTACAAATTTCAATGATGCAGACTATTTTTGTAAATGCAATAATACAATTGTCAGGACAAAATCAGGCTGCAGATTTAATCAAAACTAATTGGAGAGTTTAAAAGTCATTAACAAAATCAAAAGGGCTGCCAATTTTACCTCATTTTTTTTTCCAATTAAGAAACTACTCAGTCAGGTCATGAGTCAGATTATCAACCAAATGTCAAAGAAACTACCAATTTTCAACTCGGATTATACTACCCTAAGAAGTACAGGTGTGAATCTGAATATACCTGAGAGCTGGGCAGTTGTTTGCCAGGATAACCAGCTTGGCTTTTCCCTGACGGATCATCTTCTGGGACTGTTTGTAGCCCAGGACATATTTCCCACTCTTCATCACCAGCTGGAGACGGGAGTTGATGGACTCCATGGACTTTTTCTGAACAGATAAACACAACGTAAGCGACAACACACAGATTTTATAGCAAACTTCTGTCCGGGTTACACGCAAAATAGTCATTTATAAGGAAGCGGTAAATCATTTTGTGGCCCCAGTACTGACGTTTTCTTGCTGTTTAACAAAATTAGCGTTGTCAGCATTACCCACGCTGCCGGTGTAACAGCAACATTGCTGCCATTACAACGTCATCTCACGTCAAATATATATCTGCGACAAATAGGGTATTTAAAGCGACAAGTCAGATTTATTTACACAAGCAACAAGTTAATACTTTATACGTTTATACGGAGAGCTAAAATGCTAGCTAGCGGGCCCTGATGGTAACACTTCTCCACGTGAACTAGCAACCCAGACCAGATGCAGCGCATGCAGTCAGGAGCGAGTCGACGGAACTCACCGTTTTCTTTGCAGCCACCATTTTTGCGGTTTAGTCCCGACCGGCCAACCTGCGGATGACAGAGGAGAGGGTGAGGTAAATCCGTGATGTCTCGGCACCAAGAAAACAATAACATAACTGAACATTGTCGAGTATTTAATGTAAAAATTCAGAGCTCGCCTTACTGTGGATTAAGTCCAATATGGCCTCGGAAAGAAAGGAAGTCCCATCGTGCATTGCGGTTCTATCTGCCGGCGGACCTGCGCGCATCAGTACTGCGCATGGTTCCGCATGTCTGCGAACAATGGTTCCGCTTTAGACTGAACAGCAAACTAAATAATAAAAGGATAATTTAAATAAAAAACATTAAATAAAAAATGCCTGTAGTCATTGCAAAGTCTTATATATTTTTTATTATTCTGGAAAATAATCAACATTTAAACTGTACACTATACACATATGCACTAATAAAAAAAAAAAACCGAGAATAAATCATTTTCCCTTTAACTAAAGAGGACCAATTTAAATTAATGCACACGTTTATGGAGAAAGGTGGAGTATATTTAAAGAAATTAGGAAGTTGTTTAATTTCTAAATTACGGAGATCTCAAATATGAACTCTTTCATCCATTAAATTATTAATCTTCCATATTAGAAAATGTAGATTATTTTATCATCTAAAAGGATTATCAGATCATCTTATTTTACCCTGATATATTCCCCAGATGACCTTGCACACTCACATGATGGAAAACGTACCAATTCACTTTTCCCAGTCTCCCCCAGTGAGACTACAGATAACTCTAAATGAATAATGTAGCCTATTTTGTCCCTGGCCCAGCCTCTTAGAAACAGCCCCAGTTACAGCACACAACAGAAGACCTCACCTAACTGCGTCTGTTTGCTGAAGTGTAACCACAGCACAAAATGGCTAAATGCGTTTTCTTCGGGTGGATCGCCATGACCAAATACGCACGGGACTAAAGGAATTCGACCAGCGGTTTGTCACCTTTGCACCACCTCCCCGGGAACTACTGTGCGGAGTTCGAACCCTCGCCATTTACAGAGAGGACACCTGTGCACGACGTCAGCAGTGCAGCGAGTGTCTGTTCAACTCTTCCATTCCTCCGTGCGCAAAGGCCAGGATGGGATGCTCCACCAGCACTCAAACCTCAGCGGTAGATACGAGTCGGCCCAGCGCAAAACCCGAGGAGATGAACGGAGCCACCGTCACAGGTCAGCTTCAAAACTTTACTTTAATCACATCAGATAAACAGATGACTGCCATTTCACGCAACTATGTAGAACTGTTTTAAGTTGGAGCTTACATCGACTGTAATTAAATATTAAATGTTCCTATATATTCCTATATTTTTTTCTTACTTTTAGAAAAATATTCCAGTAACTTGTTTTTAAGAATTTGCAAAAGTATATAAACTCAAAACTTGTGTTTTTTTCTCTGCTGTTTTCATTACTTAAAGTTTAGGTTTAAATAGAGATGAATATTGAAACACACATTATTATATTATTATTATTATTATTATTATTATTATTATTATTATTATTATTATTATTATTATTATTATTACTACGAGTGTGAACGTTATTCCAATATGGTAGTTTAGCTCCTACAAGTTGCTTTGTCATAAAATGTTGTCATGGTCACCCTCATTTTCATACTTCATCATACATGTATTTGCACTGGTGCACTTTGGAGATAAGTGAAGTTTGTCCAGGAACATGCAAATGATCGCCTGTTTTTAGCGTCAGCGCTTTGCATCAGCAGGACGGGAATGTGTTCAGCAGGTAGTGGGTTCTGACCTGGTTCAGCCAGACAGAGACAGTGGAAGCAGATTTGGTGTCAGGCTACAGTTTCAATAGAGAATGACGAAGCAAAAACAGGACACAGGTTGGTTGTGATGGTTTACAGATGTCCTGACCGGTGTGTTAACACTGTTTCTGAAACAGCATCATTACCTGTTTGTTTGTTTGTGAAAAGAACTGCATTTTATCCTCGGCAAAGAAAGTATCTAAGTAATATAGTACTTAAGTCATTTCCTCCACAAAATACAAAGATACACTTCACAATAAAAGCAATCAAGACATAATAGATTTTGGAGGACTTGTTTTCTTATTTTCTAAGCGTTAAATCAGTTAAGTCTTGGGAAACGTGACGAATGATGTGTCTTTGTCACAGACGGGGAAGGTCAGTGATCAAGGCATCTTATTCAAATGATGTAAATCCTGCAGGAAATAATGTCTACAAGGAAGTGACACAAAATAATCACGCATCCAGTTTAGAACTGCTCGGTAAATAACACAGGCAACCTATGAGGTAAAATAAAACTTGGTAGTAGTTTCTTGTTAACAAAAAACTGCCGGTGATCTTGTTGACAGGAGCAGCTGGTGAGAATGGGAATGTAGCTGAGGATAGTGAAACCATTCCAGACCGGACACCTGCTCCCGGTGGAGATGCTAATCCTGCAGATGAGCCCGTTGCAGCTGCAGCATCTACGGAAAGCACGAATGAAGCTGCACCTGCGGAGAAGGAGCCGCAGATCGCTGCTGCTGCTTTGACCACAGTCACTGCAGCGCCTGCAGAGGCCCCGCCCACAGAAACGCCAGAACCACCTGCAGAGGCCCCGCCCACAGAAACGCCAGAACCACCTGCAGAGGCCCCGCCCACAGAAACGTCAGAACCACCTGCAGAGGCACCGCCCACAGAAACAGAAACACCTGTAGAGGCCCCGCCCACAGAAACGCCAGAACCACCTGCAGAGGCCCCGCCCACAGAAACATCAGAACCACCTGCAGAGGCATCGCCCACAGAAACAGAAACACCTGTAGAGGCCCTGTCCACAGAAACACCAGAACCACCTGCAGAGGCCCCGCCCACAGAAACAGCAGCATCTGAGGCTCCAGCAGCAGAAGGGGGTCTCATCTACACCTCCACAGCAAGGTAGGTTGGCCTGGAAAACAATCAGCACTGCCTGTAAGAACTAACAGTTTACATCTGCGACGTTTGACCCACATAAACCAACCTCTGAGTGAGTGTGAAACCCATCACCGTATTCTGAGAGACAGCAACCTTCAGCCTAACAAACGTGTGTTGCATCAAAGGAAGGAGGATCTGTAAAGGATGAGATGTGTGACTGTTCCCTGTTGGGCAGCAGTAACCTGAGCAGTCATCCACCTCCTGCACAGTGACCCCATAAACAGCCGTCCAATACGATGGCTGGACTTTGGCCTCTAATGAACACCCCTGGGGGTGGCCACAGGAATGTGTTTATAAGTCACATATCTGCGTTTAGTTAGCATTTAAGAACCTGTGGCAGCAGCTGAGTTCAATCATCTACAAATCCCTCTATTGGAACCATTTTTCACAGCTTTAATATTGTTGCTATCGCTGCCTGAAGGTGCTGTGACGCATTTTACCTTAAAAATAGAACAAGCAAAACCATTGAGTGCTTTAAGGAACCGAGAACAAGAGCTGGGCGACCATACTTGAGGGTTGTTACACTGTAAAAGTCTCAGGGCAGTGTCATCCCACAACAGTGGCCATTTCTCTGTAGACGTGCACGTGAGAGTTATTCGTGCGCCCACTGTTGCTTTATCAACTTTAATTTCCCTACCTGATGCAAATGGAGGCAGCTTTGCATACTGTTTGTGTCTCAAACACACCCCACCAGCCTCACGCTGTGGCCTCATTACTGTGCAGTGTGAGTCCTGGGAGAAACTAGAGCAGGCAGAGGTATCCGGGGCTTCCTCTGGCCGTGAATGACGCCTCTGTTTCCCCCGCGTGTGAGGGGACAGTATCAGGTGTTGCCATAGTAGCAGATATGTCAACACATTACTTTATTCAAGTAATTGTGCTGGAAACTCAGCAAAAATGAAGCATTTAAACAATAGGAATATGATTTTGGAGCTCGTGTGTGGCTTTTCCAGTTCTTGAATTCACCAAATTTGCAGAAACGCACGTGTAAATGTGGTTGTGTTTTCTTCTTTTCCCACAGCGACTGATTCAGACCTCCACACAGAGGAGGCAGCAGGTGGGTGTGAGACACACAATCCCGTAAACGGCAGAAAATATCGACACGATTAACAGAGTTCCCATCTGAACCCGGCAGAGGACGGAGCGTGTGTTTGACCATGAGTGGAAGTATGTTGAAGGTGTGTTTGTTTAGAAGAGACCACTTTGTTACCAAGATGCAGACCAAAAAAAAAAAGAGATCCAACCCTCATTAACACATCTGCAGTTTCTTTTTATTATCTGTATAGAAATTAAGCACAGAGCATATTTTTCTGAAAAAGGTCCTGTACGTTAATCCTAAATTAGATTTCTCCTAAAGCAAAGCCAAAACATATCAAATGTTTTTAGATGAGCAGGTGTTAATTTCAAAACTGTAAAAATGAAGATTTCCAAGACTGTTCCAGCTAGGTGTAAATAATGATACGACTTTCTGACAAGCGTGAAATGCGGTAATTTTCAGTAACATCTAGGGCAGAGGTGGGCAAACTAAGGCCCGGGGGCCACATGTGGCCCGATGAACTATTTAATCCGGCCCACTGAGCCTTAACAATTATTTCTCCAACAGCCAAATTAAGAAGGTTGTCAGCTTGATTAGTTAGAATAAGGTTCAGACCCCCCCCCCCCCCCGCCCCTTCACCTAGCATGCTAACATGTCCTCTCAAGAAGTTGGGGCCAAACAAAATTTTGGAGCTTCATCATCATCATCTCTAGTTGGACCAATTTACAGGGTCTTCAAAATATTTTCTCAGTCAATAGTACATCAAGACAACTTTTAGCTAACCTCTGATCCTCATTTGGGGGTTAGTTTCCCGCATCCCCTGGCCGACCCGTTCATCAGGATCTAAAACCCAATGTGGCCCTTCAGGCTAAATAACTGCCCACCCCTGATCTAGGGTGTGATGATGGTAGCCGTGGTGCAGGTGGGGTTTCTGAATTAGATTTTATCCTCTTAACCTGAAAATATAATGGATATAAATCATGAAGTATTTAAACAGGAAGGGCTGTAGTCCAGATGGTTGGGATGGTTTTAATAACCTGAATACTTTGAGGTTAGTTTAGTTTAGCCTGTGAGGTGGCTGGATGCTCAGAGGTCTGTGAGAGGCCCAACAACAGCCACCGCCTCCACCTCCACCAGTCCACCCTGAGGAGACAGAAAGAAGAGGATGAGGAGGGAAGGTCTGGGTTCGGGTTAGATGGAGTTTTCTCTCTGCTGGGAATCATTTCTTTTGCACTCACCCTGGGGAGGGAGGCGACCTGGTAGGCAGCCCTGGCCGGGAAGTTTCCGCTAAAAACTGGAGGTAGAAAACGGTCATGGCATGAAAACAGTTTCTAATGACTTTATAAAGTGCACTTAAAGGATTTCATTTACCAGATGATTTGAGCTTGTGTACATTCCTTTGAAATGGACAATTTTGGTATAATCTGTCCTGGTGAATGTGAAATTGTGAATAAAATGATTTTATTTTCAAAGGTTTGTCCAGCTCTTACTAGTTCAGCCTGTTTCAAATGTTTGCTATTTCTTTAAAAAGTGGGCAGCCTTTGTTAACCTTTGTGACTCTAATGCTGAAAAGGATATATCTAACACAAATGTAAACAATCCAGCAAGAGTTCAGTGACATCTTGGGAAGTTGGAGCCACGAGGCCTGGCCCGTCCGGTCCCTGGTGGGGTCAGCGAACGTTCCCAGGCTGTGGTTTGGGGTTCGCAGACCCTAAAGCGGGACGGGACGAGCCCGTCTCTGGGTCAGCGGTCCGCGCAGCGAAGCCTGCTGGGATGCTTAGGTTACATCTGCACGCCTTCGTGGTGGTGTCCGTGTCATGAAGCCATGACGCCATGAAGCTGCCATGACAACTGTCAGGATCCAGGAAGGTCATTAATGATTTTTAAATGTATGCGCTGTTACGCTGTAAATCAGTTCCCTCTCGTGTGACATGGTGATGGACTAATATCCTGCTACAATTTAAAGATGCAATTCAATTCAATTCAATTTTATTTATATAGCACCTTTTACAATAAAATTGTCTCTAGGTGCTTTACAGAGGCAGAAACCCAGAGCCTGAACCCCCAGGTAAGCACAGTGGCAAGGAACAGCTGGGTGTGAATAGATCGAGGGACTCACATGTTCGGTACACCTCGTTGACGCTGTTAAAATCACTGATATCGGCCAGAAGCACAGTCGTCTTCACCACTGAACACAGAGTCACAATACTGTTGACGCGCGGACAGGAAAGGCCACAGACACGAGCAGCTACAGTGAGGTTTCACCATTGCTGTAGTCACATCCAGCAGCTTTAAGGATCTCCCCCATGTTGATGAGAGCCTGAACGACCAAGTGGGAAAATGCGCCGATTAAATCTTTATTACATCTGTTATATTATCGTATCACTCACCGTGATCACCATCACATCACCACCACCACCACCACCACCATCCTCTTCGTCATCCCCATCTGGCCGTGTGAGCCTCACCTGTTTGGCCTGGGCCTGCACTCCTCCGTCCACCAGCTGTCCAGAGGCCATGTCCAGCCCCAGCTGTCCCGAGATGTACACTGTACGATCCACGACCACCGCCTGGCTGAGAGAGATGCACATACACACACACACACACACACACACACACACACACACACACTCTTTGATTTTGTCTTTCACACATTTGTTGGGAAATTGAAAATAAATCTGACAAATCCGCTGGGTTTTCATGAGGAATTTCTGCACATTTTTACCTCTTTTTTTTTCTGATCACCAGTCTGTACGCCAGGAGCAGCCAGTCTCTTACCTGTATATTCCCTGTCTGACGGGGGCCTTCGGGGTGTAAAGGATTTGTCGACGAAGCGCTGCCATTGCGCGCGTGTGTAACTGCAGCCACTTCCTGTACACAGCTCAAAGGCAAAGGGGCCGATAAATCAGGTGGGTCCAATGTGCACATTAAGTCCCGCCCTCATCACGAGTGCAACTTAGAACTATTTGACCCATGACATATACATCTTGAACAACATGTCTTATTCTCTATGACGTAATTTTGTGTTATTAAAATTGAAGTTCCAGAACTACTGATGCAAGGGATTGTGGGTAAAAACACATTTGTACACATGCAACACAATTACAGTCGGTAAGCTTTAAAATACCCTTTTAAATCAATCCCAACATTCCACTTTAGTTAACAAGGAGTTTTTTTATTATTTCTTGCAACTTCTGAAAACTATAAAATATTACAAACAAAATAAGTTAAGCGGTACAAACAAATGCGTACATTCCACTCCACAACCTCATAAACGTGAAAAACAATCATGTAGCCATGTCTAGAGCTGATTCGGGATAGTACAACATATTTGTGATTTGAAACTGAGCTTTTTATTGTACAGAGCGCATTCAGTAACAGCGAGGGCATGCATAGCTAACAAACACTCCGAGCTGGAGACGCGTGACAAAGAGCAAAAATATTAACAGCCGTAGCAGCTACCATATTTAAACCAGTGTCACACATAAAAAAAAAAAGGTTCAATAAATAAACTCTGAATGCATGTACATAAGCTGCACATAATTCATGAAACAAAGAATTTTTGACAACTTAAACACAGAAAAAAGAAGACAGGTCTACAAAGAGCTTTAAACTTTAGATGTCAGCTCATTTTTTTTGCCCATTTGCCAACAGATAAGACGGCACAACGGGTCTAGTTTAAAAACGTTTACTGTAACAGCAACCAGACTTATAGTCAATTAATATTGATAGTCCATTCAACATATCAATATGAGAACTAAAATCTGCACCTGAAAACTTGTTTCCTTCGCAAAGTGAGCCAAACTATCGTTAACATTTCGTAAGACAAAGTAAACACAGGGTTTTTGACAGCTGCTCTTATTTATAGTCTTCCTTGGATTGTTCCAGTTTTTAGCTTTGAGCACTGACAGGATATCTTGGTTCCTTCGGTAAAAGCGTCACGTCGTCAGAGCCTCGCGAGCATTTCTCATGTAGGCCAAAAGTAATGGAAATAACAGAAATGTGGACTCAAATACAAATTTGCAATTAAAAACAAAAAAAAAAAAAAAAAAAGCCTGGAAAACCAGATAGCAGATATGCAGCTGGTGTCAGAGCTGTGTTACAGTCGTTATCCTCAAACAGCATGTGTTCAGGGGTTTTTTTTTTAACAAGTAAACTGTTTCAGACTATTTTTGGTCTATTCTCTTGTGATCTATATGACATAAACTGTAGTTAATAAGGCTAATCTATAACTGTGAAATAAATGTCGTTTTTAAAAAAATTCATAGTAGAAAAAAAAAAAGTCAGACGGTATTTTGTGGTGGATTGTTGGGAGTGGGAGTCCAGAAATAAGCGTCCAAAGGGACAGAAGCAAATTAGTCACGCTAATAAAATACATTTCGACTTGCTTCTCATGTACAAGTATAGAAAATCATGCACCAACTCTCCTCCGTCATCGTGATTCCAGTCACTACTGTCCACGTCTATAAGAGGAAATGGATTTTAGCCATCACTAACCTTTTTTTTTTTGGTTTTTTTTTTTTTTTTTTTTTTTTTTAATATTTAACTGCTTGTTGTAAAAACTAGTTTTCGGGTTATTTAAGGCATTCGACATGATCCACAATGTCCTGATTGTCTTTGGTCAAGAAAAAGCCTCCACACCAGATATTTCCAACCTAGATTCTAAATTCTATTTACATGAAAAAAAAAAAAAAAAAAAAAAAAAAAGTCTGAGGGGGAAAAAAAAAAACCCCAGTCATCCTTGGCGTGCTCACCATGACTGTCAGGAGATCTGCATCCAGGGGGCTTTCTGCACTAGAGAGAGGGGATTTCCATATTTGCTCATGGGTATAATCACCAAGGTTTTGTTGTCTCTTTGGCCACAGTCCAGAGAATTATTCACAGTACAGCAACTTGACAGGACTGATTCAAAGGAATTAAGAATTTAAAAGGCGGAACAATTTAGAAAGAGCGTGGAAAAAAAAGGGCAGAGGAGTGCAGACCCCAGAAGAAAGCTGGAAACTTCATTTAGAGGCTGTTCAGCTGTCGGTCTGAACAGCAGCGACCTTCTAACAGAGACAGATCCATCTGCTCCGCTGAAGCAGTGGGAGCAGCGATTCCTGACGATCGGGTCTGGGGGAAGAGACCCGAGAGCGCGAAGGCAACACGAAGGGCCATTCAGAAGTTCTGTTGCCTTCTCTTCTTAGCGTCCATGGCGTCCAGGATGGGCTGTCTTTTGGCAGTATAACGCTGCCTGAGCTCCTCAATCTCCCGCTCCATCATAGGATCCAAGGCAGTGAGGCGCAGCTGCAGCTCCTCAAAGTCCAGGTTCTTCAGCTGAGTGGCAACACACACAGGAGAAAAAAAATAAAAAGAGGAAAGAGGACTCAGATTTGGGGGTTTATTTGGATTTTGCTATTTTGAGCAGCGCAAACTCATGGCAAATTATACTCACAAAGTCAAAGTCTCCGTCCTGAGGGACCTTCCAGTTGTCCGGGAAGACGTTCTTGGACTGGATGTGGTAGCCAGGCTCTTGCGGCTGGTTGTGGTTGTAGTTTTCCTGCTGCTGGGCTGCTTTGTTCGAGTCCTGCTTGTCAAAATAGTCCATGAAGGACGGACGCATGGGCTGCTGCGAGGTGGCGTGTCCTGTGGGGGGAGGGCAGCATGAATTAAAACCTGAAGGAAGCATTTTTCACTCCGTTTTGTGCATTCGTGGATGCTCACTCCTCATGGATCTCTGGTCTTCCTCCTCCTCCTCATCGTCGTCGCTGTTGATGACCATGGTCCCCAGGTCGGACTCCAGCATGGTGCTGCCGTGTTCAATCATGGTCTGCGCGCCGTCACTCATGGTGCTGGTGGCCCTCATGGTTCCTGCACCTTCTGAGCCCGACTTGACCATCGTGTGAGAGTCCACCTCGGTCTCCTCCTCCTGGGCCACACCAGACGCTCAGTCAAACAGTCTCTACGTACGACTGACCTTTCAGGAGACGTACGGAGTTGTCGTCTTCCTCCTCCAGCTCCCTCTGCTGCTCCTGCTGCCTCTTGGCCTTCATCTCCATGGCCTCGGTGATCAGATCTCTCAGGATTGTGACTGGTTTGGCCTGGCTGATGAATGGGTGCTGACCAATCACAGGAGCAGAGTGGAGACACACTTGGCGTCAAACGTCAACCCGGTCAAAAAGAAAAAAAAAAACGCTCCTCGCCGTCTCCAACCTGCAATAGCTGCGTGGCCGTCGCTCTCTGCTCTGGATTCTTGACGAGACATTTCTTCACAAAGTCCGTGAACTCGTCGGACCAGAGCTCGGGTTTCCTGAACGTAGGAGGGGGATTGGTGGGAATCATGAAGATGGCCTGAGAGAACATGAAAGAAAGTTATATTTGGTTACACATTAAAAAAAATGTAAAAAAAAAAAAGAAAACACAGTATCAGATGCACCCACGTCTTTATTAAACGATGACACTCACTCTCATAGGATGGATGTCAGCATAGGGAGGTTTTCCTTCCGCCATCTCTATCGACGTGATGCCCAGGGACCAGATGTCAGCCACGCAGTTGTACCCGATCTCTTGGATCACCTCTGGTGCCATCCAGAATGGTGTGCCGATCACAGTGTTTCGCTTCGCCATCGTGTCCTTTTGTGATTAAACAAACAATTCTGGCATCACTGTTATAAACTTCTAAAATAAAACACCCGCTTTGCTTTCTGTATACACCCGAAAAAGTAGCCTATTACCGTTAGCTGTCCGGCAACGCCAAAGTCTGCGAGTTTGGCGTGTCCCTCCGTGTTGAGGAGGATGTTTCCCGCCTTGATGTCCCGATGAATCTTCCTCATGAAGTGGAGATACTCAAGACCTTTCAGAGTGGACTTCAGGATAGTAGCAATCTCCTCCTCTGTCAGCTGACAACATAGAAATAAAATCAAATGTAACTCAATTGTGATTCAGGGATATGCAGTTTGATCATGTGCGAATTTGCTGCATTTCAGCCGTCGTGCACAGGCAGGCACAGGTATTATCTAAGCACACACACTCACCGTCTTGTTGCGCAGCCTGATGATGTCAGATACAGAACCGGCTCCACAATACTCCATGACAATCCACAGGTCTGTGTTCTTGAAATAACTGCCGTAGTACTTCACAACATAGGGGCTACAAACAAATAGCAAACACAGTGGCGTCTAAAAGAGAGCTTTCTCCAAACAAAAACTACAGATGAGCCGCCGTAGCTAAGGCACCTGTTTGATCTGACGTGACAACGGTGGAGTGTGGAAAGACTTATGACACTCTGATCAGAATAAAGGAGCCTTGATCTAAGTTGTATAGTATCAATAGTAGTTTATCTGTGTAGTGTCTGAACCTGTCACACTGCTGCATGATGGAAATCTCCTTGATGATCTCCTGCAGATCCGACTCCACGGGAACCTGCTTGATAGCCACCACCTGGCCCGACTCCTTATGAATGGCTTTAAAAACACTGCCATAGGAACTACGCGCACAAACAACATTAAGTCAGAATATGTTTAGAATGCCAATGAAATTACTCCATTTACACGATATACAGGAAAAGAAAGGCATTACACAGATGAAAAACACCTTCTTTGCAACTTACCCTTCACCCAGTTTTTCTAAAACATCGAACACTTCTTCTGGTTGTTTGGTCAAGCTGTCCTCGCTGAGCTTTTTTAGCTTGCTGTAAACGTAGAACAGAGCAAACGAAACTGAAGTCACAAAAACACGTAGTGAAACCAACGCAAACGTCGACATTGTCCAGGAGCAGTTGCATAACATAAAGACATGCATCCAGTCACTGACTAGAAATAGCTGCTAAAACAAGATGTGCAAGTATTGTCTAGCCTGAGAGTATTAAGGATTGTTGCATTGTATAAAAGTAATAATAAGATCATTTAATACAGAAAACGAGACGAGACATGCATACAATCTATTTTTAGGGTGTTATACATATTATATTGTGTCCGCATAGTTTTGTCTCCAGTGTTGCCAAGAAAGGGAAGAGGATCAACATAAAAAAAACAAAAAACCACAATATTTAATAACAATTTAAGATGCGTGAAATGTACATAATGCCCGGTTAATATCACGCCTAGAAAAGACAATAAAAGCACGATACATTTTAACATGTTGCTTCTGTTTATGGTCAAACGTGATCGCGTAAACGTTTATTTTTATCTTCACTGATTGGTAATTTTTACCAAAAGAGAACAGAAGCTAAGTTAGCCTCCGCTAGCTGAACAGCTACCGCCTACATTGGCCTTTTCAGTAGCTTACGATCACGTCTGAAGCCGGACAATACACACCTTTTGGGCGCAGACGGTTCCATGTCGTATAAATTCGAGAAACAAAATCTCTAACTGATATTGTAGAGTTTTAGCAGGTTGTATCAATAATCAAGATATGAACATTGTCGACTGACTCGATCGCTGTTGTCAAAAACTAGTGAAGGGGCAGCTGTGTGTCAGATGATGGACGATTTGGGCAAACAACCGTGTAGAGCGCCCACTGTTGGACCGGAGTAAATTAAATGTAGCAAAACTGACGTATTTCTTCTGACCAATGACAGTAAAGAATGCTTTGAGGTGAATTCCGTTTGTATACGCATGTGCATGTACGGATGTGTGTTTGAAGAGGTAAACAGCTAACATTGTCCGAGATTAGCGGTGAGATTTCATGATTTTCTATTAATACTACATTTTTGTTAGTATGTTCGGTTACCTGGAACACTTTTATTTTCTGCTACGATATACTGTGATCACAATGGCTTTCATAACACCACCATGCTGTCTCTGTATTAGCATATAACGAGTTTGACGTGACTCAGTTGACAAACTTGCTGTTTTACAGAAACTAAAATGGATACGCAGAAAGATTTACAGCCACCAAAACAGCAGCCTATGGCCTACATATGTGGAGGTAAAATGCAACTTTGGTTTATCTACTAGTTAACAGCATATACAGTACACCCGGTTTGCTAACGATGCTAACAGACTAGGGTAAATTTGCCTTTTTGTATCACCGATTTTACTTTTCCTCCTATACAGATTCAGTGTATTGTTCGTTTTCTGTTGAGCGTGAAAACTACAAGAGTAATAAATCCGCTATCAACTTTTACACATTTTTTAAAATGATGATGCATAAACTTTAAATACCCACTGCAAAGTCTCAGAATATTTGTAGGCACTTAAACACAAGCCTCAAACTTACTTTATTTAAATAATTTATGTGAATTTGCGTTCACTGCAAACTGTTGATGCATGCTACATTAAAAAGATAAATATTGTTTATTGCAAAGTATAAGTCAGCCTTTTTTTTTTTCCTCAAGAGTTGTTCATTTTTGTCTTTGCCTGCAGAATGTCACACTGAAAATGAAATAAAGGCCCGTGATCCAATCCGATGTAGAGAGTGTGGCTACAGGATCCTGTACAAGAAGCGGACCAAGAGATGTATCCTTGTGCTTAATATGTTTATTTATGCATATGATAAGAATATTATAAAGCTGTCAATTTCCTTGACTCTGATTTCAGTGGTTGTTTTTGATGCCAGATAAAGAAGAGGGGCAATCCTTCTGATTTGATTTACTACTTTGTTGTGGTCATGTAAATTAACCATCTTTCTGGCCAGTTTTACGTCTCTGAGTTTTGCTTTCATATCCCCAAACAGAATGATGGAAGCAAATCTATTTAAACATGTTTTTCACCGATAAATAAGATTTTGTATTTTGGGCAGCAAAACCTAGTCTCTATATGTTTTAATAAAACACATTAAAACGTTAAATATATTCTGTAAAATAATTTGTCAAGACAGTCTTTTTATATATATATTAACTCTAACCTATGTTATTAAAATCAGTTTTATTGAGCAACAATTTCTGAGCAGAAACAATTTTACTGGATGAAAACCTATAGCAAGACAGTAAATTAGAATTGCTTATTTTAAATTGTCCTTGAGGTATTTGAGCGTTTCTTAAACAGTTTCTTTAAATATCACATAAAACGCCTATTGTTTTGAGGAGTATATACTATTAAAATCCGTAAAGTCAGTAAACCAGCCTTCTCTCAGGGCTCTCCTTGTATTACAAGTAACTCCTCCCACTTCCGAGGCATTGTGTATTACGTCACCCGGTGGGCGGGGTCGACAGAAATCCCTAACCAAGCTGATAACTGCGGATCTGCTGCGGGGAGGGGAGGACCAGACTGGAACGCACTGCAGAGGAAGCGCAGCCATGGGGAACTCACAGGATAAACCTCCAGAAAGCGGAGGAGGATTGTTGGGCAGATCGAGTCAGCGGGCGGCAGACGGCAGAGCAAGAAGCGGAGGCGGAATGGGAAACCCCCAGAAGCCCAGCCCTCCGGAGAAAGGGCTGGTCAACGGGAGGGAGAACAGCCCGACAGTTGACACGAGTTACCTGAATGCCCCCGCTGGGGCTCTCCCTCCTCACCTGGCACGACTCAAGAATGAAGGGAACCACCTCTTCAGACACGGCCAGTTCGGGGACGCCTTGGAGAAATACTCACGGGCCATTGAAGGCTTTCCCGGAGCAGGTGCGAGGTTTTCTTTTTTTCCTGAGCCCAAAGCAAAATGGAAAACCTATCAGGTATTTCAAGAAAATTAGTATTTTTGGAAATAAATAACCTTTAGGCTTATTATTTGTAAAAGAAAATTATCAATTTCATTCTGTCACAGTAACACAGCTTGTGGTTTAATTTGAACAAAAACCCTTTTAAATGAATTATATTACTAAAAGTATGATGAATGTATCAACCAACTGAAGCATTTACTTATCTTTTGAGTTCTTTAACACATTAATGTGATCATGCACCATCACATACTGAGTGCAGCTTATTCAATTCACCTGCCTGATTATTTATCTGAAAATCACAGTCAGTTCTAGGCCTCACTGACGCCACGGCTTTATGCCTGCTTCAAATAGCAACACGTTCTGAGACACCCGTGTCAGATTTGTTCAGAATACAGTCAGCACTGTTTCAGAGTCCAGGTTGGCTTACAGGGATCCGTTCGTGCATCCATCCCTCCATCCATCCATCCATCCATCCATCCTTTTTTGTCTCCTCGACATCCCCGAGCGGCCTTAAACTGAGCTGTCTATGTTGTCCTGTTTTCTGCCCCTCTCAAGTCACAACAGTAGCAGAAGTTAGGCCTACAGAGCATCTGAACCTTGTTGTGATTTATCCCCCCCACCCCGCAGGCATCGATAGTCCAGAAGATCTGTGCATTCTCTACTCCAACCGAGCGGCCTGTTACCTGAAGGACGGCAACAGCACGGACTGCATTCAGGACTGTACCAAGTAAGTGACGTGCAGCTTTGTGCATTTGTCTGATTTAGTTATGTGTGAATGGCAATTTAATCAGTCCAGTGCAACTTGAGTTGGTCATTTCCCCCCTCAAATGTCCTAATTTCTTTCGTTTTCCCCCACCAAACCTCAGGCAGTTTAAGGGAATCCGTGCAGGTCCCTCTGTATGAGCGACAGAAAACACTGTAGATTTAAAAAAGAAGATGGTCCCTGTGAACATACATGTGTATGATGGGCGAGTGGAGACGAGCTGAGCCTCTGTCTTTGTGTCTCTGATCCTCTTAGGGCTTTAGAGCTTCAGCCCTACTCCTTGAAGGCCCTGCTGCGGAGAGCTATGGCCTATGAGTCCCTGGAGCGCTACAGGAAGGCCTACGTAGATTATAAAACCGTCCTGCAGATAGACAACGGGGTGCAAGCGGCTCACGACAGCGTCCACAGGTCAAGCGGCAACAGTCATACCTGAATATGAAGGTGTTGAGCGTAAAGGTCATCCAAGGGTTGGGATTACTCGTTTCTCGTGCACCAACCTGACCTGAGATTTAGCTGCTCGAAGATACTGATTATTAAACAAGTACTGGCTGAAGAGTATTGACTCTCCTCAGTCCTGTTCGATCTCTCTGTTGTGGTCTCTGCATCTACAGGATCACCAAGATGCTCATTGAGCAGGATGGACCCGGGTGGAGGGAGAAGCTTCCAGAGATTCCCATCGTTCCCCTGGCGGTCCAGCAGCAGCACCAACAGAAGCCGGTCAGTGCTGAAGTGGCCGAGGCCCGCGCGGCGCGAGCCGCCCAGGAAGAAGGTCGGTGACACCGTTTTTCCTCCAGTTTAGAGAGGCTGCCCTGCACAGGAAACTACAGATTCAGATGTGAGACAGATTTTACACACAACCTATAAATACAACTATATATTTAGCAATATTATATAAAAAATGGACGTTTTATATCTCTAAACATTTGTGTGTGTGTGTCTGCGCACGTGTGTGTGATTAATATTGCAGAGGGGAAGGTTATCCCGTGTTTAGTGCTGATGTAATGGAACAAGCTGGTTCAGGTTTCCAGGTTGTTTTCACTCAGCTAAAAAAGACTCCAGAAATCGTTCCTCATTCAATTTGTTTAAATATAATATGTTTCTGTAACATGACTAAATAGTCAGAGACATTTTCAAGTCAAACAGGCTTATTAATGCGACTCACAACAAGAGTTAACTCGCCGTTTGACTGTGAATGTGCACGAGTTTCCTGAGACCTCTGCTGATCAATATATTGAAAAAAGATCAGGTGAAGTCCCACCTCTGCTGCAGCTCTGCATGCACATCATCCCGCTTTATGAACTGGGGTAAAAGCTTTCGTACATTTCTGCACACAGCCAGGAGAAAAGAGGCCCGCGTCACGTTGCTGAAAGGAGAAGGTAACGATCTGGTGAAGCGAGGCTGCTTCCAGGAAGCTCTGCAGAAGTACAGCCAGTGTCTCACCCTGAAACCCGAAGAGTGCGCTCTTTACACCAACAGGTATTACAAACGTACCGCTACACTTTTGTCTCATTGCCACATGATTATTCTGGCGTTAACGGTCCATGTTGCATCTGTCATGGCTGCCGTTTACACACCTGCAGAGCCATTTGCTTCCTAAAACTGAATCGATTTCAAGAGGCCAAACAGGACTGCGACTCCGCTCTGCAGCTGGAGCCGAACAACAAGAAGGCCTTCTACCGAAGAGCCCTGGCTTACAAGGGTTTACAGGTGCGTTCAGTCCACTCAAACAACAATCTTTGTTTATAAATTGGATCTATTTTGGCTTCTCTTTTTGGGACAGGACTACCTGTCGGCCAGCAGCGACCTCCAGGAAGTCCTCCAGCTGGACCCCAACGTCCGGGAGGCCGAGCAGGAACTGGAGACGGTGACGTGTTTACTGAGACAGAGCCTGATGGAAGCCAGAGACAAAAACACCCCCAAGGTGAACTCTTATAGAGGTCACAAGTAAATAAGTCTTTATATGGTGCTATTGTGTTGATCTATGTTGACACTGTGAACAAACACGCGTGTTAATGTTCTGCAGGTGTGATATTTGTGCAGTTCAATGGGGAGGAATAATTACACACGTCTGGATTCAACAGCTTTTCTAAAGCCATGGACTGACAGTGAGACTTGGAATCGAAATGAGTGACTGTGAGGTCGACCTTGGATGACCTGCTGCTCTAAAGGTGTGTCCCAGCACAGCAAATGATCACTTTTATATGCAGATTTGTACAACAGGCCTAACAGAGAGGTGAGAAATGTGCCTTACTGAGATTTTTTACCAAAGCTGAAGGACTAAATATGCCAAGATTTGATGTAAAATGGTTTGTTTGGCTGAGCTGACCTCAACTGTCAGAGTAATTTTAAGGACAGGAGAATGTTTTATTATTGTTGTTGTTGTTGTTAATAATAATAATATTTGGTGTGTAATCACTTCTTTGTTACTGATCTTTAATGTACATGAGATCACATGTTCAAGATTCCATCTGACTAAGGTGACATCGTCATTGTAAGGGCACTAACCTTGACAGGGTAAAAAAATCCTGACAAAAATCAAACATGCTGCCTTAAAAGTGATCTAACCCTGAGCCCCAGCAGCATGAGGAACCATTGTTTTGGTCAACTATTAGTATTTTATTGCCCCTTACAGCTTTAGGTAATATTGTATCAACGCCATCATTTAATATTTTTAGGGACAGGAAAACAAAAGAGTTAAATAAATCACAAAATGTATCTCTGAGCATTTAATTTTCCGCAAAGCACATTGTGCCACATTGCTGCATTTTCCCATGCTTGTGAAAAAATGACTAAAAAAAGGAAAACACTGGAATGCAAACAGCATGTAGACTATGTAGATTATTTGAATGTAACTGTAAATAATAAACCAAATCTATATAATTATTTTCTTGTGCCATATTTTCCATTAATGTATTAACAGCCATTCAGTGAACACGATTTGACATTGTGTCGCCAACAGGGGCGGTATTACTGTGTGGAATTATGGGTGTACGAAACTACTGATAATGAGTTTGGCACTGAAATGATCCTTTATGATATATTAACAACAGTCCCAATTAAACCGCAAAACATTAATGTTTACTGTGACGCCACAAATATCCTATTTCGTCAAAACTCCGTTTTTAAGTAAAGTGTCGGTTATGAGTTTATGCCTGTTTTAACGATGTGTCCCAGTAGATGGCGCTGTGACTATGCCTGCGCTCGTTTGAAGATAGCAACTTCCTGTGGAAAAAACAAAACAAAAATAAAACAAAATGGTAGGCTGCTTGACATTTTACAAGACGTGATATGTCAAATGTTGAAAAACTATGCATTTACTTGTATTTTTGAGTATTTAATGTGTCGTAATTTACTTAATCACAACCGGAAGTCCCGGTCAGTATATTAACATAAAACAAACGAGATTTTATTAAGTTTTATTCAGTGTTTGTATGCACAAAACAAAGAAAACGGTTAAAGGAAGTTTCTTTCAAACAACACAAATATGTAAACTTAAAAAAATAGACTAGTTTTTGAATAATGATTTAGAAAATCAGAGGAAATTAATAAACATAAGTATATGTTGGGCTGAAAATTATAGGAACCCATTTCTGAACAGACAGAAGACAAAAGTGACACTCGATGCATGAGCATCTCCATGCAAAGGTTTCAGAGTTACTAAACTTGCGTTGTGTGGTAAAGTGCAGTATCTTAATAGTCCTCCTCAGATAAATGAGCTGAGGAGAATTTAGCATCACATTTAAAACTTTTAACAAAAAAAAACCAAACAAAAACAATCTCATGTGTATCATTTAAATCACAATTACAACATAATAGAAAGGGTTTCCTCCCTAAAAGGCACTGTGGGTCCATTAAATAGAAAACAATTTCTATTTAATCGTTTCCAAAGAATTAAGAAATCATGATACAAAGGAAGATGTAGTTAATACACTGACACTGAAAGCTTACATAAAAAAATGGCAATTACAAAACTTTTCTTCCATCAGCATTTCACAAATAAATTACAAATCAATAAGAGAAATGTGATCAGACAGACATTTTACTGTAATTGCACCTTTAAGTTTTAGAAATTCGTGTTGCAGCGACACTGTTCAAGACAAGTATTAAGACCATCTGTAAAATACATAGATTAGTGTGTGTGGGGGGGTGGGGTGGGGTGGGGTGGGGGGGGGATTTTTGGATTTATAATTCCACAAATTACCAATAACAGTTTTTGCAAAGATGAAAACACAAACTTTTCTCGCCCACATATGCAAACCAAAGATGTGGATCCAATTAGGGGCTTTAATATTTAAACAAAACTTTACCAAATTGGAGAAATTAAAAAGCACAAGCAGGGGGAATCACAGTGAAACAAAATATATAGTTTTCTCTATTACATTATTACAGAAAAATAACATTTGTAACTATTAAGTCTGGTCCCTCAGGTTCACCCCATCCTGCCTCTATGGTGACCGCTGTGATGACGGAGAGACAGCCAGAAGTCATTGATGCTGTGAAATAGCAGCAAATTCCCCATGCAAAGATGTAGAAAAGGGTTCTGGATCCAGATATCAGGATGGGCCGTGTGCAGCATCTCAGCTCCATGTACATTCAGCTCTACTTACAGAATCAGTTCACATATCTGGCTCACACAGGCGCACGCGCACACACACACACACACACACGTACTTGTTCTATCACTGAAGAACATACTTGACTTCACCTCCTGTAGCTGTATCCCTTCTTTAAACCTCGACCTTGTCTGTAACTATTCTGTAATCAACATTCATTAACTAGTCCTGTCTCTGCAGCACCTGAACACCCTGGCGGATGGATACATTGATCGCTGTAATAGTAAAATCAGATAACAAGGCTGACTGAGCAAGCAGCTGTAACACAGACAAAAGAAATAGCTCCTTCAGATGTCGGTCTGTATACAGCGTTTCCGCCTAGAGTTTTCAGGTGTGGTGGTCATGCTTTTGATGGCATTTGGTAATTTCTCATCCTTCTCTGGTTCAGTGTCTGTGACGCCATCTCCACCCTCCTCGCTTATGTACAGAGCCCTCCCCTCTTTTGGTGATGCGGGAGGTGATGACAGAAGGCGGTGGGTGGGGACCACGCCTTTAGACGGACACTGCTCCAGCCGGTCGTGCTCCACCTCAGTCAGAGGTGTGACGGCGACGTCACCGAAGGCTCCGATGGGGAGCTGAGTGTCCGCTGAAGAAGAGCAGCGGGGGTGAGCTGCCCGTGAGGTTTCTGGGTCGGAGCAGCTGAGATCTGATGAGAGGTGGCTGCAGTGCGACTCGGCCACCGACGGCAAGCTGCCGCTCAGGGAAGGGGAGTCGAACTCGGAGGAGTTTGTGCTGCGCTGCTCCAGGGGCTGAACCTCCGAGCTGCCCTGCTTGTTGCTGAACTTGCCCCCTCCTTTGCTGCTGCTCCTCCAAAGCTTTCCTCTGCAGCTCTTGTCTCCCACAGCAGAGGATTCCTTCGAGCAGTGGGGCAGGGAGCAGAGGTAGCTGTCATGCTGCGCGCAGCAGCATTCGCCGCCGCTGGCACCTTTAAGGCTGGCGACGGCGCTGCTACAGCTGGCTTCATCCAGGCTGCTGCTGATGCTGCTGTGCCTCATGTTCTCCGGCTTAGGTTCCACATCTGCCTGGACTTCCAGACTACTGTCCCTGTAAAAGACAGTAACCCAAATTTAATCATCTGGCAGGGTCATTAAAACCAATGTCTTTGGGATTAGCCTCCTTAGAGTAATGACCTTTCCAGAGGTGTATAAGCATTGAGGATGGATCCCGCCATCGCTTTTGTGCTTGCGTTGTCGCTGGTTGTTCCCAGACTGACGGTGGCCGACTCGCCGCTCAGGCTGCAGCGCTCCTTCTGCACATCAGCCTGGACGTCCATCCTGGAAACACAAATCAAATAAGGTATTAATAAAAACAATTAATGGTAATCGCGAATATTACAATAATATTGTATTGTATTGTACTGATTGACGATTATTGTAATATTCGCGACTACCCTACCTTCAGAACTTGATCCTCTCAACTGTGCGGACATCATGGGTTTATTACCTGTTATAACAGCTCCCAGAGAGGCTGCCCGTGATGCTGGTCCCAGCGAGGGCCGTGGTGCTGGCGTCGTCGCTCATGTTGTCCCGCTGCGTGGAGCTCATGCCGCAGCGCTCCATGTGACTCCCGCTGACGCTCAGGCCCGTGAGGCCTCCGACGCTTGCTCCGTCGCTGAAGCTGGGGTTGTTGAGCCGGGTCTCTGCCACAGAGGTCATGTCTCAGGAAGAAAAAAGACGATCTTTTAATTTACGGCTCTGAAGTGGATTTGACTGTAATTCACCGCTCCAGTGGCGCTCACCTGTAGCTGCTGCCCCGCTACCCAAGTTGTCATTTTCGTCGTCGAATTCAATTCGCACTCCTTTGCCGTTGCCAGCGGACACGCCGCAGCCGCCACTCCGACACAGGGAGATGGGAACAACTCCGTAAACGTAAGCAAGCATGATGGGAACGCCGATGCCTGCATGACACCATATAAACGCAGAGCAAAATGGTGAGAGGGTTCAAACTTTTAAACTCTTAAAATATCAGCTGCAGATGAGATGTGACTGGTGAAACCCCGATGATGCTGCCAAATATTACCCAGAGCAATATTTAAGTTACTTACCCACAGTTACGGCTGCAACCACAGGCGACACAATCACAGAGAGTGTCACACCTCCAGCGATTACCAAGTTCCTCTTGTGTTTGGAGCTGTCCTTGCCCTCGTAGCGATTAAAGATCTGAGGAGAAAGACTGCTGTTTACCTGAAAATGAATGCATTGAGAACAAAGCAAATTCTGCTCCTCTGTTGTCTGATGAAGCTCTTGCCTTCCTGCCCACGTAGACTGGGATGCCGATGATCATGGCGGGCACGGCGATGCCCGCTATGAGGGCGATGCCTACGGGTGCTCCCACCAGCGTGCCCAGCTGCCAGAGGATCTTTTTCTTTCTGCTCCAGGGCTTCTTCCCCCAAAAGGTGCAGCCGGAAGGACTGATGGGCGAGAACGTACAGGTTGATGTGGTTGGTGGAGAAGCTGCGCCCGGGCGTGTATCTGCCTCACCTTAAATAATGAAGGTCGGAGATCTCTTTCATACAGAGCCAGCAAAACTCACAGCCGCAGACGGCGCAGGTCATGTGATTACAACTCCCGTCGTTCATTTTGATGATGTAGGCAGCGCAGCGAGGGCAAGGCTTGATGTCGTCACCTGGAGACATTCATCGAGAAGTTCACCTCGTGTGTGAGTGTGGGACGCTGTGACCTTGAGAGGCGGGGGTCGTAAGCGAGAGTGCTACCTGGGGCTCCGCTCTCCTGGCTGTGACTGAGCGAAGAGGACCTGAAACCTCTCAGCCGCGACGTCTGAGCCCTCTGCTGCCGCGCCGTGTCGCACGTCTGGTTGGGGTGCCACAGCTGTTTGCAGTGGTAGCAGAACTCCGTCCCGCATCCGGCACGCCCGCAGGTAATCTTCGGACAGCTGGCACAGCCGAATGCGATGACCGCGTAACTTTAAAAAAAAAAGAGAGGATGGGTAAGAATCTAGTGATTAGACCTCTGTGATCACCTCCAATGCATTAAACTAGTCCAGTCGGTCAAACTGGGCACTATTATTATTAGGAAGAATGAGAGAGGAGGGTCGAGCTGTCCAGAGATCCGACCCACAACACTGGGAAGGTTGTGCCAACCGTTCTTTCACCTCATGCTTGTGCTCAACACAACAAAATAATATTTCTGCTGCAAGCCATTTATAAGTGGGGCACCGAACTGTCAAGTTTCTTTATTATTATTTATTTTCTGCAGGTCTTCCATCTCCACACCTTCCTGCTGCACGGATCTCAGCCTCTCACAAACCCAGTGTCCCCTGTCAGCACCTGCCTATGCTGTTCCCTTTCTTATTAAAACCTGCCTATGCTGTTCCTCTTTTTATAACAACCTGCTATGCATATGTATTATGTCTGATATGTTTGTATTTCTATGATTGTTTCTCCCTCTCTCTGTCTATCCTGTCTCCCTCTTCTTTTCCTCCTTTACCCCGGGTTTTCATCGGATGCACTGCGTCCTCGTCCGTTCTGATTTCTGGCCTCCGGCCTTTTCCACGGATGCGTCTGGACGCAACAATCTAGCACAATCCACCGCATGCCGGACAGGAAGTCAGGTGAGAAGAGAAAAATAAAATATCCAGGAAACTGTCAAAATAAAAGGTCCCACATTTAGAGCGATGTTTTTCAATAGGGTGCTGAAAACGAAATCACGTATGACCGCGCGATATTATCACTTTGTAGTTTTTGAAACGAGCCACAGAAGACGACGTTCTTTGTTCCTAGAGGAGTAACATTTCCCCTTCAGATTTTAGTGACTCTACCATGGGTAATTCTATTAATTTTTCCTAAAATGTGTAATAGGTGTAATTATTTCTTGTAAATTATGGTTATTTGCTTTATTTTTATATATATATATATATATATATATATATATATATATATATATATATATATATATATATATATGAAGATATGACGCAAACAATAAGTTAACTTGTGATGTTTCACACACCCACATACAAGAGATAAAACAGCACAAGAAAAAGATGATTCATACATGTAATAATGTAAATACTGGACTTTTTATTTTGACAAATTCCTGAATGTTTTCTTTTTTATTTCGCACCCATCTTCCTGTGCCTCACGCGATGCTTTGTGCTAGATTGTTGCGGCGTGCTCCGTCCGTCCGTCCAAAATAGAAGCGATGCGTATTTTTCCAGAGGGCAACGGAGGCCCCCAGCCCTGCCGTGGACGGAGCCGCAGCCAGTGGAAACTGAGGCATTGACTTGAATGGAATCTAATCAGGACGGACGAACGGAGACGGAACGGTTCCCCCTTGTAAGCCTGGTCCTGCTCAAGGTTTCTTCCTGTTAAAAGGGAGTTTTTCCTTGCCACTCTGCTTGCATCTAGAGACAATTTTATTGTAAAAGGCGCAATACAAATAAAATTGAATTGAATTATGCTATTTCAGAATCAGAAGTACCTTCACAAAGCAAACCTGAGAATCTATCTCACTGAAGAAGAGCTGGACGATGACAGCTTCTCCTATGCTTTCATCAAGGCCCCAACTGAGAAGTGGACAATTGTTATCGTCCACGATTGTCTTACCCGCAGTCGGGGGCAGGGCACCAGCGACAGTCAGGTTCGGTGATCAGCCACCTCCTCAGCATGAACTCCTCGTACTTCTCCATGAGGGCCTTGTCCCCCAGGATCAGCTGGATGTCGTGGGGGTTGAAGCGCTCGGAGCACTCCGGGCAGCAGATGTTGACCCGGGACTCGGAGATTTCGATGCGCAGGTACTGGCGGAGGCAGTCTGCGCAGGAGCGATGGTGGCAGGTCATGATGTCCGGGAAGTGTTCCCGCGCGTGGCGCAGCAGGCACAGGGGGCACTCCAGCAGCTCAGACGACGACCCCGGCACCGAGGAGGTCGACAGTGGACCCGGCACGGACTGGGCGGACCTTTTGTCCTGGAACGTCTCTGGCTGGACGCTTTCGATGCTGATGACCCTGTCCACGACCGCGCCAGGTTGCAAGGGCCGCGATCTGCACCGATCCAGGCGGCAGCGCCGACCGAAGAGGGAATGGATGGACAGGCGGTGCCTCTTTGGGGTCTTTCTGACCGAAGGGAGGCTGATGGAAGAGGAGGAGGAGGCGGCGGCTGACTGGATGTCCCGCTCGGAGCCCGAGCTGCCGTGATGCTGCTGGACGCTCATCGTGCCGGACGAGGCGCCGCAGGTGTGACGTCCAAATATTGCCGAGAAGGCCAAATGAAAAAAAAAAAAGAAAAAAGTGAGAGTGAAAGGCCCGAGACGGTGTTGACTAGAACATGGCGGTGTAGGGCGGTTGGAGTCTAGTTCTGGTGTAAATCCCAGCGAAGGACGCTCAGGTGGAGAACACCAACCTGAGGGAGACAGGAAGCAAATCACTCACCATGTCATGTGTAGACACAACACAGCGACAATCTCTTTCTCAGCATCACAATGAGTTTCAGTTGTGGCAGAAATTGAACTGTGATAAACAGATAGCGATTCAATGCTGTTTTAAACAGCAACTTCTGAATTCAAAGTTCAGCAGGCATTTAAAATTTTACATTAAGACACTTTTTTTTTTTTTTTTAAATAAAGGTGAAACAAACCAAAATCCACAAATCAAATGTATAATTAAGCTTTAATTGTGAGTAAAATAGCTCGAAAAGTGAGGAATGGATTTAGATGAAATGTTAAGAAAATGTTAATCATGGGACCAAGAAGCAGATGATTACATTTAGGTGATGTTCTGGATTCCGCAGGGATTTTGACCTTTGATTAACCACAATAAACTGCACTGCTGACGTGCACCTTCAGGACAGGGAACCTTGTTTAACCTTTTTTAAAAAAAAAAAAAAAAAAAAAAAAGGGTTTTTTTTTTTAAAAATCACAGCTCATAAGTGACTCAGTTTCGGAGATTTCATGACGTACGCTTATTCTGGTGACATTCCAGTCAGAGGGCAGACTTCCTGTTCCTGCTTTCAGGTGGAAGAAAATCCTGGAGACTGTCCGCAGGACAAACAATCGCAGCAGCAGCAAACTTCAAACTGTCTGATTACACCATAAACTTGCCATGTTAAGCAGAAATACTGTACTACAAAGGTGGCTGTAAGTCTTTTAAACGGACCTTGTCCTCTAATTTCCTGTAGGTCAAAAACGTTATTACAATATAAGCAAATATTTCCTATTAATAAAAGTACATGGCCATTTACTGAAGAACTGGTCCCCGACAGTTTGGACATATCATGATCAAATGATTAAAAGGAAACAGAACAGAACACTTCGTCATCAGAAAACCCCCATGAGAACTGATTACACTGTAAACAGTAAAGAGTAAACAAGGAAGCACTTTGTCCTGGAACGATCTCTTATCTACACAGTTAAACACCGTCCATTTTCAATCAGGACAGAAAAAAATATTGCACGTAAGAGTTTCCCATCAACCACATCGATGGTCTAGAAATACCCAAGTGGGAAATAAACGAGAAATTTAACATATTCACAGGATAATGATTATCGGTGACTGAACTATTGCATGAGCTTAAAATGTAGAAGCAATCATTACTTCACTTACCTTAACTGTGCTGCAAAAATGGAAGCAGCACAAACATGGTTTTAATGCTAAGCAAAGGTAAAATAAACCTCAAGCCATTCTTTTAATCCGGTTGATCAATTCAACAACGTAACACCATTTGGCTAACGGGGAGCTAGCTTATGCCTAACTTTAATCACCCAGAGGCGAGCTGAAAGAAGCTGGCTAACTGAAGCTATTTTTAAACTAAAAGACCTTAAGTGAATCAATCAAACAATCAAGGCTTTACATTGACCCAGAGGCTAAGGGAGGAACGTACAAGGCAATAAACCTAAACATCGCTAGCTTCTCGTTTACCTCGAAAAGCAGGAAGTTCTGATTTGTTGTTAACGAAACGTTAGCTTAGCCACTACAGGCTATAACAAATCATACGCTGAGTCGTAATTACCTCTTTCTCCATTTACTTCAGAAAACGAGTGTAAATCGTTATGTCCATTTCGGTGTAAAAAAAAAAAAAAAAAAAATGTTGCCAAAAACTTCGCAGGACAGTTTCTCCTGCCGAGTAGCAAAGCTAAAAGCACATAATCGACTAAACCTTCGCCTTTCCGGTCTGAAATGTTACCTTCATAATAAAAACAAGCTTAAACAACAAAGACCACGTCTAAATCTCTGAACTGTCATTATATTCCTAATCAACAAATGAAAAATTAAAAAAAAAAGTGTTGAGAAGAAAAAAGCTACAAGAAACAATATTTATATCGAATTAATTCTATTTCAGTAGAACATAGCAAAGTTGAGCGAAAATTATAAGCCTAATATATTTATTATTTTTTAAATCAAAAACTAAAGGTTTGCCGTATCTACTGTATGCTCTCATTTGTACATATATAACCACATTTACGCAGTGTGAATTTAATTTCTGACTTACAACCGCTAATTTGATAAACAGACTGTTCCTCCCATAGTACACGTAGCATCGAAAATACTGCCACCCAGTGGTCACTATAAATTTGTTTGTAACGTCCGTTATGTCCTGTCAGTTTTATTTAGTTATAAATTATAGACAACGTAAATACAATTATATAAGTGGTTATTATTATTATTAACCATTTCCGTTAACCATCCATCCACTATTCCCATTATTAACTAAACTATTTCCATTACTTTAAGTGCCGTTGTTTTGAAAGCCCAGCAAAAAACAAGAATGGGGGATTCTTAAATATTAATTAAGATGGAAAATTTAAAATTATTAATTACTTAAGAATCCAGGCATATTTGATTGTTATTTTTGATCTTTTATCTAATTGGCAGCATGTTTTTTCCGGTTTAAACATCTTGGCTGATGAGCAGTAAGGACCTCCGTCGGCGCATGCGCACATCATTTTCTAACAGGCGCTGAAGCCACCGGAGTTGACGGAGAAATAAACGTTACCCCAGGAAAGTAGCCGTCTTTTGACAAAAACAACATATCTGGAACGAATAAAGTAATGAGGTAGATGGTCGGACAGCTAAATAAACGCACCGTTGTTTTAACAGACTGACATTGCCACGGTGAAAATGGACCGGGAGTTTGAAGACATAGATTCCGAGGGCCGGTGGCAAAAACTGTATCTTGTAAGTGTGTTAGCATTGCTAGCATAGCTAAATAAACTGCTTCCACCGCGCATTTAATTGCTGATATCTCCTCAAGGTCATCAGCTATGCTTTATAGATATCGTTGCCCACTGCTAGCTTACTTTAAGATTTAGTTTTCTTCCTGTTGGTCCTAATGGTCCTATCCTAATGACGCGTTGAATAATTTGTAAATGCTCTATAGAGTATGTTATGACCATATGTCGGTCTAACAACTACATGTGACAATGCCCGGTTGTGGGCATTGTCACGTGGATGTACTCAAGAATGATTTCTTACTTGATACTCGCACAAGCCTTGAAGTATCGTTTGTGTTAAGATCTTTGTGTAAGTAATGCTCGCTGAGGGTCTGTATTTGTCTCAACTGTTGCTGCTGCTGTTTTTGTTGTTTTAGGAAATCAGGAATCAGTCCCATGAGTGCTCTTACAAGGTGGCTAAATATCCCGAGAATCGCAACAGGAACAGATACAGAGATGTCAGTCCCTGTAGGTGAACATGTGTGGTTTCTCTCCACATTCCCCAGTTTGCTTCTGCAGATGATAATTCTCTTCTGTCTGGCTGCCACAGTCGATCACAGTCGGGTTAAACTGAAGAACACAGAAAACGACTACATAAACGCCAGTCTGATTGTCATGGAAGAAGCTCAGAGAAGTTACATATTGACTCAGGCAAGTGTTATTTCAAAATAACCTTATTATTGGCTTTATTGGAAACCCCTTTTTTTTCAGTGTAAGTAAACAGTGGATGTTGGACTAGCTGCAAGACTGTTCAGCGTGTGTGTTTGTTGTCTCCAGGGTCCTCTCAGGAACACGTGTGGCCACTTCTGGCTCATGATTTGGGAGCAGAAGACCAGGGCTGTCATCATGCTCAACAGGGTCATCGAGAAAGGCTCGGTAAGCTCCAGCCTCCTCCCAGCATTAGTGGAAATGTGCGTTTTGACTGCTGTGGATTGTTTACAGATATGTGAGGAACCAGGAGGCAGCCCTGACCTTTAACCTGTTTAAATCCAGTAATCCTGCAATGTGCTGATTAAACACATGCACACACACACACACACACACAAACACACACACATGTGCAAGCTGGGAATCGTACACAAACAGTCACACAAATGGGAATTATGGTGCCTCATTTTCTCAGTAGAGCAGGTAGAGCAGGCGCTGATAACCAGCAGCTAGTTGACCGATGTTATTATCTGCCTGGATTTATGTAAGCCAGCTTTTCTGCAGAGAGGAGGTTGTGTAAGACACTCAGCCCGACCTCGGTCTCCTCAGCATGTGGAGGCTGATATTTTCAGCTGATTACTTTAGAAAATTTGATCGGAAATTATAAAAACGAGTTTAAACTGAGCACCGTGAAGCCGCCCGGGTCCACACGTAGCTCATTTAAACTGTTCTTGTCTCTTTTCTTTTTTCCTCTGACAGGAGAAGTGTGCTCAGTACTGGCCCACGGCTGAGGAGAGAGAAATGACCTTCAGGGACACACATTTCACGGTCACACTCCTATCAGAAGACATCAGGTCTTATTATACCACCCGGGTGCTGGAGCTGCAGAATATTAGTGTAGGTCCAATTCCTGGGGAGGGGACGGTTCACGCTAGTCTGGGCCCAAGTTGAATGTTTCTACAGTCCTGTTTTTATCACGGTGCAACATCTGCTAAAATGTCCTTTCTTTCTAAGATGTCATCTTCAGTATCAGTTCAGTGAATTCTAGGAAGCGCACGTCACAACTTGAAACAGAAAGTGATTGAAAGGGTCACTGAGCTCACTCCTGAACCACGCCTGGCTCGGGTCTGACTGGAAGCGAGCTGGATTGTCTGATAATGAGGCCTCCGCGTCTTCTGCCCTTACAGACGGGAGAGAAGCGAGAAATCTACCACTTCCATTACACCGCCTGGCCTGACTTCGGGGTCCCCGAGTCCCCGGCGTCTTTCCTCAACTTCCTCTTTAAAGTGCGCAAGTCAGGGGGGCTGGGAGAGGAGCACGGGCCCGCCGTCGTGCACTGCAGTGCGGGAATTGGACGCTCGGGGACGTTCTCGTTAGTCGACACGTGTGTGGTCCTGGTAGGTCCTGATTTTTTTTTTTTCCCCTTTTAACTGGAATGTAGATCTTGATTACAATAGCGGCTCGGACGAGTCCCCAGAGCTGTCCCTTTATTTTAACATCGCACTGCTCCTTCCTGTCCAGCTGGACAAGAGGAAAGACTCGTCGTCAGTGGACATCAAGAGCGTTCTGCTGGACATGAGGAAGTACCGCATGGGCCTGATCCAGACCCCCGACCAGCTGCGCTTCTCCTACATGGCCGTCATGGAAGGAGCCAAACATATCAGGGGAGACTCCTCCGTACAGGTACCAGCACCGGCTCCAGCTCATCATGTGACCCAGAGCAAACGTCTGACTCATTGCCCAGATTAGTTTTTATTTTAAGCAACATGATTAATCCAAAATGGTACCGTGTGGTTTTGCTGGTGGATATTAGCATCTGAAAATGCCTTTTATCTGAAAGAATTAACACCAGTTTGTGATTGATTTTCTTAGAAAACTCGGTTTCCTCCAGGGAATCAGAATTACCAAAACTCCTTGTCTTCTCTTGTTTAATAGGTGCAAATTCAGATTTGTGGTCTCACAAAGATATTATCATCATGTTTAATAAACTGAGGAAGCGGTAACAGGGATAATTCTCGAGATGCACGAGGAAGACTTGATTTTCTTCAACAAAATGAGCCATTTTGGGCTGTTTTTTTTTTTTTTTTTTTTTTTTTAAGAATCGGTGGCAAGATCCTTCAAAGGAAAAACAGGGGGCGAGGTTGGAGCCCCCTGACGCGACCCAGTCCAGCACCCATCACCCTAGCGAGCAATGCAACGGCAGCCAGCGGGACAGTCAGGAAGGAGCAGATTACAGACAGGACGGGAAAGCAGCCGCGCAGCCTCCGTGCAAAGAACAAGAGCTGGATGGCAGCACGACGCAGTCAGTAGATAACAGACCCGGCAGGTCGTCGCCCGAGCCTGAGCACGTCTTTTCAGCGTTTCTCTCCTCATGTTTTGCAGTAAACGGTGCAGAGAGGACAGCGTGTCCAAATCAGGCTCGGTCAAAGCAGCCCAAAGCAAACACCGGACGAACGACGCCGAGAGGAAGAGGAAAAGGTAGCATTTTCTGCCCTTTCACCTTTGTGCTTTCTGAAAGCCTTTGAACGCAGGTTATCATAACTGAGGCCTCCGGTTTCAGGTTTAGTTAAACTTTTCAGGTGAACTAGAATAGAGATTGCAAAAAAAAAAAAAAAAAAAAAAAAAAAAACTAGCAGATCCACATTATGAGGTCTCTTAACCCCGTGCAAATTCCGGTTCTGACATCATCCGAGAAGAGTTACTTGGGGTCAGAGGCCTGATTTTGCCCCTCAGCGTTCCTCTGGAGGATGTGGAGACCAGTTCACGTGTTCTTGGTTCTCCGCCATGAATACATGAGCTCTCTGAGAGGCTTCGCTTCACCTCACCTGCTCTCACTGTTGCCGTTGTGGTTTTTCCTCGGACAGTTTGGGCTGCATGTGCTGCACATGACAACAGCCGGTCCGTCCACTGAGGGGCGTTGTATCTTGAAGCCCTCTGAGACAACAGCTGCAGAGCCGCAACGTTTACCCACCACGTTTAAAATGAGCACCCACGTGTTTTCTCGGAGGTGTGTGCGCGCGCGCTTGTGTGTGTGTGTGTGTGTGTGTGCTCGTTTTTCTTGAGGTTTTATTGGTGTTTTACATAATTGCTTTGCTTCTGTGGTTTTGGGGTTGCACTGTAGCACGGTGTGTGTGTGTACTTGCTGAAAAATGAATGTCAGGCTGTAACGCTGTTCCTTTGATGCTGTTTAGTTCCCTGGGTTCTTATTTTCTCTGTCTCCATTAATCATTTACAACTTCAGAAACAGGCGGGTTTTGTTATTACAAAAGCAGTTTATTACTTTTTTTTTCCTCTGCAACTTTATTTGCTACCTTTTATATGCCAGAAAAGGTAGCAAAATAAGTGAAATCTTGACAGGATCTTTTTTTTTTTAACAGATGATGAAAGGATTGAGCACACACAGATCAATTGTCAGCTTTAATGGATGTGAAAATAAGAACGTGTTTTGAATTAATAATCTAATGTTGGTTTGACCTGACTGATGCCCAGATTTTACATTAATTCACTCTAGACACTAATTTTTTTTTGCTTTACTTTGTTTGACAGACGTCACTTTCCTTGAGTTTAACTGTTTGAAACACTTTGTTCTGCAACAGGCTGAAAGTGGGTGACTGCTAACCATCAGCAGGGCGCTCCAGCTTGTCCTTCCTCCTTCAGCCACATCTTCCTGCTCGCTCCTCTGCCTCCTTCTGCGTCATCCTCATCTTCTCCAAACTGTTTACAGCTTTACAGACTTTTCCTCAAAAGGGAGAGACACATACCAGCATTTTATCAGCGGGTCGCACCTCAACCATGACCTGTGCTGCTCCTGGACTCGCACACACTTTTCATACTTCGGTGTTTGTTTTCGAGTGCGACAGAATAAATGTAAGACTAACAGTGGGAGCTAAACATTGACAGTTTGTAATGCTGCTCCTGTGTATTTTTAGAAAACTTTTTTTTTTTTTTTTTTTTTCAGAAGATTACTTAAAGCTCTATTTTTATAATAAATGTACTTGAATTTTTTTTTTTCCAGTGATAGGAAGTTGGCCACATGAAACTCACTGCCCACACCCAGCTGAAATGTCTCCAGAATACACTTTTGTTTTAAAGATGTGTGTAAAGAAAGATATTTTGGAAAAAAAAAAAGATGAATGACAACATGACAGTTTTGAATACAGCAGAAATGATTTCAGAGTCTCTACAACAACTTAGTCTTTGTGTTACATACAAATAAAACTGGTACAATCTAGTTTACAGAACCTGTCTTCACTTGATCACCAACCTGTCATTTTAAAATAAAAGCACAAGCTGACAGTAACAAACTTACACAATTAGAAAGTCTATTCAATGATTCCTTAATGAACACTGACTTTGTTTCTAACGGAAAAACAACTTGAACAAGCTCAAAGTGACCAGGAGTGTAAGTTTTTATGTCTGCATGTCGTAGGCAGGAATCAGGTTTCAGAGGCAGGACTGCCTGGAACACAGAGTGGCACTTGGCCCACCCCTTTCAGTCAGGGGAAGGCTCAAGCTTCTCAATTTCAATAACTTCAAGCTTTATTTATCTATTACTTTTAAAAAGAATGTTCAAACGCTACAGTAACAACTGCTCTGGTCGGCTCCTGCACATGATATAATGTTTGTACATCTGAAGATTGAGAGTAGATGAGAATATAACTTCCATCACATGGGTTTTGTAAATATATGTGACCTTGTAGAGCTTTGATTTTTATTACCAGGTATCGTAGTGATCAGAAGAGTGCTGGAGGGATTCCACTGCCAAATAGAAGACTCCAAGAGTTTGGGATCTTCCATTTGATACAACTTGTGCTCTGAAATGGAATCAAGACATTCTTGGATGAGAAACATATAATTTTAAATGACAATTAACCTGATAGTGTGTGTGTGTGTGTGTGTCTGTCTATATTTGTAAAGGAAAGTTTATTTTCCATTTTGTCCTTAGCCACAGAGGTTTTATAAACTAAGTTAAAAAAGTTATGGAAACAGCTAGAATATAACAGATTTATGGTAACACTGTTTTTGTTATTTAAATGTGCCAAAAACACGTATGTAATTTTTTAGACTATGTATATTCTTATTTTAAGTTTTGTCAAGAGGACTTTTATGTAGAACACTACACTGCACAAAAGGAAACGTGGACCCAATCTAAATGTAAATGGCGCCCTCTCCTGGAATCCATCGTATTTGAACGGTACAAGAATAATCTCACGTACAGACGGCAAATTAGAACTAGGGGAAGGAGGAAAAATCCGTATGTGATTGTGACTCAACTGTCCCACTGTGTGTGGAATTGTACTGTTGCACTTTTCATGTCATGATGCAGCGCTGGCTGTAAACTCCTGTCTGTCACTCACAGGACTGTCCAGCAGGTGGAGCCAGTCGTTGAGCTGGTTCACAAGGGTTAATGCGTCAGGGACGTTGTCGCCCTCTGAACAGAAGAGTAGTAGCACAGCCAGCGGGATATCCTCTACACAACTGAAAAAAAAAAACAAAAAAAAAAAAACAAAGAAAGAGAGGATTTAAAAATAATCACTCAGAGCGCCTGTCTCTGACACTGTGCATGTACCTGTCTGTGTAGAGTCCTTTGGTTATGCCTCCACCAGGGATGTAGAGGCGTGGCTCTGCACTGGTGTCAGTCAGCCCTGGGAAAGCGGGCACCTTCTCCATCTCCCTCCAGCCAAGCTCCTTTAATGCATCTCCACTCACTTTCATCAGGGACGGCGTGAACAGATACCTCATAGGAGTGCTAACCAAGACCAAGATGTGTGAGCAGTAAGGGAAAAAGGAAAATCTAAGTAATACAGAGGGAATGGGCAGTACCTTTGTAGCTGCTGGTCATCTCTCTGATAGGCATGGCTGCTGGACAACACTATTGTCCTGGAGAATCCACTTGTTTTAATCCAAGATACCAGCAGCTGTCTGAACCTTTTAGATTTTGTCTGAAATTGAGGGAAAATAAGGTTAAGTTGCCAAAATAATTAGACAATAACTACATATATAACCAAAATATTATGCAGTCCATCTGCCGTTCTACTTGTCTTGCATTTACCTGAATAATCGGCGCTCTGATTTGAAGAACAGCCAGTTTTTGTTCTGCTGCTGTATAAACTGTTGATAGGGATAAGCATGGACGAATGTTGAATCCATATAATAATAATAATAATCACACTTTATTAATCCACACAAGTGGAAATTAAACCTCTGCATTTTTTCCCATCACATGCATGTACAACACACACTGGCAGTGGGCAGCCACTTAAGGAGCCCGGGGAGCAACAACCAACAACTAGGGGGTTAAGGGCCTTGCTCAAGGGCCCAAAGTGGTGGTCAAATTCATGGAAACCATCCATGAATTTTACAACAGGTTAGCAAACCATTTTCAAAACATATTCTACAATGTGTATTTTACATAAGTAGCACATATAACTCGTAAAAGGTTTTATTCTTTTGATTGGATACCTTCTGCAGGCGTGTGCAGCTCCTCGGCATCCTCTTTGCAGGTTGTATACGGGTTGTTACCGGCCATGGGAATGAGACAGTCCGTATGTATGAAGCCCACTCTGCTCATGTTCAGGGTGGACACGATCAGGTCCACGGCCAGCTGGCCCACATTGCCAACAGCCACAGCAGGCTGACAAAAGTAACATAAATGAGCCATATTTTTATATTCAAACCGATGTCTAGTTCCTTTGACGTTACAAAACAACCCGTCAACATTTAGGAAAACATGACATACTGAGCCGTCATTATTTTGTTTATATTTTTTTTTTAAATGGATGACTGAATACAAGGGCAAACCCTCGAGTCTGGAAAACTAAATGGAAACACTTGTCTTTACTAGCTAATACAAGGCATGACAGGTAGAAGCTAACATTCTGAAAGTGAAACCAGGTTCAAATGTGTCGCTCACCATGACGAGGGTAAAACCTTGGAAGCACGGTGATGTATTTTGCGAAGAGAAAAACATTCTTCCCCAACGTTGTCCAAGGAACACGATGTTGATGAGTATGATGTTAATATATAGCGAAAGTTTTATTTTCTTGACCGGTGCGGTGGACCTTTCTCGCTTGGCGTCAACAATAACGAGTCAGCAGTCTTAGAACCCCACGTCAATGCCTGATTTAAAATGATCGGGGCTGAAAAAATAGGCTTGCGTACATTACAAACGAATAAGTATATTGTATTACACTGCAATTGCTGGTGTTGCAATATTTATTCGTTTCTTATTTTGCATCACTTTAGAAAACACGTTTGATGCCTCCAGCGGTCGGGTCGGTGCGGTTTAACTTCGTCGTGTGCCGAAATAGCTCAGTTGGGAGAGCGTTAGACTGAAGATCTAAAGGTCCCTGGTTCGATCCCGGGTTTCGGCAGCATATGGTGGGTCTTCTTTTCTTCCATCGTGGGATTAACTGTCTCCAGACCATTGAGAAGAAAAAAAAACAAAAATCACAAATGTCTAATTGACAAAAAAATAATCTCAAACTGTTTACACCAAAGATTTAACGGAATGACTTCAGCCTTTGCAAACTGAGTCATGAACCTTAGTTTTCTAAGACTTTCAGATTAAAAAGTTATAAAATGTTTATTTTTCAGATTCTTGATATTAAAATAAATGTAATAACACCACCCCTGATGCTTTATTAGAACTTTATTAAAATTATTAAGTGGCCTGGCTTGTCTTGGGATACAGCCCTAGCACACCGGTCTGCTTCCTCGTGTACGTCCTCTATCACTAGGTTCTACTGGAGTAGCCCTTTGCCATCAGGGTGTTTTAAAAATCACTTTTTGAGTTTTACTTCGTCTTCTCGTACGACTCTATATGCTTTGTTTCGTCTGTCTTTACTGTCTTTGTCTTTACGTCTACACGTGGCGTCTTTGTGCGTGTCACTTCTGCAACGGCTGCACCAAACTTTCTGTTGACATCGTCTTGCTAGATGGCCCTTGGTGCCACATCTGAAGCATGTTATCTCTGTGTCACCTTGGTGCCGTTCCGGTGGTTGGCATCGCGGGGTTATCTTGGGTTTGTCTTGGGATTGTCGTCCGACTTCACCCTGAATCTTCATCACGCTATCACTAGGAACAGCTACTCTCATCTTCTCTGTTTCCTCAAAACTTCTTAACCTGGCTTTAAAGTCGGTGAATGTTATTTTATAATCTAGATTAGTAATGAGCACGGAGAATGGCCTATAACTCTCAGGCAGACCTTTCAAGACCATAGCCACAAGCATATCATCTTCCAACGTCTGACCCGCATTGCGCAGTGCTGTAATGGTGACCTCTGCTTTGATGATGTAATCCATAATACTTTCGTCGCTTGCCTTTAGTAAAGATGAAAGCGTCGAGTACAGGTTGGCCACCCGGGGTTTTCCTTTTCCGGCATAATACTCTCTCAATACTTTCAGAGCTTTTCTACCATCGTTGGGTGCATCCCTCATAATCAACGAGAGACTCTTGTCGTCTAATAGTTGGATCATCTCGGCATATGCTTCATCATTTTTCTGTTCATCCGCTGCTATTTCTCCTTCGGACGCTGGTTTTCTCAGAACTGTGTTTCTCAGCCCCAACAAATGAAGATGTCCCAACATTTTGGTTTCCCAGAGCTCATACTTTCTCTCATCTCCATCAAACACCAGGCGAGACTGCCTACTTGCACCTCTTTGATCCATGATTCTAGCTAGCGCTTAGCTGCCTGTTAGCACGCAATTTTCGTCGCGGCTTTACACAATATATATCGCTTAAACTTTCTACAGAACGACTCCTGGGCCCATAACCTGTTGAGTTTTACTTCGTCTGTATTTGTCGCAGCACGATGCGTTCAGGAGAGATATGATGGATAGAGATTTTATCTTAGTCGGGCAGTATCTTAGTTGTAAGATACTGACACATTGACTTACAAGACAGGAAGAGGAAGTTGGTTGACGACTTCTTGACTTAAATCAACTCATCAATATTAGATCACAGCGCCCCACAGTGACCAAATATTTGTCACCGGTTAAACATAACATTACACAATCCTGAGGACACACGTGGTTACTCACATTCAACATTTGATTGTTGAATGTGAGTAAACATTGATTTTGCGCTTGGAGTGCGAGATGGAGGCACCGTCATCCAGAAGAGAGGGCTGATGGTGGACACGGGGGCCACTTCTCACATCGTCAACGACGTGACCAAGTTTATAGGCTTCGACAGCACATTCCGACCAGAAAAGCACAGCATCGAGCTGGCAGATGGAACCTGCTGCAGTGGGACTGCACAGAAGAGTGGTACTGCTGAAGTTGTCCTGATTGACAGTAGAGGTCAGCGACGCAACACAACGCTGAGAGACGCTTTATTCATACCATCATACCCCCAGAACATCTTCTCAGTGAAAACGGCAACTGCAAGGGGAGCCACTGTCATCTTCAAGAGTGAGAAAGACGTTTTGATAGCCAGAGATACCAGGTTGGACATACATGTTTATGATAAGCTGTATTATTTGCATACTGTCAGTGAGTCTGGTGATAAATGCCATGCATGTCATGACATACAGACTTGGCATGAGATCTTAGGCCATTGCAACTATGATGATGTCTGAAAGTTGCAGAAAGTAGTTGATGGCATGAATATCAAGGGCAAAACATGTAAGCCAGAACAAGAATGTGAGGTCTGCATCCAGGGAAAATTCACCCAGACAAGAAATAGAAACCCTGATGCCAGAGCCAAAGCTCCTTTACAGTTAGTGCACACAGATCTGGCAGGTCCAGTAAACACAGATTCCTTAGGTGGTTAGAGATATGCACAGTTATTCATCAGTGATTACTCAAGTGCAATGTTTGTATATTTCCTGAAAAAGAAAAGCGACACAGTGCAAGCTACAGAAAAGTTCCTGGCAGATGTATCACCATACAGGGAAGTGAAACGTCTCCGATCAGATAACGGGACGGAGTTCACAGGCAAAGAGTTTCAGACACTAATGAGAAAAAGTAGGATTAGACATGAGACGTCTTCTCCATATTCTCCCCACCAGAATGGTACTGCTGAGCGTGGATGTCGTACTCTTCTTGAGATGGGTAGATGCATGCTAGTTGAGAGTGGGCTACCAAAACAATTATGGAATTATGCAGTACAAACAGCAGCAGTAGTACGTAACAGGTGTTTTACAGAGCAGACACCCTATCAAATGATGACAGGCAAGGAGCCTAATCTGTCAAAAATGCAAAAGTTCAGCTCCCTATGCTACACATAAAGTGTGATCAAGGACGTTTTGTCGGTTACGATAAAAACAGTCCTGCGTATTTTGTATATCATCCAGATACAAACAAAGTCTTAAAACACAGGCTGGTGAAGTTTGTGACCAAAGTAGCTGCTGAGAAGCAGACACAGACATGTGAGGATTTTGATAATTTGATCCAACCGAAGATTAGTGATGCCAAGCAGGAAAATATACTAAGCCAAGAGAATGATCAAGACTCAGGTGGTAGCTCAGACTCAGTTGAGACACCTACTGATCATGAGCAGGAACAACGGAGAGACACAGAGCCAGAGTCAGTTATGGTACCTACCGATCACGAACAGGAACAACAGAGTGACACAGGTGGTAGATCTGAGAGCAGGAGATATCTAGGTCGAGAAAGGAGGAGGCCGAGGTACTTGGATGACTACGTGTGTGCTGGCAAAGACAGTGAAGTTCATTTTACATTAGCCTACTGTTACAGAGCTATTTGTGTCATTCCATAGACCTATGAGGAAGCTATGAGGTCAGCTAACTCTGAAGAATGGAGAAAAGCCATGGACGAGGAGGTCCAATCGTTAAATGATAACAAAACCTTTACAGCCACTGTCCTGCCAAAAGGCATGAAAACAGTGGGGGGTAAATGGGTTTATGCAATCAAAACCAATGCAGATGGGAAAGAAAAATACAAAGCACGATTTGTTGCCAAAGGTTACAGTCAGATAATGGGAATAAACTATGGGGAAACGTTTTCACCCACAGCGAACATAACAAGTGTGAGGGTAGTGTTACAAAAAGCGGCACACAAGAACCTTATTTTACACCAGATGGATGTGAAGACAGCATATCTGCATGCTCCGATAGATTATGAGATATACATAAATCCACCAAAGGGTTACGAAGAAAAAGATGATAGTCTAGTGTATAAGCTAGAAAAGTCTCTTTATGGTCTTAAACAATCTGGTCGAAACTGGAACAGAGTTTTACATGATTGGCTAATTAAAAACAAGTTCATACAAAACCCAGCTGATCACTGCGTTTACGCAAAGGAGACAAACGACGGAAAGGTGATCATAATTATATGGGTTGATGACTTAATCATAGCAGCCAGTGATGAGAAAGTTTTGAGAGACGTGAAGAAGATGCTTGCAGAAAAGTTCAAAATGAAAGATCTAGGCAAACTCAGACATTTTCTAGGTATTGATTTCAACCAATCTGATGGATGTATAACTATGTCACAAGAAAAGTACGTAAATAAGGTGTTGCAGCGTTTTTATATGCAAGACTGTAGGACCAGAGAAACACCTTGTGACCAGAAGCTTGAATACACTGAAGGGTCAGTGAAAATGAGTGACGTCAGGATGTACAGGGAAGCTGTAGGAAGCCTTATATACCTGTCCACCAGTACCAGACCAGACTTAAGCTATGTAGTAAGCAGGTTATCACAATATCTTTCTGAACCTACAGAGGAGCAGTGGGTTACTGTGAAACACGTGCTAAGATATCTGAAAGGGACTGCTGAGAGAGGTCTATGTTTCAAAAGAAGCAGCGTGAAGCTAGGCATACAGGCTTATAGTGACGCTGACTGGGCATCTGATGCCAGTGACAGGCGCAGTACCACAGGTTACTGTGTGAGTCTCAGTAAAGACAGCTCACTAGTTTCATGGAAAACAAAGAAACAACCAACAGTTGCACTTTCCACCTGTGAGGCGGAGTATATAGCGTTAGCTTCAACCATACAAGAGTGTCTATACCTGCAGAACTTGCTGGAGAATATAGATAAATATAAATATACACAACCTATTGTACATGAGGACAACCAGGGAACAATCGCTCTCGCCAAAAACCCTGTAAACAGACAGAGGGCGAAGCATGTAGACATAAAGTATCACTTTATCCGATCTACTGTGAGTGAGGGCAAAGTAACTTTGGTTTATTGTCCTACTGATGATATGGTTGCTGATATAATGACTAAACCTGTAACCAAGTTTAAACTGAAGAAGTTTGAAACTGTTATTTTTGGAGTTAGAATTGTGTAAGACAAGAGTCCACATTCACTCTGTATATTTATTATTTCTTTTATTGTGAATTACACAACCTGTGAACAAGTGGGGGTGTTGAATGTGAGTAATCACATAACCACGTGTGTCCTCAGGATTGTGTAGTTATGTTTAACCGGTGACATAAATGTTTGGTCACTGTGGGGCGCTGTGATCTAATATTGATGAGTTGATTTAAGTGAAGAAGTCGTCAACCAACTTCCTCTTCCTGTCTTGTAAGTCAATGTGTCAGTATCTTAAATAAACACTCCTGCCCGACTAAGATAAAATCTCTATCCATCATATCTCTCCTGAACGCATCGTGCTGCGACAAATACAGACGAAGTAAAACAACACTTTTAAACTAAATTTGAATATCAATATAAGAATAAACAGGCCAATGAATTGACGCTAAATGTAACTTTAACAAAGGAAGCTGACCTTTACTATTGAACGATTGAAGGTGATGTTGATGAGTAAGATGTTAATATATAGCAAAAGTTTTATTTTCATGACCGGTGCGGTGGCTCTTCCTCGCTTGGCGTCCAAAATAACGAGTCAGCAGTTTTAGTACCCCACGTCAATGCCTGATTTAAAATGATCGGGGTTGAATAAAATAGTCTTGCGTACATTACAAACGAATAGGTATATTGTATTACACTGCAATTGCTGGTGTTGCAATATTTATTCGTTTCTTATTTTGCATCACTTTAAAAAACACGTTTGATGCCTCCAGTGGTCGGTGCGGTCACTTTTTATTACGCGCCGAAATAGCTCAGTTGGGAGAGCGTTAGACTGAAGATCTGAAGGTCCCTGGTTCGATCCCGGGTTTCGGCAGCGTGTTGTGGGTCTTCTTTTTTTTTCATCGTGGGATTAACTGTCTCCAGACCATTGAGAAGAAAAAAAAAATCACAAACGTCTAATTGACAAAAAAATAATCTCAAATTGTTTACACCAAAGATTTAAAGGAATGACTTCAGCCTTTGCAAACTGAGTCATGAACCTTAGTCTTCTAAAACTTTCAGATTAAAAAAATATAAAATGTTTAGTTTGCAGATTCTTGATATTAAAATAAATGTAATAACACTTATTTGCTTTATGCTTTATTAGAACTTTATTAAAATTATTAAGTGGCCTGGCTTGTCTTGGGATACAGCCCTAGCACACCGGTCTGCATCCTCGTGGCGGTGTACGTCCTCTATCAGTAAGTGCCAGCGTTCTACTGGAGTAGCCCTCTGCCATCAGGGTGTTTTAAAAATCACTTTTAAACTAAATTTGAATATCAAGGAAGCTGACCTTTACTACTGAAAGATTGAAATCAATGTCCAACCTTAAGCTCAGATTGGTTGCTAGAGGCTCGGATATTTACCAAGTCACTCAGCTCTGACTTCATTAGGAATGGGCTGGCCTGTCAGGACAGCCAGAGAATTGTTAACCATGCTTTCTACCATCATTTGACAGGTTTTGATAGTGTTGGTGCCAATATGGGGGGTGATCACAACATTAGGAAGGCCAAGGAGAGGATGGTCCCTGCAAAAAAAAGACAGATCAGAAGGTGAAGTTGCGTGTGGCTCTGTCGTTGACTAACAATGATTATGAGAGAGATCACTGATGAATATGTGTGATTTTCTAGAATTTAATTGGTTTTAAATTGTGTGGTCAGACCTCGGTAAAGGTTCAGGGTGTGTCACATCTAAAGCGGCGCCACGGATCGTTCCTGACCGCAGGGCTTCCACTAAAGCGTCCTGATCCACCACCAGACCTGAGACGTGATGGGAAATGAAAAGAGTAGCATCACCAGCTGTTAAATGAATGTTTTAAAGGCAGTGGAACACACAGGTGTCACCTCTGCTGATGTTGACCAGCATCGCTGTGGATTTCATGAGGGACAGCTCTCTGTGGCCGATCAGACCTGTGGTTTCCGGGGTCAGGTTCACTGCCAGCACCACAAAATCAGACTCTCTCAGCAGCTCATCCAGGCTCTGACAGTATGTAGCTCCAACTGGCTGCTCCTCCTTAACACTCCTGAAAGAGGAAAGACAGAACGCTCAACCCAAACTGGCTGGAGGTCTAAAGTGACGATGGATTCAGCATCGCACTGAGCTGATGTATTTTGGGAGTGGTGTATCTCAGTACAATGGGGACCAAAATTAGTAAGTGGTCTGATTGTGGAGCACTGCTAGAGTACCTTGATCAATGTACCAAACCCACAAATGCTCAAGGACAGCTTACACACTTTGACATTCCTCCCTTAATGATTGTGCATTTATGTATACAGCATGTTGCTTAATAAACAGATCATTTCACCTATAGGGATTTAAACACATAATAATCATGTTAGAGTTAAAGTAAAGTACAATATGCAACAGTACGATGCCTCGATACTTCCCTCCTTCTCCGGTTGTGATACAGGATCTTCATCTCAAATCCTCGCCCTCTTTGAGCAATTTTATACCCGATGTCTCCCATTCCAACGATCCCCATTGTTGCCCCTGTGACATCAACTCCCATCATGGTTGTTGGCAGAGTGGTGGTCTTTGGGTCCACAGCTATTTGGTGACCTATAAAAAACCAAGAGCGGCGCTTTATGGTGGAAAAAACTGAAATTCACTCAAATAAAAGTAAAAAAATACTATGATGAAAATCTAATCATCAAATAGTTCCAAAGTAAACTGTGATATCAAAAGGGATTATATAAGTAGGTGCTGATTCTGGTAATAAATGTACCCTAAACTAGATGAGATGATAGATTTCTTTACCAACTTGACTCACATGCGACAATATCCCGCGCTGATGCCAGGAGCAGACCCAGTGCAATGTCTGCGGTGGCGCTGCTCACCACGCCAGGCGTGTTGGTCACCTTCACCCCAAGACTGCTGATGTATGGCACATCCAAGTGGTCGACACCTGCCCCTCCGCTGGCAACCACCCTCAGGGAAGGTAGCAAGCGGAGCAGCGAAGGCTCTGCCGCAGGACTGGCATTCCAGGAAAACATGACCTGGATTCTGGGGCTGTACAGCTGCAGGTTCTGAAGGAAGTCCTGGTAGCAAACGAGCTGGAAGCATTTCGTCATTATGTCCATTACTTCTTCGGGGTATCCTGGAGCGCTAACCTCTGAGAAGAGAGCCCAGGGCTTGTCCTCCATTGCCTACAATTAAGCAGAAGCTATGACAAAAAGCGCGTGCTTTGTTTTTCAAGGAATGTGTTTTCTGAAAGAAACACTGGAGTAGTTCCACAAGCTCACGGTTGTAATATTATAAACTTTGTAAATTATCTCCCATTTGTGTATTTTCATAAATTGAGTGCATTTCATAAAAATATAAAGTTCTCTATTTTTGCAGCACTTTTCTGTTTAAAATCTGTAATTAGTTTATCTGTAATTAATTTATTGTAGAAATAAAAAAAAAAATACAAAAATGTTTTGAGCAAATGACCTTGTTTTTATCTGTCAACCTCACAATTATCACCAGACATTTTTATCCTTAACCTCCCCCCATAGATATTTAGACAAGGAGCGCTTTAATAATACTTATTACTTAATTATAATAGTTTTTATTATAATAGTAATAATTTATATGGCAATATCTACCATATGGACAGAGTAACAAGGGCAGGAAGTTTAAGAATAAAAGCGTAATGTTAAAAGCCTCTGGGTGCATCTTTCTGCTGAACCGTTTGGACCAACATTGCAACTACTTTACAAACTTTAAATCAGCCTGTGGTGCATCATTACCCTGTCGACCTAGCAGTAGAGATGTTATACTCGAAGCAGACCTTCGATACCTGTATCGATTTTTCGAAGCAGAAGTATCGCGTCAAGATGTTTCGACGCCTCGCTTCATCTTGCAAAAAAAACATCAGGTGACTCCCCAAATGAAGCGTCACACGCGTACCGGCGACATATCACGCCAATTTTGAATCCTGAGCGGATTCAGTGAAGTCCAACTGCGCTGAAATGCTCTTGTTTTTCCATCCATCCATCCATTTTCTGTGCCTGCTTTATCCACACTTTGGGTCGCAGGGGTCTGCTGGAGCCTATCCCAGTTGTCAAGGGGTGAGAGGCAGGGTACACCCTGGATAGGTCGCCAGCCTATCGCAGGGCTATGATCTTGTTTTTAAATTAAAAAAACAAAAACAAAAACCCTTTAAACCACTGTTATGTTTTTACTTCCATATAGTCGTTCGTAGGTAATAAGCACTGCGTGGTTTACTTTTACGTTTTATTTCTTTATTCTTGTGTTCGCGACTAACGTGAGTATTTTGCGTGATTACGTCACACTACCGCGTTGTTCGGGAGGCCTGGACGCAACAACCACCCAAATGCCCTTCTCAGTTTCACCAGCATTTTAGTAACTGTTGTCCTGACACTTCCCAGTTGCAGAAGCAGTTCACTTTTTTTTTTAAATCAATTTTTGTAATTGTCCGATTCTCAAAAGCATGATGATAAGTATATTATTAATGTCGTTAAAAAAAAGACAAACATTAGGCTGAAGAAGGCTTCATCTTATTCCTTTTTCAGTTGTTGCCTGATGGATTCTTTTGTAGATTTTATTTTTTATTTTTGTTTTAGAACCGGAGTAAAGATTTGAACATTTTGAGATTAACACAGAACCTCTACTGCTAAAGGTTCTGTGTTAACCATAACCATTGCCATTTCATCATCCTTTTCAGTTTCATGCAAACGCTGTGGTCACATTTGGCCAGCAGATGTCGCCATACTTAATTTTATCAAATGCTTCGAAACACTGAACCTTTTAAACACAATTGCTTCAGATTGATTCAATGCTTCAGAAAGCTTCGATTTCTCCATTACTACTTGGCAGAAAATATGAAGGCGTGTTAAAAAAAATGGATTCACTCTTAAAATATATTTTTTAGAAGCCCGATGCCCAACCTTTTGCTTTAATGTTGTGACTACTTTCACCTTAATAATGGCTTCTGATAAAATGCAAAATGCTGAAATTCAAAATGCACATTACCTTGTTGTGTTTTAGCCGACAGCTAACATTTTTCTGTATGTTTCCCAGTTTAAGTAACAAGTGTGTCTGTGCTGGAGTCCACAGTCTTCTGACACACTGGCCAAAACAGAGGTTTTGCATTCTGGCAGGCAGATTAATTACATCGTTTTATGATTAAAAAAAAGTCCTGCTGTAATAATTACCCATCAGCCCATGATGACCCATTCAAGTCATCCCATAATCAAAACTGATGCAATGCGCATAATGAGCAAACATAAAACACATAGAACCTAGAAGAAGTGCATGCAGTGAACAAAACAACGAAATTAACTGATATTTCATATATACTCTTGTGAAATGCTGCAATCACTACATGTAGAATTCTCACCTAATGCTGACAGGATCTTTCCAAATCTTAAATTCACCTGATCTTTTCAATGAGGGCAAAATGCGACAGGAAGAAGTGGTGAAATATTAAGTTAATGCATAAACAGAGGATGGGCGGGCACACAAAGGTCAGAAACCTCCCCAACCTAACATAAAGAGACGGTACGCAAGAGCAATCTGGACTATTTAGCATACCAGTTAGCTTAGTTACCAACACTTGCGCTAAGTTAACCACCTACTAGTTTATGTAATGTCCGTCAACCCTTACGACAGAATGCATAGTGCAGAAAAAAAAATTGCGAATGCCATTTTTTAAATTAACAGATTTGCTTCTGCGTTCAAATGAGCCGCTTCTCACGTTTACATGTCAAAACACAACTTCGCCATTTTTTAGTGCATACCTTGACCTCAGTTGCGCGAGACGCTTTTTTCCCCCAACTAAACTTTATTGACAGGGCAGAGTTCAATGACAACTGAGTATGTGACATGGATTAGACCGACAATCAAATGAAAAAATTATTTACTTTCAATTCCTTTTATCATAATATTTTACCCACTGCTGTTTCGGAGATCACAAAGCAGCTTCTCTGTTCACTTGCATAATAACCTCATCACATTAATATAAGTATATACATTTCTACAGCTCTCCCCTGATCCCCTTGATCTCCTCACATCTCATACTGGCTTCTACCCATATCCCACCATCCCCTCTGGTGCTCAATCCTACCAAAACTATCTGACTTTTTAACTCGATAGCCAGGAATCATCTAACCTTTAATTAAGATTAATTCTGTTCTCCAGGAAAGCTTAAGAGAGTTTAATCTGTTACTACATTGAGAAGCAGTAGGCATTTGAGCAAAGTGCTGACTCACATTGTATCGCATTATGACTCATCTATATATTTATGACAACACATGGGAATGTCAGATTCAATTGCACAATATTATCAATATTCACACTACAAAAGACTTTAGTGGTTCAGAGCAGGGCAAAGTGATGCATGTCACAATCCCGTGTTTGTAGACAGGTGAGGGCTGATGATCTGTCACACAGGTGACAGATCCCCGAGTAAGCTCTGCCTCTCTGTAACAATCAGAATTTATTCGAAACAAAGACTTTGTGGCATCAAGCTGGTGTGTTCAGTGATTTAACACCTCAGGGATTAAGTCTCTGGGATGTTCAGATGATTTTACACAAACACTCGTGCGTGCACAGTTTACACCTATACCCACCTAGGCTGCAGGAGTTCAGCATGTCCTGGTTGAGAATAATTTCACCTGATTGGTAATCCAGTAAATCCAAGCTTCTGTCTGCTGCTGATGACGCACAAGTCGCCTTGATGGAGCCACGCTTGTACATTACCCCTCAGCACTCAGTTGGTCACCCATACGTTTTTAAAGGTACGTAACACATTACTGAATTTCACAAAGATCAACCAAAACATGTGACAAACTTTGCAAGGGCGAATCTGGGGATGACAGAATATTACTTGTCTTTTCAATGACATCACATCCTCAGTCAGGTACAACTGCCAGAGAACTCAAGTCACCTTAACCCTTGGGTCACTCTCCCCACAAGGTTTGAAACAGAACATGGTTACAGTAGCTCCCTCCACTTAGGTAACACATAATCAGTGACAAGTGGTTGTCAGTGCTCAGCACCACCTTCTCCGACCAGTGCCACCTACTTAACCTCATCTCTAAAGCCGCAGTTACCTAATGACAGCACCCGTGTAAAGCCATGGGTCTCGCTAATTTAGATGGTGCCTCTGATATTCAAAGCTTCTCTTTATTTGAACTGTGGCAGACCATGTCTGTGTGTGTGTGTGTGTGTGTGTGTGTGTGTGTGTGTGTGTGTATGTATGATGGGGATTGCTCTTCGCTGGACAGCCACTAAGAGAAGTGTTATGCAAACCTATTAGTGGGCCGTTGCAGAGCTTGCCTCACAGTGCTCAGTGCAGTGAGTCTCCCAAAGGTCAAACTTTGATGAGTTCTCACTTTTGAAAAGAGTGAAATTGTTGTTAGCATTTTGGTTGCTTGGCTGCTACATGGCACTGAATTACTCACCTTACAAAGATGAGCTACAGAAAAATCATTATATCATTTTATTAAATCAAATTATTAGTTATATATAATAGCATCAGTCTGAACAGAAGTCTCCACAATAGTAATTAAATGGGATATTAGCTCATCACTGTTGTATGCAATCAGAAATATCAATTTATTCAGTATAAATGTAGGGACAAATAGGGATATATAGGGATAAAATGTTTTCAACACATGCTTGCTTGTATTTAGGAATGCAGCAGATCTATTAGCATGGTCAAGATTTTGCTGAGTCAACACAAGACAGAGGTTGTCGGTGTACTTTATAAGGCCATTAAGAAAATGCTCTCTGGAACAGTGCCTGAATAAGCCCCTTGTCTTTGACTTTCACTAATCATCTTAGGCAACGCATGGCTTCCAATGTGCTCTGTGGGAACACCTGTACAGCCACAACAATCGAATCACAGTTGTCAGAGCCATAATCTGTCACAATGCAATCAGAGATAAATAAACTTCTTAGATATAGCGATTAAAAGAACTGTTATTTACTGCTGATCTCCATAACGTGGGAGAAAAAAAGCATGCATAAAATAATTTAAAAATAATTTACACCTGCAATCAAATGCACATGCAAAAAAAATTAACAAAATAATAATAATCAAATTTTATTCGTGGTAGAAAGTGTGGTTTATTAGTCATTTAGAAATAGTCAATGCTTTTGCAGCAATAAATAAGAACCTTACTGTGTAAAGGACAGAAAAAAATGAAAAACTATATGTAGCCTCTTTAAGTTAGGATTATTATCGCATACAAAATGAATGCAAAAACTTTGGATTTTCATAATTATAAATCACATGCAGTCTGTGTTGCCAGTTTGTCACCTCAGAAAATTTTAAAATGAGATCTTTTAATATTTGAATACATTTTATAAAACCACGTAGCCTGTAATCTCTGCCATTTCCATATTATTGTTGTATATCTACGATTTAGCTCATTCTAACAAACTTAAGTGTACAACTTTACATACTAATCGCCCTCCAGGTGCCGGGTTCTTGTTGCCAGGACAACGAAGCTTCCTATTGGCCGTGACCGCATCACATGACCCGCGGGTCTGACGTCACGATGAGAGACTGCAGAGCTAAGCAGGGTCTGAGCAGCGGTTTAGACAAGAAGCTTGTGAGCTGAGAGCAAAGCGAGTCCGGCTTCAGCAACCTGTTGCTCGCCCTGTTGTTGCCTCAAACTTTTCCCGCTCGACCACCCACACGAAGGAATGGACTATTAGAGAGACTTGAAGAGCCGTCCTCTGTCATTTGAAAGCGAGGTAAGTTGTTGCTGCTGTTGTGTCCGCCCCTCCTTCCCCGTCTGTCAGCTTCCTGCTACTTTTTGTTGTTAATCGCCGCTCAGGTGAGGTGAGTTCACGGTTCGAAACGCTTGTACTCCAGCTCACAGCTCCTACACTTTTATTAATCTGTTGAATTTAGACGCATTTCGTCCATAACTTTGTCCTGGAGCAGCATTAGGGGACGCTAGTTATGGATAAAGCTTTACCTAGTTTTTTTGTTTGTGTAATCGGATGAGGTTTCTTCTGTTGCGAAGACCCGGTGATGCGTTCACGGTCTCTGCAAACACTCATTTTATAGTAGCCTGAGCGATGACGGGAGGTGCATAAAGGAGTTTTGCCCCTACACAAAGCCGAGGGAAGCAGGGTATCTCCTTTCAGCAAATACACATCAGTCAGTCCCTGAATTACTGCAGCAGAGAGGAAGCAGTTTTTGTCCTGACAAGTGAGTGTTTTTATAACGTTGCAGCGTGTCCGCTAGTGGGTGAATGGAAGCCTTTATTCTGCTACAATCTGTGCATTTTTAAACTGATACATTTGCGAGCTTCAGGGCATTGACTGATCTCTAACATCTGTAAACAGTGGATTTTAAGTTAGTTTTGTGGTTTCAGTGCAAATCATTGCAATCACCTGTCTGTCTGCCACTTAACATCTTTTTATTTTCCAAAAATGCTCCTTGGTTTGTCACCCATTTAAAACTGTGGAGTTATGTTGTATTGCTTTAGTCTGTACATATGCTATATGCATCACTTAACTTGAAATAAATGCAGTGTTTTGAAACTCCAGTTCAACTATCAAACTGCCAGTGACCTAGGCTGAAATTAGAAAGGAACTGAGACTGGTTTGCACCCGCAGAAAGTGGCATTTCATGTTGTTGCTATCTTTAAAACTTTTCCACACTTTGATATATTTGGTAAGTGGAATCAGCCGCCTTCCCATCCATCAGGCTTGGCAACGAGAAGCCAGGCGGTGTGGGCAAAAGGGCGGAGTGCAGATAATAGCCCCCTTGGTGTCACGACAGCATGTCTGCAAACATTTCCGAATGCCACATCCTCAGAAACGCATGCTAAATTTGCACAGATGTTTCTATTTGCGTTAGCTTGGACGACGCAGAGATTTGTTTTGGACCAAAATGGGCAAATTGGCTGCAATTCTGGCTGCAGTCTGCTCTTAGGCATTGGGTTAGAGCTCCTCTGGAGGAAGCAGACTGTGGTGTGAGTCAGAATAAGTGAGGAAGAGCAGAAACAGAAGGGAAAAAAAGAGTCCGTCTCCTGTCTGTGACAGAAAGCTGCGTTTCGCCTCAAGCTGTGCAGCAAACATGGGCAGAAGAGGGTGGCAGCTGTCCAGCCATTAGACAGACTGACATTTCCATCTTTACAGCCTTTGTCTTTACAGCAGGCTGTTTCACAGAGGCCCATGTTTAGAATTGCTGTCCAGGGTAAATAGCAGCCATCAGCGCCGGTGTGCGAGGAGTGGCACTCGTGTTCATCCCACCCCAGGTCTCATCTGCTGCTCTCCCCGTCTGACTGTGTGCACTCCTTGTCCTGTCTCTTCCTGGCTGGTGCTTCTTTCGTCCTGCAGCGCCGACGGTGGGTGATCATGCAGCGCATTACGATTGAGTTGTTCCTACAGGCTTCTCTAAAGGAGAGATGAGTTAAAGCAACATTATAAGTATGAAAAAATGAGTGGCAAAAAAAACCAAAGGTAGTTTGGGTGTTACGTGTTACATATGCATTGCCGAGGAGGTTTGTGTTATTTTAGTAATTGTTTAAGTTCTAAACTGTGTCATCAAACCGCTTTTGCTTCTGCTTTGACGTGTGTGGGTTAAAAAAGGCGAAATTGTTGTTCCCTTTTCTCGCTCACGTCATTCTGGGTTTTGCGTGCTTGCTGAGGGCATCGGTTTCCATAGACCGCCGCCGAGGGTCGGACCGGTGGAGGATGACACGACAGCTAAAGTTACAGTCACGAGGAGCCAGTAAACACGCGCGGCTGAACAGCGCTCTTCGTGATGCTTGTAATGTGAGCGTGGGCGCTCCCACGGCTACGCTGCGCTGCAGTGTCCCGCTACCAGTTTCCAACGTGGCTTCTGCAGAGTGGTGTGAAATTAGAAATGTACGAATGTACAACTGGATTGTTGCTTTCTTGGATTTGTTTGTGGTTGCAGGCCTCATGAGGTCTTCTGTTAGCTGGGGGGGGGGTGCAACCCCAGCAGGTTCTGGGTCTAGTAGGGACTGAAGCCCAGCATGCAGCACAGGCTGATATTGGAGTGCAGGCCGACGGTTTTGTTTTTTTTGAACCAGGCATGATTATTCTTATATTTGCATAGCAATATTAGTGACAAATTCAGGGATGGGAGGTGGGCTGTTTGCTCTCATGGCGTCAAAACTTTAATTATGGACAGAAAAGCTGTGCAGCGTTGCAGAACTGCCTGTCGTTCCCCTTTTCTGTGCGCTTTTTGAATTTGAAGAGCACGGTGCACCAGAATACAATGAAGCTGATAATTATTTTATTCAGAATAGCTCATTCCCGCCCCGGTCGGCTGCCCTCGTCTCAGGTGAAAGGTGCCGTTGTTAATATAGTGTGTGTGTGTGTGTGAGTGAGAGATTGGGGTCTCTGCTGCTTTGCTCTTGCTGCTCCTGGATTAGGTTAAGATTTACCTGCAGGGTATAAATGGATCCGTCTAACTGTTACGTAAGTGAGTAGCTAGATGTTCCAGAAGGGTCCCACGTGGAGAACCTTGGTTCAGAGAACACAGCTCACACTTATTTGCTTAATTTTCCTGTTATTTTGTGAACACACCAGCTGTGTGATCCATACATCTTTAATTATATGAATTAAATTATTCTTTTTCTGTTACTAGTCAGGAAATCCCTCCATCCCCCCTTTTCTTTTTAATAAGTATTGCAGAATAACAATTACTTCATTACCTGAAGGCTTCAAATGCATTATAGAATTGGCTTTGCTTCATTTCCAAAAATCAAATGTTGGTATTTAACACTCGTTGAGCAGTTTCACGTCAAACCTTTTTTTACCAGAACTGGTGAAAAGATCAATAAAGCTTGTTTATTGACCTCAGGTTTTTCTTGGCATGAGTTCAATCCCTTTTTGGGGAAAAAGACCAACATTTGTTTGGGAGTAGTAGATGCATTCTGTGTGTGCGGGTGGGTGTGTACACACTTATCTGCTTCTTTTTTATCCTGGATTTAATCCCGTTAATTCCTGAGTTCTAATCCTAGAACAAGCTCGTGTGGACAGACCCTTCAGACCAGTGGGTGTGGTCATAACTGGCACTTAGGCAGAATACAAATACCCAAAGGGTGAAGACGACTCACATTTAGCTCACAAACAGGCAAACGCATATCAGCAGACTTTTGGGAAGTGAACAAATAACCTTCTGGAGTGTCTCTGATGTAGAGATTCCAACTGTGTGTTGAAGGTGTAGGCGAATCGATGTGGAGAACCTCTTGTTGCGAAGCAGCAGGGGGTCCTGTGATGGCTAACATGTGCACAGTTTGACATCAGTGGTTCCGGCTCTGACAGCACTCAGAAGGTGCTTCGCGATTCCACTCACCTGTCCTAACCCGAGCGGATAGCTCGACCACGTGACCCGTCCACTCGACCAAGCCTCGGTTATGTAACGCGGCATCAAAGATCTGCCAGCAGCAGGTTAGAGTCTTAGCGGTTAGATGCAGGCGGTGATCTCCCAGAGTCTAAAATAACTTTGTTCTCGTGGGGGTCTGAGCTCTCGTCTCCTTATTTTCACTTTTACCTTTTGTTACGGGCGCAGGGTCAGACTCAGAAACGCACATTTATTTCGCGTGTGCATCGTTTCAAACACTCTAAGGAGGGGGGGGGGCGAGGTGAGTGAATTCTTCTGAGGATATTTTAAATCGTGGACGGGGCGAACACATGCTACTATCAGATTCCAGCAGTTTCCTGCAGCTCATGTCGTTGGTACGAAGCCAAGCACCGTCTCAGAAGAAGGCAGAGGAGAAGTTCAAGCTGCTCCCCTTCTCATCAACACAGCCTTCTTGAACCAGTCAAGGAGGCAATAATCTGTGCAAAAATCGGCGCTGAATATTGGGGTAAAGCAAAAGTGATCAATTAGACCTCAGAAGACAGCGGAGAATAAAAGATCCTCCATCTTGTGGGACATGTTATAAACCTAATCTGCTCTGTCAAATCAGTGTTTCTTTTTTTTTTTTTTTTTTTTTTGCCCTCTGGCACATCCAGTGCTACTGTGTTCTTTTGGCTTTCCAGCTCAGCATGACATCTTTTGTGAGTACACATGCTGAAAAGCTTCGCGGTCCCTGGGTTTTTTCCCTTTTTCTGATCACGTTTGCCATTGTGCTTCCCTCTAATTTAGCATTCAGGCTTCTTGTGATTTTGTCTGAAGCACAAAAGATGGTGACAGCTTAACCCACACTGACTTATTTAATAACTGAAAAATGCTCTTGACGTCTGTTCCAGGAGGACTTATTTGAAATGGTTGCCTGCAGTTAAAGGAAAGAGGGACAATTTCAGGTGCCCTGTTGCAGCAGCGTATTATTTTCCCTGAGCTAATCAGGATGAATAATGCTGATCCCTTCCAGCCTGTTTTACTTTAAGAAATAAAGAGAATCTGTGACTCCTGAGCAGAAACACATAAGTGAGACATTAACTGTACATATAATTGACTCCGGCCTGACTTGACACTTCTCTCTTTATCTGCCATTATCCTCTGCTAAGCTTTGAATAGCCTCTCCAGTGCTGCGTTGGAAGTGCGTTCTGACGGAGAAAGCATTAAGGATATTACCTAAAGGGTTAGATAAAGAACAGCGCCCCCACGCTTGGTGTCCAAGCGTTTACTTTCAACACCATCGCCTCCATCGCTCACCCAGATTTGAGACTGCTGTTATCTAACGTGCTTTCTGTAGGTTTTATATCAGAGCTCTCGTCAAGAAATAACTTTGGTTGTTCATGCAGAGGATGTGCACCGTCGGTGTCGGTATCACCAGCATCACGGTTCCTGAGGAAATGGACGACGCCTCTGCAGTGCGCACACATTTCTGCATGCACTGGGGTTTTCAGCAGCGTGTGCACCACATTTTAAATGTCTGCGTTGTAGCAAGTGCGGCGGTTTTGCATCTTGAAAACAGGCAGGGGGTCTCACTGTGCAGTTTTACTGCACAAGACCACAGGATGCACCTCATCTTCCTGTTTTTTCATTTAGATCAATGCATAATGTCAAATCATAAAGGAAAGTTGAAGCTGAATAAACGCCTTTCAACCCGATGATACAAAGGATAACGTGCAGTTTGTAGAGGCTTCTATGTGTTTCCTGTAGCAGTTCACAGCACTGGGATGTTAATGGCTCAGGTGCTCATAACACTGAGGCATTTTAACACCTCTGGAGACTCTGTGCATGGTTTTAGATGTGCAACCCAAGTAGACCCATCCTCTGTTATTAGTGTTAAAGCTCGGAGATGATGGCAAGAATTTTCACCATAAGGAAAGAAAATCAATGAAAAACCATAACCATCAGTAGGTTATGTAGTACGACATTGTAGGTTTTAATATGACTTTTATTTTGAAATTCCCACACAGCTATTTCACCGCTACTTTTAGTTGAATGTCTGAAACAGATCAGTAATACACTTAGAACAATTGAAAACTGATTCATACCCAACAATGACATTCATTTATTTAGATTATTTATTAATTCAGACAAATTGTGTGTGTTGTTTCAAAAAGGCCGGATTTTCATGACTATTTCCTGTTTCTCTGTCTCGTCCTGCCTTTTTTCCAGTTTAACTCAACAGCCTCAACAGAAGCATCAGTCATGGGCAAACAGAACAGCAAGCTGCGTCCCGACGTCATGCAGGACCTGGTGGAGAACACGGACTTCACCGAGCACGAGATCACCGAGTGGTACAAGGGCTTCCTGCGGGACTGCCCCAGCGGCGCTCTGACTCTGGAGGAGTTCAAGAAGATCTACGCCAACTTCTTCCCTTACGGAGACGCCTCCAAGTTCGCCGAGCACGTCTTCCGCACCTTCGACGCCAACGGAGACGGGACCATAGACTTCAGGGAGTTCATCATCGCCCTCAGCGTGACCTCACGAGGCCGACTGGACCAGAAGCTAAAGTGGGCTTTCAGTATGTACGACCTGGATGGAAACGGGTACATCAGTAAAGCGGAGATGCTGGAGATTGTATCGGTGAGCGCCTCTTTTGGGCTTTACTGCACCTCCCTTCCGTCCTTCTTTCCCTGCCCGTCTTATACGATTGCATACCATAATGGCGCCATCGCCATACCCTGACCCTGTGTCTGCCCCCTGCAAAGATGTTCAGCACCAGCTGTTACCTCATATATCCATCTGCCTCTGCGCCATCTGACGGCCCGCCGCCGCCAAACCAGCCGCTCTGTAATTTTAGAAACCAGCAGTTCCTGTCCAGCCCTCGTGCGTCTCTAAAAAGGAACTTGACGGTGGAATTTGTAGATGGGCGTAGCCCTCTGAGCCTTATTTTGCCCCTGCAATACCTCCAGCTGCTGTGCAATTCTAGAAGAGAGCCGCCGCCGCCGTCAGGAGTCTGTCAGCTGCTAAGTGACTTTATAACGAATAATCTTCTCCTCTCCTGGAGACGGTGACCTCTGACCTTCATGTTCTGCGTCCTCTCTTTGAAATGATGACCCCGCCTTTGCTGTGTTCAGGCTATCTACAAGATGGTCTCCGCAGTGATGAAGATGCCTGAAGACGAGTCCACACCAGAGAAACGCACAGACAAGATCTTCAGGCAGATGGACACAAATCGTGACGGTAAACCTTCCAGTTGATCTAATGCAAGCTGAAGAGAAGAGTTCTACAACCTGAATGGCTGAGAACAGTCACCCAGGTGTTGCTCTTCTGGTCTTGCAGTATGTATTCTCACCACTAGGTGCTGCCAAAGCTCAGGTCCTGGACCTAAACACCAGCATTGTTACCCCAAAGCCAGTCTTTCACTAAAACATCTTTGTTCCTGTTTAATTCACTCAGATTTGGTGGCATAAATAAATAAAAAATAACTTTCCTGAAAATGTGTTTGTGTCTCCCAGGTAAACTGTCCCTTGAGGAATTCGTCGAAGGAGCCAAGAACGACCCCTCCATCGTCCGGCTGCTTCAGTGCGATCCCAGCAGTGCTGGCCAGTAGGAAACTGGACCCCTGACATTTTCCATCACAGGCTGACTAGTTTTAACAAATTTAACAGAAAAAGAAAAAAATCCGACCCACTTGAGAACGTCGGCGTTCGATCGCTCCGGCTCTAGAGGCAAATGCTCGACATAGCTAACATGCAAACAGACCTACTTTAAATACCAAAGCGCGACATATTCATCCTCTGTTAGACAACACACACGCCACACACAACTCATCTCCATCAGGCAGTACAGACATCTAAGGACCGACACCCAGTCAAAGACTTTTTGACCGCCAGGATAATCCAACAACGTGAGCTGAAATCCGTTTGCTGTTTTTCCTTCTTTTATTGCATTATTCCGAAAGGGAAGCGTGCTGATTTTGTTCTTTTAACTGCGTTGATTGAGGAACAGCTCTTTGACAAGTATTATAATTAAGTTGATGTGTTACAATGGAGGAAAAGAAGACGGGGATCACAGCTCAGGAGATCTGGGGCGTTTGTTTCAAACATTTTAATATTTTTATGTATATTTCAGAGGTTTGTTACTTTAGACAAACTGGCTCAGATTTCTAAATGAAGGGGGAATATACAGTTTTAAAAACGATTTTATTGTCAGGTTCCAGCGAGAACTTGATGGAAGTTGAGCTGTGATTTTTTTTCTTTTAAACAATTGTTCAAGTTTATCAGCAAAAAAACCGTAGATGTTTTATGAATATGTATAAATATATAGAATGGACTTTTATTTTCTTTCACTCTGATAACTGCAGTGATTTGCTGCGTTGATGAAAAATGACATAAAATGTATGTTTAAGTTATTGGATTGTGAAGAATGGTGACATGTTATGTTCTTTTACTTGACAAATATGAAAGGACATTGTACAGCATACTCACTCGTATTTATGATGGAGGGGTGTAAAGAAGGAGAGGACCACACATTTGCTGCGTTTCCACGGCTACAGGGAGAGAGACTAGCTGTAGACCTCGTTCCACCACTGACATTTCACAGGAAGTTAGGGAACTCGCATAGCACACATCAGTGAATTTAAGGCTTTCTTTAATTTGTGTAATTTAGTAAAAAAAAAAATTAACAGTATCTGGTTTATAAGGCTGTTTTTAACAAAGGAAACAGTGTATTCATCCAAAGAAGTGAGTAAAAGCAGCGCGCACAACAGCCCGGCTTGTTTTGGAAGGATTTCCACGGGGATTCGGACATCTTCAGATGCATGTAAACGATGACTTCATGGAGACAGTCGGTAATTATCTTTTGGCTTTTGCACCGTTGATGGTCGGAAACTCCATCCTCAGACGATCCCTAACTTCAGTAGCATCTTGTGGTCAAGTGCCAAATCTAAGTGAATCAAAAAGGAAAAAACCCACAGTATTGTATCCATTTATACTGTACTGTTACCTGACGAACAAAAAAAGACTTTGCCACTGTATGATTTTGTATCGTAAACTTTCATTATGTGTTATGCGTAGGATGTCCATTTTGTTGTTTAAATAAAGACAAAATGGGACAGTTGGATGATTCTTCTTGTTTTAATCTTACATTTTTAAATTTTCTTTCCATCTCATTAGGACCATTGTGGCTAATAAGTTAAATTAGCCTTGCTTAGCCTAGCGTCAACTTGAATAAAGTTAAGACACAAAGGGCATAAAATACACTCAATCGAGGCTGTAGGATCCAAAACACGACTTACCGACTGGCATCTTTATTGAACTTTTCAGCATGATCAAATACATCAAAAACTACAAAAACAAGTGCCACTTTTCACCTCTCATGTTCGAGTCCTCAAAATCTCAAGTAATGTCCTAAAAGTAAGCACGTGTTTCCATTTTGATAGCTTAAAAACAGATGAGTCATTTAAAAAAAGCCCTTTCGTTCTCTTAATGGGGATGACTGTGTGAAATGAGTCACTAAAATACAAAGAACTTGAAATCATTGGATGAAATGTTAAAGAAATATGAAAGAAATATTAATAAATAACACTAACAATAATGCAAAACATCAGACATGCGAAAAAAAACAGCTAAGTGTCTTCACAAACTAATTCAAGCTGTGGCTACAAGGTTTTAGGCCATTTCTGAGTCTACTCCTGATTTGGCAAAAACACACGACTGTACAGGAAGAATAAAAGTACAAATCTGTTATATACAATTAAAACTGCGGAGGATGCAGAGCGTCGTTTCACCTCGTGCCTACGCGAGGGCTGACTGTTTCTGTAATGTCCTTTTAACCGGCGTCGTCTCTCCTGCCCAGAAAACACGACTTCATAGTGTAACAGCGTGGCGGCGGGGTCGGGCGCGTCCACGTCGACCCGTCGGCGTGCCGACAGCCTGTCTCCAATACTGTCAGTCAGCTTATTAGCCAATCAATAGCTACCCTGTAGATGATGGCCAACCAGCAATCACAGCTTTACTTTCCCGCCTCCACGTGCGGCTCTCAGATCTCCGTCAGCGTGATCTTCAGCGCGTCGGCGTAAGCGTCGATGTCGAGGATGAAGGTGTCCTCGTTGGAGTAGTGCTCGATGATGTTGTCGTCCATGTTCACCAGGATCCTGAGTCACGAGACACGATTTCACGTTTATGGCACAGCACCCATGGCCCTCATAAAAAGGAGTGATGTGTAACGTGCATCCTCACGCACCCTTTCTTACTCTTCTTGTAGACTTTGGCTATCTTCTCCGTGGGCACGCCGTACTTCTCAGATATCTACAGAAAGGACAGACGACACCGGTTTAAGGAGCTCATCCTGCGCCGGACTCTTACTGCGCAGCACTCACAGCATCCACCAGGCCCCTGAGAGTCGGAGACTTCAGCATCAGCGCGTCGAACACTTCATCCGCCTCTTTTCTCACATACAGCAGCACTGCAGCCAGGGGTCAAAGGTCAGACATTAGCGGGCGCACACGTTAAGCGGTTAATTTGGCACACACCTCTTTTCTGTGTCTCCTCTTTGAGCTGTTTGTGAGGCGATGGACACAGATCTTCGTCGGACGGCCTGAACATCCTCTTCACCAGCACGCCCCTGAAATCGCCCCGCATCACGACAACACGTCAGTGTGTGCATTGGTGGCCTAGCCGCCCTGGTTTTTTGCCTGCCGCGCATCTGTACGACCTGCTGGAAAGGAAAACGCTCACACACTCACCCTTCTCGCTCCATCTCCTCTGTGTTGAAGGCAAACACCTGGAATCAAAGAACCGGTTTCAGGCAGCAGTTAAAGCTGGTAAATAATCAGTAATGAATGACTTCTGACGAATACTTCAACTAAACAAGTAATTCTCCACATAAGACTTGTTTTGTTCTCTGATCTTGCCTTTTTTTAAATGATTGCACTGTGGCGTGGGGCAGTACATACAGAAGCACATTAAAACCAGTATTTATACGTCAAAAGAGAGCTGTCCGATTAATACATAAGGTTAATTTTCTTGAACACGAATTTATTATTTTTAAAATTATGACATTTTTTGACATTGTGGAATTTCAAACTGCACAATTTTTATTTAGAGGAAAAAATTGTTACCATGTCAGTTACAGAGTAAATGTCAAGAACCTGTTGGTAGTTATAAACTAATAAGAATTCAACTTTAGGGTACCTAAACATACAACAACAATGGAACGTTTTAGTCCTACAATAAATGGGGTACGGCTGTGGAATGAACTTGAGATGGAACTGAAACAATGTTCAGACATTAAACCAGTTTAAATATAAATACAAACAAAAAATGTTTGGAAGGTATAGTGAAAATGAACATAATGACTAGTAGGGGAACTGTAGTATTGATTTGCAAAGGATGAATTGATGTAGAGTGTTGAAGTTGGTTGTCTTTTTGTCCAAGGGAAATTAATGGTGGTGAATTTGTTTTTATTTATTTTTCTTTGGGTATTTCTTCATGGAATTGATTGGAATAAGAATGAATGAATATAGGGGTGGGATCATGTGTTAAATTACATGTTTGAAAATAAATAAATAAAAAAGATACTAAAAAGTGACTACAAAAATCAGGCAAAAAGTCGAATATTTGTGTGGGAGTTAAATAAAAGCAGGGAAGTGCAGAACGGCGGGAAAAACAGGTGTGTTCTCTTGGGAGTGTGTGATCCACCTGTCCGGCCCTCTGCAGGTTCCCAAAGTGAACATCGGGAATGAAGAGCACTGGCTGAGCCTCCAGGTTGGCCATGGTCTTAAAGAAGGTGGTGTCCGACTTCTTGGGAATGGCGAGCACGCCCACGCCGCCGTCCTTCCCTGAACGCCAGCGAAAAGACAAACATGTCCGTCTGGTTCCCATCGTCTCACAGTTCATGACCCTAATCCCAGAGAAGACCTCAAACCTTTAGACTTCTTGCGGAGCAGTTTTCTTTCCTCGTCTCGTATTTTCCTCTCTGCTCCCTGAGAGAACACACACACGCACACACACACACACACACACACACAAATATAATATAAAATGTGGTTCTAAGGTAGTAATTGAGGTGTTTAGGGTCAGGAGCTGGACAATCTATTATGTCTGTGACGGAGAGAAATGGGAGTATGTGTGTGTGTGTGTGTGTGTGTGTGGTTGTACTATATACTGAGTACCAAAATCCTCATTCTACTAATAAAGTGAGGACATTTTGGCTGGTCCTCACAACTTGAAAGGCCTGTTGGTGGGTTAAGGCTGGGTTTTAAGGATGTGGTTGGAATTGGCTTTAGGTTCGGGTTAGTTGGGATGGTTGGGGTTCGAGTAAGTACAAGAGTGTGTGTGTGTGTGTGTGTGTGTCTGTGCGAGTTTAGGTTTTTTTCAGAGGCTCGTTGTTCGTGTCAGACCACTAGAGGGAGAACTGAGGCCACGGTTTGACTCCTCACCTGCTTCCTGCCAGCCATTCAGATCAGCCACAAGCCTCATTTACAGCAGATGTATGTGTATTAGACACGAGGGTGTTTCTCACCTTGTCACAGAAGACCTTGATCTGTGAGTACGCTCGGTGCAGCGGCTTGTTGCTGCGGTTGTTGTAGCTGTACGTGTCGATCTGGATCATCAGAGGAAGACCTTTCACCCCCTTCTGAGAGGAGAAGTCTGTACTCAGACAGTTGACCGTGATGAAGATCTGACAAGGACACGGACGAGCAAGAAACCTTTATGTGATTTCGCACATTCTTCTGACAGATTTAGGTCTATTCAATCCAGACTTGAGAGTACAGAGAAGGATGTTCAGTCACAGAACTGACGAGGATCCTTTGTTTCGCTTCCTCCCTCTCCTCTTCCTCGCCTCAAGGTATAAATCAAAAATTCCTTCCTGTACAAAAGATGCACTGTAGGATGATCTAGTCAGGCAAGAGCAGATTCTAGGTCCATATCAGCAGGAGATTCAGCTCCTCCTTAACATCCTGGGGTGGTGATCAACTGACAGTCATGTGACTGAGACAGGAAATGCTGCTATCACCTGTCTGCAAAAGCAGCTTCAAAAAGCTTGTTTTTCTTTTTTGATAGCAAAGGTACACTTATCATATTTTATAATTCATTTAACCTGTCTGACCATATTCTTTGATGAAATTACTACAAAACAAGGAAAAAAATGGCAAATTTGTGAAATTAAGCAGTAAAATTATCATGTTTGCTTCTAAATAAATATTAACCCATTTAGCCTAAAGGCCACCTCTTCAGTCTATATCAGCTGGATGGGTAAACACGTCCCACAATTCCGGGACAGTGCACCTGTTTCTGATCTATTCTGGCTGGCTCTTCGACAAATTAAATGAAAGAGAGCAAGAAAAAGCGAGAGAAGAGTCAATATTAGCCCAGAGACGTGTGCTTGGACGTCCTCCAACAATGTCTTTGTCCCTGGTCGGCTTTTACAATGCATTCTTATAGAAATGAGTGCAAGACAAACAACGGAGGGTGGGAACGGGGATTGCTGTGTGTGTGTGTGTGTGTGTGTGTGTGTGTGTGTGTGTGGGGGGGGGGGGGGGGGGGGTGCTCTGGAGTTCAAACACTGACATGGCTCCATCTAAGGAGTGCCCACAAAGGACAAGCAGACGCTGTCCATGGTTACTAAAAGCACATGCTAGCATAAATCACCCGCTTTGATCTTACTAGTCTTTTCCTGTTTTAACTATTTTTACTGATGACCGCCAGACTCTCAGGCCAGGTTAACCTGATCAAATTTCTGTTGCCAATAAAATACCAGTCATCACATACACACAAAAAAAAAACCTGTCCGACTGCTTCTCATGGAGCCAGAACACACCTTCGGAGAGTTTCTGGGAAAACTGTGCTGACATTTACAGTAATCTCACCTTTGCTTCTTCGTTCACGTCCCAGGTGAAGGAGATGGCGTTGTAGGCGATTTCCTCGATGTTGCTGATGGTGTTGAAGCTCTCCTTGTAGTCAGCTGTGGGAATGGACGGAAAGCACTTCAGCTGAAGTGGTCAAGTATTCAACTATTGCTTATTAAGATAAAAAGTTAAGCAGCACGCTTCCATTTGGAGAGATAAAGCCTTATCGGTTTGGGCAAACAAACCGTTAAAGGCTTCAAAGGCAGCAGAGGGAGGCGATCTGGCTGCTGAGAGCATTAAACAAAAGGCCTCCCTGGAGTCTACACGGACAACCCGTGTGAAAATAAACTGGGCTTTAAATGCAAAGTGCTGGACACGCTGGGAGGAAGCGAAATCTGAGGCACCGCGGCGACACACAGATGGCGGCGCTGTGTGTTTTTGACAATTTCTAAAAGAAATGTAGATGTTACGCAGATACGTCAGGGGTTGAAAATGCAGCAGCAGTGTTTGCACATCGGGGTGTAGCTTTAAAGATCCGATTCGGATCAGCAGTCCAGCTGAAGCCGCCTGGTGTTCCGCTTGATTTAACCCTTTACTCCAACGTGTATTCACTGAAAACGAAACTGAAGAAGGATGGTTCACAGCCAATAGCAGCAGAACGCCGATCATCTCATCCCCCGATGGGGCTCCCCCGCGCAGCATCCCCTGTCTCCGCGACCTCCGACTGGCGCTAACCACCATGACGGTGACACTTCCTGGTTCTTTAACAGGTGCACAAAAGCAACAGGGCGGGCATCAGCAGGCTTATCTGCCAGCATCCGCTGTTAAATAACCCCGTACAAATGATCCATTCTGTGACACGGCCCAGAGGCATGATAGCAACCCCATCCCCCCCCACGACAAACCCTCCACCGCCATTCAGATCAGGTCTGTGGACGGTTTCAGGTTGCATCGGAATACAGGCCGACCTGGGCCTGGGGGTGGAGGGCTTTTCTCAAATATGGAAATTGTGTATTTACAGATATTTAACAGTAACGTGCACTTTAACAGCAGCCAACGATCAAAGAAAAATGAATACAAAACAGGTAAATATTGATAATTAAAATGAATATTTTAAATCCTCTTTTGCTGGAGCTAACATAGGGACCTTGGAGCAAACAGGTAACTCTGGTTCCACCTGCATGGGTCAGTGTGATGGAAATAAATGTTCGCCCTGCTCACGCTGCGGGTCGCCAAACAGGCGGGATGCTTCTCTTCCCACCTGACATGCCTGTTAGCGGTTAAGGATGCTCCCACAGCCGTCCAGCAGCAGGCGCTACATCACTGCATTAGCAACAGGTTGCTAATCGAAGCCCATTTCTTTAAAGTGCATGTCTGACATGAAATGAGTAGATGTTTTTAGAAAGAAAGAAGAAAGAAAGAAAGAAACCACACTTTAATAATCCACACAAGTGGAAATTAAGCCTCTGCATTTTTACCCATTACATGCATGTACAACACACACACACTAGCAGTGGGCAGCCACTTAAGGCGCCCGGGGAGCAACACCAACAACTACGGGGTTAAGGGCCTAGAACTGTACTGCAGCCAACCACCAGGGGCAATCTTTGCCCTCACCCCTGGGGTACCGTCATGCTATCCATCTTTATGCTACTGGAATAAGAGGGCCACTTTAGCTGCCTTTGCCTGGAGGCAAACGCACTTCCTTTTTAGCATGAGTCAGTTTCCTTAAAACAAAATGTCATGCTGTTGTTGTTTTATCCCAAACTGTGCAACAACGACACAATTCTGGTTAACAATCTAAATTTGTCAATAAATTACTTCATAGACCGGAACCACCAAAGATAACAGCGTGGCTAGAATTCCTTTCTCTGTCCGAACAAGCAGTGTACGTGTGTGTGTACGTGTGTGTGCGCGTGTGTGTATAGGCGTGCGCGTGTGTTTGTGTGTCGCCCATCCACGCTAAAGTCTTCCACATACCTCTGAATCTTTGCCTACCTTGCAGGCCCGAGCTTGTCAAACGCTCAACGCCTACGATCTTCACGCGCACGTTAACGAAAGCGTAGGTTCAAATTCAAATCCATCACTGCAAAACAAACTTCCGCCGAAAAGGTCAGAAGCTCCAGGGCTCCGATACGAGCCGCAGAGCTCCCGGGGGACGCCGGAGGAAGCTGCGTTGTTTCGGATTAGCCGGATTTTGCCTCAGTTTCGCTCAATTTCGCAGGCCATGTCGAAGAGATTAGGGAGTTATCTCTTGTGTGTCCCAACAACATCAACATGAAAAGATCTGGGTGTGTAGCTGAGGAGCAACACTTGGGTGGGAGCTTGTTTTGCTCTGAGTTTGATCATCCCTCCTCGTAGCACAGTTTGCTCACTTTGTATTAATCCCGCTTAACAGTTCTGGCTTTTCCTTACCGATGTCTAGGACTCTCTGTTTGGCCGTGTGCTGCCGAGCGTGCCAGTACTTCCAGTATTTTAGCTGTTCGTCTCGGTTCTTGTCCTCACTGAACACCACCATGATGACGCTCTGTCGGGGGGGTGGGGAAAGGATTTCAACAGGTAAATCAAGGGTACGTTTGAATAAGAGTTTTCCATGACACAAAAGTCTGAACATGGCTGGAAAGTTAGGGGTCAAACTCAAAAGCAAGGAGCTGAAGAACTTCCCGTAGATCTGTGTTTGCTGAAGGTCGGATGGCGGACTAACCCTGACTTTGCTGACGGGCTGACGGAGACGTTTGTTGGCGCTCAGCTCGCTGAGGGTCACGGCGTAGAACTGGCCTTTGTTCAGATAGGTCATCGGCCCCTCGCCCTGCTTCTGACGCAGGGAGCGAGTGGCATCCAGCGTGTACTGGAAGCTGTCGCTGCCGGGTTAAAACCCGATGATTAGATGACAAAGGAGCAACAGCTTTCATGTGATGGCTGAGCAAACAAAAACCCATATACTGAACTTACATTCCCTCCTGAGGGAATAGAAAGTCATCGGTCACCAGAGCGGACGGCGTGTGGTACTTCTGCTGAGACGGAAGCCAAAACACAAAACGAGGAAGACAGTTCAGAACAATATCACATGCGTTTAACCTGAGAGGAACCGGTTAAATAGTGATCTGTCAGAAAAACCAGTGGAACACGGAACTCGCAAACAAGATCCCGTCCAGTGGTTGTTCCTTACCCCGTCCCGCTCCTCCTCGTAGGGGCTGTCCGGCGGACTGTGCTGGTCCTCTTTGACGTAGGAGGTGTGGCTGACGGTGGTCACCTCATAGGGATTCTGCTCGTATATCACCCTGGACGCCGGCTCTTCCTCCTCCTCCATCCTGTAATGAAGCCCCGTGCCGGCCATGAACACGGGAGCGTACATCTCGGCCTTCACCACCGTCAGAGTGGGGGAACCCCCGTCCCCCGCTGCCCCCCCAGGCCCCGAGGAGCTGGTGAACGGCTCACGTTTGGCCTCCTGTGGCTCCGTGCTCAAGGATAGGTTAACGGGAACGGATTTGAGGACCTGGACGTGGTTGTCCACGGTCTCTGCGTCGCTTTGGCTGCTGGGATTGCTCATCAGCGTTGACCTGAGTGAAAACCACATGCATCTTATTCAGAAGTGTGAAAAAAAAGTTGTTAAATTAAAGCGGCACCTAAAGTGATCAGCAGGTTGAGAAAGACACATTTAAGATTGCATAAATAAGACATTTTAACTCTTATAAACGTCTCCATACTCTTCAGCTTTATTCATTTTGAAAGTAGGTATTTGAATTTTGCCAATATTAACTAATATAAATCTGGTTACTTTAGTTTCAAGTCATTTTTTAACTCTTGTCTATAAAAGAAGCAAAAACACACAAATTGTCTCTGTTTTTAAGTACAAGCTTCCAAATACACATTTTTTAATAAATAGAAAACTGCATCTTTTATTAATTTTAGATTGCCTGATGATTTCTACAAACCTGCATGTGCAACATTTAATATTTTACAGTTAGTGAGAAGCAAATTTTATTTCCACACAGTCAAAAACACACATAATTGTGCCCTTTATCTACCCTTAATTTGAAAATCCTCACCTCTTTGCCTGCTCTTCTGTTATTTCAGACACTTTGGATACTGAAAGAAGCCTTTTTTCTTTTGGTACCTGCAGAGAAAAAAAAAAAAAACATTGCAGGGCGTGAAATACTGCAGTATCGTTTTCAATTCGATGTAAATGAGGTGATCAGGGCTGCAGATTACGGGACCCGACCTTGTAGTATTCGTACAGCAGGCCCAGGGCGTTGGCGCTGTCTTCGTCCCCGTTGATGCTCATCATGGCCTTGGTGGCGGCCGTTAGCGGGTTCTCCAGGTAGGACCGCCATGCCTCGTCCTCGCTGGTGTACGCCCGGCGTACCGCGGGGAAGGAGCTCTCGTTGGGGACCACCACCACCAGACGCTTACTGACACACACACACACACACACACACAAAGGTGTGCTGCTGATCTGAATAAAAACCTTCCCCTGTTTATATCAAATATACTATGGCTGACAGAAAGTCACAGATGAAGGGATTAAATTATAGATTTAAACTCATTTTATGTGCGTTTTGTGTGTGTGCACATGGGCTCTTTAGCTCCCACTTAAGCAGAGATCATAGGGCAGTTAAACACACACTCCTGTCACTGCAACGCTTTGAACCCAGCCGCCACAAAAAAGACTCCTGCTGTGTCACCCCGCACTCATAAAATACTAAAAAATGACGTCACTTCCCCTTTAAACTCTGAATAAGTTATTTATAATGTAAACAAGGACATTCTCTTTATGAAGGAGGCCATTCTTTTAGCTTTGTAATATGTGCCAACACATTTAGAGTTGATATATTTTCTGTTGCTGTTGTCAAACCGCCACATGAGCCGCCTCTAATCCGTGACGTCATTGATGAAAAGCGACATTAAAGGATTATGTGTAGATAAAGAGCTTCATGTCACATAAGGCTGAGCTCACAAAAAAATGTATTTTGTCCTTTTTTTAAACCCCGTTTTGCCAGAACATGAAATATTATGGAATTATCTCTGCTGCTAATAGTTTTTTTTAGGTGGCCACACCTGCGGACAGGTGACACCACACGTTCCTGATGTTTAAGATTTGTACAAATTAAAAAAAATATATATTTCATCTGAGAGTCGAAATAATTGTTTTTAAACGACAAATCACTTATTACATAATAATAATGATAATGCTGGAAAAGACCGTTCAATTTCAATAACGTAATTTAATTACGTTAGAATGTGTTATTGAAATAATTTATTTATGGGACGTGGAAAAACAAAAATCTAAATATGGAATTTAAAAAAATTAACACAAATAAAATGTTTAGGTGCAAAAAAAAAAAATATTCCCCTTGAATTTTATATTAATGAAACTAAAGTCAATATAAACCACTGACGCAATCTGTCTCCATCCACATGCGCACCGATCCTGGAATAAGCCGAAAGTCCAACCCAAAGTTGAAATTCAGTCACAGTGTTGGGGAGAGCCGGTCCTTGCAGGCTGCGGACATTTCCATCAGTCAAAAATGGCGAATTCAGTTCTAATGAGCTTCGCGGCGCCAACATTAGTGCCTCCGTTTAAAAAAGAAGTTTCATTTCTGTCACACCTGCGCAAAAGGTAACACAAGCACACGCTTTTATTTCTCAAAATCTGACACAATTCCAGCTGATCGGGAAAAAGTCTCTGTAAATCTGAGGAGAAGGGGGGTGGAAAGGACAGAGCCGAAAACGAATTTGCCCTCCGAAGTTGAAATGCCCACAGATCGTCCGCTCGATCACTTACTTGTCTGTCTCCTGTGACATATTTTGCTTCCTCCGCGGTTCTTCCTCGTGAAACTGGACTTTCAAGTCGGAGCAGGTAATAACGAGAATGAGCTGCCAGAAGTTGGGCTACAGGTAAGTCGACTTTTTTCTCGCCCCGCTTCTTTTTTCCCCTCCCTGCCCCTCTCTCCCTGCCTCTCCACCTGGCAGGTGACACCGCTTTTGTCCCCGCAGACCAATAACCCGACTCGCGCCTCTTACGTCTTATTTGTGAGCGGATTGTGACTTATAGAGACACATCCTGCTGCCCTGTGCATTTTAATATTTACTTTGGCTTTGTTGTTTAATGGTTGTGCGGTCAACAGGGTGGAATTCTTTCACTGCGTAAAGGATGGCGGCTGGGGGCGAGTCCGTCGCTGATTGGTCGCCGCGGCTCAGCGCGGCGCGCTGATTGGCTCAGAGGACAGAGAAGCAGGTAGGGGCCCGCCTCACCTGCGAGCAGAAAGAAAGCTGTGAAGCCTCCTAAGAACGCGGAGGAGAGGGAAAACCGTCAAGTCTAATGCGAGACGGAAGAGTAATTAATTGTAATTAATAATGATATTTATTAATAATATTATTTATTAATAATATAGATAATATTACTTTTAGGAATTTCTTGTCACAACACATTTATTATATTACACAGATCACAATCACTCGTTGCATGTTGTAAATCTCAGTTTCAGTGCTCTTTTTTTTCTCTTCTTCAATATTTACAGTTTGAGTTGTATTAACTGGCGGTTTAAATTGTTAATGAAATTCATGGGAGACAAAAGAAGAATTTGTACGGAGATGCACCTCCACTCCTCTGTCCCCCCAAACCTCCACACCGACTCATCCCTGTCTGTGCTCCGGGTAATCTCGGAGCAGACAGAAGGCAGGGAGGGGCCCTATCATTAGATGACACAATGCCATTGTCCCCCTTAATGAAGCCCATTGTGTGGGGGGATCCCAGTGTTTGGGACTGGTCTGCCAGAACAAACATGTGTATGTGTGTGTGTGTGTGTGTGTGTGTGTGTGTGTGTGTGTGTGTGTGTGTGACACAGTGCAGAAGGGATGCTCGGGTGGGGGTGTGACAATTTTTGATTCATGACCCTAAATGCTCATTTAAAAAAAAAAAAAAAAAACCATTTTATTCATTTACTGTTGAACCTAATTAATTAGTCAATGCCTAAAGGCCTAATGTTTATGTTCTGGGGTTAGTTTCCTCTACTAATAACTATGACAAAAAGTGGCTTTTCCAGTTTTTACATGTAACTTTTCTCAAATATTTTCACAATCGGTGCAGATCATTAAGGCTTGTTTATAACATGGAAGCAATGGTGAAAAGAACTTTACGCTATGATTTCTTGTCCTTTTATTCCAGCCAATTTCCCAGTAGACATTTGTTCAAACAAACACAGATGCCATTTGAATTAAAAGTCAGGTTTAAACCCGGCCGTCGTCTTCAGAAGGTTTGCATGACAAAGATGAGAGTCTTTTACTTATGAATGCCTGCAGGTGATGTGATCCTGTATGAAAAACTGAAAATTAAACAGATTCAGTTTGGCTGTGTGTGTGTGTGTGTGTGTGTGTGTGTGTGTGTGCCCTGCGGATGATCAGTACTATCCTCCCTTGTCTAATTTGTTTTCCAGAGCACCTGGGCCTTGCCTGAGCCTCTCTCTGTTTGTGTTTAAATGGAACTCCAAGATAAATACAGGTGGAGTCATTTTCTCCCAACAACAACAGACACACACACACACTCACACACACAGAAGGAGAGAGGAAAATGTGCAGCATAATGACAAAAGAGCAAGAGATTTTAAAATCCTTAAAAGGCGTTAAACAGAATAACTGGAAAAGCGCTCTGTGTTTGCATTAAAGAGAACCAGCATGTTGTTAAAAGATCTGCACAAACCCATCATGATCCAAGACAACCGCAAAGAGACACATTCTGCAGCAACTACAGTGATTCGACACAAGAAGTAACAACACAGTGTGACTGCAAAGACACGAGACAACAACACTAACCCTTAAGAAGAGGGTTTAAAAAAATAAAATGTTCTTTTGCTGAATAAAGCATCTGCAAAGATGCAAAATGACTGCAAAGCGCGCAGAACAATTAAATAAAAGAGGCACAGATAGAAAAAACACAGTAAATTGTGCATAAATATATAAAGTAACTATGATATATGTTAATAAACTGCAGTGAAACAACGAAAAAAAAACTGTTGCAACAAGGTGAAAGGAGGTTCAAAAAGGAGCTGTGGTAGAGTAAATTGTCTTTTGTCCCTAAATTTTACAACAGCTTTAATTAAACTGTCTTGTGATCCTCAAGTTGTTTCTGATCCTGTGGTGATGAGGAATGTTAAACATGTGAACATATGACAGATGAATACATGTCACCACATGACTGGAAAACCAGGGACTGTGAATGCCTTCCAGTCTGTGTGTGTGTGTGTGTGTGTGTGTGTGTGTGTGTGTGTGTGTGTGTGTGTGTGTGTGTCCCAGTCAGTGAGAGAGGTGAATGATGCATCCCACATACCTGGAGGTTTTTCACAAGCAGGAGCAGCTTGTCAGGACTTGGCCAGGATTCCAGGATTAGGTGCTTGAGTGCTGGAACGACGTCCAGACAGACTGGGAGAACCAGGCAAACAGAAAAATAAAGACAAAGTGTTTCGGCCTCTCTTGACTTCTGCATTTCAAGTCAAGCATTAGAGGCACACTGTATTTCATCCCATGGGTTGTTCTAAAATTATAAAATACACTGAAATCATGTCAATGTTTCAATATGCCCACGTAGAAAAATTCTCATGTTAGAGTGTCAAAACATATTTGTTATTTCCTCTGCTCTTTTTGCAGATATAAAACAGAATTACTTTAAAACTGAGTTGGTTCTCAGCTGCTGACATGTTGCTGGTAACGGTGATTACATCTTAAACCCTCATAATGAACAGGCGGGCAAAACACGCTGCCTTCAACCATGTCCCACACTCAGAAAAGAAAAATATGCAATCCGACATTTGATCCACTGCTGTTCAGTCCATTAAGCATGTGTTTATGTCTGAGAGTGTGTGTGTGTTTGTGTGTTGAGATAAGAGGTGAATATTTTCGCCCCTGAAGGTGTGATTCACAGCTCACTGTCTCGCTGCATCATGGGGGCAGATTTACCAAAAACAGCGAACAAACTGAAGTTTGCACAACAATAATAAACATCCCTGCCTCTCTGTGTGTGTGTTTGTTGTTGAGTCACGGGGTTTGAGGTCTCCGACAGTGAAAGTAGATGAGTGTGTCAAGGCTCGTGCACGGCCCAACTGGTCTGGCAACATTGTGGCATGCGATGGCGGTGCAGCCTCAGCAGCGGTAGCAGCGGACGGTGGTGAAACCTGTTGGTTCACAAGGGATAAACAGACAGAACAGGGATGATGGGGGTGTGGGGGAGGAGGAGTAAAGAGGAAGATGAAACACAACTTCCTCTTCTCTCAGCAGCAGCATCCAAACTTTCAACCGGTGGTTCTTTTTTCTCCGCACGATCATTTGTTTAGTATCGCAGGTATGGATCTCAAAAACTCAAATGAAATTGAAAAACAGCCTTGCTGTGTTTAAAACGACCTCAGTAGGAAAAGAATCTCAGGTAGCACACAAAACAGCCGGATAAAATTCTCATTCATTATTGAAGAGTTGACACCTGGAAGATTTGTTTTCACACAGGCCCTCGGGCTGGACAACCGCACCCCAAACCAAAGCTGAAGCAAGTCTCTGCACAGCAACCTCCAGGGTGGTTCCTCTTCAGCAATAGGCTTTTGTCATTATTTTCTCTTCCCCCAACATCTCTTCTTTTACCATTTGAAAGCATAATCACACCCTTCTCTCTTGAGAGTTATCCTGCCCCCTTTTACAAAAGACTGAAAGGAGTTTTCTCTCTTTTTTTATGACAGGAGGAGATGAGGGGTTCGGGATGGTGGAGGGGGGATACAATGGCTGCTGAGACGCTTTTCTCACAATGATAATATTTCTCTTAGGATAGTTGTGACACTACAACAGGGACAAGGGTTACACCATGACTGCATAAACTGTTTGTCTCACTAAATGAATAAGATGCATTGTCTTTTACTGTAATTTACTGTTTTAGTAAATAAGACAACAAAACAATGATTTTACTGGTGCCTTTATACAGTGATAGTTTGAAACAGTTCAGGTCTGTTTGCTGTCCTGTGATAGCTAAAGTAAACTGAGGAATTTACATATTAGCTGGATTTAGTCAAATGTTGAGTGGACATACAAAGCTCCATTATTATATTTACTTTTTAATATCTGTCATATGTAGTCAAGTGATAAACTGCTGCACCGTATCTGTACACTTCGGTGGAGATGTGTTCCAAAGGCTGCTTATAAATAATCTTTAGTAATAATAGTTTAGTATAATAGTCAAAATATCTGAAGCTGCAGCACATAGTTTATTTGATATTAAGGTTCAAGTTCAGCTCAAGAGATGCTAAACTACTAGAGTAAATATATACCAGTTATTGAGTTAATTTCAATATAAAGACAACAAAACATATTGTTATATATAAACATACGATTCATATTTAAAATATGCCTCATCTCTGGATTAACTTTTATGTTCAAATAAACGTTTTTGTTCCTAAATACTAAATTCCAGGTTACTTAGATTGCATTAACCCATATCTGTCACTTGGGGGCAATATTGTCAACGTCATGGATAAGCACACGTCGTTAATGATCGGCTAACCACAAACATTAGGGCATTCACTGACTTAGGTTCACCAGTTTAGTATATTACGCAGACTCATTATTATAATAATTTAATTATACTTTATGAAATTAATCAATAAATGGTCAAAGGACTTCGTAAATGTGCAAATTGATATCTGAAAGGTGTTCACTACAAAAACCGGTCATTCTATTTTTATAAACTATTTACATAAACTGAAACTAACGACGCTAGAAAAACCGGATGTGTTTGAACACAACACCAGCCGTCAGATGTCTGGGAAGTGAACAGCTGTGAGGCTTTAGTTGTGTTCGCCAAGGCGTCTGACATTCACTGTGTTTTTAAAAAGGTAAGAAATGCTGTTGACAACCTCGGCGACAATAAATATAATTGATGTATATTACCTTACTTTAGAATGTTTGAAGTATTAATGTACGGTTGGTAGCTAGCTATCAAAGTAGCAATTATTAGGCAGTGTTAGCATGTTGGCTAACATGTGGTGTCGTTAGGAGTCATTTAAAATACAATTAATTGGCCCATTTCTTCCTCAAAGGACGTTAACCATCTTTTAGTAACTGAGAAGTTAATGCAAAAGGTGTTTTAAATAAATCCAAATTCTCAAAAATTTTAATATTTCTGAAAAGAAGAAATGATCTTAATACTGGAACGGCAATCTACCAAAAACTAATATAATCTTATAAAAATGGAGACAATAAATTTTACGAATCAGTAAAACTTTTCTCTAAGCCAGTTAGCAACAATATAGTGTTGGTATAAGTTCATATTTGGGAACCAGTGTTGAGTAACACTGATTACATTGCTGACAAATAGCATACACCTGCTATTAATAGAAGGTGGGAGTTAGGAATTAACCACTTGGCCATTTTTAAGAGCCCTATTTCATTGTTTTATTTAGGATATTATATAGGGTAAAATATCCTCTGATGTTTCCACATGTTTTTGTTCAAATACATGGCCTTTTATTCACTCCTTTTGTGGTTTAAGTGACCATACAAGTAATGTAAAGGATACATATTGGCCTGCCTAAACTAGTTTTTCTCCATTAATGCCTTTTGTGTAATTACTACTGCATTGCTTTCTGTTCCCTTTCCTACTAGTGCATTGCAGTTCAGTTCAAACTTTAATGATATCAAGTACACAAGAAGACAGTTTTGTATGACTGTAATCATAGTACAATATGATGCACCTGTTCACTGTGAGTAATAAAATGAACTAAGGTCCTTGTTTATAGATGCATATCCATAATTAAATGGGCACTCAAGAGTGTAGTGTGGCTAAAATTAAAGTTATATTCTCTGCTTGATTTTTCCCTTTTCTGCAGATTGTTATAAAATGGCACGTGGGCATCAGAAGATTCAGTCTCAGCAGCGAAATGCCAAAAAACAGGCAGAGCAGAAGAAAGCCAAAGGCCACGATCAGAAAACTGCAGCCAAGGCAGCGCTGGTGTTCACGTGCTCTGTGTGCAGGGTGAGTATGGGGCTGATCCAGGAACAGAAAGGGATTTCCATTTCATGTGTAAATTCTGTTGCCAGTGATAAGTATGAAATGTTTTGCTGCTTGGAGAAATCGTGTGTCTTGACACACCTTGGTGATATTTCTCATCCCTTTCTGCAGTCCCAGATGCCTGATCCCAAAACATTCAAGCAGCACTTTGAGAGCAAGCACCCGAAATCCCCTCTTCCCCCTGAGTTGGAAGGGGTGGAGGCATAAACAGTGACTTACGTTGCCAACATATCGAGGTCCATATCTACCTTATTTTTGTCCTGCCCTGATGTGATTGGACAAGGTAAAGAAAGCAGTACAGGGTGGTTATCTTCCTTTGGCCTCTAACAGGCCTTTGTGTGCTTCCAACCATCCAGGTGATGATTACATTGTTGCTAGCTTGTCTGCCTCTATCTAAATCTAACCATCTATAAATCTGATTAAAAATTTTGTTACCAACCTTTCAGTGGACTTGGCACCAACACTGTTCTTAAAGAACTTTCTGTGATGAATGACAAATGAAACCTAACCCTTATTGCAACAAATAATAGAAATGAAAAAATTATATGGAATTTTAAAAATGCTGTGGCATTGTGGTATTTGTCACTATTTTTTTTATTTAAAAGATATACAATTGTACTGGGCCGTGTTGCACTTGTACACAGCCAATGAATGTCTGAATTATACATTATAGCTTTTTATTAAATCATATGTTTGTATGTGTGTTTGCTTCTTTAATCTCATTAGGAAAATAAATATAAATTGCATTTTTAAATAATCATATCAAGGAATTTCAAATCACGTTCATCCGATACTGCTTTCTGATTGACTGACGCACCAGCCAATCAGAGCTACGGTAGCAGGTATATTGCGTCACAATTTCCGTATTTTACAAGTTTGTTTGATTTTTTTTAAATTAAAAAAAAACCGATGTCCTTTAATTCACCTTTCTTCGATGTGCATCTAAAACAAAATATTAACATGTTCATAGATACATTTAAATTTGATACCTGTAAAAATATTTCTAAAGGACAAAGACGTTATTTCGAAAAAATCTTACCGAAATCCTTGTTTACACTTTATCACTCATTACTTAACTTTATTAGCTTTTAAAATTTTGGCCCGATAAAACTTCGTTGCCCTAGCAACAACTCTGACGTCAACGGTCCCGGTGCGACCCTGCTCCCGAGTGTGTGATTGGAGGGAAACCCCGTGGATGTACGGGAGCAAACATCAGCCATTCGACACCGGGAATCAACATCAACTTTCACGGCATTCACAGGTTGGTTTGCGTGTATTTACTATTGATAATTACCGATGTTCGCAATGAAGAATAACTCGAAATCAATCTGTGCGCTTAGTAGGCAGTAACACTCTCGTTTCGAGTCGCCCATACTCAGTCATTGTTTGGCGTTTTTTGACGCTCCTGCCCCTTTTGGGTCCAATATAATTTTACACCGTGTTTAAATTCGCCGCTTTTCGCTTTTTTCCTAACTAGATAAGATAAACGACTGTCGAATGGCCGCCATACCAAGAGTTTATTAACAGAATGTTTTTTTTTTCGGGAAGTAAAAAGGGCGTTCACTGAGGACAGAACTCAACCGAGCTCCTTTCCCCTCTCTTCAAATGTTCACCAAGGATAATTGTGAAAATCTGCCGAGTGTTTATACACTATTTTCCTCCCGCCTGTCAGCGAATTATGCTGCGAGAAACCGAAATTAAATTATGTAAAACGTGGGTGTAGAAAGTTGTTTTAGTTCCTGGTGGTAATTTAAAGGAATAGACCACCTAAAAATTAAAAGTCGCTTTTCTCATGGCTGGAGTTTCTTGTTTCAAGGATGACTAAATTAGAGATTACAAGAAAAAAAAGGTGTGCTTGTGACACATAAGTGGTGTCATCCATGTGTCCCTAAAGACCTAATGTTGAAATTCTTCAAATAGTTTAGCTTTAGATAGTGTTATTTCTACTTTTATTTGAGCCACAAGGTCAGATTTAACCCAGAAATATATTCACAGTTGCAGGAAATTAGCAAGAATGCTTTTAGAGAATGTTTGTTTCCTGTTCTGCAGAACAGAGCATGTGAGAGGTGAAGGTGAAGATGCCCTTCCTACTAACTAAAACTGCTCCAGGGGGAAAACTGTTGCCAATCAAAACAGCTCCATACTCCATGAGTATTTACAGTCATGGAGCTGTAAAAGACAAAAAAAAAAAAAAAAATCACAGTATTTTGCAGTGACTAAGTTACATTGGCAGTTTCCTGCAAGTTTACATAGAAGCAACTAAAACATTTAAGTCCCTGCATTATCAGACGATACAAATTATTCAATGAATTTATTCAATGCACACACAAACATATGGGTTCAGTCAGTCCACTGTGAGAGAACGACGTTAACAGGTAGCAGCTGTGCTAATTAGTGTGCTGGCCCTCACAGAGATGCTGGTTCAGGCATGACCATGACTCCTATTCAGTTCAGACTTAAAGTAAAATAAAATTAAATTACAGCAATTTCAATCTTCAGATTATAGATTGTTATCTTCCAGGTTGTAGAGCAGCTATAGCGGGCTAACCTACATGCAGCAAAACAGAAGAAAGATGTCTGAGGTACAGGGGTTTTTCTGAGGTTACCCCTCACTTCTCATTGAGTTGTCTGTAAGTTGTGCAGGAAGTGAAATATGTTTATATGTGAGGTTGTCTTTGTGATATTTATTCTTCCTTTCGCTTGTCACAGCCTTCAGTCAGCACTCTCTAGCGTCTCCCTAATCTGTCTCCTCTTCCTGTCGTTCTGCCCTTCCTGACTCCCTCTCGTCTGTCTCAGCTCGCGCAGGAGTCATGGCAGACACCGAAGACCTGGTACACAAAGCCAAACTGGCCGAGCAGGCCGAGCGCTACGACGACATGGCCGCACACATGAAAGCTGTCACCGAGAGCCAGCCCAAACTCAGGAACGACGAGCGTAACCTGCTGTCTGTTGCCTACAAGAACGTGGTCGGTGCCAGGAGGTCCTCTTGGAGGGTGGTGTCCAGCATGGAACACAAGTCTGACGGCAACTGGAAGACCTCGCTGACCGTGGAATACAAGAAAAAGATTGAGAAGGAGCTAAATGACATCTGCAAAGAAGTGCTGGTAAGGACAAAAACCAATGACCGATGTTGGAGGGGTGATGCAAATAGAACCAACAAATTCTGAGTTAAGATCGAAGGAATTACAAAACAATGAGTGCTGTTTCAAATGTTATTGGAGATGTGTGTTTCTACCAGGAGAAACACACACTTCAACCTCCTCCAGAGTCCTCTTTGTTGTGTAGATGTTTTTTTAACATTGAAATCAAGGGACTCTGCAGTAACTGAGTTATCTACACAAAACTGGTTTTCTCAGTGAGGGCGAGGACAGAGAGCCACGTTGTTGTAAATAAGAGGAGCATGGAGTTGGAAGAACAGGTGGATGCTTTAATTTATGATTTCATTTGCTCCACCTGCTGGTGAAATATCTGCCTGCCATTTATTTCCTCTTTTTGACGTTGGCCTATTTTCATATTTTCTGCTTCTCTACCTCACTGAAAATGATCTTTCAGTCTTACTTATGGTCATTACCAAGGTATGTGGTGAAAATATTGATATTTTATTGCTCATACCTGGCTCAGATGAAGATGTTTTCAAGAGAAATATTGTTACCATGGCATAATATTATCTTTGATTTTAACTCAAATGTATTATTCCTGTAGTTGTCTTGTGGGTCTTGTGTAAAATATTTTATTTTGTGAATTATAACATATCACAATTTTAAAAATGTGGCCTTAACCTTAAAGGAATGCTAAAATGACAGCTTGTGGAATGCATGTCAAATGTTAGCATAGTAGACCCAAACTTTCCCAAATACAAGTCATATGACCTTTTGTTGTTTTCTGAACTATTAAGGTTCTCACTTTGCTGCACATTTGTTTCTTTTTGTCAATTGCAGGATCTGTTGGATAAATATCTGATCCCTAATGCCGAAGACATCGACAGTGAAGTCTTTTATTTGAAAATGAAGGGAGACTACTACCGCTACCTGGCAGAGGTGGCCACTGAAGACACAAAGGAGGGCAAGTAATTTTGATATTATGAATAAACTCCTGAATAAATACTCAATACTGAGGCTTTATGAGCTGTACGCAGGACATGGATAAATACGGAAATGGCGCCACCTAGTGGTAGAAAAAATTTACCTTTTTTTTTTTTTTTTTTTTTTTTTTTAAGGGGCAATGGTCTGATGTATTTAAGAATTAATGGGAGTATTTGTGCTGGTTGAACATTATATATTAAGTAGTGTTAAAAGGGTCCTGTCACCTGTGTAAGCGTTGTCCATGTTATTGATAAAGAACAGGACTTGAGGAGTCTTCATAATGGTACTAAGATCCATAATTAATGACCTCTCCCTTATCCTGATCAATGACCTTTTAAGGCTAGGTAATTAAGTTTACACTCTCCCTTGGTCTATTTCCATTTTAATAGCTAAAATTAATATATGGGCTTTTGCTAGGCTGTCATAACAGAAACAGCAGTAGTGCACTCTTCTGTTGTGCAAGCTTCAATTTTTTTATCTTGGGTTTTCCTTTTTTTTTATATACCTCAGTTGTTGGTAATGTATTAAAGGGGAATTAGGAATGTGACTAAAAATAAAAGTGGTTTCATAGTTTTGTATCATTTGTATGAACTATTGCAGGGTATTTTTATTTCATTTTTCATTTTTTTGGTACACTAACTTCATTTCAAAAGGAGAAAAAAATCAGTTTATCCCTCTCTGTGCACAGAAATCATTCAAAGCTCACAACAGGCCTACCAAGAGGCATATGACAAGAGCTCAGAGAAAATGCCAGCTACGCATCCCATTCGATTAGGCCTTGCTCTCAATTTCTCTGTCTTCTACTATGAGATTGTTAACTCACCTGAAAAAGCCTGCAATCTGGCCAATAAGGTAAGAACAGTCATCTCCTGTAAATAGTTTTCTGAAAGTATCCTTATTTGATAAGCTGGGGATTCCATTTTTGAGCATGTACTGTATATGATTTGTACATTGTAGTTTTAGGCCTAGACGTTGTGAGAAGAGTATCGAAGTTAGCCTAAGAGGGCGGAATGACTGTTCTGTTTATATCAAAACTTCTTGTTTGTGGTGGAACGTGTGTGTGTGGGTGTGCACAGTTCCTTTGAAAGCAGTGAGTGTTGTCTGTGTCCTCCAGGCCTTTGATGACGCCATCGCCATGCTGGACACCGTTAAGACCGATTCCCATAAAGATAGCACCTTGATCATGCAGCTGCTCCGTGACAACCTGACGGTAACAACGTGACCCTAACCCACGCGTCAGCCGTGTGTTTCCTCTTGTGGTTTTCCTGATGGCAGTGTCTTTTTTTTTTTTTGTTCCAGCTGTGGATGGCAGACAACCACGGAGATGGCGACGGAGATGAGGCAGAGCAGGAGGCTGACAAGAACTGAGTGTCAACCCTGCGAAAAAACCCAAAACAGTTTTTACCTCTCACCAGCCTAATGTGTGTGAGCGTGCGTGCATGCGTGTGTGCATTTTTGAGAGAAAATGCCAGATATGTATGTTTACACTACATTTACAAAACATGCAGTTTGAGTGCACATACGTTGAAGTGTGTCTGTTAGCTGTAGGACCACAGAGATTATATCAGAGTAGATTTTTGTTGAACCGTTTGCAAACTTTTATTTTTGGTTGGTCTAATCATAAAGAAATCCCTCTTTGAAGAGCTTAATCAGCCCCGCCTGTTCTTTACCAGTTTTACTGTAGAAGCTCAAACCTCTGGCTATGTTTGATCGCTTGTATGTTTGACCTCAACATTTAAAATCTTTGATTTCATAGGTTTACAGAACTCTATATAAATAGGCTAATGTTGAAAGTCTATTTGAATTAATGTCAAACATTGTGGTTCAAGAAATTCCTGGTTTATTGGACTTTCTATGAATGACTCGAGCAAAACTGCAGTTAAACTTGTCCATTTTATTGTGATTGCATTCCATTTACACACTCAGTGAAATCTACAGTCCAACATTTCCTGCTGAACAGCACAGGAAACGTGTTGAGAGCTTAAAATAGAGGTGATATAATGGTCCAGTACTGTAACTTTTGATATTTTATATCCAGGCGATGAAAGTATATGCTTTCATTTTCATTTATGTGGCTTTTTTTCTGTTGTCTTTCGCCTTTATTTCTTGTACTGACCAATGATTTGACTCCTGGAACGTTTGTGGTTCTCGGTATGGTGTTTGGATTAGCTGTTAGCTTTTGAAACAGGCAAAGTTTGCTTGTGGTTATTAAATCAAAACAATGATACATAAAAGATTAGTAAACGGTGCGGGTGCGCGCAACTTCATAATCATTTTGTGCCAGTGACTTCTAATAAATTGGATTCAGCTGCTTTTGGTTTTGTTTTCATTTAAGTGGAAATAAAACATTAAATGGACTGTGCTGTATTCATGACATTTGGCATATCAAGCAGAGATATAGGAAGAGTGTATTCTCAACATGATTTGCAGGGTATATTACATATTTATGGACTTTTCTGGGTGTGTACATGACCGCCGTGTTCCTCCAGTAGCAACAGTCACAAAGCGTAACTTTGATCACATCAGCCTGGATTGATCACGTCATTTATCTTGATTTAATTTTGTAACTAGAAAAGCGCTCTGAGAGCAATCTCTGCCAAATAGCTCATTTCCTCACATACTGAATTTTGCCTGTTGTGTGTGTGTGTGTATATAGGCATAGATTGCTTTCTCATCAAAGCCCCTCGGGAGGCACAAAGGTCAAAAGACCCTCCAGAATCTGGAACATCACCAAAATTTAATCAACTGACCCATGACACATTATCAACATTTCCTGAAAATGTAAACAAAATCAACTCAACTTTTGTGTTATTTTGGAATGCTGGCTGCCACATACCCTCCTTGGCGGAAGTAATAAGCACCAATCTAATGCATAGCATTGTCTTACAAAAGGTTTTATCTATGATCGAAAGAGTGATCAGTGGCAAAACAAAAACTCATGATACCATAGCATCTGCTTGATAACTGATGCTGAATACTGGTGTGAAGGGTTTGAGGTCCAGTACTAAACACTGTGATTAAACATAAAACATTCATTCATGTAAAATTGGCAGCTGCTGACAATATAGATGCAAACACACATTATCGTTTAATAATAATCTGTGTAGGTACAATTGTACCTACATTGTACCTACACAGATGGATGGAATAAATAAATTGGAGTACAATATCTGTATCTGTCCCTACAGTTAATGGTAAAGTCCATTTGACATTTTTTTTAACTTTACTGAAATTTGATTGGCTCCTTGATGTGACGCAACCATTATTACTTAAAGACTACTTCCTGGTTGGTCTTCCCCCTCTACTCTAGCTGTTAGTGTGAGTGTGTGTGCTCCTGAGCTCGCTCGGCACACATTCTATAAAAATATAAAAAAAAAAAAAAAAAAAAAGTTAAAAAATAAAAAACCAAAAATTATTACTTTTTTTGTAACGAGTTGGTGAAGCTGGAGTAGTCACTGGACCGGAAAGAAAGGACTGCTAAACCTCAAGTGGAATCGGATTCTAAAGCGAGGCCAAGTATTGCTAATTTTGCTGACAACGTTGCGTATGAGACTATTTTAATTCCGACATAAGTTCGTCTGTTTAGTTATTTTAAAGACCATTTTACACGGTAACGGTGAAGCTGAGAAGGGGCCGAATTGACGTGACGCTAGTAGCCAAACCCTCACCAGAAAGTTTTATTTCATCATTGACTGAAGTATTTGGCTAGCTTCCTCGAACGACCAACATGAACCCCAGTGCTGCCAGTTACCCCATGGCCTCCCTTTACGTCGGGGATCTCCATCCAGATGTGACAGAGGCCATGCTGTACGAGAAATTTAGCCCAGCCGGAGCTATCCTGTCTATCCGGGTCTGTAGGGACATGATAACCCGCCGATCTCTCGGATACGCCTATGTCAACTTCCAACAACCAGCTGACGGTAGGTCACGCAACCATATATCGAATAAATTCGCGTTTGGTAGGCATGGTTGTCGATGGAAAAAGGGTATAGAGTTCTACACGTGACTGTGACCGACATGTTGTAAAGTCTCCTCGCTTCACCCTCCCAGCAGTGGCGTATCAGAGAGGCGCCCCGTCCCTCCCACCCTGGCTGTAGCACTAGCCTGCTAGCTAGCTAGCTAGTAGTCCATGCTCACATTATCTGTTCTCTCTGGACAACACCCTTATCTATGAAACCATGTACTTTCATTATATACAATCAGTGATTGCCATTTGATGTTGTTATATTAGTCATTTTATGTGTTTAAGTTAGTTATTTCCAACTTAAAAAAAATGTTTTAGCATTGTTCTGTCTACCCACAGTTCCATGTTTTGTATTCTGTGTGGTAGATAAGAGCACAAGTCAGCCTCCATATGGCCTTCTTGGGTGTGTTTCACTGATATCGCTTTTCACTTATTTGGGAAATAAGGATAAAGTACTTTCTAATTTTACTATCGCAACAAAGCAAAACAAATGTACTCTGTGTCCATTAAAAGAGCATCAGTAAGCAGCATCTATAGTGGAGAAGGTAATTTCAGGTTATTCCTGTTTGATCAGTTCACATACTTTCTTATAAAAAGTTACCACTTAAACTATTCAATAGAGGGGATGAAAGTGAAGGCATAATGTAGCTCTATCTCTCTTTTATATAAATGTTGAATCTAATCTGGATTGTACTTCTGAAGAATTATGTGTATGTTTATTCACTACAATACCAATGACTACTGACTATTTTTAGCCTATGACCTGGGAAGAATGTTTCAGCAATTTCTTTGTCTTTTCACTTGAGTCTTGTGTTAAGATGTTTTTCTTAAAATGACAGCAGCTTTGTCAAATTCAGTGCTGTCTTTTTACTAGGTTGCACTGGCCAAAATAGCTGCAACAGTAAGTGTAATTCATGGGCCTCTCAATTCTTCATAATGAATTGTGAGGATAAACATGTATTACTGACAAATATTTAACATACTTGAGGCAAATGACCTCGTCTTGTGTTCTGTTAGCAGTGTGTGAAATTCCAAATGTCTTTAATGACCTCTCCTGTGATTCCCCCCCCCGCCAGCTGAGCGTGCGCTGGACACCATGAACTTTGACGTGATCAAGGGAAGGCCCGTACGGATCATGTGGTCCCAGCGTGATCCATCATTGAGGAAGAGCGGTGTAGGAAACATCTTCATCAAAAATCTTGACAAGTCCATTGACAACAAGGCTCTGTATGACACGTTCTCTGCTTTTGGAAACATCCTCTCTTGCAAGGTATTAAATATGAAACCATGATAAAGTTGCGAATGATGGACTCATTTTAAATGAAGAAGGGGTTTTTTTTTTTTTTATTGATCACCTACAAAACCCAAACATGGCTTTCACTTAGGACTTTTTTTTTACTCTGCATGTCCTACTCTGTACCAGACATGCTACAGTTTTGATGCTTTTCCTTAAAAGCAAATGTCAGCATTTACCTACTGCTGGTTGATATAACCCGCCCATTCCCCAGTCAGACCCCTGTTTCTCCCTGTTGTGGATCCAGACGGGTGAGATCCGTTGCTGAATAAGCAGTGTCAGCCCTTTGCTTTGTGCTTTGAGTGTGGGTCTACTTTGCATATGTGTGTAATGTAAATGCCCCAGGGTTGTTTAAACGTTTAAAAGGATCAGCCATCCTGCAGGTATCTGTGAATCATCACAAGCATTAAACATTCAGCACTTTGGTTCCGTGTTGGTAGTAACCTGAGACCAAATAATTTAGTTTTACTGACATTTCTACTACAACCTATAATTAGGTATAGTTATTGGATTGCAATGTGGTACTGCATGTGTGTGTTAAAAGGTAGCACGTGTCTTCTCTCTCTAAGGTGGTTTGTGATGAGAATGGCTCTAAAGGCTACGGCTTTGTGCATTTTGAGACTCAGGAAGCAGCCGAACGAGCCATTGAGAAAATGAATGGCATGTTGCTCAATGACCGAAAAGTGTGAGTGTTTCAATCAGTCATAAAATGTCGTCCGAATGCTCTGTGATGCTTATGCAACTGTGTGTAACATTAACCTTCTGTGCTAACTTTAGACTTAATGCTCAACTAAATCTTAAAACGATAAATGTGCAATTGATTACCTCATAATATAAATAACAATCCTTGTGTTTTAAAATATCCTCCTCGTTGCAGATTTGTTGGACGTTTCAAATCCCGCAAAGAGCGCGAGGCGGAACTCGGGGCCCGCGCCAGGGAGTTTACGAACGTTTATATTAAAAACTTTGGTGACGACATGGATGAAGAGAAACTGAGGGATGTTTTTAATAAATATGGTAAGTTGGTGTGTATGCCTGAATGCTTAATTGGTAGAAAGACATCCCATGCTCAGAGTGGAATCTTTGCTTAGGAAATGCCATGAGTATCCGGGTCATGACTGATGACAGCGGGAAGTCCCGGGGCTTTGGGTTTGTCAGCTTTGAGAGACATGAGGATGCCCAGAAGGTACACGTTGCCATTTTGCTAAGACGGAGGTCATAGACCCAGTCCTACAAAGCTCATAATCCGGCCAGGTTTTCTGTCCTACCAGGTAGACAACACTTTCACAAAGACAACTGGATCCAGGTGAAAGTGCTGTCTACCTGGTAGGACAGAAAACCCGGCTGGATTATGGGCCCTGTAGGACTGGGTCGATGACCACTGTTCTAAGAAACATCCACAGCCCTGTTCTGTGAAGATTTACTTGTCTTGTTTGCTGCAGGCTGTGGATGAGATGAACGGGAAAGAGATGAACGGGAAACCCATTTACGTTGGCCGCGCGCAGAAGAAAGTGGAGCGACAGGCGGAGCTCAAGCGCAAGTTTGAGCAAATGAAACAGGACCGCATGACTCGCTACCAGGTCAGTTGCTAATGAAGCTGTGGCAGTCACCCTGTCTGGTGAGACGCATTATCACCTCTGCAGCTTTGTCAAATTCAGTGCTCCCTCCTCAGTAGGTCGCATTGGCCAAAACGGCTGCAACAGTAATTGTAGTTCATGGGCCCCGCAATTCTTCCTCATGAATTCTGGGGATAAATATGTGCTACTGACAGTAACAATGACAGGTGTTGTTGACGTCAGGCTGTTCACATGTTGGGGGGGGGGAAAAAAAGTAAATAAAATGTTGTATTTTCAGGGTGTCAACCTGTATGTGAAGAATCTTGATGATGGAATCGACGATGAGCGTTTACGGAAGGAGTTCTCTCCTTTTGGTACCATAACCAGTGCCAAGGTAGGACTGGGGTCTTTGGGGGTTTTTTTTTTTTTTTTTTTTTTTTTTTTGCTTTAGTTTTTTTAACTAAACTGGAGCTAAAGTTGTCCCAGTGCTGGAATTATTTACGTATTCAACTCCGTCACTCTCAGGTCATGCTGGAAGGCGGCCGCAGCAAAGGATTCGGCTTCGTCTGCTTCTCCTCCCCAGAGGAGGCCACCAAAGCCGTGACCGAGATGAACGGACGCATCGTAGCCACAAAGCCGCTGTACGTCGCTCTGGCCCAGCGCAAAGAGGAGCGTCAAGCACACCTGACCAACCAGTACATGCAGCGAATGGCCAGCGTACGCGCAGTGCCCAACCCAGTCATCAATCCCTACCAGCCGGCCCCGCCCTCTGGCTACTTCATGACAGCCATCCCGCAGGCCCAGAACCGGGGCGCTTACTACCCAGCAGCTGGGCAGATGGCTCAGCTGCGCCCGAGCCCACGCTGGCCCACCCAAGGTGTCCGGCCACAACGTGAGTAACGCATAACATGTTTAAAATGCACAATTGGAATCGATTTCAAATTTCTGACTGCAGCCTGCTTTATATCTGTGGTTTCAGATTTCCAAAACATGCAAAGTGCCATGCGCTCCTCGGCTCCACGCCCTCAGATGTTCAGTTCCATGCGGCCTTCTTCACAGCTGCCTCGTATGACATCCAACCAGCGTGTTGGTAAGTCACTCAACGGCTGCTTTCACCTTTCAGTCTTGCTTCCACCTTTTAAATAAACACGCCCGTCTCTTGCCGTGACACATTTTTATATCTTCTCAAAATGTGACTTGTGGTCCACTCGCTGTCTCCTCACCGGGGTCCTCGGGATTGAATCTCTGAAGGCTTATGTTGTGGAAATATCACCATGGTTACCATAGCCCAAACACCAGTCAGTTTTGTAACGGCTTGTATGTTGATACTCTTCCTCGTCTTGCAGCCACCCAAGCCATGGGTCCCCGAACAGCCACCACTGCTACTTCTGTAACAGCCAATCCTGTACGGGGGGTCTCCCAGTACAAGTATGCCACAGGAGTACGGAACACGCAGCAACACATCAACGCGCAGCCGCAGGTCACCGTGCAGCAGGTAGAGCTGTGACCTGTTAAAGAAGAAAACATGCCTCCAGTCCTCTAAATGATTAGCTCTCTGCTCCTGCTCCGCAGCCTGCTGTTGTTGTTCAGGGACAGGAGCCACTGACCACCTCCATGTTGGCCGCTGCTCCTCTGCACGAACAGAAGCAGATGCTGGGTAAGTGCTTTCCCATCATGCATCCCACTTGCCTTTCATCAAACGCCCGTTGTCAAGTTTGCTACTTTGCTGTTGTTGAAATGTTCATCTTGTCTGTTTTTCCCTGCACAGGTGAGCGTCTCTTTCCCCTCATCCAGGCCATGCACCTGAGCCTTGCAGGAAAGATCACCGGCATGCTGCTTGAGATCGACAACTCGGAGCTTCTCCACATGCTGGAGTCGCCGGAGTCGCTCCGCTCAAAGGTGAGCGCTGCAGGTCTAAGGAGATGCTCTTCCAAGACGCTGCCAACAGCAGCTGCAAGAACTAAATTCGTGCTAACCTGGCGCAAATGCATGACTTGACCTGCGTGCATTTATATCTAGATGTGCTACTCTATTCTGTCCCATGTGACCTCAGACGTGCACAATCAGTTACTGCCTCGAAGCGCAGGATCAAAGTTTTAATTCAGATTGGGTGGATCTTATTCCAGGTGGATGAGGCAGTTGCAGTGCTTCAGGCCCACCAGGCCAAGGAGGCCGCCCAGAAGTCTGTGACTAATCCAGCTGTTGTGCCAAGCGTGTGAATCCAAGGTAAAGCACTTTTTCTGGGAACGCGCTACTGTCATTCAGAGATTAAAGCTCGCCTTTCTATAGTCTGACTGTATGTTTCATCTTGGCAGAGCTGGAGGAAACAAGCTGAGAAGAACAAGATGAAAATGGGGGGAATAAAGTTTTAAAAAAAGAGAAATATGTATTAAAAAAAATAATGGAAACAAGTCTCTGGTCAGGTCTACAAAGAACTGAAACTCCAGGCCTGGTTTGCAGAGTTTAAAGAAAAAGCACCAAAAAAAGCGAAAAAGAGAAAATCTAAAATGGTCATTGAGGGATTTTAGGAGAAACCTGAGAGAATATGTTTGAAAGCTTTCCTTTCTGCCATTTTATCCCTTTTAAATGTTTGAATGTTTTGGCTGCAGAGGCCTGTTATTGTGATGTTTCCCTTTTGCTTGCTTGAATAAAACCAATAAAATGAGTCATTGTCTGTTTCTGGCTGTTGGGGAATGTTCAGACTGTTACACAACTATACACTAATCACCAAAACAGGAAGCAGCTTTCTTTTTTTAACATTTCTTTTATTTGTACTTTGAGTCAGGAATTATTTCAGTATTGATCCCTGATACTCAAGTACCTGTGCCAACACTTGTAGACCAGCACAGGAAAGCGTGAACCCTGAACTCGCTCCGCTGGTCTTGATGGTACATCAAGTTGTTTGTTGGTGAGACTGTGGGTTTAATTGCCAGACTTGGTCTCGCCCAACTTCTTGATAAAGGCTGCAATCTGGTGCTGGAAGGACTCCATCATGGGCTGGATCTGAGCCTGCATGTTGGTGGCCATGGGCTTAATCTGCTCCTCCAGGTTGGTGGCAATGGTCTTCAACTGCTCCTGTAACTGAGTGGTCATGGGCTCCAGCTGGCTTTGGAGGTTCCTGCGGGGTTAAATGTGAAAGGTCGAGGCCGGTTTGATGATAAAGAATGGTCCCGTAAGGGATGATCTAACTCACTGGGCGTTCACTGAGCTCAAGACCTGGGTCTTGAGGTTATCGATGTATTGACCGAGCTTCTCAATCTCGGAAGCGTCCTGTCCCAAGCTTCCTGTGGGTTAAAAAAAAAAGAAACAAAATGGAAAAGTGCTTAATTAAAACGACATTTAAATAACTCCGAGTGAACTGCATCAGGTGATACTTTACCCTGTGCCAGAGCGAGCAGGGCAACTGCAACGATGATGGCGACTTTCATGGCTGCTGAGTGAAGAAGACCTGCGGGGAAACGAGCACTGGAGTCGTTTGTTTTGACCTCAGTTTTGATTCCACAAGTTCATGAGACGATGTGCCCTCAAATCACGTTTGTCCAACTGGCGCACACTTTAACAAAGCTTATCAGACACCACGTCACCAGTTCTGAGTACAAACCAATAACCCTTGACTCACATATCACACTCACACATGTGAAAGGCCAGGGGTCGCCCTTTAAATGTTGATTCAAGAGTTAAACAGCACACACTCTTTTCAGTGACCCATTTATTTCCTAATTTGCTCCTTATTCTCAAGAAATGAATTTTACAGTTTGCTGGCGCAGAACAAAAAAGATGTTTAGCTTTTATTTCCACATCCCAGTGTTGAACTTTCTTTTTGAGTTGTTCTTTTTTTTTTTTAGCTTTGAGATCAAGCTTTCATGTGAAAATAACTACAAATCAGATGTTGCCAACGGTTTGACTGCTCAACTTCGAAATCAAAAAACTACTATCATCAGTTTTTTTAATATGGTTAAAAACGACAGATGCGCCAGATCCCGTGAAATCACAAATTAAAATCCCTCAACTAATTATTTAAACCTTTACAGGTATAACAACTAATGATAGAAGTTGAAAATAAAAGAGCTGAAAAGGCTTCAGGTTAATTAGCAGGACCTTCCTTTGTTCACATTCAAAGTTCATTTTACAACAATAATCCATTTGAAAAGAATCCTCCTCCTCTAAAGGTAAAGTCTAAAGTTTTAACGAGCGTAGGTTTTAAAAATGAGAGAAGGACTCACCTGTAGGGCAGGAGAATTTAGACTTGATGGTGCTTTCCTCTCTGATTCTCCGGCTTGTTATAGTCTGGCTCTGGGATGCATGTCTGTGAGGGTGTGCTGCTGATTGGACGAGATAACGGGCCCGAGCATCATTGGACGGTCCCTCTGACCCTTGCTGCTCCCTGTGCCACCTGTGCAGGCTAACACTAAAGTCCAACGGTTCCTCTGATGACTGTCCCACATGTGCGCATCTTATCATTTTGATTAAATAATCAGTGGAAACGGCACCACCACCCGTGCATCACCCTCTGAGATGTTTGCAACACCAGCTTCAGCAGATGTGATAACAGACAAGATACCTGGCAGCGTGTGGAATCCTGCCTTATTCTAGTCTTTATGTTACATGTTACAAAATACAGCAGAGTTTTAATTTTTTTGATTCTGGAGCAATATAAAGCTTGTAATTATTAATTTCTGTGCTTTACAGTATTTACATAGGGGTTGGATTTGAACCCTTTACTTGGGAATTTCTTGACTCAGATTCACATGTGATCAGAGTAGATGTTAGAGGTCATTATTTTAATACCACTGCATCACTTCAGATCTGGGAATTCTTCCAGTTGAAGAGTTTGAATCTCTAAATGAGTATTTTTTCCTTTCAGAACTTGCCCCTGTCCTGTTACAGTTTGGATGTTTAGTCACTGAGTTTCACCTTGTACCTCTGGGTCAAAGGTCACTTTGAGGTTGCTTTTTGAGGTACTGGCTGTTCCTCAGCATCCACTGTGAATCAAGAAGCATTAAGGAGTGAAGCTCAGATTTGTTATTGTCTAATGATATATACTTTTTCTTTTCTCTCCAGTGAAAACCAAAGATTTGTAACTACATTTCCTCCTGTGGTATGTTTAAAAGTGTCAGTGTAGGAGCTGTTTTCCAGACCATTCTAGACACTGAATCAGGATGGCCGCACTGTCATTTCTGTGGTGACAACTCTCTACCTTTGGATTACACCCAGCACAATATTTGTGCTACCAATTTATCTTTATGGCTGCTGTAATGTGATTAATTCTCATCAGCACAATCTGTAATCAGTGACTCAAAGAACGTAAACTCGGTTCAAATGTGTTAAATAGAAAGTGATACCTCATGAAATTAATAATAATAACTGTCACTCACTGATGGGGAAATTCCCCGCTGTAAAAAAAATAAATAAAATAAAAAATGAAGTCAGATTTTGACAATAAAACCCAGATTAAAACCAGATGTTAGAATGTTTTCAACCAACAGTTTTCCTCCTTGTGTGTCGAGTCAGGCCGATCCTGGAAACAGCTCGCGGTGTTTACTCCTCTAAGAAAAACAAACAGATCTCCGCATGGAATCAACCCGATGGAGAGATGTCGTGCATGTGATTGTACACAACCGCTATTTTCAGTGCTGCAGTCAACATTTGGAGCTTGTGTGTACTGATGTACGGGTAGAGGAAGTCTCAAACACAGCTCCAGCTGATATTCAAGGACATTTCATGAATGAATCACATACTCTGAACTTATCCTGCCTTGATACGTGACCTATTTTTGCACCACTGTGTTGTTTCAGTTTGATATTTAACATGTAACCTGATCAACAATATGTGGAAGGAAATTATATATATGGTATATATTTAAAAAAACCCAAAAAGCAGAAACATCTGTTATTCAGCTAGAACCTCATAACCTCCTACATTTCCTAAGAGGAGTTTCTGCCTGGCACTAACCCTGGAAAACAGCAGCTTACATGATCCAAGAATTAGGAAACACCAAGAGTGCACAAACACACCACTAAGCTGCATAACTGAGGTTATTATCTGGTGTAATGAGAAGAAAGCACGCCCTCCAATGAGTCAAGCACTCAGAGAGAAGATTAATGACTGCTGATTTTATCCAGACTGGTTGGATCAAATGCTTTAAGTATTTTCCCAACCCTATAATTTTTGTAATTAAAAAAAAAAAAAAAAAAAAAAAAAAAAACATCTTTGAAAAAGACATGAAATCATTTTCTCGCTGACTCCTGGTCCAAATTCCTCTGGGCTCACCCCAGACCACAGTAAGAATGAATAATCTCACAAGACCAGAAAGTCATAAAACAACATTTGGAAAGCCCAACAACGGGTCCCCATGTCCGCTTCAAGTCTTTGTTCTCAAGGTCGATGGACCAGAATCCTGACTTCAAGTTCGTTTTAAGCAGTGGGTATTCCTTGTTCCAGCTATTATCCAGTTAGGTGAATAAGTTTAATCACACGTTATCAGTGCTGCCCACATTGTAGCTGCACATGCTCGTTGCCAGAGAGCAGAGGAGGCTCAGATTTCTTGTTTTTTAATCTGACTACTCAATGCTGCCTTCACGTGCTATAAAAATGCCTGGAAAATCCCGGCATTACACATATGTTTGTCACTATTTAAAATAAACAAATAAAATAAAATACATTTTAAAAGCCAAAGTTTCCAAAACCTTGAAATAAAAAGAAACAGTGGACATAATAGTTACTGTGAGTATTACAGCATGCGCACATGTGCTGCTGCACGGAACAAAATATTAATAATCGAAAGTTTATAAATATTGTTTATCAAATAATTTTTGAAAGTCGTCGATACCTAAACAAATCATATGTACACTGAAAGTTAAAAAAACACATGCAACACATAGCAACAGCAATAAATGACATGCCTAGATACAGCGCCACCAACATCCCTGCTGAAAACGACAGGGTTTATTAATAATGTTACTTCACTTAATAAGAGTTTAGGTCTTTGAACGTGTAAAGTCCGAGGGTCAGTGAACGCATCATTTGACGGACAATCCCGCAGTCTAATCCCGCAGTAAGGATGCACAACTGCGGTCATATGTGTCGAATCAACGTCGGTTGAGTTCTTTTCTCGGCTCTGATTGATTAAAAAACACAAACACTATATTTGCCTGTTCTTCTGTACCTGAAAGCGTCGACTTTATTTGACACGGACCGGGACTTTGCAGACGTTACGTTTGGACAATGGAATCTAACGTTATACCGGACAGTATCCGCCCGCCCAGGTTACAGCCTGGAATCGGATTCGTTTCGGGACCGACGGGGACCCTCCGCTCCTCTCTCCGGCCCGGGGTAACGGTCCCCATTGCGCCTCTTTTGCCTTCCCCGGCCTCTTTCACTGCTTCGTCGGGGCCTCCTCCTCCCCCGCCTCCGCTGCAGCTCCACAGCCTGTACGGCGGTGTCGGAATGGGGCTGGGGCTGGGGCCCGGGGCGGCCGGACACTGTAACCCCGGGAACCCGGCGGTGCTGAAGGAGGCGGTGGAGGCTGTCGTCCGCAGCTTCGCCAAACACACTCAAGGTTATGGCCGAGGTAACGCCGAGTTGTTTGTTCTCTAAAGAATGTTAATGTAAGACATGTTGGAGAGTTTTAAAAAAGCGGAAAGCTTCGCCATTAAAAAAAAAAAAAAAAAATCACATACCTCAGCTCTTCACCACTGGGTCCAAAACTATAAAAATCTTCTCCTCACTGTCTATTGATTAACTTATCTCCAACTAATGCATTATTTTTGTTTTATTACTATATACATAATGAAATTTAAGACCATCACGTTATTTGGTAAAATGCAATCACTCTATGGTCCAATAATCCTGCCATGTTAACTTTAAAATCTCAATAACACTGAATAAAGAGTTAATATCAGGATTTGCAGATAAAGAAAAAAAACTTTAATACCAAGACTGAAGGAATTTGTGTCAAACGCCATCACTCATGACCTGATACAGACAGTATCCACTAAACACACTTAAATTGGAGAGTTTATTTCCTTTTTTGTTTCTTTGTCCTTTCAGCACACAACCAAAATTGGTGGTTGCTGCCAAGAGCTTCTGTCCTGTTAGTTAACACAAGTGTGCTTATTTGGTTGATAATAGGATTAACGTCCAAAAGATTACCCTTACATGCTCTGACTAAGACCTTTTCATTCCTTTATCCCATTTAGGTTATTTAACAACTTCAGATTTGGTAAAGTCATTAAGATTTGGCCAGATCGATTGCCTTAGCGTTGCTGTAATTATGAGCTATTTTGCCATTCGGATATAATCCATTTCACACTGTTTTTGTAATCTTCTCTACAGCGTCTTCTATTTTTGCTTTCCTCTGTTGTACACTTGTCAAGCTTTTGCTAATTGATGTCACGCCACTGCCGCCTTGTGGGTTTGTGTCTGGACCGCCGCCATTGTCACATGTTATCATCCATCTTGTCCCAGTATTTCCTTCACTGATTTATCGCTCAACTTAGTCAAAAGCTTCAAAAAATGATCAATATACATTGTTTTACCATTGTTTCTGGACCTCCAAATGCTCAGAGATGTCACCATCTCTGATTTATGGAACCTAATCTGCGATTCGCTCAAACTGAAGTACTTTATTTCATGGTTTGTCATATCCTGATATAAAGATCTAGAATGTTATGTCGTCCTTTAGTCCATAACCGCTTTTAAAATCAGCTGAATTGCTCTTTGCAAAGCTCGCCCGCACACACTGAGAGCAGCGGCTGTTCAGCACGTCAGAGTAGACGGCAGAATGTTCTCTGTGGCCCCATCAAACGTTCTGATCAGGCGCCAGACGGAGAACGAGAGAGAACCCTCAAAGAGTCAGAGTTGGACAGAAGTTAATGTTGGCACCTCTTGCATCTCTGTAGACTTAAACCCCCACATAAAATACTCTGGCTTGGATGCACATTTTCCTGCTTTTCTTTGCTGTTTGTGCTGGAAGCTTCTTTCCCACAGTTAAGTGTGTTATGGGGATGTGCCTCTGGCATCCATGACGCGACCTTCCCCTCACACTCTCCCACTTTTTGTTTAGAGAGCATGCTGCAGAGTTCAGCCAGGAGCTAATCAATAACTGTGCAGCAGCATTCAGAGCTGAAGAAAGGGCAAAAAAAAAAAAAAAAAAAATGGTGCTGCTACATTGAAGGCTTTTCTCATTCTTGTGTGCTGCAGTAAATGTGGTGGAAGCTTTGCAGGAGTTTTGGCAGATGAAGCTGAGCAGGGGGGCCGACCTGCCCAACGGCGCCCTGGTTGTTTATGAAATGGTCCCCTCCAACAGCCCTCCCTACGTCTGCTACGTCAGCCTCCCCGGCGGCAGCTGCTTCGGAAGCTTCCAGGTAGGAAGAGGCTCACCTCTGGCTTCACTACGTCAGTTTTTAGACATTAGCCAGCCTGTGTTTTCAGAGGAAGTTTGGCTGCATGTTTATAACACTGCCACTGCGAGACGCCACATGTAGGTTGAAGCTCAAGGTGATGGAAGTGTTGCTGTCTGCCAGTTCTGTCCCACCAAGGCTGAAGCGAGACGCAGCGCAGCCAAGATCGCCCTGATGAACTCCGTTTTCAACGAGCACCCCTCTCGACGCATCACAGACGACTTCATCGAGAAAAGCGTCAGCGAGGCCCTGGCTTCCTTCAATGTAAGAAGAGCCTAGATCGTTAAGAAAACGTGTAAATGGTTGTTCTTCTCTGTTCATTCATTCTTTATCTTGCTTCTCTAAACGTGGTCGGATGCAGCAGACACAGCGAGACCGACTGTTTTTCCTTCTTTACAGGGAAACAGAGAGGAGGCGGATAATCCCAACACGGGAATAGGAGCATTTCGCTTCATGCTTGAGTCCAACAAAGGAAAATCCATGCTGGAGTTTCAGGTGCAGAAACATCTGGCGCATCTGTTGAATAAAGAGCACTGACACAATTTGAATCTATAATAAATGTCAGACATGTGAAGCTTTGCTGTAACTTACAGGTCTCTTCTGTAGACAGTTATCCTTTGAAATATTCATTTGCTTCTTTGGAACAAACTCCGTGTATGTGGTTGATGATACTGAAATGTGTGTTTTTGTGTTTAGGAGCTGATGACCGTGTTTCAGCTGCTGCACTGGAATGGGAGTCTGAAAGCCATGAGAGAACGCCAGTGTTCCAGACAGGTGCTGAGGATTAGTTAGCAGTTGTTTTAATAGCGTAGCATCTTTGACCTTGTGTAAATCAACCACTTGGAAAAAGAGGAAAACTCATCTACTAAAACAGAAATGCTTATTCTTGTCTTTGGGCTACAGGTTTGAAAAGTAAAATCACAGTAAAATTGAGCTTCTCCCCTAATAATGGCTCGTAACCTCTGTTCCACTTCATTTATTTGCAGGAGGTCCTGGCTCACTATTCCCACCGCGCTCTGGACGACGACATGCGCACTCAGATGGCCGCCGACTGGGTGAACCGCGAACAGAGCGTAGCGGGGACGATCGCTCAGGAGCTGGCGCTGACAGAGCGGGAGCTGGAGGACGCCAGGTTGGCGGGCAGAGAAGTACGTTTTTACAAGGAGAAGAAGGACATCCTGATGTCAGCAGTGGGCCAGCTCAGCGCGGCCAACGCCGCCACCCTGCCCTCACACTAGATAAACACGCCTTCCCGCTCGAAAGGATTCCTGGTAACAGTATTGATTGTTTCTTTCACGTAAAAGCAACGTTGTGAAAACATTTTGGTTTTGTATGTGTTTTGTTGCAATGGCCAGGTAATCAGGCCTTGACTCAAAGTATGCAAATCCACCCACAAAACAAATATTTGCCTCGCTAGCTGATGCCTCCTTGTGCCTCACGGTTGCAGGTTACCAGTGCTTTTATTAAAAAAAAAAAAAAAAAAAAAAAAACGAAAAAAAAACTGTAACTGAGGTTTAGGTTCTTTTTTCTCTCAGTGAATCTACAAAGCCTACCTTTGTTTAGTGAATGTACAGGACGTAAATAAACCAAAACAAGATCTTTTTGCAGTTTATTTGCTGTAATTTGGTTTAGTACAAGTGACAGATACTAAAACAGAACTAGCCACATGATATTTGTCAATAAAACCTGCCACTTGGGTAAAAGAACTAACTCAATCACCTGTTCACAATCAGGACCTCTCTCTCTTTTTTTTTTTTTAATGAGAAACTGAATGTTTCAGTAATATTAATCGTTCCAAAAATCAGGAAGCAGTGACTGGTGGCTGCAGCTCAGGTTGAAAAATCAATGAAAACCACCACCAGAGTGTCTTTTTTTTTAATGTTGTGAAGGCTTGGACTCTTTTAGCATTCGTTTTATACCTGCGTAAACGTGACAACAACTGAATGTATATCTCCCCAGCGCTGATCATCCTCGGTGTGATCGTGTTTGTCATGTTTGATTATTCATAAACAGCCTCAGTTATGGTCAGAGGTAAATTGTAAAGGAAAGATCTTTCTTTCATCATGTGGTGGACAGAACCACAACCAGCACTCGTGTTTGTTTGGACATTTTGGAAGCAGAATTTGTTTGTTGTCTAGTGTTTGTTTGCTAAAAGCAAATGTATATAATTTGCATTTATCACCCTCTGTTTATTCTGTTTGATGGAGGACCTAATTTTACTTATTCTGAAAGTGTAATATCTCAATTTTTCTTTCTCTATCTAAAACAAATACACAATCAGCAATGAGGTGTGAAAAGCCTGTAGAAGACTTGTGTTAACTTGAAATTTTTGTCCCTAATTCATTTGTGGGCAATTTTAGAAGCAGTAGGACCGTCTCACTGTTGATTGCAGGATTATCAACAGCAGAAACCTTTTACAGTTTAGTGAAAACAGACAGAAGAGATTAACTAGAGTTTAACAATTGTTGATTTTCACAATTGTTGTGCCTGGGGTAACATGCAATAATTTGGCACGTATGCTCAATATTCTGTATTACTATTGAAATTTTATCAGTTTTTCAGTCAGTAGCCAGATGGCCTTTCTTAACCCTGGAATTCCTGTAGAATTCCCCAGTTAGTGTTATATAGGAATTGTCTTCACATAAATGGTTTTTAACTTCCTGTGACGATTATTACCTGTGACTGTGCAGAAACAACACAGCTGGTTTGTGTCACAAACACTTTCATCACGTCAAGTAAAAAGATGAATACAGAGTGTGTAGGAAATAGCTCCTATGTTTCTAAATAAATCTTAACATGTCAAATGTACATTCAAGGTGAGACATAGAACACTTGGACCTCAGATTTCTGCTTGGTTCATTATTTCATTTATTAATTTTAGAAATGTTCATTCTATTAAATTATCCCACCAGAGCATTAATGGGACGTTAAAATGTAATTTCTAATGCGGCTCAGCAGGTATTTAATTGAAAATGAATGAGGCTGAAGATTGTGAATTGCATATTTAAAAAAATGTGTGATTAAAATGCATGATAATGTGTTATAATGTTTTGGGAGGTTTTTGTTGAATTTCTTTGTACCACAAGCCATTAATCTCACATCTCTTCTGACAAATGACTTTGATTTTTTTCTGGCCATTGTCGTGGAAGATTTTAAGAATTCATTTTATAGAGAAAAAAATATTATCTTTTTTGCATGGTTTTACTTTTTATACATTTTATTTTCTATCCACCATTGTTATATAAACGTGTTTCTCAAGACCTTGTTATGTATTTTTTTTATGGATATTTTGTATTCAATGTTTATATCTACTAGATTTATATTATGTAATAAATTGACTGAAATACTAATAGTGTCACATGGTTTATTTATTATACATGGCAACCAAGTATCTTTTATCTGGGACAAATTAATTTAAAGTAATGTTACTTTTACACGCATTTTCAAATGAAGTCAGCATGGATAAATTGTATGGTAAAGGCAGGGAAGTTGTATTTTATTTTGTTTTATAATTTCCGTTTCCGGTACGTACAGGAAAAGGCGGTCCTTCAAATGGACGCAAGCCTTCCGTTTATTCAACATGGCAGCGGGTCCAATTTCTGAAAGAAACCAAGGTAATTCATAAAGCTTTACAAACCTTTCAGATTTCTGTAGTCAGTTTCAGATAGGTTCAGTGTTTCCACATTCTAGATGTAATTTTGTCTGAACTGCTGACCTCCGTTATTGTACACGCGTGTTGTAAACAAGCGGCTAATCACATGGGAGTGCTTAGTTACCGCTAGCTTGTTATGCCCCTTGTTTAGGCATTTTCCCCAGTTTAAACGAACGAGTTCCGCTTGCGGCTTTTATTTAATTTTGTGTTGCGTTGAGGCATTTGAGTCCACGTCAGTAGATCGTTAGTATCCATGTGTTTTATAACAACCTTAAGTTGAGATCCATGTAGTTGGCTAATAGCTAGCCTAGCCTATGCGATTGAATTTTGTAACAGTCGCGGAAGTCGTAATAGCACTTATTAATGTAATGCTCATTCTTGCTTTTGTGGTGCGTTTGAACTATTATTGTAGTATGATTTAGCATAAAAAAAATTACTGTTTAAACGAAAACGTCACGTTAAGTACAGCAAGCCCTTCACCTCTACTAATTAATCACTGAATCATTTAAATTATCTAGTACTTATGTCATTTTGACATATAATGCTACCCTTTTTATACTTTTATACTAAACATTTTAGACAAATGTACCGTATTTCCTGCCATTTAACGTTGTTACCGGTTTTCCTTTCAGATGCTACTGTGTATGTTGGTGGCTTGGATGAGAAAGTTTCTGAACCGTTACTATGGGAGCTTTTCTTGCAGGCTGGTCCTGTGGTCAACACACACATGCCAAAAGACAGGGTCACTGGTCAACACCAGGGTGAGCAACTATTCTATAAAGTGAATACAGAGGAAGCATATGCCACTGGAAAGAGATTCCTAATGAATTTGCAAAGATTTCTCTTGAAAGTAAATTAAACTAATATAAACATTTTATTCCATCTCAGGGTATGGCTTTGTGGAGTTCCTCAGTGAAGAGGATGCTGATTATGCCATTAAAATCATGAATATGATCAAGCTCTATGGAAAGCCAATTAGAGTTAATAAAGCCTCTGCTCACAACAAAAACTTGGATGTGGGTGCTAACATCTTCATTGGTAACCTCGACCCAGAGATTGATGAAAAACTCCTGTACGACACATTTAGTGCCTTTGGCGTGATCCTACAGACACCAAAGATCATGCGAGACCCTGATACAGGCAACTCCAAGGGTTATGCTTTTATCAATTTTGCAAGCTTTGATGCTTCAGACGCAGCCATTGAGGCCATGAATGGCCAGTATCTGTGTAACAGGCCCATTACAGTGTCCTATGCCTTCAAGAAAGATTCCAAAGGAGAGCGACACGGCTCAGCTGCTGAGCGACTTCTGGCTGCACAAAATCCTCTTTCACAAGCCGACAGGCCTCATCAGTTGTTTGCGGATGCACCGCCTCCACAAAGTGCTCCAACACCGGTCCTCACTGCCCTGGGAGCTGGAATGCCGATGCCTGGTATGAAGGAAATACTGTATCATGTTTCAGTCAGTGGTGTTAGGATCTGATCTGAAATTGAACTACTCTTGGGTCTGGTTGACTCACACGGTTAATTTTATATATTAAGTCTTATATTTAGACACAAAGTAATTTTAGTGATGCGATGAAGGGTGTAAGCAAAGTCACACCAACGTCTTTCTGTGTGCTTTCTGCAGGCATGCCACCTCCTGTTTTCCCGCCAGTTCCCCCACCTGGAACAATGCCCCCAGCAATGCCCCCTTCGTTGGCCATGCCTCCAAGTGCTGGTGCACCACAGGGTGGTGGTGGACTTCCACCAGGACCACCACCTTTCCCTCCTGGAAGCATGCATCCAGGTAAGATGAAAATGTGAAGAACCTCGCCTAAATCCTGATGCTGCGTTAACTGTCGGTGACTCTTTATTGTATCCTACAGGTATGCCCCAGATGGCCATGCCTCCTGCTCCTTCTATGGTGCCTCCACCTCCTGCTCCACCAGGGTCATCTCAATCAAGGGCACCGCCGCCTCCTGGTATGCCTCCTCCACCCATGGGCATGCCACCTAGAGCACCCTATGGACCTCCCATGGGTAAGGAATTGAGTGTTAGAAAACCTGATAAGCACAGATGCACTCTACTTATGTGAAGTGAACCAATATTTATTGGACTTCACATCTAGGCCATGTTTTCTCTTGTTTGACCGAGGAGAGACCATCAGAGAAGCGTAGGTCATGACCCTGTTTTTCTCTCAGGTCCACCTGTGCCTCCTGCTCTGAGAGGACCACCCCCACCTCCAATGCCTCCTCCTGGCTACGGCGCTCCACGTCCACCTCCTCCTCCTCCCCCCGCCTTCCAGAGAGGCCCGCCGATGCCTCCGCGGCCCCCTGCCGTCCCACCTCCCGTTCCAATGAGGGCTCCGATGCCGCCGTAATCATCTGTCACAGCTGAAAGAAGTTATCCTTCACATCTTCTCATGTTTGTGATAGAATCATTTAACCACATGTTTTTGGGTTTTTTTCTTTATTGTGCTACTGTACAGATGTTGTTTTACAAATAAATTTTTTAGTACAAGTTTTACATGTTTTTTTCCATTACATTTGTAATTCTGATGGTGATGGACCAGTTTTGCCAGTTGTCCCAGTATATTTTTCACAGCACATACAACGCAAATAAAATATCGGCTTTTCTTTTTTGACTTTCTGTTGTTTGTTGTCAAAAATGCTTCTAAATCTGTTGATTCTCTCTAAATCTCTCCCTGTGTAAACAAACTACATGTGTAAATGGAGATTTTATCTGAATGGTACAGTGATGATGACGTCACGTTCCTTGGAAAGTCTGGATACGTTAGAATGGATCAAGACCATGGCATGGGTTGACATGGCAACAGGAGTCAGGCGTGTTTGCGCACATCATTGGTGCGCATATACGTGCCGACAGCGTTGATTTATGCGACGCGTCAGGAGTGAATTTGTCACATAACAAGGATTGTCAATTTCGTCCCAGTATACCCGAGCCTGCGGCGTGCTGGAGCTCATCTAGCGTAGACTGTGCACAGATAAACTACGTCAAAAAAAAAAAAAACCCTCCAGAAATGGAGGCGTTGACGCGCGCTGATGGAGGTTTCGCGTGGGGGAGGGGACCCCTGCGCATCATGTGCGTGCGTGCGTGAGCGCGTGGGGCTGGATGGCGTGGGCTTCTCTCCTCCGAACCTCACAGAGCATCATCACTCGGATCACAGCAACAGCCCCGTACGCATCATCATCATCACCACCCTCCTCCTCCTCATCATCATCATCTTCCCCATCATTCTCGCAGCTGAAGAGGGGAAACCTCGCAGGGGGAAAAAGGTGAGCCGGAACAAACAACGACACGTTTGGCGTCTCGGTGAGTGGAATTTTTTATTTTTTTTTCGCATTAAGACATCATGTAGAAGAGGAGGATGGGCGTGTTCTGCGACTGTTCGCTTCACCAGAAATTAAGATCGATTTTGTGAGTCGGGCCTTAAATCATCGTGCAAGTCGTGACAAGCTGCGGGTGGTCTGTTTTATCTTTCAGAACGGGGCTCATGGACGAGCCGAGCAGGCTGTTATTTGCAGCAGAGTGAAAATCTAAGCCGAGAGTGTTGGTGAGCTGTGTAAATTGGCCTGTTAGGCGACGAGGCCCTTTTTTCCCCCTCAGCATGAATGAAGCGAAATGGCTGAAGGCAGACTTATATGTCTTCTATTCAGATCAGGGAATTGCATTTTGGATCCCGTTGGACTCGGAAAATCACAACTCCACAAAGCAGTCGTGTTGGAAGGACAGTAATTCCTCTTTTTCTGTCAACGTTGTGTTCAGATGTCTCATTATTCATCACCACATTTGACACCTGATCAAAACCTCAGCGCTTTAAGAGGCATCTGCGCGTCTGACGTGATGGTGATCTGCCCTGCCTGGGCTTATCAGAAGTGGTAAGAGGATGCCTATTGATTGGGGAGAAATAAATACAAAAGCAAGGGTAGCTTCTTCCAGGGAGTAATGATATCCACCCCCATCTCATCAGGGATGCCTGCTCCTTTTCTGCACCGAGAGCTGTAGCATTTAGAAAAGATCCATTTATGTAAATCTATCTGAAATCCCAGATTGTGGTGAGAAAGACGTCACCAGACCAGATTGGTGCAAATCATTTTAGCATATCCAACCCTTCTCTGTACATTTGCCAAATTATTTTCAACTATAACACCGCCAAACATCAGGCAATTGCAAAAACACCAATGACTCATTAGCAAGAGGGACAGGTTAGCATCTGTGTTGCTACTTTTAAGTCCAACAACAGTTATTCTGTAAGCTCTTTGATTTTGTCGCAGACACAGTTCCTTTTGCCGCCTTCTCTCACTCTCCTGCCCCGTTTGGTTAGTTTGTTGTCAATGTTGTCTTTATGTCAGGCTGGGAATGTTTATTCTCAATTTAGAGTCACCATCTGCACAGGTAATGAGCTAAATAAGGTTAGCAAGCCTTTAGCAGCAACAGGTACCAGCAATTCCACCAAGAAGGCCTGTGAGAGAACAAGAAGCTGGAAAATATGAAAATAAGTCCAGCGGAAGGTGGAAGTCAATTTCCAAATGAAATGATCCCTGGAATTATAATTCAACCTTAAAACATCCAAACTAGAAGTCTGACCCCAGCGAGTTCCAGGCTAGCGTTCAGAAAAACCTGGCTGAAGACAGTGGTAAGCTAATATTTGCTTTTTTTTTTAATAAAGAGCCAGTTTTACTACCAACAGCTTGTTTCGCTCATGTGTATAGACAGAGGAGAGGAGAGGGAAGGAAAGGAGAGATAACAGCATCCATTATACTTCACAGGGCCTCGTTTTGACAGTGCACTGGCTGGTGCCGTCAGATAGATGTTGTTAAATGTGAGTATTGCTTTTGACTGATAAATACAGGAAGAAGAAGAAAAAAAAAAACAAATCTGAGATAGTTAACATGTACTTTCTTGGAAGACAACATCAGAGGAGCTGTAAATCTTCTTGGTTAATCCAAGATGTCCTCTCCAAACAACGGAAAAATGCGGTACGTGACACCGTGTCCAAGCCTGTCATTCACAAGATTGTCACAGTAGCACAGTACTGCTCTGCAGCTTTAGATATAATTCACATCTAAATCATCCAAAATTAGACATTTAAAATTGTGAGTCGGTGATGTTTTACTAGAGGTGGGAGCTGCCATTACTCCATTTTCATTAATGACACATAAAAGCCAGAAAACAACAACTGGCTTGTTGCAGTGTGCAGCCGCGGTCCTCTGTGGCTGAGGGGGAAGGGGCTCAGTCCATTAGTGTATCTTGCCGCTAGAGGCAGTCAAGAGCGTGTTGTTTTTTTGCATCTCCGAAACCGACAAGCTGTGGGAAAAACACTTGACCCCTGAATAATCCAATAAATGACTCTATTAAACAACTGAGAGCTTTGGAAAAGTAGCTGTGTATCCTGTGTTTCCTGTAAATGCCCCTGTATTATTTTACATCTCGTGTGAGTGTGTGTGTGTGTGTGTGTGTGTGTGTGTGTGTGTGTGTGTGTGTGTTTTGACAGGAATTATTACAGGCCTGAGAGTGCTGGATATATTATTAGGTTAGCCTGGCGGACCAGGCCTGTGGCGGTCCTTCTGTCGGGGCAGGTCTCCTGTTCGCCCAACGGTCAAGTTGAAGAAACGCTAAGATTTGTAGTTTTTACCATGCCTAAAATCACGCACATTAGGTTGTCTAGATTGCCCCTGAAGTGTGTCTGAGTGGTGTGTGTGTATGTGTGTGTAATATGACACCGACCTGTCGAGGGTGTGTCCCCGCCTCCCTCCCAGCATCCCTGTGAGCAAATGGATGACTTGTTAAAATCAGATGAAAAAGGAACCTGTCACACCTTGTTTCTGAAGGTCTGGTGACGTCTTTCTCACCACGTGCGTTAAGAATCCAACTGAAATGAAATTTTACTGTGCGCTGACCCGAGCCGTGCAGCAGCAGAGATGTATGGACGTGTCTGTCGTCAGCGTGCTGTACGGTGTCATATCAAAGTTGTCTTTTCAAATGCTGATGCGATGCTGCAGCAGACGGCTGAAATCGAATACAACTTCTTCGGTTTCCTTTTTAATTTCAAGCCTCATTTGTTTTAGTGCACAACTCCTCTAAATCATCAGTGGCTCACTTTTTCAATTAAGGGGCATTTAGACTTTTATTCCGTGCACCGGGGAAGGATACTCTATTGATCCTCTCCAATATCATTAATGCAATTTTATGCAATGCGACATTAAATCAAGTCTATGGATGTTGTGCATCTCTGTAAACTCTAAACTATCGTCTCCCTATAACTCTATGACTTTTTATAGTAATCTTGGGTGTTTTACTAATCTTGGGTGTTTTACTGTACTTTATTTTATGGTTATTTTATCACCATTTTATAGCACTTTATAATCGCTTTGGATCTATTCATATTAAAATCCATTACACATGCATCCAAACCTCTGCAGGAAGTATCCTGTCACGTCTGTGGAAACCAGACTTCCCGGTATCTAAGCATTTACCAAGCTACTCGAGAACAAGCAGAGCACCTCATCTGTGCCGTGCACAGTGTGGCCACCCTCTGCTGTGGCCACAAGATGGTGGTTGGTTAGAGAGAGGTGAATGCTGTCCGTGTGCCAGTGATTGTGGCGCAGGTCCCAGGCTGCTGACCCCTGAGCAGGAACAGGAAACCGTCTCTTATAATGGCTCCTTGAAAGTGCACTCAAAGTTCCTCTAAAGTGCTTTAAGTTGTTTCCAGCAGACTCTCTCTGGCTGAGGAACAAACGTTTATTTAATTCATATTTACATTTCGTCTCCAGGTGAAAGATCCTCTTGCGTCTGTGAGGCGTGTCCCGACCAGACTGTCCGTGCACGCTCTGACTTCCTACGCAGCTTCCAGACCTCTTTAAAATGGAGGACAATTACCAAAACCGGACTGCGTTCATTAAAGGCGCCAAAGATATCGCCAAAGAAGTCAAACGGCACGCGTCCAAGAAGGTCGGCCGCACGGTGGACCGGATGAGCGACGAGTACAGCAGGCGCTCCTACAGCCGCTTCGAAGAGGACGATGATGACGATTACCCCGTGCAGGGAAGCCAGGACGGTGGCTATTACCGCGGAGACAGCCAGGCGGCCAATGACGACGAGGGCGGCAGTGACTCAACGGAGGGTCACGACGAGGATGATGAGATCTACGAGGGGGAGTACCAAGGGATTCCCCGAGCCGACTCAGGCAAAGGCAGCCTGGCTGGAGGTCCGGGATCAGTGAGAGCGGACGCTCAGCAGTTCAGAGACATCGGCGCGTCCGAGGCGGAGAGGAGGAAGGACCAGGAGGAGCTGGCTCAGCAGTACGAGACCATTCTGCAAGAGTGTGGCCACGGGAAGTTCCAGTGGACCCTGTACTTCGTGCTGGGGCTGGCGCTCATGGCCGACGGGGTGGAGATCTTCGTGGTCGGGTTTGTGCTGCCCAGCGCTGAGAAGGATATGTGCCTCTCCGAACCTAACAAAAGCATGCTGGGTAGGACTCTCCCACAGCTGACTCAGCGTCCGCCGCCGATCATGATAAAAACGTTAAGTGTGTGAATCTTTCCTCTCTCCGCAGGCCTGATTGTATATTTCGGGATGATGGTGGGGGCTTTCCTCTGGGGGGCTCTTGCTGACCGGATAGGCCGTCGGCAGTCGCTCCTCATCTGTCTGTCCATCAACAGCGTCTTCTCCTTCTTCTCCTCCTTCGTCCAAGGCTACAGCACCTTTCTGTTCTGCCGGCTCCTCTCAGGCGTCGGGTAAATTCAAATGGAATCCTTTTCCTTTGACCTCTAAACCTGCTTTGTTTCTCCCTTGTAAGCAGTTCAACCCTGCTGCTTTCTGACTTTTTCCACTGGCAGGATCGGAGGTTCCATTCCCATCGTGTTTTCTTACTATTCCGAGTTCCTTGCTCAAGAGAAGCGCGGCGAGCATCTCAGTTGGCTCTGCATGTTCTGGATGATCGGAGGAATTTACGCATCAGCCATGGCCTGGGCTATTATCCCACATTACGGTGAGCACGGTCACCTGAGCGTGAACTTTATGCTTTAACCACGTCTCCTCTGTTTAAGGTAGCAGAGCGAAAACAACAACTCCTCATTTTGGGGACTGCTTAAAGCTGAGAAGATCAACATCTGCCTTTTTCCCACTACGTGCAGCCACTTAGCTTAGCATAACCCGGAAAACATTGAAATGACTTTCAGGCTCTGTTGAGGGAGGTAAAACAATAACACAGTTCTGTCTGTCACCATCAGGGTGGAGCTTCCAGATGGGCTCGGCGTATCAGTTCCACAGCTGGCGCGTGTTCGTGCTAGTGTGCGCCTTTCCGTGCGTTGCGGCCATCGCCGCCCTCAACTCCATGCCGGAGAGCCCGCGCTTCTACCTGGAGGTCAGCAGATGTTACAGGCGGGTGGAGGATAGAAAACCTTTGATCTGAAGGTTATGAGCGGGTTATTTTTTTTTCCACCCAGAATGGCAAACACGATGAAGGCTGGATGATTCTGAAGCAAGTTCACGACACCAACATGCGCGCAAAGGGATACCCAGAGAGGGTGTTTTCTGTGAGTATCTGTGAAGACATGCATCAAAACTGGAGGTTCAAGAATCCAGTTAACCTAAAAGCAGAGAAATGAGAGGTTACCAGTACATGCATGGCAGTAGACATCATTAGATTTCAACTATAAACAGGATATTTTACACACACACACACACACACACACACACACACACACACACACACACAAATCTTTATTCTGGCTAAAGATACGCCTCTAAAGATCTTGCCTGTTTTGTAAAGGTCACCACAATCAAAACGGTGAAGCAGATTGACGAGCTGGTGGACATTGGCACTGACACTCCGATCTGGCAGCGCTACAGGCTGAAGATTATGAGCCTCTCCCAACAGGTCAGTGAAGCCGAGAGGCCACCATCCACGCTGCACGCTCAAGTCTGCTTCTTGGCACTCTTTTTGGTTCCAGGGCTGTTGTTGTAGATGCTCGCAACAAGCCTAAAATGTAGCGATCAAAACACGAAATAGAGCATGGCTAAGATGCGCTCCGTCTTTAATTATGCACTTTTACCGCACTGGAGTAGGACGCCGAGGTCTTTACAACTTGAAGGAAGCCATTAGGCATCCCCAGTGGTCCTGGAGTGAGTGGAAACAAACAGGGTGGATGGATGTGGAGGTGGCGGAGAGCGCACAGCTGGTTGAGAGCTTTAAATGCTAGCAGTGTCCTTATTGTTTTCACTTTCTACTCTTACATTATGGATTTGAAAGGTTACAGCTTTCCAGACACACCCACATGCAGAATGTCTACACTTCATCAACTAATATCTTCTTCCTTTCTTCTTCTAGCATCCTTCCCCATGTTTCCCTCTCTGTAATCATCCAAGCCAGCTAATCATTAGCGTTTTCCTCATATATTTAGCGTCATTTCTTCTTCTGTGCTTGTTTGTGTTGCAGCACCTTGTCATTGTTCAGAAACTTGATCAGATATTGTTTTGCATTCAGCCCAGCTTCTGTTGCCCGCCTACAACCCTCTGACTCTGCTACTGCACCACCTACTGACAGGCTGCTGTTGTGTTGCTGTAGAGATTTCTGGTTTTAACCCAAAGCTCTTTCTTGTTTTTACGCTGCAGATTCGAAATAACATCATCGCCTGCTTCAGTCCAGAATATAAACGGACCACTTTCATGCTCATGGCTGTTTGGTTCACCATGTCTTTCAGGTAACGACCCCTAACAAACGGTGCTTGATGGTAAATCACTTTAAAGTGGTCTCACTCTGAAAACCTTTGCAGCTACTACGGCCTGACGGTGTGGTTCCCGGATATGATCAAATACATCCAGAAGCAGGAATATGAATCCCGCACAAAGACCTTCACCAATGAGCGGGTGGAGCACGTCACTTTCAACTTTACCCTGGAGAACCAGGTGCATCGCCAGGGACACTACTTCAACGACAAGTAAGAGTTTTGAGAGGGACCGGTAACGCGTCCAGGTGGAACTCCACCTTCACAGAACACAAAGCCCACCAGATCTGTTCTTCAGGTTCCTCAACCTGAAGATGAAGTCCATGGTGTTTGAGGATTCGGTGTTTGAAGAGTGCTACTTTGAGGACATCACCTCCACACACACCTTCTTCAGGAACTGCACCTTCATTGCAAGTCTGTTCTACAACACAGGTAAATGTGAACAGAAGCTTGTGCATGTGTGTGTGTGTGTGTGTGTGTGTGTGTGTGTGTGTGTGTGTGTGTGTGTGTGTGTGTAAACAGGAGGAGTTTTGGTTTCAGGTTCTCCAGTAGACAGTTTGAACCCACAGGAGATTCTTATTAGTGATATAAATCAGAGAACTAATCTCTGTGCTGAATCTGGTTATGATGTAATTAAATTCAGAGCTATTCATTACCCGTCTGCTCGCCTCCATCATGAATCATTTGAGCTCAAACACGTGAATTAATTGTTATTATTGCTACTTAAAGTCAAAGAAGATAAATATAGATGTGAAAAGGAGCCTCATAAAAATAAAAAAATGAACAGACAAGATGTGTGTGTTTCTGTTGTTTAGTGTTTTTTATCTCATACATTTCAGGATTTGACTGCCTGTTTTTTAAACGATCGCGTTTACAGTTATGTCATCTTTGTTGTCAGATTTGTTCAAATACAGGTTTGTCAACTGCAAACTGATCAACAGCACTTTTCTGCACAACAAGGAGGGCTGCATGCTTGACTTCAGCGACGACTTCAACAACGCCTACATGATATACTTTGTTAACTTCCTTGGCACTTTGGCAGTGTTGCCTGGCAACATCGTGTCAGCACTGTTAATGGACAAAATCGGCCGTTTACGGATGCTGGGTAGGAAAATATGATGGGTGACGAGAATTCCTTCGCACTAATTGTCCATTCACTATAATGTTGCCCCCCTCCTCCCCCTCTAGCGGGATCCAGTGTCATATCCTGCGTCAGCTGCTTCTTCTTGATGTTTGGAAACAGCGAATCGGGGATGATCGCCCTCTTGTGTCTGTTCGGGGGCATCAGCATCGCCTCGTGGAACGCCCTGGACGTCATCACGGTGGAGCTCTACCCCTCTGATAAAAGGTAACGCTGCTGGTTTTGTGTCCAGTTTGGAAACTGTGGTTTTCTTTAAATACACGTAAGAGTTCATTCATAATTCAAATGTAGCCAATTAGTGTAATTGTGTACAGATTCAAAGAACTGTTCAGGACTGTTTTCCCTCATATTTGGAAAAAACAATCTTTTTAATCAGCCTTTACGGTCATGGAAGTAATTGCCATGGCTTTAAAGGAGACAAGAACATCAAGAAAAACCTGAATAATTCATTTTAAGATTAAAAATCTTCTGTTTTTTCTCCAGGACCACGGCTTTTGGTTTCCTAAATGCTCTCTGCAAGCTGGCGGCTGTCTTGGGCATCAGCATCTTCCAGTCATTCGTGGGCATCACCAAGGCCGTACCTATCATATTTGCAGCCGGTGCCCTCGCTGCAGGTAGTTTCCTCGCAACAAAGTTGCCCGAAACGCGGGGCCAAGTGTTGCAGTAAGCCAGAAAACCACTAGTGGGCAGCAGAGCACAGCTCCAGCGTGTGTGTGTGTTTTACAACTACAGCCCTGCTAAAAAAAACCCACTTCCCGTCCCACCAGCGCTGCCAGACACACACTAACAGAACGGCCCCAGCTGGCTCCACCATTAACCCACAACCCTTTGAAATGGATCAGGATTAAGAGGATCCAGAAACACAGAATCCAGCACGTTAATGAAGCTGGATGATATAACTTAAAAACATCATTTGAAATTTAATTTCAGGGAGTTTTTCCCCTCACAGATCTGCAAAATGTAATGTGAGATCAGGCAACGAGAAGCCATTTAAAGAGGATGTGGGGTTTATTTTGTGTTATGGCTTGTTTTTCAAATATGGTCGCCTTGTTTTTGCTCTTTTCCCCCAGATTTTAGTGACTCCCGTCTCTCATTGTTAGGCTATTTTCCCACCTGATCCTCCATGAATCCAGTCTGCTCTTCTATACTGAAAGGCTGACCTCATCAGTCTGACCATTTCATTTATTTATAACTATTATTTAACCAGGTAAAGAAAGAAAAAACTCGTTGAGATTAAGCATCTCTTTTACAACAGCGACCTGTCCATCATATTTGTGTCTGTAGAACAGCAGGCTCTTTCTTTAGTTAACCGAGTGTGAGAGTGTGTTTAATATTTGCCTGAACTGGTGTGACTTTGTTTGTGCAAATGCATGTGTGTGTTTGTGGGATAAAAAAAATAAAACTTTTCAGCCATTTCATGCAAGTCAGTATAGCCAAGTAGAGCATTTATTGATACTGCGGGAAAAAAAATTGGGATAATTTCTTTATAAAGCAGTCATGCAGTAGCTCAGGTTTGATATAAACCATGTTTACAGTCGGCACAGTGGTTCAACACCACTAACAACTGATTTTGTTCTTGTAACTGCAGAAGCATATTCTCATGTTTTCAGCTCTGATTCGAGATTTTAGCTGTTCTTGTCTGAGCACACTTGCTTGTTGGCTCTTCCTCTGGGGCCGTCGCACACTTTAGCAACCTTTAGAGTTCCGACCGCCAAACTGAAGGAGAGTTCTGGGCCCGTTCAGCCCCTCACGGGACCACGCAGGTCCAGTAACATTGAGGTGAACGCCCGCTCCAAAGGCAAGCCAACAGAGTGCTATTCTTTAAACATATCATTACTTTGGTTTCTCCAAAGGTTCATCAGCGTGTGTGCTGACAATCAGTGAGTGAGAACGTGGACGTTGCTCCTGCCCAGTAGTCCCAGTATTCCCAGTAGTTCCCTGTTAGACTGATAGTGTGAGTTTATCACAGTTAATGGGGGTGTACTCTTTACTGTGTGTGTGTGAGAGAGAGAGAGAGGGAGTGCAATCTGAATAGTCTGACTTTTTGATAAATGGGGGCCCATCTTGTAACTGGTGCAAAGACAGAGCCTGCTCACGTCACCGAGAGAAAAAGCTTGATTTGAATTCTGGAGCCACTAAGCAGTTAGCTTAGCTTAACATGGAGACTGGGGGAGGAGATTAGCCTCTTGTTTTCTTCAGTCATAATTTCAAATATTTGAAATACTCAGTGATGACGCTGAGTGCAAGGCGTGCTGAAGCCTGGCGGACTGTAACTTCACATTTAGCGCCCTCTCCTGAGAGCAGGATCGGGATCTTAAATATTTCTGAATAGGAGACATCAGATAAACATAATAAACCTGATCATACATTTGTTAAAATGACAAAGATATAATGAGAGTATTTCTGCCAGTCATGTAAATGTAATGAAGTGAGCTCTCTGTTGATGTGTGTGTGTGTGTGTGTGTGTGTGAGTTAAGTGAACTTCCCATACCTTTCTCCCTTTTTCCGTTGTGGTGTTTTCATCCCTGAATGTGCGGAAGCTCACGTTCTCTTCTCCACACTCGGGGGCTCTTTTGTTGATGATATCCAGACGTCTAAAAGCTGTCCCACGAGCGATCTCAAGCCTCGGAGTCGACATGTTACGATCTGTGTAGAAAGGCGGAATAATAACCTCAGATCCACTTCCCTTTAATCCCTCTACCCAGCCGGTCGTGACGCATGTTTGTGTCGTATTGTCTGACTTGGATGTCCTGTATGCCCACTGTTTTTGTCTAAAGCAAGAACTAGTGTTTTCACTGTTGTATGATGACATAGATTTGTTGCTTGCAGTGATCGTTCTTAATCAAAGTGGGGTCAAAAGTGGTGAAACTTGAGTACGTGTTCTGAAAGTGAGTTAGTGGTGACTTTGCTCCTTGTCTACACTGGACCCAGCTAACTTGTTTGTAATATACATATATATATATATATGAATTATTGAGGAGGAAACGAGTCATCATAGAAGATGAAAGGATGAAACGCAGATTATGAACAAAACATTTTTGCCCATGAGTGAAGAAAAGCAGGAGGTGTGAGCAATAAATCAGACTTCCCCCCCAAAAAGGTTAAAATCAGCTCATCAAAAGAGCCCTCTCGAAAAGTTTACTCTCTCTTGTTGCGTGTAGAGTTTTTATTCTATCTATAATATATATAAATATGTATAAACTCTCAAAAAAAGAGGTTTTACTTATATCCAATACGGGATATCAGATGCGGTCAGGCGAGTCTGAACACTTGGTGGTCTTCTAACCACGTGGGGAACGTTTCAGGTTCTCGAGAGCACACCGAGCACTCCTGAATGGAGCCTCGGTCGAAGGATCCCAACAGAAATCCAGTCCCGCACAGCAGGAATCCTTCGGACCGAAGGACTCGGTTGGCATTTTCAGTTTAACTCTTACCTGTTTATTGAGGAAAGTTCTAAATGTGAGTTCAACTTAAAAAAGTGAAATCTATGTATCATGTAGAGACCGTAGATGTTTATGTGTGCAAGTTTGGAATTTGTGGAACAAAATTTCAAAGAAAACTGCTAAAAAAAAAAAAAAAAAAAAAAAACTAACCTCAATATGACAAAACTCTGTGTTGTCTTTGTGTTTTGTATATGAGGACTGAAAATCTTGGTAAATTCTGTATTTATTACTTCTGGATATTGAGAATATTTTAGTGATGCTGAAAAAGGTGCTGTATTTATTTTATGTGAGAGTTGTTCAAAGCTAGGACTGGCGCCACCGCACCACTTCTGCAGAAAATAAAACTGCCTGGAAAACAAACCTGCTGTCACTGTTTGTTTCCAACGCTGGAGAAGGCGGCGCTTTTTGTAAATCTGTGTCAGAGTTTCATCAACTATTCTGCACCAGTGCGATCTGGAGGCCATTTCCTGGCACTGACATGTGGAACTCCGTGGAGAATCTGACACATTAACTTCATCAGCAAAACCTCAGAAAAATGACAGGACAGCTTGGCCACTAAGACACAGGTTCAGTGATTTGCAACACAGGATGTCCAAATTAAAGACTGGTGTCAAGGCTGAAGGTCCAGGCTTCAGCTCCAACTGATGTTTATTAATGTTATCAGCAGCAAGAGAGAGATACCAGATCAAATCTCCTGGGAAAAGGTAAAAAAACTTGATGTTTATTGCGATGAAACCTGCATGATTAGCAAACATGCACTGACAGATTTAACCGCATGAGGGCAGCAAACGCAAATATGTGGGGCTCCATTTTTACAGTAGCAATGAAAAATTTTATTCTGCATTTTTTCCATCTTTCTTTTACTTCTATTTTTTTTTCAAATGGTGGCGATGTACCCATAAACACATCTCCCAACAATCTGGAAAAAAAAGGTCAGTCAATCATCATACTGTGCAATCCAGTTTCAGAAATATTTATTATCATTATTAACAGACTGAGAGTTTATATTGATAATACAAAGTGTAATATAAAATGAGTTTAAAGGAACAGAATGTTGCCAAAAAAGATTTCATTACGCACATTACACATCACAAATGAAAGCAAACAGATAAAATCATCCACGGTGGCTCTGAGGACATGTCCGGTTCTTCACAGCGAGGGGTAGACCGCAAAGCTGGCAATGCCGCAGAGGTTCTTTTTGTTTCTGGCAATTCTTATATAACCTTCTTCCCCCCACGCAGTTCCCCAACTGGAACAACAATAACACTCACTTTCATTAGTTTGGAACAGCTAAAAATGGGCTTTTTATGAACATTTTATTCACAAGAGAAAGACTCACCTGTTTTTCACAAGCCAGAAATCCTGACCTTTGGACGTGCCGTAGCCCACAACCAAGACAGCATGATTTATGAACTTTGGGTTGCAGTTCGGAACGTTGTACAACCCTGGAGGAGAGAGATTTCTGATGATATAAAGGCAGGTTTTTATCTTGGGGGTGGAATGAACAGTTCACACGGTCTCCAGAATAGGTCTGAATCTTGCATAAACAAATAAAAAAAAAAGGTTTGCTCTAACTGGATAAAAAAGTGAATTAATTGACAAGGTTAACGTTCTCTCCCGTCAACCCTCCTAACTAGGCTCCTTACAGGTACCTCACCTCCTCTGTAGAGGTGGAACGACGGCAGCATGGCATTCACAGCTACGGCGACCGGCCCCACTCTCGCCACGGCGGCCTTCAGGGTCTCCTCATCTCCTCGTGGGAGGATGTGGAAACTGGAGCAGGAGCCTGCCTTTCCCTGGACAGAATACCGGCACTTCCCTTTCTGCAAAACGGAGAGGTTCTTCTGGAGCTGATGCAGATGAGGTCATGAGCATTGTTAGAGTGAAATGAAGACCTGGTGTTCGTAAGGATAAAAGCTCTCCGAGTCCACGCCTGCGTTGCGGATGATGTAGCTGTAGGATCTGGAGATGTACCCTCCCATGCAGCCCAGGTTACCATCACTGGTGCTGCAGTCCACCAGGTTCTGCGGGCTCAGGGGAACAAGGAGCCCGGTTTTCTTCTTCATCTGACCCTCCAGAGCTCCCAAAGAGCTGAAGGCCCAGCAGGAGCCACAATAACCCTTAAAAAAAAGGCAACATTTATCATAATCATCACTGACTGTCTCCTTTTGTTGCTTTCAAACAGCCCACCTGGTTCTGGACCGGACTGACCAGGCCGTCCTTCCTCCAGTCCACACTCGAAGGTGTCTCCAAGTCAAGCTTGTCCTCAAAAGTTCCATTTCTGACAGGTACCCTCTCCTCCACCTTCAGGTTGTTCATCTTCTCATTGACTTCCTCGGCTGTCTTGAGGGACAAAAGAGCAGGTAAACATGAGGATTCAGGTCTTCATCATTTCCTCCCTACATCTGCTGGTCTCATTGTCCACATCTGTTCCACACGCTGGATTAAAAAAATCAGATTATATGATGGCAGATTAGACCTGATCTATAGATTAGGCTTTAGATGAAGCCACACCAGCCTTTCATCTGCGGAAGTCATTGAGTGTAAACGCACAGTTTGAGTGTGTCTGCACAGCTGCTGGAAGGAAGAGGAACCAGTTTCAACGGTGTGTGGAGAAGATGTCGCCAGACATCAGCAAAGACAGACACGACTGTAAGATCTGTATTTTGAGACGAAGCTGGAAAGGAAATGAAAGGACCTTCTCACCATGTCAGCCAGATGATTGAGCTCCAGGGTGAAGCTGCGTTTCCCTGCCGATGCCTCCAGGTTGTGTCGGACCACCAGCCGCACGTTCCGCTCCCAGGCTGCTCTCCTGACAGCCATCTCGGTCTGAAAGCAACACATCGACTCAAAAAGCCGATAGCCTCCCTCCACAGGCTGCATTTATGATGACGAAAAACATCCAACCTGGTTATCATAGTTCTTGGAATGTTTGACTTTCCACTCTTCCCACACTTTACTCAGGGCCGATGAAGCATTTCCTTGATCCTGGAAGCCCAAAAGCAAAATTGCAAACAAAATGTGCATCCTGAAATGGAAAAAAGCGTCAGTGATCATAGTCTGACAGAATAAACCAGCCACTCGTTTTTGAATCTAACTGGCAATTCGAGCAAATTGTGAAGAAGAAATCGTTTGTATTCACCTTGTTGTGCAAAGATGTGCAGGGATCATTTGTCCTGATCAGCAAGTACAGCCGTTTGCTACGCTACGCGCTGAAAACAGGAAGTAGAGTTTGTCACGCACTTTTTTCTGCTCTGTTTTTCAGAACGTCAGTGCTCTTTGGTTTATCACGTGAACTTCATTTACTCGCCGCCGCCGCTGCACTAAATACAGCACCAGTACCAAAGGAGGAAGACTTCTCTTTCCATTTGAAGAACCATATAGCTCAACTGTGCTGTACATCATAATTCTGGTTTAAAATTGCATTTTGTTATTCATGAACAAAATATTAATGACCAAAAATGTCATATTTTTCACACAGCAGTGAAGCCTTAAATTAAACAACCAGAATGCAACATAGCATTACTGTACTGACTTTGTAAGCGGTTAACTACCAGTTTTTGGAACATCTGAGGTGGCTCAAGCTGTGGTTTTCTTGTTTCCTGTCTTTTTTTTTTTTTTTTGCAAAAAAAGTGAAAGTTAACAATACCTCTCTTTTGATAGTTATTATGAGCGTTTGCAAACAAAATGAAATGAGGTGCACGATCACCACCGATGAAGAGCAAGTGCTGAGTCAGGCCCTCACCATCTGGCAGCCTGAAGTCAGTGGCTCTTCTTCCCGTCCTGGAGTCAAGGAGAGAACCCTCCGCCACGGATGCCAAATCCTAATGACGTAATCACTTCCTATATCCTACTGCTTTTAGCTTTGTCATGGACTCTCCCCTGACATTTTGGTCCCTTTTCAATCTTCTTCTTTTTTTTAATTGAGAATGATTACTAGTGGTTGCTTGCATTAATTTCATTTAGTTTTGTACCAAAATCAGTATTTAAAAAAACCCTCTTAAAAACAAAGACAAAAACAAAAAATTTACATCAAGTGGGAGAAAATACGTTTTGACCTTCGACCTTTAGCCAAAGCATTTTTCCGTGTTGCGTCATCCCTCACTCTGCCATCTACTGGACATTTGTTGTAAGTACAAAAACACCCCCAAACCATCCTGGCCAACAATTTAAATCAACGCTTTCAGGTAAAAGCTAAAGAGTAATGTAATCTAAGTTTGTACTAATTACATGGCATTAAATTCCAGCACTGGCTCTATTAATCATGGTAGTGTTCTTTTGCCAGGCGATTTACCCGTGAAACATTCTACAGGTCCTTTTACGCTGCCTGGCCAAAAAAAATAGTCACCACCAAAAAAAACAGGTCACACACTCTCGTTGGACCGCCTTTAGCTTTGATTACGTCACGCGTTGGCTGAGGCATTGTTTCGATAAGCTTCTGCAGTGTCACAAGGTTTATTTCCATCCAGTGTTGCATTCATTTTTCACCAAGATCTTGCATTGAAGATGGTAGAGTCTGACCGCTGCGCAAAGCCTCCTCCAGCACATCCCGGAGACTGTCAATGGGGTTAAGGTCTGGGCTCTGTGGTGGCCAATCCATGTGTGAAAATGATGTCTCACGCTCCCTGAACCACTCTTTCACAGTTTGAGCCCGATGAATCCTGCCATTGTCATCTTGGAAAATGCCCAAAAAAATCCACTGATGGAATAACCTGGTCATTCAGTATGGAAATGCTCTTACTTTCACTATTAGACATGGCCCCCAGTTCTACTGATGTTTTTCTTCGATTTGATTTCACCAAACAATGTTTAAGTGATGGCCAATCACGATCACTCAGGATTTTTTTTTCCGGCCACATTTTGTGGACAGTTCTTAACCCAATTTTAGTAGTTTCTGCAGTCTCCTTAGATGTTTTCTCTGCCTGATGCTTGCCAGTGATTAGACCCTTCTCAAACATCTTTTCCACAACCACAGGGTGTGTCTTTCCACATGGTTGTTTAAGGAACGAGAAGCGGCTCATTGCACCAGTTGGGGTTAAATAACTTGTTGCCAGCTGAAAGATAATCGCCCATGCAGTAATTATCCAATAGGAGGCTCGTACCTATTTGCTTAGTTAAATCCAGGTGGCGACTTTTTTTTTGGTTTTTGGCCAGGCAGTGTATTTTAAGTGTACCATTTAAATTCTGAAATTGATTTATACTGTAGTTCAACTTTAGACAAATTTAGTCAAATTTCTTAGATCCCCAAAAGTAATCAGCTCCAGAAAGTGGAGAAGATAAAATCTGAAGAATGTTATGTTGTTTATTGGAATCACTCCCATTTAAATAAGTGTTATGCTGCTGTTCCAGGCTGATTCATCGGTTTTCAGAGGAGCAGGAATATTCCCCTACATCTATTTTTATGTATAGCTGAGGTGTCAGCACTTCGGGTCCTTTCCATCTGGTGCTGCTCTAAAAATCTCTGCGTTTGGCTGACCTGTGCCCGCCTCCTGTCATCCAGTACACAGAGTTGGGTGGAATCCAGGCGCTGGTGCATATAATCCCCCAGCATGCACCGAGCGCCCGCGCATCCGAAGCCTGGTTGTTGTTGCCATGAGGACAGAGAAGCAACAGGAGCAATGCAGAGGCAGAATTTTCCATAATGGCAGGATGGAGCTGTCTTGCAATCAGGGCTTTTAGAGTTATTTCAGCAGAAGATGGAGCAGACAATCTCTTCAGCTCTCTGAATTCCGTCCGCTTGCATCCGTAATACATGCAGTCCTTTTCAGAGGGATGCAAATGAATTCTTTTGCCTTTTTTTACTGATCAAATGTAAAATGGGTGATTGAAGATGCATTGACCAGACTGACGAGACGGTGAGTTCGAATCCTGCTTCATGCATGACTGCAGTCATACGCGTCTTTTATGCATCCTGATATCTTTAAAAGTCTGGAACTGGTCATGTGTGTGACACCATCTTCGCTCAGTGTTTGTTTTCTCAGTGGAGATCTGCGTTGTTATTCACGGCACTCTGGTTTGTTTGTTTTTTTTAGGAATTTTAGACACATAACACTGGATAAAACATCACAGTTTCTCTCCTCTCCCGTCCCTCTCATGTGCCACAGCGTCGCACACTTCAGCAGAACAACGTGCGAAGAGTGCTGCCAGAAGTGTGGGTGGAATCACACTTTACAGGCGTCTTTCTTTAAAAAAAATCAACACAGTCTTTGTCAGCAAAACGTATTAAAAACACATTTTTTTAGATGATTTAACAGTCGTTTTTACAGGCTGACAGTTCGCCCAAACCTCATTCTATCCTCTCATTTAAATGATTTGAAAAGGAGTTCATCACAAGCATGGAAAAAAGCTCTGCTGATAAATACCAGTTTAATTGTTCTGTTTCTGCTACGACTGATGCTTGGACTACAGTCGTACAGGATAGGAAGAGTTCCAATCGACGACATCAACGAGGCCTGTTCACTTTGAAAGCTGAAAACTGAACGTCGGGATTGAAGGAGACGATAAATGAGTCAGGCAGCAAGTGGAGGCAGAAAGGTGCTGCAGGACAGCTGGAAAGCTCCTAACACTGCTGGAAACAGCATTGACATTCACAGTTTGTCTATGATGACTCAGCACCGCCGTCTGACTTTTGGCTTTTTGTTTGTCCTGTTTGACAGACATCCAGCAGCACTTTTGACATCTTGCAGTACTTTTATTCATACGTGCAGCAAAAACAGTCCGAAAATCTGCTTTCTAGCCATGATGGCTGTGAGTTTGACGCTTCTTTCTCATGTGTCTCACAGGCCGCCAGATGTTGGAAGGGGTCGCTGTCCGCCTGTGCTTATGGTGGGGAGTGCTCTACTTCTTGGGGGCGGCGTTGGCGTCTGAAGCGCGCCCGCCGTGTCCCTGCCGCTGCAGCGCGGCGCCGCTGGAGGTGAACTGCTCTGACGGCCAGTTTGCAGCGGTGCCCGATGGTCTCCCAGAAGACACCAAACTACTGAATCTGACGCGGAACAAATTAAAGACCCTGGTGCGGCAGCAGTTCCGTACTCTGACGCAGCTCTTAGACTTGGACTTGAGTGACAACATGATGGCGTCCATCGAAGCGGAAGCCTTTCTGGGCCTGCGGGATCTCGTAACGCTGAGCCTGGCACGCAACAGCCTGAAGATCTTCCCTGCGGGTGCGTTCGCTGGTCTGCTGAGCCTCAGGTCCCTGGACATAAGCGACAACGAGATCCTGGTCTTTCTTGACTCTACCTTCCGTGACTTGTCCGCCCTGCAGCGTTTGAGGGCAGCAGGCAATGACCTTGTGTTCATCTCTCAGCAGGCCTTCGCCGGGTTAACCAGTCTGCAGGAGCTGCACCTCGACGGCTGCAACCTCACAGCTGTGCCAACGGAGGCATTCGCACAGCTGGCTGGGTTGAGACGCTTTCATGTCCACTGCCTCAGCCTCAAAACGCTGCCAAACTACTCATTCCGCCCTCTGGAGCGTCTGAAGGAGCTTTTCATTTCTGACAGCCCTTTGTTGGAGAACCTCTCAGGAAACAGTCTTTTCGGCCTGAATCTCACGTCTCTGGCCATCAGACGCTCTAAACTGGATGCGGTCCCCTACAGCTCTTTGCATCATCTGGTGTATCTGGTATACCTCGACCTGTCCTACAACCCCATCGCCTGCATTCGTAGGAGCCTGCTGGGAGGCCTGCTACGCCTCCAGGAGCTCTATCTGGTGGGAGGATCGCTGCTGACCATCGAGGTGGGAGCGTTCAGGGGTCTGAGGCATTTAACGTTGCTGAACGTGTCCCAAAACCTTCTCACCACCCTCGAAGTCGAGGCTTTTCATTCTGCGGATACCCTAAAGGCCCTGGGACTGGATAAAAATCCGCTGGCATGTGACTGCCGCCTGCTGTGGGTGGTGCGAAGGCGGCAACATCTGGACTTTGGAGGGAACCCTCCGACCTGCTCTACCTCCGTTCAGCTGCAGGATTGGACTTTTCTGGACCTCGCCGAAGCCGAGGTTCCCAACCTGCTCACTTGTCGACGCCCTCGCATTCTGAACCACAAACCTCAGGACGTGCGAGTGGATCAGGGACACACGGTGGTGTTTTACTGCGACGCCGAAGGCGACCCTTCGCCCTTCGTCGCCTGGTTAGACCCCCAGCTTAGACCTTTGTCACCCAACGGTCGGATACGGGCTCTCTCTAACGGCTCACTGGAAGTTCGCTACGCTCAACCTCAAGACAGCGGCTCTTATCTCTGTCTGGCCTCAAACGCAGCAGGAAACAGCAGCCTCGCCGTCAGCCTCCGCGTACGGGAGCTTCCATCATCCAAGAACACTTTTCTCAGAGGCTGGGTCGCCTTTCCGTCCGCTGCTCCTGGTGTGAATGAGACTCAGAAGCTCCCGCTGGATGTCAAGACGTTACTGATAGCGACAACCATCGGCTTCCTCTCGTTTTTCAGCTCTGTGAGCGTTTGCTTCATCTTCATGCTCTTCTGGAGTAAGAGCAAAGGTCAAATCAAGCACACGGCAACGATTGCTTATGTACCGCGGAGTGCTGTGTCCAATAACAAAGCAGGGTCAAGCAACTACATGGAGACAAGCAGATACACCATGAAGTTAATATGACTGACAAAGAGCCATCTTTTCACCACTAAAGAACTATAAAAACCCTCTACTACTGTTTGACTTTTAGCGTAACTGAAGCAAAAACAGAAAAATTAAGTAGGTTCATTTTTATTTTGCCAAAGCACGAATAATGCATGTAATATGTAGATATGTAAGTTATTCTACAGAAATAATTGAATAACACATCAGTATACATGATTATTTTATTGCTTGCCAGGCTTGTCTGTTTTTTAGTCTTGTGCTTTCTTAACAATGTTTCCAAAGCAAGTTAAATTATCATCTACGTCTAGGACATGAGAATTATAAGGTGTTAATCCTACATTCACTTGACCATGTAGTTTTGGCCTTTGAATAAATATACTATCACTTTTATTGCTTCACCTTTTGTTGTTTCTGCGCACTAAAAACAGAAATGCTTCATTAAATAATAATAAAAAAAAACGTTATTGCACTGTGGCGACACCTGCTGGTCATTTTAAATGCCTACTGTCAGTCTGCCTCCTCGGTCTTGTCTGGTGTGTCTTGTCGCTGATAAATATCTCTCTCACTCAATAGATATCCTGCTTCCGTGCACACACTTGAGCAGGCTGTCTATTGAGTGAGAGAGATATTTATCAGCGACAAGACACACCAGACAAGACCGAGGAGGCAGACTGACAGTAGGCATTTAAAATGACCAGCAGGTGTCGCCGCCGAGCGTTCGGGTGAGAAGATGGCTACTCTCACGGAAATAAACGAAACCCAAATAAAATTAACAGAGAACTTTGCTTTTAGTCTAGGGCGGGCACAATTTACTCCGTGGGCGGACACGGCCCCTCAATGCCCGCCCATGGCGCCGGGTAAGTCAACCATCGATATTGGCATAAACCTGCCAAACTTTTGATTTTATGCGTAATGTTTCCAGTTCTTTCAGTGTATTCAAAGAAGACAGAACGTTGACTCCGGCGAGATGACCAGACGCAGCGGATCCTAAACTGTCGTCGTGTCCTGGACCCTTGTGGAGCCGCTGATCTGTCCAGGCTGCAAATTTATTATTTTCTTTGAAATAAAACAGTGCTCTGACCTACTTTATTAACTTTATTTCAGCCAAAATGTACAACTGGTGAAAATAGAAATTCTTATAGCAACATATCTATTAAACACATTTTTCATAATCAAAGAAAACAAGAAATAAGAAGAACTCAACTTTGCATAAAAGTTGTGTAAACTCAATCTCTCTGTCATCTCCTGTTTAACTGTCGGCAGCAGCAGATTTACAAATAATGTTTTCTGTTGACCTCCAGGTTCTCACTGAGAATAAAAACCACTACATTTATTTCATTTACCAAGTATTCATGAGCATTAAGTTTCCACTCTTAGTAAACAAAAATCATTTAAATAAAGAGGTTTATAAAAAACAAAACATCCTAAGTAATAAATTATGAGGAGCTCAATAATTTCAAATCTTTTGTCCAAAAACACTGAACCAGAACGAAAACATAAAGATTCTAAACTGTTCTGCATAGTGGCTTTGACTCTGCTGTCGTTTAGTGGTCAGCTGTGACTCGGAGCCATAAACTTGAAAACTTCGTTCACATTTATAAAATCCCTGCTTTATAGTTGTGACATCACTAGTGCAATGTGACACAAGTGCAAATGTTTATACACCAGTAAACACAAGGAGACTGGAGAGACTGGTTTTATGGGGCATGTAGCTGCAGTTTCAACACAGAGGTCTAATCTGAACCCTTATCACCAAGGCAACACTGCAATGCTAACAGAACTGATTGTTAATGTATTTTCAAAGAGGTCTGCGCAGACAGGAAACGGAGAATCCCTGGGTGGCACCACTGGACGCTGGTGTAATAGTCGTGTTGGGGTTATTTTATGACTACATCTAATCCGAATGAGGTCATTCTGCTCCGTTTGTTGATGCTCATGTTCCATAAAAAACAACTTTCTTTTATTTGGACTGAAGTATGAGGAAAAAGTGAGCTGGAGGCCTGGATTATGATTTAGGGAGGAGAGATTTAAAACAGCATTTGATGTGGGAATGATCATCAACGCATACTACATGTGTGGGCTAATGAGCTAATGCTAATGCTCGTGTCCAATCATGGGCTTTAGCACAGCAGTGGTCCAACATGAAAAATGGGACATGAAAACCATAATAAATCAGCCCCTAGCTGATTTATCAACTAATCCATCACTGACAATTTTATTCTCACAACTTCAATTAAGGCTCAAATGTTTATGCAGAATAAACCTAATAATCATGTATGAAATTCATAAGATGCATGTGTAATGCATCATATGTGGATTACAGCTGGCCTTTGTTCAGATTCAGGCAGGCTGGAAGCCAACGGAAAGAAACGTGCTCACGGTCCCTTATGCAGAGAGCCTGAAGGAGGGGTGCAGCAGCCGTTCACCTGTTGAAGATGTGGGAGGAGCGTAGAGATGATGCAAGACACTAAAAACACTTTCTCACTTAAGAAATAATGGCTAGTGTATAAAAGAAAAAACATACCAGTGAAGACTCAGGTGAAGAATGGACTTTTGCAAGGTTACCGTTAAACTGGAAGAGTGCTAGACAAATTTAAACAAAAGAGAGAGTAAATATTAAAGTGAGCAGGTACAGTGATAAAATCTGTCCGGTTTAAGTAAACTAGAGACGACGCTCCTCCTCACCTTTTGGATCAACCTTAGGGTCTATAAAGCTCCACTGCTGGCACAAAGAAGCCAGGTCATGGGGGGTGTGGCCCCTCAAAAGTCCCAAAATATCAGCGTCCCCTGGCTTTTCTCCTGCTGATTCAGCCTTTCCAGGAGCAACATGAGCGAGGTCTGAGGGGTCTGAATAGGCTTTCTGAGCCAGCATGTTCAGGGCAGCCCAGAGCTCGAGGTCCTTTAGGCCTGACGAGGAGTCCACCGGGTGCCTGCGGGGCTGGGCTCTGTCTGCAGCGCCGCTGGATGACGTCCCGCTGTGATGTCTGGCCAACATAAACCCCAAGCCCTCCTGTGGGAAGTTAGCGTCGGCTGCAGCTCTGTGGTGGTGGGGGCTGTTTGTGGGCTGGGAAACGGGCGTGTTCTTGTTGAACGCCACACTGCTGGGGGAGGAAGTCTGGACACCTGAGATGTTACTCCCACACTCCACAGCCTGCTTATGCTTAGGCTTCTTCTGAGGCATTAATCCCGTTTTCCGACTTGACTGCGTCCGGTCCGACGAGCGCGAGTCCTTTGGCTGGTGCTTGGACTTGGACAAACCTGAGAGTTTGCTGCAGCTGCTGCTGCAGCCGCCGCGCTGCGTCGCAGTATCCTGAGGCTTTGTGCGCTGACTTTTCTGGATGGTTAAAGCGGGGCAATCTTTTCCCTTCAGGAACGGCGGGGGCCCGGTGCGTCTCCACTGGGGAGCACCCGCCTTTAAGCTCTTGAGGCTACTACTGCTGACTGCCCACTTGGGTGCCATGGGGCAGCTGGCGTTCACCTTGTGTTCAATCTGCTGATGCATCCACAGGACTTCTGGGTAGTAGGAAGTATGGATGCAGTACGAGCATTCGTGGCTGATTACATCATCCGTCTTTGCAACGAGGTCTCCTTTATTTATTTTCAACAGGGACAGATTAACGGCACTTTCAGCGTCATTAGCATGAACAGGCTGTTTGACGCCTGCGCCGTTAAACTGTCCGGTTTGAATCTGAGAGCAGTCTGTGTATCTGAAGGCTTTGAGACCACTTTGGCTGATGTTGTTTAGAACAGTAGCGTAGTTCCTAAGAGGGTCCAGGAAGTCCGGGTGCTGCGTGTACAGGTGGGACCTGAGGTTTGAGGTGCTACCAGTGCAAAAATCACAGTGCTGGCAGAAATATACTTTAATGCCTGAAAAAAAAAAAACAAAAATAAAAAAACTGGCAACAACAGAGTAAATACATTATTAAACATAAATCCTCCACAGTGGAAGATTTGGTCAATAGCTTACCAACACGACCTTGCACAATACTGCTATAAATCTAGTTTACAGTAATCAAAAATGTGCACTCCACATACTGTCACATTAGTTAAAATTTAAAAGACATTAAAGCTGCAAAGAATTGGAAAATAATTACTATTATTGTAATTTGGATAAATTACCACTAGATGTCGCCCCTGTTCTAAAAACCAAATATGTGGTGATGTTTTTAAGTTTTGGAAAAAATATACACATCAGCTGGTTTAAATGAAAGTGCAATATTCAACAAAAAGAAGCAGGCCTACCTCCTGGGTATACGCTCTTTGTGTTGCTGGTGTGAACATCTTTGAATTTCTTACTGTGCAGCTCCTCGTAAAACGCACGGCCGAGGCCGTTTAAAGTGATGTGGCTCTTTTTGTTGCTAATTTTCGCCGGAGTCGGACTTTTAGACCTCTGCTCGGGGTCCGTTTCGAGCTTTAACTTCTTATTCTGAGAGCTGGAGGCAGTGACTTGTTTCCTCTTCTTCCCCTGTTTGGACGACACACGCTTGACCTTCTCTGTGTCCTGCCCCACACATTTCTGGGACAGATGGGTCGCCGCCAGCCGCCCGGTCGTGGCCAGCATCCACGTCTGGTAGCTGCAAATTGGATCCAGCTCAGGCATTTGCCTGCCCAGGCTCTTCTCTTTGGGCATTTTCCTCAGTTCAACACTTGTGAGGTTTAAGCCTTCCATGAAAAACCTTTTAGCTTGCGAGTCAGAGACCTCGGCGCCATCCTGGAGTGGGTTTGGTGTCGGCGAGCTCGGTTTGTGCAGCTGTTCGTGAACTTGCAGCGAAGCGCGATCGGGGAAAAAGTTACCGCAGCTGCCGCAGAGCTCATAGCAGCAGACTTCATTTACCAGGGCCAACGGGTCCTGGGGAACGCCGTTGATGGTGGCGGTCAGGTCGTTGGCTTTGTCACATTTTCGCGGTGCTTTGGACCTGTGAGTGTGCACGTGACTTTGGAAGAACCAGGCCTGACGGAAACGGCGTCCGCAAATCCGACAACCGTAATCCTCGGGGCCACTGTGAACCTTCATGTGGGATTTCAGGAGCAGCGTCTGTGGGAAGGCCTGCCCACAAATGATGCAGGTGCAGCAGCCTCCGTCAGCCTCGCCGCCGTTCTCCATCACATCGGTATCGCTCAGTTTTCGCTTGCTTCCCTTTCTCCTCACCTTCCCGTTGACAGTGGGAGATTTTTCCGGTTCGGTGTCCACCGCCTCGGGGATCTCCGGACTTTTGCTCTGCTCCTCAGATGACTCCGCATCCCTGTCGCAGAGATTCTGGTGGAACAATCCCAGTTTGTGGCCCCTGACGTGGGCCTTCAGGCTGCCCTTCTGAGCCGTCCTGTGCTCGCAGTACGGACACTTGTACGGCTTCTCCTGCGTGTGCCTCCTCATGTGCTGGGACAAGGAGCTGAGGAGAGGAAAGGTGCGGCTGCACACGCCGCAGGTGTGGCCAGAGACGGCGCCTTCTTCAGCCTCTGCTTTTACAGGAGCTCTCGGCTTTGGCGGCGTGTCCTCTCTTTTCTTTGTCTCCATCACTTACCAACAGAAGACGTATTGTGCAATAAATCCTCAAAGAGAAAGAATGTTTATGGGTTTCCACTTAAAATTTGTCTGAGGTTTAGAGTCCTTTCATGGTTTTGGAGAGATCCTCCTGATAATTGTGTTCACTGCAAGAGCAAGAAATAAAACAAAATTAGCACCATCATTTGAAAATAATCATCATCATCAGGAAAACCATGAAATCTATTTATTTCAACTTTTACTATCCACCCATCCGCCCATGCTGTTAACTCCCGCTTATACCTATCAAAGTATTTTCCATGTACTCTAATCCTCCAAAGGAGTTCAAAAAAAACTATCAATACTATGAGAAGTAATGCAACACATGCAGTCCTCTGAAAAAACTGTTCCAGACGTGCACAATTCCAAAAAAAACAAAAAAAAAACAACAACAAAAAAAACCTGGCGCTTTTATTCTGAAAAGTGCTTAAAGTGTAAAATCAATTTCAGAATAAACTGAAGAGAACTAGACAGAAAAGTTTCATTCTTGATTTGAACTGTTTGAACATTTTTGCAGAATTTCAGTCGTACTTAAAAAACATTTTGATATTTGCCTTTGCTGATATTTACACTGTAAGTAAAGGCAGACACATTCCTTTAACTGACAGCGGAGGCAGACGGTGAATACACGTCCGTTTATGGAAACAGGGTTAAAAAACAAATGAGAGCAAAGTGTATCACAGATTTTAGAAAAAGCCTGTGTCCTTCCGTGCAGAGATGGATGTCTGTGCGTATTAGAGCGTAGGCTTGTGTCTCAACATGCATGCGTATGTGTGTGTGTGTGTGTGTGTGTGTGTCCTGTGCTTTCCTATGTTTAAATTGAGCGTGTGAGGCCAAGCATGAAGCGATGTATTCATTCCAAGCCAGCCAGGGTGAACCCTGAGGGGCAGGCCACTCTAATTCGCAATCAATAATCCATTATCAGCAAATTTCATTTTGGAAACTGGCGTGGGCCTCATTACGTTCCCCACGTGACGGTGGGGAACGTAATGAGGTGAAGTTCTGCGTATTATAATAAAAGGACCGAAGGCAGAGATTTTAACTTCCATCACAGTGAGTAAAATAATCTCAGCAGCCAGAGAGCTCATGTCTAATGGTGCAATCATCTGATTAAAACTACAACAGAAGCACACAGGAACAGAACAAACCTGTGTTCTGGTCTAACTTCAAAGCCGCGTTGAAGCTCATTCTTCAGGCAAACATGGCTGTCTGCTGCACGTTAACCGGTGAAGGAAAGCACTCTGTGCCATGCAGCCGGCCAGGCGGTTAAAAGAAAAACCTACTATTATGTTGGCCGCACCAGAACTGTCACATCGCCTCATGTCTGGCCCTGCACCCCTCGTTGGGGGGTCGAGAGGTATTGTTAAGGCAGCGAGGCCCGGGTCTGCACGTCACCGTCTTCAAATTTACGTCCGAGCAAAGACCCAAGACAAAAGAACGCTCTTGCTTATGTTGAGGGGGAAATAAAATAGGTGCGGGTACGCACAAAGGCTGGAAAATTCAAGTATAATTTTCAGGGGGTCGAGGTTGTTCGTCTAATTACGTACGATCTGCGTTCAGGGTCGCATCTGTCTGCATGAATGCATGCGTGTATGCCCACTTGCAGTCATGTGTGCTATAAGCTCATGCTGGACCAGGAGTTGTATCTGGAATACGGGCGGGGTCTGTGTTTTTTTTTTTTTTTTTCCCCCGGACGTGGCAGGTGTTTGGTAAGCAGACGCCATCAGATTAGTGCACGGGCAATGTGGCACACTGTCTCCGAGAGGGGGAGGATGTGCGAGAGAAACTGGAGGGTGGCAATTAACCGGTTAGCTTAAGGCGAATGTAATGAGTTAACACAATGGGGATGAAGTCAGAGAGCTGAGGGCAACAGATGGGAATAAACAGGCCATCAGTATGGAGTTATCCACCTCAGCACTAGCAGCTTACACGTTTGTCAAAGCAGCCTGTGTGCTTGGTGTATGCCGTACATTTGCGTGTAATTTTTGCTCTATGATACAAGAGATTCATAATGTTTGTGTTCAGACAACAAGAAATATGGCAGCTAATGCTAACTAATGCAGCCATAACAAACTGAGTCAGTCTCAGAATACTGTCTTTCCCCTCCCAGTTCATGTCACTGTTGTCTACTCTACCTCATCGTCCCTGCGGAGGACCTGCACAGTAGCGCAGCTAGCTAAACATGTCGCTCCAGGGATGAACTGATTTCTTTTAGAATCCCCGGCTCCCTCTTTCTCTCTCTTTTCTTTGGCAGATGAATAGGCATGTCCAGTCAGCTGCTCTCACATTGATTCATCCTGACGTCCCAACCAGCTCAGCACAAACTTCCTATGGTCAGGGCGCTGCTGCGGAGAGCCACTGTGCTCTGGTGCATTTGTGTGTGTGCACTTGCATGAGAAGATCCACTATCTATGTGCTCTGTGTGTGTGTGTGTGCGTGTGTGCTGCCTGTGTGCCTGGTTACTGCACCAAAACAGAATCTTCCCGTTAGGATAGAGAAATAGTATTCCTTTTAACATTACTACATACTTCTTTATAATTTTCAAGAAATTCTGAAACTGTAGCCAGCCAAAAGCCACTATTTGTGTGCTTGTGCACGTGCACGTCTGTGTTGAAGTCATCCAAATATTCTCAACAACCAGCGACGAGCCTGTGCCAGCATACCCCTGACTGGACATAGCATGTGACTGTCCTTATGCTAGTGTTCACTCGCTAAGCCACAACTCACATCTACTGTTTGGTTTCTACTGCGCCTGCATGCAAACACAACAGAGCCACAAAACAACACAAGGACGGGGAATTTCAAGATTGTTTCCCCTTCTATTTTCTTCACTCAGCTTCTTTTAGCTCTCCAGTCAGAAGCCTGCACAGAATCAAACATCAAATGATGCATAATTACACATTTGATAATCCCAACCATTTCAATCCATAACACAACTGGCCAACTTTTACAGCACCTACTGCAAAAAGCCCTTTAGTGATGTGGATCAAACTGAGCCAGAATTCCTAGTCAAAAATGAATCAAGGCTTTAGTCGGTCGGAGAGCAGACAACAGATGAGCTGCCGCCATGTCACCAAAAAAATACAGCAGGGGACTGCATGTTTCCTGGAGGATAATGGGATCTAATCTTAAATCAAAATCCTTCAGAGGGACAACACCACCTTTAGGAGTGCAGTTTGGATGAAGAAGTATTGCTGTCAAAGCATAAACTCAAGAGTTGACGAGCGTTTACAACAAGCTACTGGAACCAGCCAAGAGTCTGTGGGTCAGATTAGAGTGCATCTAAAAAAAGAAAGCAACCATAGTTCTGGAATCTGATAGTTCAGAAAGATGCAATGAAGACATCATTCTACTAAAACTGTGGAGGAGAAACAGCTGATGAAATCAGAGCACAGAGGAGAGTCTCTAGTGTCCCCAGCCTGACTGAACCGCAGCGACTGTGAACGCAGCACTGCGGCCTGGCCGGCCTGATTCACCTAAGCGATTAGACCGCCGTGAGCTCCGCAGTCACAGACGTGGACAAACTTGTACTTGCACATGTGTGCCCATCCCCCACAGCCCCTCCCCACCTCTCCCCCCCACCCCATTGCCGTCCAACCCTCCATTTGATTACACAACATACTATACGGGGATTACTCTTCATAGCATGAGATGAGCCGCTCAGTGAGTGGCCTTTTATCGTAGATGCCCCTCAGAGCTACGAAGCACAAGACCAGAAAGATTTTACATGTAAAAAATATTCCAAATTTGCAACTGAGATCTGGTGGAACTGCCGAAATGCAGGCGTTAACTGTCGGAAATTGGACCAAATGTACAAGAGTGGACATTTAAAACAGTTAAAAGTGTCTTTTCTTCTTCTATGACTGTGATATTATTTGATCATCTCTGGTAGGGCTGATGACCCCTTATGGACCCACTTGTTTTAGTGCGGACTGGCCAGTGTGGGGACACTGGGGTATAATCTGCTGGTATTAACTTGCTCTCTAAAAAAAGCACTCTCAACAGGGATTAGATTATCATGGCAAGGTCAGCTCAGACTCACACTGCCCGTCTCTGGTAATGTCTCTATTAAACTGCTTTCTGTCCTTCAGTTTCCCTACTGCCTTTTGTCCAGTGTCAATAACTTCAGCCACACTCAAATCACGCAGCCAATAAAAATCTTAATCTGCAGATATTAAATATTTATGGGATTAGATGGACTAGGAGACAGAAATGACACTTTGTTGAGTTGGATGAAAGCAAAAAAAACAGTGTGAATGAAATGGTCTAAATAAATAAACTATGATTTATAGTAGGGATAAGTCCAAATATATTGAAATTATTTTGAAAGTAAGCCAACGATTGAACTGGTAATACCAAAATTTACCACTAGATGTCGCATCTCATGCTTCCAGACAAGCATAATTGGAATCAATAAGGAAATAAAAGTAATAAAACTCCAACTGTGATTTATGGATTAATATCAGGAAAGGAAACAGCAGTTCAGAGTGCGATTACAAATCTAACTGAAATGATCTTAAGTGTAGGAAATGTATTTGATTCTGCAACAGAGCTGCAGCTTTTGACCCCTGTGCCCATTATTTTCTTCAGTTCTTATGTGATCCCTGCACTTACATTTCTTCTCTGTGATTCACATGAGACTCTGATTTTGTTGCCCAAATTTCCTGACTGACCTTGAACACGATTGCTCCTTTCATGGTATCAAAACTTCGATAAATGCATATTATCAAGCATCTTAAATTACAAAGGATCTGTTTGTTTGGAGTACAAAGGGCATATGTGTAACTTCCTCCTATGATTAAGGTAAAGATTGAACCGTAAGGTGATACCTGTTTAGCTTTTTTACCCCGGGGCAAAAGCATGACAGTTGGCAACAGGGTCTGGATTAGGTTTCCTATAGGAGCATTGCATCTTTTACACCATTGCTGCTTCGGAGTAGAATGGGCCGATAGTAACCCGACTCCCTGAGATCATCCAATCTCTGTCTCAACGGGGCCAAGCAGAAGGGATCTGTGGACGACTCATGTCTCCCATCTTCCATCTGGACATTTTGCTGGTGTTTACACTCCAGTTCTTCCACTGGAGGCACACAGGAATTTAATTCTTCCCCCAGCAATCTTGATACTCAGTCAGGCTGATACTTTTAACTGGATTAGCTGGAGTGGGTCTGGAAAATGATTTAAAACATCACATTTGAAAGTAGCATTTCTGCACTGTCAGAACTGAGCCAAACTCGGAACCACAGGAGACAGAACCCAGCGATCAGGAAATATGTGAAAAACTGAGAGGAAATATTAAAATAAATAATTGTTTCATCTGTATGAGTCAGTAGATGCAGCAATCAGAGCAACCGTGACGCCAGCATGAAAGCGACACCTAGCATATGCTATTATTACACTGAATCAAGTATGTGGTCCATCTGCATGCTCTGCTGTTAGCTTACATATCAGCAGAAAGGATGCACACTCAGCAGAAGCGTGCACACGCTGTGCATAAGTAGAGTCTCATATTTGCATTTCTGCATCCCCTCACAACTCACACTCAAAGGTATCCCAAACCAATGATGGTTTAGATGCCAGCTGAAGGTGCACTAAAGAGAGAACAATAAAGCAATAATGTAATCGCTTCTACAACTTAAAGCCTATAAAGAGGAAGCAGGCTGGGGTCGCTGACCTGATTTGACAATTTTCCTTACAAAATTTAGATTAAGTGCGGCTTTGTTTGTGCTCTATAGTCGGTATCATAGTATTCTACGTGTTTTCTTTGACTGGCAAAAACAAAATGCTTTGGCCCATTGTCACAGGAGGGTGCTGCCCAAAGATGGCCATATACCCCTCACATCATCCCGTCTGCACCCCTCCCCCCACCAGCAACAAGCCAGACCTCAGTCTCCTGACCTAATCTGGATGATTAAAACATTTTTCTTTAGCACAAATTTTGTCCCCCTCCACCTCCACCACCACCACCACCACCACTCTTCTCTGCCAGTCTTGTGCACCCTCCCCTATTGATCATCATACTGAGGAGATTACTCTAATAGCTGGGATTACCTCCCCACATGTTGGCTCCACACGGGGAAGGGGGGCATGTTGGGCATGATGTGCAAGTGTGTATTAAAGGTGGGGGTGCAGGAAATACAAAATCTGGGCCTTTATATTGTCCGGCAGGAAAGATCTGTGATCTACTGCCTCTGAGACCTCATTAGATTTTTTTAAAAAATTCATCCTAGATTTTTTTTTAACAGTGTGACAACTGTTTTTTTTTTTTAAGGCATACAAATAGCAGACCAATCTGACACACACTTGTCCTGTCATGCATTTTTTTTCATGAACACAGCCTGTTTTTGGGTGCTTTGTGCAGCAAGCGGCACAAGACAATAAGCTCCATTGACAGTTTCTGTAAAATTGTCCTTTGGGTTAACAAATGTGATGACCTGCTTGCACTGTCCCACACAGACAAAAGCAGCATGCTCAAACCGACTTTTTAACTTCAATACTTAATTTTAAGAATCTTTCTTGATGGCCCAAACCAGCAGTCCCGTCCAGGTTTGCCTCCTGATCACTGGGACGTCTCTGCCGTCCCTCCGGCCTCCAACTTCTAACAAGTGCCAGAAGCTGGAGCAGCTAGAAACTGAGATATTGTTGCCCACACGGGCAGAGCAGGCAGAGAAAAAGACTGGAGGCCATTCAGACAGTGGGGGAGAAAAAGGAATTCTGTTAATCCGCCGCTGATTCGGTACAATGGCAGCCTTGTTGTCTGTCCCGTCCGCACTCGTTCACCACAAGTTTACGACACCGTCGCCCCTGATACCCTGATACCCGCGACACATCTGTACCACAGTCAGCAACAGCAGGGAATAATGGTGTTGACCAGGTGTGGGACTGCTGTCGAGCTGAAGCAGCCTGTTAAGCCGGAGAGACTTGACCGAATGTTTACTGACAACCATGTTTTTGACCAACCACCCGGCGGGATGTTTTAGCTAACTTTCGCCGAGAACTTCCAAACTAGAGTCGCCACACCGCGACAGCATCCAGCCGCCGAGTTCAACACCGTTTCGGTTATTTCACTGCCGTTTAGCTTCGTTTCTTACCTTCAGAGAGGAGTTAAAGGCGGCAGGTCGCTCCCTCAAGGAATCCCATCACTGACAATCACACACACACACACACACAAACACACACACACACACACACACACACACACACACACACACACACACACACACGGGAATAACAACGGCGACATGGAGGAGATTAACACTTATCAAATCTAGGCGTCATCCCGCCAGCTTCCGTTTGTTTCGGAGGAAAACTTGCGTCACAATCCCAGCCGTGCACCTGAACCGTAGCCCGGACAAGTCTCTCTCCAGCATCAGCGACGGCGACGTCGGCTGTCGGGTGACGCCAGAGATAACGGGAGGGAGCGGAGGAGCTGCTCTGCCTGTCCCCGCTAATGAGCGGACAAAAGAGGGGCTCCCTGCGCCACCTCGTCGGGATTAATTCGCACAGAAAACAAACGCAACACTTAACGTGCATCTGCCCCGGTCAGCGCTCTATTTTACCACCGTTATCACACAGGAGCGTCACAATAATAACGCCATTACATATGCAAGAAAAAAGTTCCAAAACAATAAGCAACAACAACAAAAAGACAGATGAATGGAGCAAATTGACATTCACAATATATAAACGAAACTGCGGGGTAAATCACAACACATGACATCCACCATTCTAGGTTTAGTAGTCTCAGTGAAATTCAGAATCACAACTTCAAACGTTCCCCACACAGGACTACTAAAAATACACCTACCTCCAGTCAGCTGATCAACAATTGTGACCGGAAAATCATCCAACAGGGACATCATCATGCCAGTAGAGACAACAATTGTTTGCTACCTATATAAAAGGCATGTTGGGTTATGCTCGGCCCCCAAAGATCAAATAAGCCTAAAGATGAAAGGAACAAAGCTTAAAATAACATACAATATCCATCTTGGGCTGCACAGGTTGCAGCTCTTTATAAAGATAGAAATATTTACACTAATGTGCTATTGCAATTAATGGTTGCATGCAAATGACTGTTGTTGGCTGTGTAGTATCCTGGAGCAGAGGATGCAGACCAAATTAATGCCTCCCCTGGAAAACATCTCCCACCCTCTCCACAAAACAAGGGAATCCAGTCAAAGTGGGTCCTTTTAGCACGGCCTCATATCAGCTAAACTGAAAAACTGATGAGATAGTTATGCCTATGAACAAGAGCAAGAAAGGTCAGAGTAATTACCTCCCTCTGAGAGTGAATAAACAACGCTCTTGAGCGCATTTTCAGATATTTAAATAGAGATGCTATTATTCTGTATATTTTCTCTTACAAAATGCACTGACTTCCAGAATATTTTCAGGTTTAAAAGAGAAGATAAGCATTTTGCAGTTCTCCACAGTGAAATGCTATATTCTGACTGTAGGGGTCAGTAAAGCGCAACTACTATTTTTGCTTGGGGATGAAGTAAAACTGCTACTGCTAATAAAGAACATTTTAAAAACATTGGTTAGCAATACAGATTAAATGGAATAATGTTATAAAATATAAATTAATTGGTCAAGCAGGTTGCGTGGATCTAAAATGCTCCATCTTCTGTAAATTCAAATATGGGCACTTTCAGAGCCACAGCTATGTTTAAATAGTAACAAAGCAGTTGAATCCTAAAATCCTATTACTAATTAGGTTTAAACATGATGTCTTAACTGTCAGATGGTTACTATTAACTTGGGTAAAAGAGACTGGTGTTTAATGAGAGAATAACTTTGCTGATGCAATAAAAATTATGCAGCAAATCTGGGAATACATGTGTCTTCCTACTTTATTCAGTGTCTCTTTTTTTTCTTCCATTAAAAATACCACTTAAAATATTTTGTTTGGTGTCTATTGTTTTAGCTGTTGCTAATACTGCATGTGCATGTAAATGATATAGGTTTGGTTCATTTTTAGTAGGCCTTTAGTTCATCTTCTGTAAATCACTGCTTAATCCTACCAAAGGTCACAACCGGTGCTGGAGCCTGTCCAAGTACTCATCAGGGAGAAACAGGAATAGCTCCAGTTCATCACAAGGCACCTGGAACATTTAGTTTATATAAGTTAGTAACGGTTGCAAAAATGTGACTGATTTGTTTTATTTTCATTTTAATTTAATCCTTGTTGAGTAATGACAAATATGTTTTATTTCTTCCTCCAAACAGAAAGGTGTCAACTTTAGCTATACTTTAACTATATATCTTTAGCAAGATTCAAAATAATAAGATTTAGCGCATTAAACAAGAGGTGGGCGCCCCACAGATCAGTTTATGTTGAGCAATTTAATGTCGCAAATGCTGAGCAATAGCATGACTGCCCCCTACCGGATACTATTTGAATTGAATTGTGATTCTTGTGATGAGAGCAGGAGAAATGACGATAACGAGAATGTTTCCCCCTTAAAAGTGCTAAAATACGTACAGAACAAAAAAATATCGGTGCTGGTAGTCAAGTTTGCTATACTAGGTGGACCTGTTTGAGGCCATTGTCTGTCTTCAGGAGACAAACTGGGCGCTTGAATCAGTGTGTTGGGTCTGTTTTCTTCCATGATTCCGTTCAGACAGGCTGACATTAATCAAGATCCCCGCTCCTCCAACATAATCTCATCTTGTCCTTCACTGCTGACATCACTGAGGCTTAATTTAATCTTGAAAAAAAAAAACCCCACCAGTTATGAACGGGGAAGAAAAGAAATTGGCCTTGTTGCATTTTTAGTCAGTATTTCGTCACTTTATTGACACACATATACAAAGAAAACATTTATTTATTTCATATATTTATTTTCAGTGAGAGCAGGAGGAAAACATTTTGATATGCAACAAATTCTTCAACATTCAAATAGTTCAGAGCCCAAAATCCGAGATAACAAGTGTTGTCATCGATGAAAAATTTACAAGTAAACAAAAAAGGAAGCGAGAAGAGAGGCCACTCTTTTGCACAATCCCGGAAAATCTCTGCCTTCAGAATGATGTTTTTCTGATTCTGCGGATCCAAATCAGCATTAAAAACACAGAGTAGGAATTTGAAATCTGAGCCAATTCATGATTACTGAAGAATATTAGACCTAAACCTTGTTTTACATTTTCTGAGTGATGACTGTCACAAGGGTTTAATTTGAGAAAAAAAAAAAAAGTCTCATTCAATTTCCTGTGATTTCATTTTCACAAATCTGAGTGTCATCTGTCATTTCTAAGTAGGTTTACCTTTGTTGGACACATCTACTGGGAAAAAAACCTGATGGGTGGAGCATGTCTTCTGGGTTTTTGACATCTGCGCTGCTGTGATGAACCTTTCAGTTATTTCATGTTGGTCCCCAGAGCTGCTGATTGCAAGAAAACGGATAAAAGCTGAATGTTTTCTTCCTCTGTGACACTCAGGTGAGTTTGTTTTCCATATTTGTAGTACAAAGGTAAAAGAACGGCCAAAAGTTTAAATTATTTTTTTCTGGAAGTAGATACTTCAGATCAAATGATTTATAATTGTTTTTGTGAAGCAGTGTAAAAATAAACAAGACTTAAAATAATAAAGACTTAATTCCTCAAAAACTTTTTGTCCATATATGTCATAATGTCACAGGTAAAAGATTACAAAATGTGAAATTATTGCTAATTTTTAGATGGAAAAGAGATAAATTAAAAGAAATTCTGACAACTATAAGAATGTACCATTGTTTATAGTTCCGGGTGACAAAAATATCTGTGTATTTTTTCTTTAAGAGATAAGTGTATCTCTTAAAGTCATCTTTGTCAAGATAAAAAGCATAATTTATTTGACAAATTACGCTTAAGAATAATAACATAGTGACACCAAATTATGGTGGTTTCCAGTTATAGCTAATATTGTTTCTGGAGCCCTTACAGCTTTTGTCACTTTGGATGGCAAAATTAGGAGGACTGTTTCAATCATTATTCATATTTCTCCCTATCAAAGTTTATTTTTTAGACATTACTTGATTGTGGGTAACCCTGAAGAGGAAATCGGTTTATCTGACCGGGCTAATGGCCTCATTAGCTCATTGGGCCGATTATGTAATAATCATTTCCTCTTTCCTTTCAGGGATAAATAATTATCAGCTCATAAACAGGCTCCCAGTACTGATTTTATAGGTGATAACTGGCAGAGGGACAACATAGTCAACAAATGCTGGATTCCCTTTGCTGCAACATGTCCGACACCTACAGGACTCTCCAGCACTTTGATAACTTCCCGAATGGTTGCAATGCGAGCCTCCCCTGTAACACCTCCCACCTGGTCTTCAACGGTTTCAACTGGTCCTTCTCCAGCATGGATGGCGAGCTGGAGTTTTTGGATGATGGATTATTGTGGATGCGAATAGTCGTGTCGGTGGTTTACTCTATAGTGGCCACGGCAGGGGTGTTGGTGAACGTGTTGGTGATGTTCCTGCTGTATTCTACGCACACCATCACCACAGGCACGATCAACTTCTTTGTGTTCAATCTGGCTCTAGCCCATCTGCTCTTCTCCATGGTTCTGGTGTTTTGGGCTGTAGAGACTGCGCTGGACTACAGCTGGCCCTTCGGTTTAACCATGTGCAAGGCGGTGTGCTTCCTCACAGGACTCAACGTCTACGCGAGCTGCTTCTTCCTGGCAGCTATGAGCCTGGCACGGTACTGCTACATGGCCACGGCGCTCAAATCCAGCATATCTCTGTGCAGCAGATCATGCACCTCTCAGGTGGTCACAGCCTTCATCTGGGCTGCAGCAATGATCGCGGCCTCGCCCCGAGCTGTTTTCGCCGAACTGGCACATTTGGGCAGTGGCAATGACACGACGTGCGTGCTGCGTTTCCCCGATGGCACGGCCTGGCTCGGAATAAACCAGCTCCTGAGGATGGTGCTGGGATTCCTGCTACCGTACGCCATCATCACCCTCTCGTACCTGCTCCTGCTGCGCTTCCTCTGTCGTCACAACCTGCGGGGCAGCAGCTCTCGGAGGAAGGCCACCGTGTCTAAATCTGTGGCCGTGGTGGTGCTCTCGTTCTGCATCTGCTGGTTCCCCTACAACATCCTCTCCCTCTGGAGCACCCTGATCCAGCTTGACATAGTTCAGTTCTCCCTCTCCTTCTTCTGGGCTCAAACATATTTCTTCCCCGTGGCCAACTGCCTGGCCTTTACCAGCAGCTGCTTCAACCCCGTCATCTACTGCTTGGTGAGGAAAGAATACCGCACGGCTCTCCGCAACATCCTCATCAAGGTGTACCGCACCATCCTGTCCATGAGGCCCCGTAGCATCCGCTCCGAGGTGGCGCCGGAAGCAGCGAGCCAGCTGGCCATTCCGCTCCACAGCATGTACACCATGACAAGCCAAAGCGACATCAGGAGGCACGCACCTCTGGCCACTCTCCCAACTGTCATGTCCACTGTGTCAGGCCTCGATTCGGTACACATTTAATTTATAAACGGTGATTAAAGCAGAGCCACAACGTGCATCTGCAGGAGACAGAAACATTCTTGTGGCATCCGTTCGGTTTCAGATTCCAAAAGATAAAAATATCCACATCAGCAGATGTGTCCAGCTGTTAAGTCTCAGCGCTTGCCTCATTTCCTCATCCTGCTCGATGACGCTGTATATAATATTTCACCAGAACTGGCTAAAACGTTTGCGATGTCGCAAGTCATGCCGGAGGGCATGGAGAGCAGATCCAAGACAGCAACAAGAGAAGGAAAAAAAATGTCAAATGTGTTTCTGAAATATACAATGTACAGCCGTCTGGATGTCAAAAATTAAATGACTTTCTATTGTTACACGATATCCCTGTGTAATCGTACACGTCATACAGTAATTGAGTATACCGTACTGGTAATCGACAGTGATGTTCAGTATTGCAGTTTGGATCATTTTGCTGTGGTTGTTGTTTGAGCACATTTTAAAATTAAATCCGAAAGTGGGTCCGTGTCTCTGTCGTCATTCAAGCTGTAGTACAACAAAGTAAAAGTGACCTTTCTTCAACATTAAGGCTGTGAAATATAAAATCATTTATTTGCATGTTTATGAACATGCCGTTTGTGTTTATCCAGGCTAGATGTATAGTAACAACAAAAGTGTAAAAAAAAAAACAAAAACTTTAAAATAAAGACACATGCAAAGATGTGTAGAAAGTATTTGAGTCCTCAACAATTCATTTTAAAAGTGAAATACACAAAATATTTTAATTTATGCTGCAGCAGGGTGTCGTGTGATGTAATCATTTAAGATATGTCAGCATACCTAAACGGAAGACATACATATGGGACACTTGCATGGCCTTTGGAGGGATTTTTGAATATTAAAAGGCCTTACACAAGCCAATGACGTCAGATTCAAGGTGAAGACAAATGTAGGGATTTATTAGTTTATTTAAATCACTCCAGAAAAAAAAGATCACCTGAAAAATGAATACATTCCCTTTGTTCAAACAAAACAAATCATATCAATCAAGTATACTTACACTAATCATTATATGAATTACGAGCGCAATCATACCTACAATAACTACCATTATAAATAAAACTACCAACACTGAACATCCACCACACAACATCAGGGGGACAGGAGGGTATGGCTTATCAACGGGGCATGGCTTCTTTCAAAAGAAATATCAAGTAAATGAAGGTATTACATCCAGTGGGCCCAATATAAGTCAGTAATCTCATCAAATATTGTAAATATTTGCAACACAGTCGATCAATTGTGCAGAATAATAGCTGCCAAGAAAAATACTTTGTTCCTTTCCAAAACAATTGTTGATTTTATAAAACATAAATATATTGATAGATGTTAAACATCCCTATTTAAAATATACAAGATATCTCATTTCATTTATTAGATCCTCTCTCGGGTCGGAATAAATATTCTTTAAATGCCGGGACTCTGTAAACATAAAGCACATCAGTAATAACCATGACCAGATCTAATTAGAGTTGGCGCCAGTATTATTTTCTTTCCATGAAGAAAAGCTGCATTTAAATAACTATTTATGAAGATGAGTGGCAGAAATCAACTGAAAATTAAAAAAATCCAGTAGTGGTCTCAGCACACACCCTCAGGATTTTAACTGAATTGAATTGAGTATTTGATACAAAAAGTACCTGTTGCAGTACCTGCAATAAATGTGAATTGAATCCTACAACACAATCAGTCCTGTAAAGTGGGAGATTTTTATGGACAGCAACGGCACTTCAATACAAAAAGGGTAAATTTCAATTATGCTCCTGTGTCAGACAGATTATAGCAAATGAAAATTAAGCTGGATTTCTGTGACAAAGAAATACTCCGTCAAGGTGACATTGCATGTTAAATAATCAGGATTAAAGAACCCTCTCAGACACAGACCAAGGATCCTTTTCTCATCAGAATTGGGCTGGATTTCAGAGGTAGCACTGTACCTCTGCAGCAAATACAGAGAAGGATGTCAAGAATACATGGACGTATATCTATCATATTTTATATATATATATATATATATATATATATATATATTTATATCTAACTAGATTTGAATGATATTTGGATTTTGAATTACAGCTTCTCTAGAAATGATATCATGAGTGCAGGATAACACTTAAAAAGCACTGTATTTTGGAATGCAGGCCTAATAAACAGAACAGGAATTCAAAGATGAATCCAGCGTGGTTGAAAGCACCGCTGAGTCCAGGCTCTCTAAACCTGCCCTATGGTTCCAACACATACCGGGAAACTATACAGCTCTCCTCTGGTGAACGCAGCACTGTGGTGTCCGGGCTGCAGCATTAAGAGTTCATAATAGAATATTGTAAATATAAGCGTCAGAGTTTTACCACAAGTTCAACATGCCTGGATTCCTAGTCTTGATTTGATTACATTTTACATATAAGAATAAATATACATGAAGATATTTTATACATTTCTTTTAACATAACCATAGAACTTTGTATCGCAGATATTTATATTGAAAGGAAAAGAAAAAAATGGTTCTTTTAAAGGCAAGATAAATTATAATAAACATGAAATCTGTAATATAAATGATTTAAACGTACATACATGTTACCAACACACTGCTTATTATTTCATCACCTGACTAAAAAAATGTACAGGAAAAAAAAACAAAACAATGTTTACATCTTTTTTAATGTATTGGTATTATTGTTTTGGGCCCTGGGGCATGGACTGTAAGGCAGTCATTTCCTATACACATATAATACAGGAACCTGCTTTTCTAGTTCTGTTCTGTTGTTTTGCGCTCCTCTCATTTTTCCGACATGAGTGATGCAAAAGGCTGAACGCCCTCCTAGAAAAATGGAAGAGGCCGCAGGATAAATACAAAAAGATGCCCTCCGACAAGCGAGCGACGCCAAAGCTTTGTTGTTGTACCGCATCCAGCGTCAAATCCGCGTACCGGTCCTCGCGTTTGAAAAGCACATGCAGAACTATTGCACATCTATGCTCTGGGAAGGTTAAATACAACGGACGAAAGCGCTAATATTAACTCCAGCACTTTTCCAAACCAGGGTTACAAAGTGCTGCGCAACCAAACAAGAAAAGGCACAAAAGCTAAAAATATATAAAACAATGAAAGGGTGCGAATGTTTTTAAAAGGGCGGTTCTTTACGCCCGAGGCTCGTTTAGTTTGTCGTCTCTCGGACGCAAAATAAATAAGAAATCCATTAGAAAATGTCCTGCTGCCGCAGGAAAACCCTGTGAGTGAGGCGAAAGCTGTGCTGCGTGTTTCAGTGATGGGTATGTGATCAGACACAGAGACCCATCGCGACCAAGTCAAGTCTGACCTTACTCTCATCGAATTACCCAGCGGGACATTTGACACTGGTCCAGCACTGAGTGACAGATTCAACATTGTTCAGTGGTGAAAAATATCAGTTAGAACAGTAAATGAAATAAGTCATTACACCACATATTACACTGCAGCTTATCATGTTACTTCAGTTACAGCTCAATACAACGCGGTAGCCTACCGTGAGCATCCAAGACTGATTGATTGGTCTCCCATAATGCATCAGCAAACGTCATCTGAACAGCCCACCCTCCACCTGATTCGGGAATCATACCACTGATTCATTACGACTAGCTTTATAAATATGAAGAAAAGAAAATCTCTTTTTTTAAGTATTGTATTTATAAGGTTTAGTAGCTTTAAGAAACACTTTTATACAGAGTTGATTCTCCGGCTTCACACACACTGCTGATATTAAACTGTGAAAAAAGAGAGAAGGGTTGAATCGTATTATAAGCAGTTAGCTGATTACTGTTTTGTTTGCTATGCAGAGGAGGCAGTTGTAATAACAGTGGTACAAAAATCACATTAACAGCCTCTGCAGTGGCCGTTTAATGGAAACTATAACCTAGCTTGGCCAGCCCCCTGTTGAAAGATCATTGATGACAAATGTGTGAATAAACAGCTGTGGTTTCTCAGGGGAATGCTGTGCTCATTAAAACCATTTCCTACATTGCCTGTAAACCACTTAAATACACAAGAGCGAGGTGCTCGTAGATCATCGCCAACATCTCCTGTCATGTCTTCTGGTCAAATAAAGGAACTCGGATTCAGTATTGCCGTAGGTGTGGCACTGGCTTTTGTTTGAGTCAAAACGTGCAGAAGATTCACTGTGCACACTTGTCCACACGCTAAACTGATTGTCAAGTTCTGGTTCAGGCAAAGTTGAATATGTGCATAAGTTAAAAAAAACAAACAAACAAACTAAATGTAGGTTGAAGCCCCTTTGGTTGTGGTGGATCTGGCAGAGCTTCTCTCCATGGGTTTTTGTGGGATGATCATACTGGTCTTCTTACACCTGAGTGACCATCATGACCTCTGGTCACTTGGAAATTGACAGTCAGGATCCTGGGTGGCCACCGTAACCCTGGCTGATAGACTGAGGAGGCAGAGGAGGTGAAATTAGAACAGGTTCCATAGCTTCACCAGGCTGCAAGCATCAAGGGGCAATATGCGAGAAGACACCGGCTATTAGGAATCAACTGTAACCTGGATTTCTACAGGTATCGCTGGCTCATGCTTGTGCATGGACCTCCTGACCTCCGACCCCAATGACTAGCTCAGCTCTAGCTTTGGTTCCTCTGTGTAATTAATGTATTTGCATGTACATATTGTATGTCTATTCTCTCCTCTCTCTGTTCTTCTATCCCAGCTGGCCATCAGCAGGAGGGGCCTCCTGTGTGAGCCTGGTCCTGCTCACGGTTTCTTCCATTTAAAGGGGTTGTTCATGCCACTGTTGCTTGCTGGGGGTCAGGTCCTGGGTTTCCGTAAAGCACCCACAGACAATTTGTAACGGATTGTAACGGACCTTATATAATAAAGGTGAAGCAATGAACTGAATTGAATTAAACAAACTGAGGTATGTTGTCAGCATAATCACTGACCGATGCTATATTAAACGTACACAGCCGTGCAGGTAACAGACCTACTGATTTACCTGAGACAACATGCAGGGAGCTCAGAGCACCACAGGAGCGTGCCTCATTCAAAAAGTTGGTTTATTTTGATAGTTTTAGCTTACTGTTTAGAGTGGTATATTACTTATTGCACCTTTAAAGGAGATAAAGTGAGATTTTAGAAAGCAGACGGACAAGAGAAGAGCATTAACACGAAGCAGCAGCCTTTTATCTTAGAGTAACGTAAACATTAATGTATCTGGGAAAAACCCTGACCAGGAAACGGTCACATCAAATGGTTATTTACTATCACATATTGTCAATTAGACTGACTGCAGCGAATTCCAAGTAGAGTCTACAAATCAGTTGAAGGAAATATTTTTTTTTTATAAATGTATGTTTATGAAGAAGCCTAACCAGGTGCTGGCAGCAGATACTTGATTGCTGCGCAGATCCATCATATCCACCTCAGCAAGAGAGCCGATTCTGACTTGATTTCCCCAAAATATTACACTGCTTATAAGCTCTTTCCATCATCTACAGTCATCAAAGACTTTTCACACTCAGACACTTGATTAAAAAGAAGGAATAGCATTTCTAAACACTTGAAACTGAGCTCATTATGTGAATCTTAAAAAAAAAAAAAAAAAAAAAAAAGAAATAATCACAACGCTGCCTTGATTTCACTGCGATTGGAGCTAACACAGCGCCAGATTGCAACTCAGAAAGGAGTAAAACTGACGCTGGCACGTCAGGGTGTCTATTCTTATCACGCGCTAATATTTATTTAACAAGTCTGTTGTAATGTAGTTCTGATCTGACTGTAAATCCGATGGTGTAATGCATTCTGGGAAATAATAACAACGCTTTTTAGGTGAAGATCATTCAGTTTCAATGTTATCTGCTATTCCTTCAGAGGCTGCAGATAAATGAACTCCCATTCACCTCTGCTCTTTTAAGTGAAGTACTGTTTTCATTGTGCCTTGAGGGGTGTCGAGAAAATCATGAAATGCTATTTCAGATGTGAAATATAATCGAACTTTTGAAAGATGGGAACAGGTGAAGTGCATGATGTCCTGGAGTGGTTTCCCTGCACTGGCCACTGGCTTTGCTCAATGCTCTGGATGTGATGTAAGGATGATGAAATCTGTTTTAGGACATGATTATTTTGGCAAATAGGGATGATAAGAGACGTAGACACAGGCACAAACCTGGTCTGTGAGGATTCGAGGCCTAATATCAGGAATGGCACCCCCTCTCAGCTCATCTTCCACAGCCATGAGTCTGACAACAGGGAAATAGAGAGAAACATACCGGTTGATAAAAAATAGGCTTATGAAGCCGGTGTTCTTCCATATTTACTGTAGGATTAGGTGGCCATATGACGATATTAAGGTTCTGACGTGTTCCTGGCTACATTCGGACTGAATCTTCTGGGACACAGTTCAATGGTTTTACATTTGATCTCGACCACTCAGGTTGTTTCAGTTACAGTTTTACATTCATCTGTTCACATACACTCACGCACTGAAGACACATTTCGGGGTTCAGCGCCTTGCTCAAGGACACCACGATGTGAAAACTGCAGCACAATGACCTTCTAATCTACCACCTGCGCCACCGCCACCCACTGTCTGATGCATTCATACAAGACCATTCTAATGTGTTTTTCTAAACTACTGCAGAAAGGTAAATAAAATGTTATTCCTACTTTTGTTTTCCATTTCTACACCACCACTTTCTGGATTTGAAACATTTATTTTTGCCTAAATCAGCAGTATCTCTGTTTCTAGTGCCATTTTCACTGTATGATGATGGAAAACCTTCACTTATTCACTCGCGTATGCTTTGCTGTTATGTTTTTGCTGTAATGTAATGACAGTGATGATGGAAATAAACTCTTTCTTCTGCTTTTGAAGGCAAGTCTTTGCACATTAGTGTAGGAAAGAGTATTTTCGTGTAAGTGTCCCAAATTTCCAAAAGTAGGAAATCTGCATAGTAACCGTTTTGGAATGGTGTTTCAAAAATTTTATTGACCTAAAAAAATGAATTATTATTTCTGTATTTTTAGGATTTTAAGGATAAAAACATTTTACAGGTTGGACATTTGTTCACCAGTAGACGTAGATCAGGAATTGACCACTAGGGGGCGGTAAGAGGGCATACACATTTCTGATGGCAAATGCCTCATGTCATATTCTGCTGTAGGGTTTGAAGTGAGGTCTGCGCAGCCTCACATGTCAACCAGAACACTACTGACCTGCTGATGATGCCTTTGATTTGAGAGTCCTTCTCCAGTTGCTGCTGCTTCAGGCGGCGCTCGCTGTCTTCCAGCCGATTCTGATACTGCTGCAAGATCTTGTTGGTCTGCTGCTCCTGCGATAAAAGCCTCTGCTCGTACTCTTCGAGCTTGCGATGGGACATCTTCAGGCGCTCTTTCAAAGAATGGATCTCTTCCTCATACTCTTTCACCTGAAATAAAAATAAAAGTATTACAATTTCTGCACCGATGCCTATTTACATAAAAAAAAAAAAAAAAAGTGTGGGAATCTTGTGCACATAACTGCACACAAAACTTCCTCTGCGCTAAATTTATATTTATAGAAAAATGTAGAAGCACCTCATGGTGAGTGGTTAAGTACTAGTAACCATGGATGGTTACTTTTACATTAATGCCCTTGCTAATGATTACTGCAGGTAACCACTTCCTGCCTGAAAAAACCCATGGTGCTAAATCCGTTTTTTTAACCAGTAAAACATTAACGAACACTTATTTGCTTCACGTGTTTGATAGAAAGCTGTAAAAGCGAACCCTATCTAGTCGCGACTCGTCCATGCTCTTGGAGTACTCTTTGAGCTGGCCCTCGCGGTCCGGCCGCAGGCTCTCAATGTCGGCAGAGAGATGAGGCATGTTGGACACCCAAGCGACCGTTCGCTCGTTGAGGGCCGGGGTGTTCAAAGTCGACTGAGAACCCTGAAATGAAAGGAAGAGACAGCTTGATGGTGGTTCAAACTGATGTCAGAGACTGTTGCTGTGCGCTGATGATGAGACATGAGCGTGACCTGTTTATTGCCTGGTTTCAGCAGGTGCTGCTGCGGCGGCTGCAGCTGGGACTGCGCAGACTTCTTGGTGTTCTTGGTCGGGGTGTCTGTGGACGCCTCTCCGGCAGCCGCCGGGCCCTGGTTCTCTTTGGCTGAGCTGGTCTGGTATGGAAGTCCAGGAGCCGGGCTGTCTGTCACCGACAGCTGTGTTTCCTGCTGCTGCTGCGGCGCTTGCTGCTGCGCCTGGCGAAGCTTCGGCTGACCGCCGCTGAAATTGGCATCGGAGGAGTCGAGGAGGAGGTTCCTGCTCTGCGGGCGGACCTTTGGAGGAGTGGCGGTGGCTGGGGTGTTGATGGATCGCTGTGACTTCAGGTGCGGTGGGGCGATGGATGATTGGCGGACAGGGTGAACAGTGGTCGGGGGCGTGGCCAACGAGGCAGGCGTGCCGGTGCCAGTTGGAGTCTGAGATGTGATGCCCGCCAGGTGCTGCTGCTGAAGAGAATCCTGACAAGACAAAATAGTGGAAGAATGATCAAGAAGGCCCAAACAATTAATATTTTCTATGTAATTGAAAAACAGCAATAATAGACAGAAAATATGAACATCCCAACATTTTGGTTAAAAGACTTCCTACACAAAATATCTGAAGCCTGCACACCTTGTTATGCCTGTAAACTACTGAGTGCTGGATGGATGGATGGCTGCACAGGACCAGGAGGTGGTTAAATGAAAAGACAGAGCATTATTCTGACACATTATCAGTATAAATAAACAGCAGGCTTGCGATATTTGTTCCACTCAAGCCCACGCAGACACAGAAATAGCTCAATGCTTCATTATTAAGCACTTTACTTTTGTAAAGATGTATGGTAAACATCAGTGTTTACTCTTCAGCTCCATCACTAAATACTGCTCTAAATATATAACCTTGATCAAGCAAAAGACACCAGCATGACCTCTGCCAATGAGCCCGACTCGCTGTACATTTGGATAACAGGTTTGTTTGTTACCAAATGGCTCAAAAGTTGCTCAAGAATGATTTTTTTTGTGATGTTATATGCATGAACAGTAGGCTACCCAGATAGGAGGCTGTATTTTTTGATGTTCTTTATGTCACTGTGAGTAGAGGAGGTTGTGTCGTCTTCTGCTTGTGCAATTTGTACTTACTTGTACGTTTGATAATAACTTGCACCAATCAGAAATGTTGTCTGATACTGCTACATCTGCATGTTTCTAACACTCAGCCTGTTCAAATAAGAGCAGAGCGCAATGCAATTTATGTCAAGCACCCTTCACATTACAGCGGTTCAGTGAACAGTCCTGCAGCCGCTGGCTTCCTTTAGAAGTACCCTCGCGTCAGTTTCATATAGCTCATGAGAAGGTTACTTTCTAAAGAATTCCTTTGTACACAACCTTGAAAATGCACCCACAACTGCACCCTTAGCTTAAACAGAAGAAAATCAATGTATAGTAATTCATTTATTCATTAAGTGATCTGCAAAATAAATAATAAATAAATAAATCATGTTAAACACAATCCCAAAGATTTAAATGAGAGGAGACGGCTCCGTACCTGCACCTGCAGTGACAGCTGGTGCCAGGCGAAGTCGTTGTTCTGATTCTGCCGGGTGAAATCATCGCTGTAGCTGTGCGAGTGAACGATGCTCGGCTGCACCAGGCTGCTCTGTGACCGCAGGGCCGACAAGTCCTCGCTGCGGGAGAAGGCGCTGTTGCCAAAGGCCGGCTGGTAGTCGTGGTGGCCATTCTCTGGCTCAGGGGCGAGCAGGAGAGGAGGGGGGTGCGACTGGGACTGAGCTGGGGAGTTCTGTGCCGCCAGATGGAATAGCGGGTTCTGGAAGGACAGGGGGAAGTTCATGGCTGCCGCCGCGTGCTGCTGCTGCTGGGAGATGGACTCTGTCGGCCCCCCTATGTGGCCCATCTGGCTCAGTCTCAAGCCCGAACCCGCTGAGCCTGCTGGCATATGCCGAAGAGGGCCGCAGAGGTTCCCAAAGCTGTGGCCCAGGCCGGCGATGGAGGCCTGGGAGGAGGTCAGCATGTCTCCCACTGAGTTAAGGTTGGAAATGCTGTTCATACGGGAGTCCTGAAGGTCCATCATGGATACGCTTTTATTCACACTGTGGACCTGAGAACCAAAATAAGAATAAATTAAATATAAAGTGATAAATTTGCTTTTTTTGTATTTAATCACCTTTTATTTCCTTGTGTATTAAAATAAAGACATTATACTTTAGAATGCACGTAATGGTTAGTTTGTATTTATTTTTTATAGAGGTGAGCTTGCATTTAAAACAAGAGTAGAACCTTTGGATCCGGTTCTGTAATGTCTGAGCTACTTGTGCAGTACGCTGGGCTTGATCGCGCCAGCGGAGGGCGGGTGACGTAGAACACCTCCCTTGACGAGCGGAGGTCACGTTCTGCCAGACGCCTCATGTTCAGATTGGATGAGAGCGATTCCACAGCCGAGACTCCGGTCGTAGGTGATGGCAGGCGTGAGATGTCTATCGAACTGCAGACACACAGCAGAAAAGAGACCCCGAGTTCCTCCGATTCCACAGCCCCTCTGAATCTGAATCGGGCAGCTTTACTGTGGAACCAGTTACCAACCTGGGTCCAAGAGGCAGACACCACGTCTGCCTTTAAGATCAAACTTAAAACCTTTCTGTTCACTAAAGCATATAGCTAGCCTCAAACCAAGTGTGTAGGGCTGACAGATCTAGTTTAGTCAGTTTTCACAGTTATAGCTAGAATAGGCTCATCAGACTCTTATTCTTTCAATTTTTAGCACAGCTATGCTGCTATTGGCCTACGCTGCTGGGGACAAACACATGATCCACTGAGCAGTTCCCCACTTCCTCAACACCAACCACTCCCTCACGTCCTCTCCTCCTTTTCTTCTTCTTTCTCCTCCTTTTATTTTCACCGGGATTATCTGGGTCCAGTCTTCCTTGTCGTTCTGTGTGTCTCCCCCCCTTCTCTCTCTCTCTCTCTCTCTCTCTTTGCAGGTTTTCCGTCTCCAGGCCTTCGTGCTGTACAGACTTTGGCCTATGGCAAACTCAGGGTCCGCTGTCGGCACCTGCCTATACTGTTCATCTCTTTATAACAACCTGCTATGCTGTATTATGTGTATATATGTCTGATATGTTTGTATTTCTATGATTGTATTTTGTCTGTATTTCTTTGGTTTTATGATTGTATCTGTTCTCCCTCTCTCTCTCTTTATTCTCTCTGTCCTGTCTCCCTCTTTTATTCCTCCTTTACCCAGCCAACTTTCAGCAGGATGGTTCCCCCTTGTAAGCCTGGTCCTGCTCAAGGTTTCTTCCTGTTAAAAGGGAGTTTTTCCCTGCCACTGTGCTTACCTGGGGGTTCAGGCTCTGGGTTTCTACCTCTGTAAAGCACTTAGAGACAATTTTATTGTAAAAGGTGCTATATAAATAAAATTGAATTGAATTGAATTGAATTGAATATCCCCACTGATCACTGTCTCGCTTGTGTTCCACCAAATGGCTGCTGGAGTGGAGGGATTTATGCTAACTCCTCAGTCTGACCCTTTATCTGAATCTGCACCACGTTTTGCTGAGTTATTCTTTAGTTTTGTCACATTTAGTGATTCACAATTCAGTTTGCCATTTTCTTTTTGGAGATAATGAGCAGAAAATGTGTGCAGTGCAGTCCATTTCTGCTCCTTCCAAGAGTTCTCATGATTGTTATAAAGAGAAGAACTCAGTCTGGGCGAATGCAGAGTGTTAAAACGGACTAAAACACAATAGAGGTTTTAATAAGAGTGTCTAATAACAGATGGTGAACATAAATTTAGAATAATAATATTTAAAGAAAATGATCTTGTCATAAAAACACTGCTATTTTACTGTTAGTTATACCCATTTTATAGAGCAATCATTGCCACTGAAATTGTCAATCTGAATCCAGGGACACAGGAAAGAACAGAAACAGACCTGTTTAAGTCACGCATCATATGGGTTTGGAAGTCAGACGACTTGATGCGGTTGAAGGATGGCCGTGAGAAGAGTCTGTCCTTGGGCCTGTCTGGCTGGTGGTTTGTGGGCATGTGGAGCTGTGGGTTCCTCAGAGCCACACTGATGTCATTCAGCAGCCGCGGCAGAGGACCCAGTTTCAGAATGGCATCCTGCAGCACCGGAAGATTTTTAAACTCAAACAGAAAAAAACATCTAAAGGTCAAAGACAACCTGACCTAATTGACCCCAACCTGCTGAGACCTTCATCTACTACAGCCTAGACAGGGAAACCTGAAGAGTTGACGGACTTTCACGGCAGTTCTGATACAGGTTATAGGCTTCTCTATTTTTAATGTCATTTGTGAGAATCTACCTTTGTAGTTATTTTGTTCTCCTGTACTAAATGTACAGGTGCTCCATGTCTGTACAAAATCAAGAAAACCTCAAGATACAACAGATTAGTCTTAGCAGGACCCCTCATTTAGGCATCTTTTTGTGAATCAGATTAACAAAAAAGTTCTCCATATTAATAATTAAACACTTATTCAGAGTTTTGTGCAGTTGCAGAGAAATAACCTGTCAATTGATTTCAAATGTCTTTGCAGGAGCACAGAAGCAGCTTAAAAAGTCTGTTTATCTCTGAGAGAGGACTGAAGAGAAGGAAAACACATGACTTGCATGTTAAAATACCAATTCTATAACAATCTTGGAATGAACATTGTTATTGCAGCCACCTTGCTGAGTTGGCCCATGACCTCCCACAGAAGGCTGTGGAGCATGGACAGCTCTCTGCCCAGGTCGATGTAGCCCTCAAACACGCCAGCGTTTCCACCAGTGTCCATGTTGGAGATCTCGAAAAGAAACTGCTGCATGGAGGCCCACTCCATTTCCAGGAACTCATTCATGAAATACATGTACTCTTCCTTTGGTCCGAATCTGAGGGGATGATAAACATTCCTTTTGCTCATTAGACACAATCTCTGCTCCTTGAATTCCAGTCTGGAGATGCAGCTTTGGCTCTAAATATCGTTTTAAAAAAGTAAAGGAGGGTACCAAACATCAGACAGTATACAGCACCTAAAGGTGACTCAAGGTGTGTTAAATATGCTAAAATATCATAAAGTCCACATACATTTACACACTTTCCTCAGCTTTTGTACAAATGAAAGATTTTTCATTAAACCTTAGCCTCAGTCTGCAGCCAAAACCTCTGAAACTTGCTGTGACTAACGATGCAGTCATAGGCAAACTAGAAAACTTCTAATTCCAAGATATTACTCTGTGACAGGTCTCCCACCTCGCACAGGTGTCAGTTTAATAGCTGGTTGCAAGCGGAGACTCACTTGCTGAAGCTGGCCAGGTTCTGCATCACCTTGGCGATGAGTGTGAGCGTGCGGGACGTGGGTTCAGCCGGGTATTCCTGCATTAGGTTGAACAGGGAGGGAGACATGATGGCCGGGCACATGAAGCGAAGGAAGAGGGACGAACTGATGAGGCTGTCGGCCAGATCCTCTCTTCCTCGCTCCGCGCATCTCGCCCTCCATGAGGCAAAGACTTCCTTTAGCTCCCGGGGAAATATACTGGAATCAGAAGGTGATATTATTACCCACTGTCAAGGAGAAAAACACAGCAGCCATTAGGAATCCTGCAAGGTCAGGCAGCGAAAACAGATGGAGGATTAGTGGACTGCAACCTTCCCAGGATGACTATGATTGTGAAAGCATTTCCGAAATCTTACATAACGATTTTTGTTATGTTACTGGTTATTTCAGTTTGAGATTGCAGAGGTTTACTACGATGACAGAAGTCAACTCTGGGAAAGTTATATTTGAGAAAATTGTGACCTAAAATAACGCTGGGAGGCAGGACTTATGACCAGAGAGCGATAAAGATGATAAGGCCTTGATGTTGGGAGTCTCATGTCGTTCAATTTTAACACAGATGTTTTTTGTTTTGAATAGTCCGTAAGAGCTCCCCCTGGTGGACCATATCTGCCACCTGAATTTCAAATTCCGCATTGACTACACTGACTACAAAAAAAAAACACAGAGAAAACATAAATGGGAAAAACACTGACCAAAGAGAGTTGATAATCTTGCAGAGTAACAATTCACAACACATGCGAAGGTTGGCTTGATGGTCAGCGAGGACTGATGGTGGGATACGCATGGGATCAACCTCACAGTTCTCCTCAGACTCATATAAGGCTCGAATGAAGTCACCTGCACATCGTAGATCACAATGACATGACTGCTCTTTCAAAAGGTTATGATAAATCAGATAAGAGTACAGTTTATTGACAGGAAGGTCTAGTGAAAGTGGGTTGGGTTCCAGTAGTTTTACCTATAGCATCTTTGAGGTATCTGTGACCTATCAGTTTGAGGTACTCTTCCACTGCTTTCGTCGCTAGTGTGTTTTCACGAAAGATCAAGTGCTCACGGTCCATGAAGCGGTCCACCTCGCACATGGCCATGTCAGACAGGAACTCCTGGGAAAACAGAATGTTTTTCAGCTCAGGTGAGGAAAGGTTTAAAAAAAAAAAACAAGATTTTAAGCTCAACCTGGTGGAACCGATGGGCCCATCATTCACCTTTGTCTTCCCTGTACTTTGAAGGATGTGCACCAGAGCAAACGCCACCTCCTCTTTGCTCTTTACGCTTAACAGCGGCTCCAGAACCGCACAGAGTGTTCGGTAGTTGTTGGTGATGTACTCGGCAAACTCCTTATACAGCTCCATCGGGAGGATGTTCATTGTCTGGTAGCGAGACTTGACCCGTAGTGAGGCGTTGATTACTTTGGCGCTCCCAACCCCGCCGCTCTTGGCCAGAACGCTGGACTGTATCACCGGGTACCACTGCTCAACGAACTGCCGACCCGTGATGCTGGAGATAGGGATGCTGACAAGGCCGAGATATGTGCTTTTCTCCTGGATTACCGAGCAAAAACAACATTTTTACATGTTAAAACTGCAGCAGTTCTTCATTTTAAAATTTGTAATATATTTTATTTCATTGCCTTGCGCTTTTTTTTGTCGGTTTCCTTGTACAGGTGCAAACGAAGGCTACGAATGGTAGGCAAATTGTTGAACTCAAAATGCTCTCCCCAGAAGACGGTGTCTGTCCGGGGTTTGCTGGTGGTGCGTGCATACAACATGTCATCCAGACACAGCTCACAATAGTAACGTTTCTTCGCCGGGAGGTCTCGAGCTTCAATGATCCACAACTTGAGCACATTGTCCACACGCCTGCTGTTGTCCTGGAAGCAAAACGTGGCGTTCTATTACGACATTAGAACACCTTGTTCAGTTTTTTCTGATGCTTTTCAAGCAGCTGTCAGCTCCTATTGGTACAAAGGGGCTGACATTAAATCAAAAATCATGTCTCCACTACCTTGTTTGGTTTGACAGCTCGTTGCAGATTTTCAATCCACTTGTCTCTCTCTGATGCAGATCGGCATGCAAAGCATTTTGTTCCTGAATTGGTGGTCACCTGCAGAGAAAAAATCTGCTGAAGAGTTTCCCAGATTTTTATTTCCAGGAACATGTAAATGTTCAAATTACAGCGCGTGAGAGGCACCTTACGACGGCTCACGTTTTCAAACAGCTGAATGGTAAACGATCTCTGCTGTTGCATCCATTTAGCTAACGTGCTAAAACCATGAAATCATGAAATCATCCGTTGCTAGCGAGTGTTTCATCAATGATGGGACAACCTCAACGCCTCTGGTCAATGCAGAATCCTTTAGCTAGCTAGAACTGGATTCCTGAACGGTTGCGGAGATGGACACCTATTTACGGTTGACAGGCTTGACAGAAAATCCCCTAAAAAGGACTGTTGGATGCGTTTCAGTGAAAGCTTGTGGCAGTGGGGGGTAAAAAGGTTACGTAACACACCTCAAAGCAGTATTCTTGCCCTAAAATACTGGAGTGGACAGGTTTTATTATAGCATCTTCATCCAAAACTAGGTCCAAAGCCTCTGCAGCGCTGCTAGGGGAGAGCAGGGATTCATGGGAGTGGGATTCTTTGAAGCTCTGCATCAATCGTGTCCTGGGGAACAGAGGAAAGGAGAGAGGATTTCCGTTCAGAATCCAAGCTTCCATAATTTTCAGAATTAAAACTTCCATACAATAGACAGAAACAAAACAAGACACTCCAGAAATGTCTGCATGATTTATGAGATTTGATCCTCTCGTAATTAGTTTATGGAGATGGTAAGACCACCAGATTTACAGTTCTGGCGTTTGCGGTTTGGTCTGTTGACTCGATGCCTATGACTCATCCTGCAAGTTAAAAACAGGGTTCTTTAATATACAAGACCTTGAATGTGATGTTTATAGCGACTCAGTGTGATAAAAGAGAATCAGTACACGGGGACTGATCAGTACAAGTGTAGTTCAGGTAATAAAAGGGCAGAAGAATTATCCCAGATCTCTGCGACACATTTGGAGAAAAAATAATGAATGTGGTGAGAGGAGGAAAAAATTGAGATAATTTAAGACATAAATAAGATGAGATACCCTGTATTCTAGGATAAAATGTCAAGATGCACCAGCAGGAGGTTAGCTTGTTTGCCTTGATCTGTCAGTCTGAATGCAATAGATTGACTTATACACGTGCAAATGCTTCAGCAGCTGCGTCAGAAAGCTCGAGTGCAAAGTCGGACGCTAAGAGCCTACGGAAGCCTCAACTTAGCACTGCCGAGTGATCCCCGGGTGTGGAAAGACTTAAAACGGGCTGTGATGACAGCTGTCTTAGGCGGCAGTTACACACTGACAGAGGAAAAGTGATTTGGCCCCAGCACTTGTGAACCTCTAGCCTTCCCGCTGCCTCATCACAACACCCCGGGCTTAAATAATCCATTTCAACTGGTTCAAATTGTGCTCACGCCAAGGTTTGAACAAAGTTCTTATGTCTTGGTTCCCTTGGTCGTTCATTAAGGGGAACATAACGTCAACATTCCATTTCGGCCTTCTGTATCTGTCTCTCCACATTATGCACGTCCTGACAGGACTGTGTGAGGGCAGCATAAAATTGTGATCACAATGCGGCCAGAATCTCAAAAGAGTCAAAGACGGAATACAAATAAGGCCAGACCGTTCTTAAGGGGTTTGAGAAATGTCCTGACTTGGCCAGACGAGCCATATCTCCATAAAAACAAAGTTTACCTGTTTCTGAAGGAGACAAAACAAAAGGTACTCGTTATTTTACTGTCTGTGCCATAAAAAGAGAAAATCAGAAGATGAAGATTTTACTTGGTGCATTCATGTGTAATAAGTCGCAGCTCCTGTGCCAGCTCTGCAATAATTGGACAAGTTGTTTGGTAGCGCTGCTATTAATATCAATCAGGTGCTCTTTAATCACCGTCTTGGAGCTGGAACCATCTGTGAATGTATCACCAAAGGCAGAGCAGAGGAAAGCTTTTATCACAGAGGCTGACAGGAATCCACGGAGCTGATGAAAAGAGTCAGGTGGGCTCCTCCGAGCGCTACCAGCAATCTGGGATTCATCCCCATTCTGCTGTCGTCACACAGAAGCACAAGTAGCTCTTAGAAACAGCATCATTTTAGAAAGGTAATTATGGACAAAAGCATCCCTGAGGAAAACACAAATGCTAATGTTAGCTTGGTAGTATAATAAGTGGGTGAGAATAACTAATGCTTGTGAGAATCTGCTAATTTTGGTGAGATATTAATGGGCTCATGGCCATTTTTATGGTCATTTTTCGTTTCACATTCATGTTTGTATTCCAAAAATAAATGGAAAGCAGTTGACATTCGCAACAAATCTATTAGAATCTTTAAAAATGTGACCCGACCGACAGGTAAAATGCTATATATTAACCTTGCTTCACAGAGGCAGGAGTGTGAATTTGCTGCTTTAAACCCCTAAAATGACCAATAATTCACTTCAGCTGATGCTTCATGTGACGGAACTGAGGCCGAGTTTCAGAATAAAGTGCCAGAAGAAGAAATGAGTGTTTTGACATTATGAATGCCTCATCCTTGTCCACAGAACTAATTATAGTGGGGGTAGCCTGCATATGCACACATTATTGATATACGGGGAACAGCAGTGACACGTCCTGAATGAGAAACCTTTCTGTGATCTGCTCTTAAAGTTGGCAGTGAAAATTTTGGTTTGTGGGGAAATGAGCTCCATCCATCCATCCATCCATCCATCCATCATGCCTACCTCTCTTGGTCAGCACTCCGAAACCGGGGCAAAATCATCTGTCTGAAGCTGCTCGTGCGGTCTAGTTTGGGTTGACTTTTGGCCCTCTTGATCGAGCCCTTCAGCCTTCGATTGAGAAAACTCTGAAAAGAGAAAGACAAACAAGGAATACAGTCCGTAAGAGTGACAGAAGACAACAGCGTTAATCAGCAGATTCAGTTTCAGTCATTGATTACATGTAAATGTGCAGCATTAATGAAACCTTCAGGTATCACCTTCAAGAGTAGGAATTTAGAGTTTTGGACAGGAACAACAAATGCTGCGGTGTTAGCTCTCTTCCTCTGTGAAAAGACATTTTAGCTTTAACACACACACACACGCGCGCACGGGGAGAGTGTGACAGATGTGCTGCTCACCGGCTGTCTGAACGGCTGTGGGGTGGCGTTGGGGGGGGTCTCCATGCTCGACTGTCTTACAGAGGCAAAACTTGCCCTGCGAGATTGGTCTAAGACAAAAGAGTGCAGACAGGAAGCTGTTATAATGAAAGCAGATGCACGTATGTTTTATAAAAACATTATTTATCTAGCACCTGAATACAATCAAAGCATCAAAGTGCACGTTTCTATTCATTATTGTTATTGTATTGTAACCTTTATGAGTTAAGTATTCTTATTTTTTTAAAAAAGAGAAAAACTGTCAAAAAATAGTAAACTACCAGAGTGAGATGGAGACATTTAAAGTGTCCAGCTTAAAAAAAGATAAAAACATGAACAACTTTTAAAAATTGTAGCATTGCACCAGAATATTTCATTAAAAGTAATTTTTAGAATATATATGAAGATAGAGTGCAACAAAGTGTTACGTCATGTTCATTATTTAGAATAATGGGAAATTAAAAAAACACTATACAAAAACTTTTACACAGTTTGTGTCGTTACCTTGCAACTGTTCAAATCACATATAAGAGAAATAGCATTTAACATAAAAAGAACATAAAACCGAACACAAAACTCATATGCAACAGCACGAAGGAACAGCAAAAGCAGACAGCTCCACATCACTTGTAACAACAAGCAGTGTGAAAGTTTAATTTAAATCCACCGGGAAGCCAAGTCACACCTGAACTGATGTGAGAATATATGGGATATTAGTGAGATTAGTATATACATTTATAGACATGTATAGTGGAAAAAGCGGGAGGGTTGATGAGTCATGTGGAAACTTTGTCTGACTTGTGTAAACCCTGGACTCTGCTGCTGCTGGATCTATAAAATATTGTCTGAGTTGAATCAGTCAAACAGACAGACTTTTTATACCACCAAAAGCTAAGTTTGCAAAGATTTCCACGTCTGATTCCCCTTAAAATAATCCTCATGCCAAGTTTGTTGAGCCCTGCTTGATATTCTCTTCGTTACGTAAAGGACTGGACCATCTGATCATATAGAAAAGCTCCCAGCAGCACATATTTGTGTATGTAAATATGTAAAGTCCCCCTAAAATTCCTCCCACGCTCTGATAACTTGAGAATATATCAGCGATAAATAAACGCCTCATTACCGGTACAATGTTTTTGCGCCTGTTGAATATTTAGCCCACCCTAGTCTAAATTTGTATCACCCTGTTTTTCAAAATCATCCATTTTCCAAAAGCTGTTTTTCTTAGGAGACTTGATCATCCTATGATTTCTTCCCTCCCAAAGCCTTTAAATAGGCTACTCACCAGGTCTATTCTGAACCAAATGAATTGTTTGGTATCCATGGAAACAACTCCAAGGGCTTCTACTTAAACTCTGTAGAAAGACGATAAAAAGCAGCGATACATGCTGCACTGCACGACTCCAGGAACTCTTTCTTATTTTTAACCATCACGATACGTCTCTTCGGCCCTGCCAAAGGTCGGGTTTCCAATAACGCCGCTGCCGCGAGACAGACGACTTCACGGCGTGACGCTGGAACTGAAAACGTGACAGCATAAAACGCGTGGATGTGTTCAGATGGACTATTCTGAATGTAAATTGCAGGAAGGCTGGAGTACGTGGGCGGCAGCTGCCTCTAGCTAACTGTGATACAGAGGGAAAGACAGAAGAAGACGAGCATTAAAGAGACCCACTGAAACTTTCCCCTCCATCTCTCCATTTATACTGACAAGCTTTAGCAAAGATGTAATAAATGCATAGCCATATCCCTGGAGGATGGATAAAAAGAGGACGATGGCTTCACGGCTAATGCCCGTTTATGTCTTCTATATGTTTAATTTTCACACTTATTCTAGTATTCCTAGACCTGTGTCCCACTGCAGCTGAAGGCCGCGGGGATCATATGATTTAGGGTTTATGCACAAAGGATTCATGTATTTAAAACTGAAAAACACCCGCTGCACCGACCAAGCCTGAGCCATTACAGCGCTATACGGACCTAAGCCTTTTATACAGTCATCAACACATAAACACAGTGTCCCTAACCCCAACACTAACACTTACTCTAACCAAAACCCAACCAAGCCCTAAGCCCACAGCTAGAAAACCAAGTCTAAACCCTCAAACAGAGCTCTGAGGTCATGGACACCAGCCCAAGTGTCCTCACTTTGCTAGATAAATGCTTTTAATACTCTCTCTCATCCTTGTTTCTACCAGACTGAATAAAACACCTCAACATCTCAACAGATTTCACATTTCTGCTGACAAATGACCCCCAAGGTGAGCCCCCGTGGTTTCGCACCACTGTGCTGACACAAAAGAGCAATTTCTGAAAACAAAAACAGCAGGTTACATAAATTAAACAAATATGCAATCGTCTGTTTCATTCACTCTTTTTTGAACACTTCAATCCAGAAGTGGCGCTAACAGCTAAAGAGCATTCAGCCAACAATCTGATCTGCCCTCACAAATTCAACACATCTGTTGGAAAAAACAAAAAACGATCGGACAATCGGCTCCTTTGACTGACAGGCAGAACCTGGATAGAACTTGTGGCTCGCTGACAGGCTGGCAGCATCGCTCTGGAAGGTTTACCAGCGCTTTATGTGCAAGAAGCAATGTGCAAACTGCTGAATGACACAGAAGACGCTCAGCACACATCCAGAACTTAGAACCTCAACCGCCTGCGTGAATAAAGTCTTCATCTAGTGTTCACCTTTCAGATCCAAGGTGAACACCGGAGATGTGTTTAACACGTTTTAGCAGCTATATGTTTAAAAATACGGATGAGGCGTCGCCTTCGTTGGGAGCCGATCTGCGTTCTATGTTTAGTAACGTCCGTAATCAAACGTAAAATGCGAAGAAGCGGTAGAGCCGCAGGATTTGAAAGCAGAGGTGGGAGGAGCGGTTGAGGAGCTGAGGACAGCGTGGGTGTCAGGGAGCCACAGGAAAGAACCCAAGATGGGCTCAGGCTGGCAGATATTTAAAAAAAATGGAGACGCTCAATGATCTGGTCAGAACAAGTATTATTTGTCAAGATAAAAGAGCAGCAATCGGAATAGTGAAATGTCTCTAGGCATCATGTGTGATTTCCAGCACTCACATTTGTGTGTGTGTGTGTGTGTGTGTGTGTGTGTGTGAGAGAGAGAGAAGGAGCCAAGGGGAGTGTGGCCTAGTTACCATAGGAACATGTTTGCAGCTCGTGCCCAGCTCACTGTCAAACTACCTTCATTTTTACTAATGCACTTGAAGGCATCATTGTGCGGTGCACTTTTAAATAAGCCGAACCAAATTAAACAGCTGGAAATTGTAAGTAAAACACAATCAAGGGGCATTTGTGTGATCATAGCAACTGTAACTCTCTGGTTCAGACATGCTGGTCGGAAGAGGGAGGACAAATATGACACTTATTTGTGATTATGTTAATTAAACAGAGAGGTTGAGACTGTTAGAAAACAGCACCGTAAACTAAAAGACTTTAGTAAATTGAAGCTAAATAGGTTGACATTTTAGTGTATAACTGTAAATGAATCTGTATGCAAATGATACAATCATTCTTATGAAGAGATATAAACAATATTTAGCCTTAGAGCATAAAAAAAGCATGATCCTCTCATTGATCAGCCCAACAGCAAACATATATGCTGTAAAATCCTGCCATCCAGCATCAAATCTCTTGTTTCCTTTTGCTAAACCAAAAGCCATGCAGGCTGGCCTGTTTAAAACAAGACATTACACATTGTTTCAAAAATTGGAAAAGAATTTGTCTTCCCATCCCTGGATGAAGCAAATGGGGGGAGTAAATAGAGCGTAGAGGAGGAGGACGAGTGGATCAGAGTTCAGCGGAAGTAAAAACGCTGCTGTTAAACCCAGTATGTGTCCAAGTAGCAGTAATGAGCGGAATTAGAAATAATGCTCCGTTGACAACAGTGATGTCAGTGAGTCTCGGAGGTGGCGGCCAGCTGAACATTTATAACACAGATATAACAGAACGTCTTTAACGGAGCACCACAGACTGGAGACGAGCTTGAGAACGTACAGCAGACAGAAAAATCCACCCGAGGCCAAACGCACTCACTTGGGGTTAAAACTCCAGGTCCGCCACAGCAAACCTCCGCTTGACCAACCAGGCCAAACTGAGTCTGATGCGGCAGCCACGACTTTGAGGATGTGTCCATGCAGCTATATGGCACAAATACAATAAGTGTTGTTTTTGTCTTTAGTCACAACAGCAATGCACAAAAACAGGAAACATGACAGAGCAAAGAAGGAAATAAGGAAATGCATCACCGATCCAGTCTGAAACCGTCAGGACACAGTATATAAAAGCACATTAGAGCAACGCCACAGTTCATCATCACCGTCGCCCTTTATAGCCTAAATGTCAGGACGCTGCTTAACCACAAGCTGTTAGGATGATTTATTGATAAGCATCCCAACTGACACAACAGCCTTTAATTTCTGTGTTGTTTTTTTCCTCTGATTGGACTTTCAGAAAGAGGGTGGACAAATGGCAACCACTGCTGGGGATGTTTAACATAATTCAGCTGCTCTTGACAAGAAAAGAAATGAGCCAAATGAGCTGAGAAGCGGTCTCGGCTGCATAAAATGCTAAGTCTACGGTGGCTAACCCTCCTGTGGGAGCAGATACTGAGGAGGAGGATCTGAGAAGAAGGTTTGCTGGGCTTATGTAAAAGAAAACACTATTGCAAGTAGGAGCGTTGTAGACAGAGTGAGTGACATCCAGGGTTGCTAAAAGCACAGAGAAAGAAGAAAGCGATTGTGCAGGATGCAGTGGAAAATTAAGATGCAGACAAATTCAAAGCTGCAGCAAAGGAGCTCAGTAAAAGGAGTTTCTGCTCCCTTTTTAGTGGGAGAACATTCAAACAGCCTGTGTCTGTCCTTGGCAGGCGGAGAGCGAGCCCCCGCCATGTGTTGTAATGACGATAGCTGAGGAGCGGCAGAATTGGTGTTGTTAGTGGAATCAAGCCTTTGTGAGCTGTCAGGCTCAGGGACAACTGGGGCAAAGGGACTCCTGATCGTCGGCCGCTCACAGACACCAGAAATGAAATGTATGTATACCTGACGGGCCTCCTGTGACAGATACACACAGATAGATCCAGAACTAAACTAGTGCAGTTCAATTTTGACACTAAATCTGGGGGGGAAAAAAACCTCTTCTCCTCCGGTCAGGGCAGGTGTTTGGTGTGCAGCACCTACAGACAGTTAATTAACATCCCGCAGGTATCTGTGAAGTCATAGGAAGGTCAGGAAGGTCGGTCCCACTGAAGCTGAGAGACTCGTAAACCTTGTGCCTTTGCCCCATTAGCTTGGAGCTAATCTACGTACAAGTCCTGCACTTGGAAAGGGGAGCTGTAAACTTCTAACTCAATTTCAGCTGAATTTGCAGGCACATTCGGGGTGTTATGGTGTGAGGAACAGGACGCTTCAGCTGCAGATAATCCTCCGCAAACTGTCAATCACCCACTGAGCCAATGCTTTGTGGACCAGGAAGTGGGGTCTGGCGTCAGGAGCGAATCCCAACAGCTGCTAGCTTCTACTTTGGTGCCAAATCAGACAACTTTGTTTTACATCACACGGGTGAGAAAATTCCTAAAGTGCCGCCGTGTGCGGATGTGCAACCTTCATCACAAGAAATCATCTGAAAGCATCACAATCAGATCGAACTGTCAACATCTGAGTTGTCTTCACGCTGAATTTAGCTTAACTTGACCCTGGAAACTCTGTCACTGAACACAGTGCAATATTAAAAAACCTGAATGTCTGACGAGCATCCAGCAACACTTACCCAAAATCACAGGACTTCCTGGTGTCGAAATCTTGAGCTTAATTACGTCTGTGGATGCACTCTGAATGCGGTGGGCTTTCAGGGCACTTAGGAAGGCGCTGAGGTTCCAAGTTTACTTGCTCGTCTTATGGAACGAAGGTAGAACCAGTTTGTGAGGACCTGAGAGACAGTTTCCAAATAAAAAAAAAAAAAATAGAAAAAAAATAGAAAAAAAAAAAAAAAAAAAGGCCAGTGCTGTCCTCTGTGAGAGACAGTTGTGGTCTAATCATGGGTGCCAATCTTGTGTTCAGCATGGGGAGCTTCTCCTCCTCTCACCTGTGCTGCAACCGTGTCCGTACATGCCTCTGTCAGGTGTGAAAAGCTTTGGCGATGTCCGTGAAGGTGGCTGTCACAGGGGTCCAGTCACCTCCAGATCAGTCCATCACTGACGCTTGCCTTCCAGCAGCAGCAGCAGCAGCAGCTCTGTCGTGCAGCTCGGCTCCCCTCTGCTTCTCCTCCCTCTCTTCTCCCTCTGCTGCCTCTCCTCCAACTCTGTTGCAATCTAGGAACTGAGATGTGATCCCAATGCAGCTTCCTCGGTAATAAAGACCATTACTTCCCAGGACGGCTTTTGTCATCTTAATTCTTTGTTCTGGGTACATGTGAATCCAAACAGCCCTGCGTCGTCCTGTTACCTCGGACTGCCGCGTCTGCTTTTAACGAACCACGGAGCCAATTAGTAAATCATTTCACTTCTTTTCACTCCACGGAGAGAAACAAGACACGTCACGGATTCTGCACGGTCACAAATGCATGCTGCACATTAATCATGCCTATTTTTTTTTTAACAATGAAATTGGTACAATTAGCAAAATGAGCCCATGAGGTCTGAGCACCACAGTCCTATTCACAATTTGCGCACCGAGCCCTCAGGACCGGAATCAGCCAGACATATATTTACATGCAAAATTCCGAGGATCTGTAAATGTCTATGGCTTCTTGCTGTGATCGTTTAATCTCGAAAGACGATTCAGTTCACCCTGCGCGGCGCAACGATGTCCACATAATCCACAAATGCGCAGCAAGAGAGATGCGGGTGTAAATTTGACGCTGGCTCCTTTGCGCGCTTGCGGTCCATCGACCCTGATTAAATTCACTTGCGACTCTCGGTAATCGGAGAAATCTCTCCCTGGAGGGCGGAGATAGTGCGTGAGATGGACAGAAAGCAGAAACCCACGCCCACAACGCTGGGCAAGCCCGCCCCGCGTTCACCGGGAGTTTGTGAGATCCGGAGATGCGCGTCGCGATGACCGCGGACACCCGCTGCGCCCAGTGACGGTGGAATATGGTGGAAGAGTGAAAGAAAGTTGCGTGGACGTGCAGAGAGAGTTTCGTGTGTCACACAGAAGCGGGAGGGATGCTGCAGCCTGGGAGGAGACAGAACAACTGGTGGGACCACACATGAAGACTCAATTAATCAATCACCAAGCTCTAAAAAAAATAAAATAAAATAAAAATCCGACCCCCTTTTAATTATTTCATAAAACAATCTGTGCCGTTTTCGTTTAAATTTGTGATCTCATTTGAATCTGACACGGATTCACGAGAAGAGGGAACCATCACATTCTGCAGAATGTGAAGTTTCCCTTTTGCTTCATTCCTTAATCCTCGTGTTGCTTCCCAAACCTATGCAGAAACGACAGCAGTAATCACCATGACAACCATGACAACCACCAGTCGGATCCTCAAATAAAAAACAATCAGTGTGGCTGCAGCCTATTTATTAACCAGACGCAAACAGGAAGTTAGTGGATTTGTTAAGAATTTGTGCGTGCATGTAACACAAATTACATATAAAAACTACATCCTACACAGTTAGTCTCTAAACAGGCTAAATTACAGCTAATTTAACCTAATCGCGTCAGAGTAATTAGGTTGGCTACAAATTATTCTATGATAAATGATTACATCCTAGCTGGAAAAAAATAAAAGTAAAAAATTGCGCATTAAGGCTCGAGCTCAAGACTTTCCATTTTTTAAAATGAGATGCACATGAGTAAAAAGATGGATGTTAGACTGGATTATTGAACATCACTGATGACGCAAGATGAACTCTGAGTGGTATAGATCTATGGAGCCTCTCAGCTGGTGGTGAAACATCATCTTCAGTTAGTTGACCTCATCTTTAAGTATTCAAACAAGTATGAGTCAGATTTGTTCCTATATTAACAAAATTCATGGTTAGGACCAAAGAACAATTTGTCCTCGTCTAAACATTTGAGGATCTGACCACAGACACGTAGGACTGCATGCTTTCACCAGTGGGCAGGCTGTGATTTCTTTGTCTTTTGTAGCCACGGGAAGTTACAAATCTGTGACTCGTTTAGCTTTAATGGAGCGTAATCACATTTTATTATGGTCATTGAAGAAGGAAAAAAAAAAAAAAAAAAAAAAAAGCGAGACATCCCACAAAACTGTCCGTGATGGCCCAGACCAGAGGAGGAAAGACGTGCTGTTCCGCTTCTTCGCTTCTCTGTCAACATTAGCTGCTGTAAACCCTTACATAAATGCGCATTCGCTAATTGTTGAATGCCAAATGTGTCAAAGATCATTTCGTGGGCATATATCAAGGAGGCGTTATATAAACCCTAGATAAAGGTGTAACCCAGTTATTTATTTTTATCCTCCGCTTCTATTTTGAAGACATTGTGGGTTGGTGGTACACCGTGCATATGAATTTGCCATGAGTAATAATAACCTTTGTCCTGTAACTATAATCCTCTGAATCATCAAACTCCTTTGCAGTATAGCGAATAAGTTTGACATTTATTTGTCAAAACGGTGACGAGAACCTGAAAAAGACCAGGAGCGATGGGGGGAAGCAGAAAATGGATGGAATCAAGCGGCCAGCAGCAGGTGAGCGACGCTGCTGAATGTCAGAGACTGATGTGGTTACCCGAAACCTTCAAAAATAGACAAAACTCACAAACTGGAAATGACACATCCTTGTTCTTTCACTGCTCTTCCTCGCTCGCTCGCTCGCACACGCAGGCACACATGGACACAAGCGCATCGCCATGGAAACTGATAAAAGAAGAGCTGGCCCGCAAAGGGAAGTGATTGACAAAGCATGTGAAGAAATGGGACGGTCAGCAGGAAACAGATGACATTACACCTCTGATTTAAAGGATCTGGTACCTCACTTAACCACCGTACCCAAATCGACCCAAAGAATGTGTGTGAAGGACAGAGCTTAGCTTAAAACAGCCCAAACCTTGCTGGACTCAGTGTCTGTTCAACCACAGGCTCTGTGTGAACGGCGTGTGCGTGACTCGGGGTGGGGGGCATAAAAACGCCAGCACGCAGACAAAAACATCCAGGCAGAGCCGCTATGAAGGAATGAAAAGTTCCACGGATGTTGCAGATAGCAGAAGAGAGAGGGCGGGCAGGAGGAGAGGGGAGAGGACATGGGAAGGAGCGCAGCACAGTAACCACCTACACTCGTCTCCATGGCAACTACCACACTAGAACAAGTGATAACGCAGTTCCCCTCTCTTCCTGTTCCGAAAAACAGTTCGTTTGGTCCATATGCGCTGTGCAGCATGTGGGAGACGAGGCTTCTGCTGCTGCTGCAGATGATGAGGATGATACACAGAACACGCTGCTGTCTGACCATCTAGAGAACACTCGTCTGTCCGCTGGAGACCTGACCTGACACCGAATACCCTTCCATCATTGCTGCTTTGAAGGCTAATTTGTTATTTACCAATTACATTTTTTTTTCCTTTCCTTCCCTCATCAGCACACTTCACTGCGCAAGAAGCTGGCTGAATTAACCCTCCCCCTTTAAAATAATTAAATAAGCTTGTTTCTGTTGCTGCCAACGTGAAAGTAAATTAACAACAATCTCTATCCCCTGCAACCACCACCTCGCCTTGCAGTCTGCAGACAGCAGTGCTGGACGGTTGCAGGAACAATGTCACTGTGAGCTGAATGAGATCATTTAAACAGAGGGAAAGGTAGCGGAATGGTTCCCCACGGCTCATCTCTGCTGCACCCACCTCTCCTTTATTTAGCCAAGCTTTCATGGTATTGTGGACTCGTTCCTGCAACCTGCTTATGCCAAAGCACCACGGCGTTACCAGGGTTATGTCACTGTTTCTGTAACACACACACACACACACACACACAATTGATTATATTTGTCTGAATCTGACCTCACTTACCTCTACTCTTCTACCTGTAAATTAACAGTTAAAACCAGGAACATTTGCCTGAACTGCAACAGCAAAACAAGCTTTTTTAAGCCTCTGTATTTATAGAAGGGATGAATAACTCTAGTGTTCTATGTATTTCAGATGATTAAAAATAATAATAATCAAAGCAGCTGGCGGGTAAAAAAAAAAAAAATCTTCAAATAAAGCTGGAATCTGTTGTGCTTCAGCGGTTGGGTTATTTGTGTCCCAGAACAAAGACCCGGTCGACTGCTTTGTGAGATGTTCAGCTCAGTGTCGTCAGGACATCATAAGGAACAGGATGAGGAAATCTGCCCGAGCTCAACGTGAACATTTTGGCAGCGGCGTCAAAAGCAGAATTGTGGGAGCTGTCGTGTAAAGGGTTAAAAAAAAAAAAAAAAAATCTGCTTGGACCATCTGCTGAGGGCTGAACTGACACACTCAGCAGGAATTTTCACACTGAAATAACAAAGGAGGCCTCGGGTCACGCTTGGTCTCATTGACGATGCTCCCGAGGTACCCGAGCATCATCTTTGCCCTTGAAATTATGAGACTTTTTTGTTTTGTTGTCCCCTCGGGGGCTATTTATGTAACACAGACAGATCAAGATGGTCAAAGGCTGCGAGGTGTTCGTGAGCAGCACCGTTCCTCCTCAGCGAGGTGGGGTCAAAGGTGTCCACACCAGTCAGGCACTTTGCAATATTCAAGGTTGCTGGTCTGTTATGTGCCCTCAGAGGAAAAAAAAACAAACATCTACAGTAAAATAATTAAGATGATCAACAAAGCTGGAAAATAACCTCAAATGTGTTTAAAAGTCTGCAAAAGTCTTAGGTCTGGTAAAAAAGAGGAGATACCAAATTATCAGACTAGATATTTTTGTGGACATTCAGCTCACATCACATCATGCAGAAGGTTAGGAGGGAAAGGCAGGAGGGAAAATTAAGAAATCATGGAGGAAAATCTGGTTGTTTCCAAAAGAAGTATCATTTAGGAACTTTCATTATCCTCAGCAACCTGAAGCAAATGGAAATAAATGATTTAAGTGTGCTCGCACCAGGAGGAGGGAAGAACAGCAGCTATACTGGTAGAAGGAAGCTCAGGATAGAACTGGCAGGCAGGAGACCTGAGGAAGACCACATGGATTAGGTGAGAGAGGACTTGATGATGGTTGGCGTGAGAAAAGAGGATGGAGAGGACAGAGTTACATGAAGGGATTGGATTGGCTCTGATGAGGCCTGAGGATAAACCTACAGCATCCAGGAGTTCCACTGTGACTGAGGACAAAATGAATCTCTTCAATACTGACAGAGGCGGTGAATAGTCTGCCACTGCCACAGACTGCCACTTAACAGCACGATATGGACTGACCATGAACGGCAAAAACGGTATAAAAAAGTGTCAAACTATGAAAAATGTGAAAGATTTATTTTGATGAAAAACGCTATTCAAAGCACTTCTGTCGGTAAAAATTGAGAACAATCTACTAAATGTACAAAACTTTACATGATATTTTCCCACAGTTAATAATGAGCTGCTTTTAATGTTATTCAATCTCCTCTACAAAAAAAAAAGAGATCCTATTATGTTCACACGGTGCCCTGTTTCGCCATCATTTTCTGGCGGGCAGCTTTTGCCGATGAGTCAAGTCCTGTCGCAGCTCCAGAAGTGTTTGGGAATCCGTGCGCAGCCACGTATTTCCGGTAAGCTTCTCGGATGATGCGGAAGGCTCGCGCATTAGCGTAGGGTATGTCGGTGACCGGGTCTCTGTACAGTGCGATTTTATGTGTGACGGGACAAATCTCCTGGACGGGCAGCTGAGGGCTCGACTGCCCCTTGCGGGAAAATGCCACCTTAAAAGCTTCGTCATCGCTGAACGTGATATAAGTACGGGAGCACAGGCCTCCTGTGGGATGCTGGGAAGGTGTGGTGGGATTCTGTTGTGCGGTTTGAGGAACATCCTGATCCAACCTTGAGAAAACCGTTAAAAATGTCAATAAACAGCAAGGGAAACACACTAGAGACTAGCAGCTAGCCTCCACTAAGGTTGACACCGGATCTTTGTAATCATGCTGGTAATACGCACCCTTCAACATCAACGTTTTCTTCTTTTAGGACAGAGTGAGAGACGATGGGCATCAGGACTGAATGATAACGGATGGTTGGGCCCTCAAATCGACGCTTCTTTTGCACTTGTTTTTTCTTGTCGGCCTCCAAGCGCTCATAGTTCTCTACTCACAGGAAAATGTAGTTAGCAGAAGAGTCCATACATGCTGGATTATACAACTTTTATAAATTCAATTACAAGAATTATTCAGCTACACTTTTTACTGAGAAAACTCCAGCAGGAAAGCCAAAATTCTCTCCGACACATTCTCACCTAAAGATCTAATGTTGATCTCGGCGGTTATTTTGGCCTCGGCGAGCAGCTCTTCCTGTGTAAGTGGTCGGTCACGATGAGCTCCTCTGCGCCGCCGAGGGGCATCCTGCCGCTCTTGTAGGCGGAGATTAGTCTTTCTGGTATGTTCGCTGGTGGACTGTCGCACAGACTTTCGGGCTAATGAACATAAGACACAACAAAAACTTGTATATAAGCCAGAATTTGACTTCACAAATCTTCAGAGGTGTGATGTGAGCTTTCTGGTAAGTGTTAATCTAAGTGTATGCGTGTGTGAGAGGGCTGTAGAAATCTTACGCTCTGCAAAATCGTGGAATTCTTGTGGAATCCTTCTTTTGAGCTCCACTTTGGTTTTCTCTGTCTTTTTCTGCTCTTCAAATGTTTTTTTTGGTTTGGGTCTGGCCACCTTTATAGGTTCCTTGGGTCAAAGACAAAAAGACATGCAAGAGTTCATATGAGTACAATCGGCAAACAAAAAAAGAAAATAAGAGAGCTGGAGAGCAAAAGAGTTCCACATTAGAAATATATGCTGTTTTAATGCAATATCTGGTTTCAAATCTTACAGGTACCTTATATGCTTTAGTGACTACTCGGCCTTTCCTTCGAGGTGCATCCTCTTCCTGGTCGCTATCTGGTTCGTCACCCTCGTCTATGTCAAAGTCGCTGTCCACCTCATCCTCTGTGTCAGAGTGATCTCCATGATACTCGTCATCTCCGGATTCCTAGAAAGGGCAAAAAAGAGACTTTATTATACTGTGTGTAGAACAATAATGGAATAACTTTATGGACCTGAGAAATTAATGACATTTGTCCTCTTCTGAGCTGTAAACACTTAAAATACTTTTGACCATTAACAAAAAAAAAAAAAAAAAAAAAAAGTGATAGCTTTCCAGGAGACAAATATCCAAACCGCGTGATAATAGCTTGCTGACTGAATTAGGCTTTTTAGACAACTGAAACAATATTCAAATTGTGCATTTATGCCAGAGATTTCGTACAGATTGTTATCGGGAAGACAAACCTAAAAAAAAAAATCTTGACTGGAAGCTTTGTACTCCTATCGACTGCTGCTGGGTTACTCACATCATTAAATCCTCCATAAGTGGTCTTGTAGAATTCATCCTCCTCTTCGGCATCTAACAATTTAGACATGCGATTACCCGCAGTCTTTCTTGGTTCGCGTCCGCCTGCAAGACTCATGGTTGTTGTTTCACAGCGCTAACACGAGCTAACAGATAGCTGGCTTCCTAAATAATATTTACTATACAGATTCGTGAGGAGTGTGGTGTCCGCCCTAAATTTATAATCTGTGTCCATTCATAAACATTAAATTATAAATACGTTATGATTCAAATGATAACAACATAAGACGTCCACTTTCAACTAAAAACAGATTATTGCTACTACGCGGAACAACTTTACAAACACACCCGGAAGCAGCGACATATTCTTATTCTACTAATTTCCCGGCACTGTTACAGGATGTTACTGCCTCCTGCTGGTCAGTCTCGGTATTACTTTACGCAGTCGCATGGCAATAAGGCGTTTTTCTGCCTTTACAACTGTGGTAAAAAATAAAAAATACATGACAATTATGAAGACCTGTACACCTCAAACAATGAAAAAAGATGCAGATTTTAATGGGAAGTGAAATTCTCAATAAACCTGATTGATTTATTTACTGCAATAATTACAGCAACACAGTGATATAGAAACACAATAGTCGATAGAGATAAGTCTAAACAACTTATTAGATGTCATATTTTGGTGGCACTGTTTGAATTAGATGTACAATAGTAAAGATAATTTCTACACATTCAGCATGTCAGACTTAAATCCCACTTAAGTATTAAAGTAGACATCCTTCCTCCTGTTCCTGGCACTGTTAATCAAAATGGAGCTCTGGAAATCCACAAAAGAGTCAAATATTTAAAAAAGCCACGAAACATTCAGCTAAACATTAGCCAGGCATCTTGTGGGATTACATGAGATATAATTTATTTGTTTCAAATCAGCTGCAGGGTCATTAAGTTTGCGTGTGAAGTTCAACACGCTTTCACCAACGCACGCCTGCACAAACTCATGACTCCTGTGTTGTATATGTAAAGTATGTGACTTCACTTAATGTGGTAAAAAAAAAAAAAAGTTTTAGCTCAATGTTTGCTTCTGTTCTTTGAAACTTTACTGTGAGACGTGTGTTTGTGTGTGTACATTTGAAGAATTTGGCAAAGACAATCTTGCATCTTTGGCAAAAGAGCTCTAGGAAGAGTTTGAATCTCTGTCTGGTTCTTGGTGTTATTCATCCCAGCAACTATATTTTATATATGCTCAAAAAGTCAACTGTAGAACCTGGATTTTTCTGTCTGTTAAGAGCAACTCTTGTCTTCAATCTACACTTATTGGAACATATTTTGTTATGTAAAGCCTTATTTAAAGCAGGTCATTTCAGTCGCATAAAAAAACTCCAGGAAAAAAAAATTCAAGCATGGAGGAAACATCAGGAAGAGGGAGAGGAAGGATCAGTCTCCCAGGACAGAGCGACAACACTACAACCACTACAGTAAGAATACTGTTGGACATATGCAAGATATTTAACCAACATTTTAATTGTCTAATTACAAGAATGGACTATTGTTTCATTTTTGGGAGGCAATGTGACAGAAACAAGGACTAGAGATGTGTGTTTTCTTCTTTGCTTTTCTGGAGTGTATTTTTTTAACTTTATTTGAGTGCTGCAGTGTGCTTCAGTGGGCTGAGGGGTGACAAAGGGATGAGTAGGAGGGGCCACGGTCTGATGGTTCCCTCCTGTCCCACCCAGAGGGGCTCGGGTCCCTGCAGCCAAAAGATCAACGTGACACAGAAAGTACGTCTGGGAAACAACCCTTCTGGTCGACGGGACCAGAGCCGCTGTGCTGTTTTTGGCTTAAGGTAAGTTTAACTGACTCACTGATGCTTTTTATGCTTGATTTTGGTTCATTTCCCCCCCCAAAAAAAACACAAATGAATTTCATCAGAAATTCCACAACTTAACTGTTTATCAGTGATTTCAAGGGTGTTTTTTCCACCTTTTGGTCGACAAGAACTTCTACTTTCCTAGTAGGATTTTACAGTTTTGGATTGAAATCCAGATTGTCAGGAAGAAGGTGCACAATATTTTGGAGATGCCAAATCATTGAGCTGTTTTTTGTCATCCATAAATGACAAAGATTAGAAAAGACGAAGCAATTCCAGAACTGTGTAATCCAGGCCTCAGGTCATGTGTGTGAGATGATGAAGAATGGAAACACCTGCTTTGGCAGGACGTGTTAACAATTAGAAGCTCATCCGTCTCTGGTGTTTATAACGACAGGAAAAGTAGACCTGGCTCAAGGGGATAAATCTGTCACACAAACTTTAATGACAAGCTGCACATCTGTCGTTTAATGTCTTTGGTGTCTGCATGGTGCTATTTAAATTCCTCCTCCAGAATAACACTCATCATCATCATCATCATCAACAGCAGTAGCAATTAACATTAAAACATTTTCTTTATGTTTTTTTCCGACTTCTTATTGAATTTTACTGTCATGAAACAGGTTCTAAATGTTTCATTTTTCAGTTCTGTATAGTTCTGATTTGTTTCTTTACATTGTTTGATGGTCTTCTTGGCTATCCTCATGTTCTTGTCCTTTCTTTGTGCCTTTGCCACCATGTTTGATTACCTGGTGGATTACTTTTATTTCTCCTTGTGCACTTCAGTCCTCTGTTCATCAGAACGTTCCATTCTCACCATCTGTTCTTTGAGCTCTTTGTGTTTCTTGTGTTTTTGTCACTTTTATTGACTTGGACTCTGGGCTTTGGACTGTTTTTTTTGGACTATTCTCATCATTTTGTTGTCGTAGAACTGGCATAAATAGCAGATGTCTGGGCCTGAGCTCAGAGGCCAAAGTTTCCTGCTTAATCTTGAAACAAGGAGTGAATTTTCTCTTCCCAAGTCCTTCTCTACAGCTTAACCAGACCTTTATGTTCCAACTGTTCCAAGGTCTGGCTCAAATGAAGGGCTATTTCAAGGCTCAAACTAAAGCTTCTTTCTCAGCTACTGAGCATTTGCATTCAGATATCTGTGTCCATGATGAACACCTTTTACCATTTTGGCTTTCACCATTTTAGTGAAAGCCAAAAAAAAGCTGTCATTTTTCCTGCCAAATATTCAAAACACTTCCTTAAAACATTTTATTTAGTGACTAATGTGAAATTTAGACCTTATTATTGGGTGTGTTTCCAAGACAAACCAGTGCTCTTTTAAATGTCTTGGTCTATTTTTTACACTGTTTTAACTGTAACTGCTTGAAAATCAGCAGAACTGTGACTGTAAATCCTCCTCCCGTTCAAACAGGATGAGTCACCTTTGTCAAATATGTAAGTCCAACAGGACAGATATACGTCCGGGGCCTTTTTTGACTGCAGTGTGTACTGTGTGGTTTATATTAATGACGCGTTTAAAATAACAGAAGGGGTCACACATTAATCTTTAACAGTGGTAGGTCTGAGGGTAGAACATGAGGACAGACCCTGTCATCTCCGTGGTGTATTTGTTTTCATTCAGATGGAGCTGGATATTGAGAAGGATCACAGGATTCGAGGATTCTTATCCATGACCTTTAAAAGTAAAGGAAGAGAAGCAGTGCTCAAGTGTCATTAACAATAATTTGACACTGCTTATGTAATATAAAATAAAAGCTTTTTTCCCCACTTCAGGACTTCCCTTGTGACCCAGACTTCAAACCATCCTTCCATTTCAATGGAAAACTTTCTCCCCAACATCACAACCAGCACCGAGCTGGTCCAGCACCTCTCCGCTTCCGCCCAAGTCAACTGTAGTAGCTGGGACCAGCGCTGGGGGGCGCCCTACCTGCAAAGATTATCCCACTTGAACGTTGAGCTGTATCAAGACTTTTACGCCGTGTGGGTTTCTCTCATGGTAAGATAAGACACAGTGCTGTCAGTAGGAGGAAAATGCTAAAAGCGGGATTGTGAGGAGCAGAGCTCTAGTTTTATAGCCGAAGCACCTCACTCTGTTGCAGGCGTGTAACTGCCTCATGCTGGTGGCTGGCGTGGTCCTCAACAGCCTGGCTCTCTACATCTTCTGTGGAGCCTCCACACCTTCCTCAGCCTCCGTGGTCTACACCATCAACCTTGCAGTAGCCGACCTCCTGGTGGCGCTGTCGTTGCCAGCCCGCATCGCTCTGTACCACAGTGGCGGGAGATGCATGGCATGCTCCTACGTTCACACCTTCAGCTACTTTGTCAACATGTACTGCAGCATACTCTTCCTGACCAGGTGGGAGCACCCCTCTTTCCTCCTGCGTTTCACACTGGACTTATCTCGTCTTTTGAGCCATCCTTCTGCACCTCCTCTCAGTATCTGTATAGATCGGTACCTGGCAGTTGTCCACGCGTCCAGTACGCTCCATCGGTGTCGGACCACGGGAACAGCCAAGTGCGTCAGCGCCGTAGTTTGGGTCATTGCAGTGGTGGTCACCTACTCTTTCCAGGTGAAGACAGACTGATTTCGATGGATCACTACTTACTTTTGTTAACTGAGGCTTGAACTTTAAAATGAGGCAAAGGTGCAGAATTTCAAGTATTAAGCGGTGGACTGTTTGGACATTTAAATACGTTAACTATTGGCTGAAGGCATGTTGTCCCACCCCAGGTCTGCTTCAGTCCTACACGATAAATGCAGACGTTTGTGCCACTTGTTCTCTGCAGACCACATCGCTGGAGTCCGGCTCCACCTGCATGGTCCTCCCCGCCCTCGTCTACCTCACCGTCCTGGAGTTCTTCCTGCCTCTGCTGGCCGTGGTGGGCTTCACTCTGCGCCTCGCCTGTTTTCTCTCATCCAGCCACGGCTTGATGCCCCAGCAGAGCCGGGCCAGGAGGGCTCGGGCCGTCAGGCTGCTGGCCACCGTCCTGGTGGTCTTCACCATCTGCTTCACGCCGTTCCACATCCGACAGTTGCTGGTTTACCTCCACTTCAAAGTCAGGGGGGAGAGGCCAGGTGAGGGGGTGGGGCACGTCCTGGCATATCATATCACAGTAACCCTGAGCAGCCTGAACAGCTGCCTGGATCCGGTGGTGTACTGCTTTGTGACGGACAGCTTCAAGAGAGCGTGGCGAGCGAGGAGGAGGGGGGCGATGGAGGAAGGGGTTCACGGGAGCGGGCGAGACGAGGAGAGGAAACTAATGAAGAAATGTTCGGGGACGGCGCTGGCAATCGCTCACAGCGTGGCCACACTCACCTTTCCCAGCCCTCCCCCCTCTGTTGCTAATATGGAACAATCCATTGAAAGACAACAAATGGACCTGGAATAACCCAGACACAACTGTCAACTGAAACTATTTTAATCATGACAAAATAAGACAACATCCTGTAATATATTTTTTTTAATTATTAACTGAACCAACAACTTAAAGAATGAATATAAGGTACAGTGAAAGATGTTTATTAGTGAAATATAAGTAAGTGGGATTAAAATTCTCTTAAAAAAATGTTTTCCTCAAAAGTTGACTGACAGTTCTGGTAAATATACTTTGGGACGAATGATTTGTGCCACAGCAAGAAGGATGTGCATATTCCCTGGGGCCTGTAGCTTTTTCTGTGTGGCGTTTGCAGGTTCTCCCCATGTCTGCAAGGGATCTATCTGGATACTTCAGCTTCCTTCCAAAGTCCCAAGACTTTGGACTTTGACACATTTGGAGAATAGGTGAACTGGTGACTCTGTATTGACTTTAGGTGTAATTAGTTTGTTACTATATGTTGATATGATGCGATGAACTGGTGACTTGTCCTCTAAAAGCAGAGGAAGGGTGCACAACCCCAGTAAGGGATACAGAATTAGAAAATGGATAGATGGATTTGTGGTCTCTTACTGTCAAAATACACGATACTGCCTCGATGCTTGATCTTTTGTTAATTTTTTCATGTGTTCTTCTGTCTGTTCTGCAGTAGTAAGTTATTTTGTTAAAACAACTGTAAAGGAATGACATCCAAGTATATGAAGATACCGTGAAATGAGAAAATAAAGGAAACAAGTCTTTTGAAAATAGTGCCAAAACCTTGCTGCAGTCATTGTTGCGCCACCATCGGGACTAGTGACTAGCAAAAACAGCTGAAGGTGTTTGGTTTGAGACGCAAAGGAAAGGTGGAGTCCGCCAGGTCATCAGCCGTGTCAGTGACTGTGCGGATTTTCGCCACTAGAGGGCAGTGCCTCAATGGGAAAAACAATGCAGGGTATATACATTAATCCTAATGTAACATTTTGTGTCTATAGTTTGTGCATTTTGTTTTTGTTTTTTTATGTACAAATTTCTGCCTTGCATTTTATCTGCCAAGTTTGATGACTTATCAATGTTTCCTTAACATTCCTAATTTCACGTGTGAGGATCAATTTAATAATATAATCAAAATAGATGCTTTCACCAGCTTTTAAATATCTAATTCACTGATATGTATTATCATACAGTTTAACATTAGGTAGCCTGAATCCTTAAATTAGATTACACCAAGTTAACTTCAGTTGATTCAGCATTAGAAATGATGGCGCACCATGAAAGTGAGATCAAATTTGTCTTAATCACAGACACAGTCCTGCAGTCGCATGATGGGTCTGAGTCTAGTTTCAGGTTCTGCCTTTGCTTCCTCTGCAAACGCAGAAGAACTGTGAGCATCTGTGTGAAACCAGATACATCCTGTTCAGCCGTCTGGTCACATGACATCACCAAGAGAGCCGCTGTGGAGATGCTCCTCGCCATCTCAGAGCAGTGACATGTAACAATGTCATATAAAATTATGTATTTCTAACTTTCCAAGTGACAGTGATGGTGATGATGACCTCTCCACCCAAAACATTAGCATGAATGATAGATGCTAGATTTCATGATAAGTTTGTGCTCCAAATAATAAAAGGAGTCGCTTTTAGTTTGCTTCTGAACAGATTTTAAAGGTGTGTTTCATTACAGTGTTCATCCAGAGTCCTACATATGAAGGCTCAAGCATATATACAGAACAGAGATTTATACAGTCTTTATATAGAAAACAAACCTACTAACAAAAATAATCATCTTTTTTATAGCAGCAAAAAGAAAAACTAAAAGTAGTATGTATATTTACATCTTTTTTCAAATAACAAGGCATAAGATACTTTATATAGTACACTGCGCATATTTGCTTTCCCATTCTTTAAGTATTCTTTTGTTTTAATCTGCGCAAAGATCAGAGTATATAGGCATTATTCTCCTCTGTTATTAACACTCAGTTTAGCTTAAGAGGCAGAGGCACCCCCCCAACACACACGCTCACAGACACACACATGTACGCGCAGAGTCTGGCCAGGCCGGACTAACCGCGTGGCAGCCACACTGCTGTCAACAGACAGATGCCGAAGCCACATTCGCTCAGTGATCGGGACGGTGGAGCCAACATGGCCGCCACTGAAAAAGTGCAAAGGCCAAACTCTCATGCGCGGCTCTGCCTCGATAAAACCAAATCAAATATAACCAGACACAAAGACTAGTTGGATCAAAACACCAGAACTGTAAAGACCTGTATATAAGCTCTGATATTTGCAGCTATTGATTCCAGAGTTGTAAACTAGGTGATTCCAAAGAACAAAAACCAAAAACACAGTGAGATGAAACCCATAACACTGTCCTGACCTTTTTTTCTTAACGTGTCTGCAGCAGAAGCAACACAGGCTGCTTCTGTAACAAGTCCCGTGAGAGCAAACGCAGGAGCTTAATGTGAAACTAAGAGAACGGTGTCATGCAGACAAAAACTGTCAAACAAAAATAAATATCCACAGTTATATTTCTTTCATCTGCAACATACTTTTGTTTTTATGTGCAAGTTCTATGCAATGTCAGACCTCCTTCATCCTCCTTTCCCAGCATCAAAACAAAAATGATTTCAGCTGAAATCACTTCACATTCATCAACTTGTATTTTTTTTTTTTTTTTAAATGAGATGAAATCAAAGGTTAGAACTCAATCTCCCAGCAGGCATTGCTGCTGTCTGAACATTCCAGAGTCTGTGCTTTTTAAAATAAAAAGGCTTGGGACATTTAGAGGACAATAAATTAAAATCAAAGAATTGTCACTGCATTAGAACAGAAAAGCTCAAGTTGCACTTCAAGTAATCACGGCCTGGAGTGTCGCTCATGATCGCACACATCTTTTTTTAAAATATAATTTCTGCACCTTCCTCTTTCTGAAAAACCAACAAGATGTGTGAATTCTATCAAAATCAAATACTTGTCAAGAGACCCAGACTGAGCATGGAGATTTAGCTTAGAGCAAAAGTTTTACATATTCAACAAAAATCCACAAACATCCAGCCATGCATTAGAGAGCACGTCCCTGACCTAATAAGACGACAAAGAGTTTGACTGATTTGTACAGAGTCATACTTTGGTGTTCCGTGCATGCATATTTGCTGACTCACATGCAAAAACCTCCCAAAACTCTTTAATATTTTTTTAACATAATTTTCTCAGTTCTAAATATTGTACTGCCCTGTTGTTCACAGAAGCTTTGCAAACATTTTTTTACTGTCTTTAATTTCTGCCCCGGCCCCACAGCGAGAGCAATTCGCAAAGAGGAGAAACTCTCTCTCTACTCTGGCCTGGCTCTTACTGAATGTACATGAAATCAGGTGTCTTAGGAGTAGGAATCTTTTTTTTTTATGTAATTAAAAACTAAACTCCAAACTAACTGCCATCATAAATCTAAGAATGTTTGTAAATTCTCCATTGAAACCAGCTTCTCCACAAAAAAAAAAAAAAAAACCCTAAAATAATAAATTTTACCAGTAAATAAGCTCACGAGAATTATTGTTTCCATTTGATTTGCAGGCTGAAACTGACCAAAATTCACAAAATTCTTCCTGTCCCCTCACCTGATTGCACAGATGCCATTACTGCTAAATAGAGAAGTTGATTTGTCACATCAACACAATAAAATCTTATTAAATTGCTTTCTAAATACAACTTCTCATTCACATCTGCTGTCATCAGCTGCGCACACATTCCAAATGTAGCCTGCACTCAGTTTCTCTTGTTGTCTACAATTAAACTGTCCCCTCATCATGTCTGGGTGTTGAAAGGTCAAGGTAAGGCTCTACTCGACACTTTTACTTCCTCATCAGCCGTCACGTTCCTTTGTGGACCCAACGAAACTACAGCTGAGGCAGATTCCAGGAGACATGGTGTAACTTTACGTGCATGCATCACGTGCATGTCTGATGACACATGAAAGTGCAGAAACCTGACTTTTTCTAATGCCCCAACTGGTTTTTGGTCATGCAGGTTCTGGGGTATGACTCGGAACAGGAAACTCCGATCTAGTCCAATTTCCCTGCTGCTTATTCGCTACACCTTAGGCTAGAAGATCCACTCCAAATGTCAAAAAAAAAAAAAAAAATTCTTTTCTCAAGGCTTGTTGGTATCCTGCCATCGGACACGCTGCTGTGCACCTCATGGTCAGGGCTATAACGTGAGGGAGCCAAGCTGAGAAGAAAGAAACGCTACTTATTTAGATCAAGACTTTGACAACGTGATCTAAATTTAATTTACAGTAAATTTTATCTGATAAGGAGTCTACAGGCACAGTGGAAAAGGTCACTGTAGTTTAAATGCTAAGCAAACCATATCCTGGGGAACTTAAATACTGATTATAATTCAAAGGGAAACATTAGTTACTTTCATCCCTGCATCTTCATCTACATCCATTCTGCTCATGGAGCAAAAGGAGAAATCCTATGGTCCTTCATAGCAAATACCTTGGAAATTAGAATGACTTTACTTTCCTCCACTTGTTCCTTCTCTTTCAGAATTAAGGTTACTACACATAATGTCACTCTTCAAATATTCCATTCACCTGTGATGGACAAATTCAGCTGCTATCATCCAAGAAATTCTGTTGAATATTCTTGTTGCTGCAATGAGAAGCCCAAAAAAATAAATAAAAAATAATGAAAATCACAAAGTCAAGCAACTTATTCAGTGCCAGTGCTATATACCTTTCCATCAGTTAATGTGCTCAGTTAGCGACTATTGCACTAACAGTTTTCAAAAAAACAGAAACACAAAAAAGTTAAAGAAAGAGCTTTTCGCCAGCTTGGTTTCTTGATCAATTTGTTAAAGAGAAGTATCGTTCTGGGCCCCCCGTCGATCAGGATAATAATGAGTGGATTTCAATGCCCTGTATACTACGCAACCCTGGAGTAAAGACCAAAGCATGTCCGCATAAGGAGGAGGGCTATCAAAAGCAAAATAAGAAAACAAAACAAAACAATAAAACACTTAAAATTGAATTAGGACCTCGTGGTGAATCACGTTCCCAAGAAATCTGCTTTCAGGTTTCAGAACTGAGTCTCAAGAGTGTTAAAGCTACTGTCACTGTGTGGTGCATAAGTCCTACACCGCATCTCTGGAGACGCACACACACACACACACACACACACACACACAGAGTCATCCATCACGTCTCCATAGAGCCTAAAACCACCGCGAGGAAGAACAATTTTCAGCATTTTGAATGATTGCAGCTTCAGAGACTAATGTTCATCCATAGCTCTCGTTGCTCAGGTGTTGGGTTCAGAGGAAGAGGCGTCCTTGTGTGTGTTTTGTTTGACTCCCCTGAAGCATCCGGTCCAAGCAGCTGCTCATTAGCACCCCCTAGAGGCCCTGAGTGACAGCGACAACCTCTCCTTGACACCACATGCAGTGAGTTTCTCACTTCTGAATGGCCCATCAAAAGTAAATGAGGGTTGATTGGAAAAAACTGTAAAAAAAAAAAACTGTAGTGCCAGCAGGAAGTACTCCAGGACAGGAACTGCGTTGCTTCTTGTTGTTGCACTGACAATTTGACATGGTGAATCAAACATCAACAATGCACCAAAGAAAATGTCCCTCTTTTGTGTCCGTAATCTCTAGTTTAGTAAGGATGGCGGTATTTATCAGTAATAGTTTTAAGATTAGATTTAATATCTTCTGCAGCAATCCATCATCTCACCCGGGCAATTACAGCACTGACTCACTCTCCGTGTGACAGGAAGCAGTGGTAGAGGTGGCTTTGCCCGCCTTGGTGAGTTTAAGGAAGCTGGGTTTTTCTATCGTTACAGCCACTTCATTGCTGATGGGATTTTCCAGCGTCAAGGCCCGTTTTTCAGAAGTTTTTGCTGAGTCTCCCTCTCTGTCAACACACATCAAATTCAAAACAGTACAAACTGATTAATCAGAGAAATATTCTCAAATATCTCATGGGAAAAGAACAATCAAATGTAACATATTTCTAGAGAGTAGATGATTTTCTCACTGGTTGTTTGGAGATGGGTAAATGACCAGGAAGCAGGCAGTGAAAAAACCAAGGAGGGCGCCCCCGGAGGCCACCATGGGAATCACACGGACAGTTCCAACAGCTTTGACCACAGTACCAAGCGCGGAGGCCACCAGGATCTGACTGATGTACACCTGCAAATTTGCACATTATGACATTGAAACCGCGCTGTCTTAATATATTCCAGCATGCATTCAACGCCACAATAATCCAGTCAAACATCACTGGGACTCACTTGACAGGAAAGGATCGCACAGTCGATGCCAAAGCCTCTGCGGGAGTTCCCAGGACTATGCTGGATGTACTGCAGGAGGAATAAAAGTAACAGCTTCTGATTTAAAAAGCTACAGACTTAAATTTTAAATATATATCCATGACAGTGCTGCCTAAAGTACAAATACAATGACCCAAGCAGAATGAAAGGATTAATATATCTGTACCTCTTTCATTTCGTGATACTGTCCCAGCAGAGCATAAGGACAGTAGGAGATACTCATGGAGATGATGCCCATGGTGCTTATCATCACCATGGCAACATACACGTTAGGGAAGATTGCCATAACAGCAGTTCCTATGAAGAGAAAACAAAATAGATGGTTACCAGTTTCGTTTTCAGACTTGTTGGGCATATGCAACTGTGCTGCGGCTCGTACCAATTGAAAATCCAAGAGTTCCCATGATGTAGATGATCTTAATGCTCAGATCAAAGTTGTCCAGGTACTTCTGAAGTATGGCTGAAAAATAACAATTGGGCAATTAATTGCCTTAAAATGTTGCACTAACTATACCCCTGTGTATTTGTGCTCTACCTGAGCATGTAGCAGCAGTCATGGCATATATAACCAGCCCCCAACAGCCCATCTGAACTCCTTTGTGATAATTTTCCAGAAGAGTAGAATTGGAAGGAGCCTGTGGAAGATGTCAGAATCAGAGCTAATGCTGAAGAAATGAAAGAGCTGTGGCAGAAACATAAATGTGTCTGGTTCCCGTACAATAGGATCTCCGTGGTAGATGACCTGGCCCATGAAATCCGTGAAGAAGACGGCCTCGGCGATGATGGAGAACCAAGTGAGCAGGTGACAGACGCACAGACGCAGCAGCTCTGATGGCATCTTGAGCATGGAGAGCCACAGCAGCCTGACGGTGGTCTCCACCTAACAGTTAGGGCCAAAATGAGGTGACAGCCTAGCAAACGAGACAGAAGCACCATGGGAACAAACAGCTTTGGATTCTCACCTCTCCCTCTTCGCTCTCTGTGTCTCCACTGGAGAAGTTGGTGTTTCCGCTGCGGTGTCTGTTCCTCTGTCTGCCGCTCCTCCTGTGTCTGGCCTCCACGTCATAAAGGTCATTCATACTGCGTGATGGTTTAATGAGCAAGGCGGCGTTGGCACGGCGGTAACGGTAACGGTGGCTCCCGACTCGACCGTAGTAGGAGAAAGTGCAGGAAGGCTGGCGGTAGAAGGTGTGGCGGTGGCGTGACTGCCGGATGGGGGCTCCTGTACTGGCAGCTGGAATAGGAGAGAACAGGTAAGGAAACCGAACATGACATTAACTGTAAAGGCTAAGTTGAGCGCGCTGACCTTTGACCATTCCAGCACGATGCGCCTGTCCCTTGGAACTCAGCCTAGTAGCGCCGAGCCTGTCGTCATTCATCAGCTGCCCGTTCAGCCTCAGCTCTTCATTAACCTGGTTGTTCAGAAGAGCCTCTTGGCCGTCGTCGCTCTCCATTTCCTTTAGGAAAGCCGACAGGCGGGAAGCTCTGGCGACGGGCACGTTCGCCTGGCGGGTTTTCAGTTGCAGGAGGTCACTGCTCCCTGTGCTGCTGCTGCGTCTGATGAGCCCAGCGGGTGCCGGTGGACAGGTGTGGTTTAGGTTGAAGGAGGAGATCGCGGGGGGGGAACCGTGATAGGGGGAGAGGCGTTCAGCGAAGATGGAAGGCTCCAGGTGGCACAGGAACAGCGAATCCTGCTCCAGATGATCTAGAGTGGCGTCTGCCATGGCGAGAACGCTATCACTTTTACCTAAAGAAAACATGAGAGGAGACACTTTTAAGATCACACAAAAAGAGAAAAGACAGAAAGACACAGTAATACTACTATATAAATACTACTGTATAATAATACTATACATACTTCTGACAAGATCCACCTCCAGGAAGTCCATGTCCATATCTCCACGGTCTGACTGGTCATCACCATATAGATCATAGAGGTCATAGGTCTCCATTATGTCATCCTCGCCAATCAATTCCAGCTTAGGCGCAAGAAGCCCAGTTCGTCCATCGGTGGATGATGGTGGGTTGGTGCGACCTGGACTGTCCTGATTCAAGAGCAACATGATTGGTACGTAACTAAAACAACCCCCCCCCCCCCCCACCAAGTGTTTTAAATGTGCCGTACCTGTTCCGTCCTGTCATTCTGGGGTAAGTACTGCTCCTCTTCAATGCTGAGGAGGTGCAGAATCACAGAGATTGAGAAGAGGACTGCAGCGAAGAAGAACAGGATTTGCTCCTGAGACTGGAACGCTGTTCCGAGGAAGGTGTCTGTCCAGTCCAAACCTCCGAGTGCATAACCAACAGCGCCTCCAAGCCCTGCGCATCAACAGTCTTTATGAACACCCTGTGAGCTTCCTGCTGCACGCTCTACAGTGATATCCTGCAGAAGCCAAACATGTTTCAAAGTCAGAACTATACCTGCTGAGGCCGCATGAATGTTCAGTGCCATGTCCTGTTCTTCTGTGTCTGCCACATCTAGCAGGTACGCTCGTATGGGTCCCTCTGATGCGTCTGCGCAGAAGTCCAACACCACCACGCCCAGCACACTAAGAATAATTCCTACTGGCTGTCTCCCCGGCTGGTCGCCCATGGACAGACCTAAGAGTCAAAAGTATGAAACGAGTTCAGTAATAATGTTTTGAGCTCCGATCATTCCCACTGCACATTTTTCAGTGTACTGTGATATCGCACACAGTGGGGTTTGGTGGTTTGTCAAAGTTAGAGTAATCTGTTTATTTCTGAAATAAATAAAAGAGGAAATTTAAAAACAATTAAAACCAAAGTATTCAAGTTCATGTATACACAGCGTACATAAGTGTGTATGCAATAAGTCATTGGCAATATAATCCCACACGTCACTAATCATCTGATATTATTACACTGATGTAACTCTATATGTTCAATATGTCATCAATAGCTCAAAGTTATGTAAGACATATACTGCACATACGCCTCACTGCACATTACCCATGATGCTTTACATGATGTGTGTCATGTTGCATTTCTGAGGCAAGCGTCCCCTGGAGCTGCCCAGCAGGGCCCAAGGCAGGCAGAGCAGTCGCATGAATTGATGACAACACAACGGCACCATGGGAAAGCTTAAGCAACCTTTGTGTGTGTGAGTGTGTGAGACAGAGAAAGAGTGATATCGCACAGTAGTGTGACACAGCATGACCTACAAAAGTACAACTAATAGCATCGAGGAAACAAATGGTTGTGGAAGAAAGAGCAAAGTGTGTGAATGTGTAAATCTGACAATGAGTCAATGCTACTCGCTACTCAGACAGACAGACAGGAAGTGAACTGTGATTGGTGGAAAGAGGGAGGCAAACAGGAAGCATTTCCCTGTGAACTGGCTGTTTCTGTGTTCCCATGTTAAAACACACACACATACACACACACACACACCTTTGTACTTCTATCTTTGTGAGGACTTCATAGACATAACGCCATAAACCCCAACCTTAAAACCAAATCTTAGCCCTCAAACAGGATTTTAAAGACAGACACACACACACACACACACACACACACACACACACACACACACACACACACACACAGTGTTGACTTGCCTGCAAAAGAATGAATGGACAATAATGTACTCAACAAAATCTGCTGATTGAAAACTGATGACTTGGTAATGTAACAAAAAGGCCTAATCTGAACCCAGGGGAGAGATGCACCACATTTTGGGATTTCCAGACAGGGCCAAGAAGGAAGTGGAAAATTTCAAACAATTTGGTGCCTGTGATACCATTTATACCATTACTGATGAGTATTATTCTATAAGTGCAGATTGAGTGATCAGGACCTGGTCTCAATGAACAGCCAGCATCAAATATCGTTTTAGCGAGCAGCTGCAGGTAGTAAATTGTTGAGTGGAAACACAGCTGACCCTGGACCTATATTTAGTGTGTGGATACTAGAGCGTGAAAGCAGCTTCTCCAAAGATCCAGTGATTAGTGTAGTCTGAGAAAAGAAAGGCTTGTGAGTTCTGAATCAGTGGCTACTGTAAAATTAAATCCCATTAACCAACTTAATATTGACTTTGTTCTGGCTACACCCCTCACATGACTGTCATCTATATGCATGCGTGAAGGAAGATGGGGTCAATGAAAATACCACTGCATATATGCCACTAGCTCCCCAAGAGATCAATATTGGGGAGGTGCGATCGACCAGGGATCAATTCGTTTGATGGGAATTGATTAATATGCCCTTGGACTGACAGTTGAATGATGTAATAAGGGTCACAAGGACACCACTCCAGGATAGAGATTCATACTAATACAAATGCTGTACTAATACTTGCACTTTATTAGTTCTTGAAAAATATCACTGGGTAAAAAAGTGTATTTGTGTGTAGGTGTATGAGTTTAGGCCAAGTACCCGTGTCCTTACAGAATATCAAATAAGACTTGCCTATCAGTGATCCATTGAGAAACAAAGCCACTCCCATCAGTGTTCCCACGCAGAGGGCCAGGATGAAGGGTCTCCTCCTGCCCCATCGCAGAGTGCAGCGATCGCTGGCTGAACCAATCAGAGGGGTAAATATAAGACCAAGGACGGGACTGAGGAACCACGTCAGGCTGTGGTACTGTTCTGGAAGACCTGCACACAGACACAGATTAGGATGGAAGATGAATTAAAAGACAATCCTGACTGGGTTTTTTTAGTTACCGCCAGGGGGCGCACGACGCACTTATCAATTTACTGTGCTGTAGTTGCAGAATTTTGCCAGCCTAAAATACATGTTTTATATGTATATTATGTAAATAATATAACATAATGTCTTAAAAATCTCCTGTGAGAAGCCTAATAACAGAGAATCAACATGGTGTATGGAGATCAGCAATCAACGTTCATGCAAGATCTATAATCAGATTCATTATACTCAAACTTGAAAAGAAATGCTTGTCAGACACTATAACTCAATATGGTCCAATCAAATAATTTGATTAATTGGATCTAAACGGTCAAGTATCTTTAGGTGACTATTTTTCTGACCCTCTCTTTCCACTGACGGAAACCAGATGAAGAAGAGTTGCGTGACAGGTTCCTCCATTACAATAATCTTAAAATAACACACTGGATGATGTTCCCCATCACTCTGAATACCATCTGACAACACCTTCATAATCACACAAACACACCTTTCATTCAAATGATCAGGTAAAAATTAACTTCAGTATAACACATTTTAATCATGCACACAAGGACAGTTAATGTTTACTCAGCTTTTTATGAGGTTTCCACAGGAACAATCTATTTTAGATGTGAAGTTCTAATTGAATTAAAAAGCAAACTGTGGACCGCACTGTACAGGACACCTGATGAGACAACAAATCTAACTGCAATCAGATTAGGGTAATCAGATCTCAGCTGTGACATTCAGTCCCTATAATATTCTTTGCAGACTGGCCTGCTTTCAGTGCGGAGCAGAGAGGAAGGACGTGAAGATGAGGAGGCAGAATGCAGCATTGTCACCAAATAAGAATTTGATCATCGTCAAAAAACGTTGCTTTGAAAGGACAAACAAGTCAACAAGTGTGGAGAGCTTTACTACCCAATTCAAATGCATACCGCTATAAGTGTCCTAGGGTAGTCCTAGGGTCTGTTGCTTTAAATAAATCCACATTACTTTGGTGCATCAGAGAAAAAAAAAGAGATGGAAAACTAGAAAAAGCATTGAAGGCATTGGTGAGGAGATGGCAGATGATTCAGTTTGGAGGTTTATTAATTTAAAATGCACTTTTAGTTCTAATACGGGTGATTAAATGAGACAATCGATACCAAAGTTCAGGAGTTTGAGAGTGCAGCCTGAGCATGACTCGCGTACCTGCCGAATGACACTGCACATCCTGTATTTTCTCCCTTTTCTTGGTGTTTTGTCAGCGTTTTTACAGGCGGCCGCAGTCATGTGAAATCCTCCCTGCAGCACTGATGGTGATTTGTTTTTCAGCTCAAGTCAGGAGTTGACACACTAAGACAAGGTGAGGAGTCACCAGCTTGGCTGTAAATGTGACACATCTTTAAATCTGCCCACCAACAACAGAAGAAAACAAACAAAACATCATCCTATTAGCAACCAATGCAGAAAATCAACAACAATGAATCAAACCAAACCAACACACACTTTTATTTTTTTCTTATTGTTATAGCCACGGGAATGTCAGATTAATTTTGATTTTTTAGTAAGTCTCTATACTATAAATGGAGTTATTTCAACAACATTTTTTCAAAGTCAGCCATCTTAAATTAAAACTGACCTTGATGATTTGTTTCTAGGTGGAGCTCAAATTCCGAGAAGAGATTCCACCCTTCCCTTCTTTTAATTCTTCTAACAGTACAAGCACATAAGCTGATTGTCCGGGCTAATTTTTTAATCGGTACGAGTCATCACTGTCGATGCACCTGTAGCTGTGGCAAAGCTTCAGAGTGACTTTTGATTTTAAAAACTGCAAAAACGAGTGGAACGGTCATGCTCTGCCTTGTCCCCATTGTCCCACACGCAACCTCTCATGAATAGCCCGTAAACAAGGCTTGACCCTTGTTGTCCTGGCAACCAGGTCTTGGGAATGGTATCCCAGTGCAAACTCCATCACCTTGCCTTCCTGGTTCCTAATATGGCCGTGTCATTCACATAGGGCTTCCTGTTGCAGGGTTTCTACAGACTTTGTTTTTAGACCTTTCTAACACATACATACACGCGTGCGCACACACACACACACACACACACACACACACACACACAGACAGTGTGACTGTACATAAATATACCTGCAAAACTTAGTGGTCTACAGACAAACAATGCATGTGACGCAGCCATAAAGGAGGCGACAGAGCAGCAGACAGAAGTCTGTCTGCTGATCTGTCAACATCAAAACAGGAAATCAGTTTCTAGTAAACAGTTCCCACACACACACACACACACACACACACACACACACACACACACACACACACACACACAGAGTCAACAGCTTTTAAATAATAACAGGTCTGTTCCCACACATATAAATGTATACTAACTCACCTACCAAAATAAAAGATACACATTCCCACAGTACTGGAGCACACACACACCCACACACACACACACACAGCAGTGCATATGTACGTGCATACACATGGAACAATACCAAGAGAACAGAAACGCAGGAAGTATTTCAGAAAGAGAAAAAGAAATAAGTGGAGAGGAAGATCGACAGAGTGGGAAAACGGAAAGAAAGAGTGTGAGAACTGATCAAGATCAAAGAAATTCAGAAAGGAGGGAGGGAGAAATGAAAACGGAGGAGGAGAACAGAGAGGAAGCAAGGGAGACTACGGAGAACAGACAACACAAAACCCTTATATCATCAAGGTGACAGCTGCCTTCAGGCTGGTGACTGATGGTGGGAAAGAAAAATGTACAGTCTGTTTCATCACCAAAGCACACACACACACAAACACACACACAAACACAATGTCTGCACTGCAGTTGATAAATGACCACTCTGTCTTCCAACAGTCACAGAGCCTGAGTGTGTCAGTGTGTGTGTAAGTAAGGTCGAACCCGCACACAGAAACCCACCAAAAGTAAAAACGTTCACTCCATCTGCAAGGAATCTTCTTGCCATATGGTTTTCTGTGGCAGCAGCAGACAACATGGCTTTTATAATGCCCATTTATTTTCTGAAGCCCAGTTATTTAGTGTTACTGTACATTTATACATAAATGACAGCCTCTGTTTCCTCTTTGAAAGTTCCAGCTCTGTTCACACCAATACTCCTCATATCTAAGCTGCACACAGACTTCTCCTTGTTTTCATGGAGCATTAAGGAACAACAATCACAGTATGAGTGAAGCAACATGATACTTGGATAAAAATACTTCCTATGCTGTCAAAGTGCCCTCTGTGTTCTGCTGGAAGCACAAACATCGTATCCAGTTTGTTGTACTTTATACAAGAGCTTTCTTGTGGTGCCACAAGCGCTGCCGGTCAAAACTTTATATTTGGATTTGATGATTCTTTTTTTTTTTTTTTTTTGTGATGATACACCTGATTTCCTTTCTGATAGACGGGAGCTCAGTACATTGGTGATCTGTGGCCAGTGCAGCGAGCAGTCACGTTGAGCTGGCTGCCTCGCTGATGTGACGCCAGAGGCGACCGCTGGTGACATCACTACAGCACAGCCGTGACCTTCGATTGAAGATCAAATCCTGATGACTCCATAAGACAAAAACCACATTTGCGTACATTCCGTTTTCCGCTTCGGCGATTGAGATTTGTGTATTCGTTTTACAATAGCCTCAATGTAAATAATAAAGCGCACAGTATGCATCTAATACTTAATACAAGTGCACAAAACATCCTGCACTTTCCTCTGTGGACGATAACAACATGGAAGTTTAGCTTGACAAACAATAACTACTTTAAAATACATTTTCAGGCCTGTTAGAGTATTTTTCTAGCATCTTCGTGGTTAAAGGGGGGTATTTCAAGCTTAACCATTTCAATCGTCTATTATTGTCTTTAACAAGAGCCACAACTGAGAAGTGAAAAGTCGTACATGCTAAAATGTGTTTGGCTTATTTGATGTTTCCTATCAGTACTTCGGAGTACTTCCTGCATCACTGTCTCCGTGTTTCACACTTTAGCTCTCCTAGACTTAACAATGTTGTCACTCATTTCAATCTGTTTTTCTCCTCTCGCTTACACAATAACCCGAATATCTTCTCCCCTCAGCTATAAACTCTAAACTGAAATCAAACAATCAGTTGTTTTTATGACAAACATCAGACTCTTTCTCTCACCTCTCCGTCCCTGCCCCCCCGCCCCCAACCCTCCGCTCTCCCAAACACAAAAAACAATCCCTTCATATCCTGGGCTGGCGTGAGAAAACGACAAGAAAAATGACAAGTGCCTCCGAAAAACAGCCCGAGAAATGGTGTGAAAGGGAGAGTGGGGGGGGCAGAGGTCGCGACTGAAGAAAGTGAGCAGGAAGGAAGGAGGGAGAGAGACAGAGGAAAGGAAAAGAGGAAGCAGGTGTTTTGAATAAACAAAACAAGTGAAATGAGTCAGGTGCAGCATTCTGGGAGGAGAAAAGGCAGAAAACGCAGCAGATGGATTTCTGAAATATTAACATCCTTACTTATATTATTGATAACCGTCTACAGTTGGGCACTTGGAAGGCGAATGGCTGGAGGCACGTGTTCTTTTTGTATTCTTAACTAAAAACAGGCGAAACTCTCACACAAGCAACCATGTAAGAATGATTTTAAAGACGTAAATTTGAAAGCAGGGCGACACAGTTTAGATAATAGCTAATTTTTTAAAAAAAAGCTTAAGTTAGCAGGTAGCTCAACTTGGCAACTCAAAATAAGGCTCCAGGGGACGGCAGAATAGTTCAAAGCACGGAGACAGAGAGGAGTGAGTCATTGCTCTTGAGAGCAGGAGTGGGTGTAGACATCGCTCACACAGACAGAGTAGACAGAGTACACACGCCGCACAGCTGCAGTCATTAACTAAGTGCTGAGCGTAGACGGTGGGTGATGAACTGGATTCCGTCGGTATAGTTCTGCATCGATTGAATTTGTGGCAGTATGGTGTCAGCTGGACACCGAACTATGCTGCCGCATCACTCCTAGGTTCTGTGTGTCACAAGTTAATCACACGTTTGATTCCTTGTATGTCACTTTAACATCAAACATGTTTTATGAACGCTTGACCTTGACCTCTGACCTCCAGTCTGCGTGGACACGTCTTGTGTGCTGCTGAAAAAAAAAAAGGTCACACTGCTGACCTTCTGTGCAGTGTGTTTCTGCACAGAAGGTCAGCATCGTCCTTTACAGGCATTCTTTACACACAGAAAAGGGCTAATGCGCACCCGACTAGTTTTAGAGCCATCGATTCAGCACATTGCACACAAAACAGGCCAGCTGTTATCCGCTGAATCTGTGTAAGTGGGTGTGCACAACAACACAACTGGTCTCATCTTCCGAAAAAAAAAAAAGGTAGTAGCATTAATAGTGTGTGAAGTCTACACATACACACACATGGCTGCTTCCACTCGGCTTACATAACAGCACTGCGGTAAAGTGGCTCCTTCCTACTGAGAAAGATGCAGACGGAGGGAGAGAACGATAATGAGACATGCAACAAATCTGTGAGATGTACGCTGTTATAAATCTTTGGTTCCGTTGATTTCGTTACAACCACACGTACATCAGCAATCTGTCAGTAATTAAAAGAAAAAAAAGACACACGACCTCTGTTGCGTTCAGTGGCTCAAAATGGTGTAAATTGTGTTTTCTAACTGCGATTAATGAACTTTCTTTGCGAGTAATTGCTAAAGTTGGTGTGGTGCATTATTTTGTCATGAGAAACAGTGTGATCAACCAAGCAAAGATTACAAGAGCAAGTTTTCTTTTTTTTCCCCCACTGCAGTGGGAATGCAATATGACAGTCATAACTTGACAAACTCCCTTCAAAGGCAGAGTGAGAGGGAGCTGAGGTAAATGTACCTTGAGGCTGAACATTGTCGCTACTGTCTGGCTGCTATCTGCAGCATTATGGGGCTGTGCATGCACCTGGGTGCCATCTTGATCTTCCTCATTTTAAGCTCCTAGCCTCGTCATTTTCTCCTTCTTTCATTCAAAATGTTGAAAATCTACACAATGTGCATAACCTGCATGCATTTTAAAACTAGAGCAGATAGGATCAAATAAATATTTGCTGAAACGATTGAGGAACTGTACACACTCAGGATGCCGGGGGTTTAAGCTGCTGCCCTCTAGCAAGAGATTCAGGGCGCTGAGAGTATGAACAAACAGACTCAGGGACAGCTTTTACAACAGGGCAGTAGCCCTAATCGATGCAAACACATAACCTTACTTAATCTGACTAGCCACCACTCTGACAGCAGGTCATGTGCAATAAACAATGTTCACTGTCTTTGTACACTACTACTCGGATAATTAGAATGTCCTGAAAAAGTGCACGCATTTCTGTAACTTTAAAGGTGAAATGTACATATTTTATAGACAAATAGTATGCGAATCAAGATATTTCAAGCTTTTATTTGTTTTGAGTTTGCTGATTAGGACTTGCAGCTTCAGAAAACCTCAAATTCAAAAACTCAGGAAATTAGAATATTGCTTGAAATCAATAAAAAAAAAAATATTTAAATACTAAAATGTCAGGCCTCTGAAAGTGAAATCTTGTATCTGTAATGAGTCTATAAAATGTATTGGTTTCACCTTTTATGTTGGATTGCCTGAATAAAACAACTTTCACATGATATTTTAATTTTTCGAGTAGTACTGTATGTACCGTACACACTGTATATTTCTATCCTGGATATATTTACTTTATTTTTTGTATTCTTTCTTCTATTTTTCTTTTTTATTCTGCAGTGTGATTCGTATACCTTCTTTTGCACTGATGTGGGACAGTACCTCAGTTTCGTTATTATAAGTATGATGTGCAATGACAATAAAGATTTATCTTATCTTATTTACTCATACCCCTTGCTGGTGTGCAGAATTTCTGAAATAATCTCCACTGCCACCCAGGCGCTTTAGAATTCGGATTAGTTGCATCTTTTAAAATATGTGCTTTTCCCGGTGCTGCTTTGTGCTTTGTCATCACCTGAGAGCTCAGTGATGGCTTTATACCTCAACAGAGGCAGAAAGGCGGGAACAATGTGCTGACAAACAAATACACACGTGCATGCACGCAGGCACGCTCCTGCATTCCTCACATACCCTCCATTAAGAACACACACGGTCATAAATTTGTTTTGTAAAACCCAAATAATATCTTTTGTCTTTTACTGAGCGTGAGCCAATTCATGGAAAGTTCGCATTACTCACGCAAAAAAGAAAATAGCCAAGAGCTTCTCGATTGTAAATAAAGCAAAGCACTACCTTGATCTGAATGCACTCCGTACATTACGCTGCTCATTGGTTCCACCTTATTCCACCTGTTGTGTTGAAGTACGGGGAAACAATTACCGTAGCACAATCAATGCTCTTTTCATACTGCAAAAAGGTGCCGTACGGATCATTCATAAAGTTTTTGGTTTTTTAGAACACACTCATGATCTCTTTATTCATTCCAAAATACTAAAATTCCCAGAACTTTCTACTTAATACTTCACCTTGATGCTGCTATTCAAAGCTTTTAACCAATCATTACCATGTAATGTACAAAAAGTCTTCATACTCAAAGAGGCAATTTATGGTCTGAGAGGTTTTGGCAATTTTTTACTACCAAAGGTTCAAACCACTCGTAAAAGTTTGACTGTGTGTGGAGTAAAACTATGGAATGCACTAGATTTGCAACTAAAGCAATGCCAAGATATTCATAGATTTAGAAATTGATACAAACAAATGGTCTGGTCAGATTACAGAGAAAAACAGGCTTAATGCTACAATTTCCTTGTGCTGGTTTATGGTTGTTGTTTCCTCACCATTGCTGGTAGTTGTGTGTAATTTTAACTTTGCTGACACTTGAGTCTTAATGTTAAAACCCATGTCTTTACAATGTTAAATATTTGACTTGCCTGAAATGGTTTGTTATTTTGATACATTTGTTATGTTTACATTTGAAAATTAATATATTGTTTTCATGTTTTCATTGTTTTCAGGTTACGGACAGAAAGCTTAAATAAGGACTTTGATTTGTTTATGTAAAATAGGGGTGGGATTTAATAAGTTTTCTTCTTCCCACTCCTTTTTGAGCTTAAAAGAAATGGATTATTGTAATTATGTCTTTGTAAGCCCAGTATATATTTTTTCTCATTTGCTCGAATGAATAAATAAATGAATGAAATGAATGAACTTTTAACCATCTTTGCCCTTTATCTACAATGAGCTGTGCTCAGATTACTGCGATAGTCAACTCTCTCTCTCTCTCTGCAAGGTCATCCACTAGCCAGCATGATAGGATCATTCCGTGGATTAGACCACATGGCATGCATTGCATGATGTGCACAAATGTAACAGTGCTCAGTTACAATAAGAGAAAAAAAACCCCTAATGTTAGCACATTGATTGAGTCAATACAGTCAGATTACAAGTCAATAATGCTGGATTTGGCTGCTCGTGTGGGCTACAGAGTTACATGACACGCACCACTAGGCCACAACATGCACTAGATTTGCATCTGGGCAATTTGGAGATGACCTGCTGCCTCAGCAATACTTGAAGACTAACCTTAACCCTAATGTGCAACCATATTTACAACAGATGGGTCCCAAAGTTTACAAGAACAAAGACTGCTCCATTTGAACCACTTGCCAGTGCCTTTAATGTTGTGGCTGATTAGTGTGAAATAACAGGCTGTTTCTCTGGAGTCCTTCCCACTCATGCTGACTGCTAAATGTTCTCACACTGGCTTGTCCTGCGGTTTTTGCAAACAGACATAAGCCCACTCTTAGATTCTGGGCCTGCATGGGTGACATGCGTGAGTTGAAAACTTAGAGTTGCCAGGAATTTGAGGTGTTTGTCTTTATTTTAAGCGATTCTATTTTATCTGTAGTATCTGGTTGATCTTCTAGTTCTGTGAAAAAACATTTCAGTTTTGCACTTTTAAAACAATAACTAATCTAAATAAGTCATCTTGATCGAGGTGATCGCCACCGATTCAGCCAGAGAGGTTACAAGGTCGAAACACTCATACAGTGAACTGAAACCACTGAACATGAATGAATGGGATGACATTTCCGTTGAGATTACAATAATCTCTTTAAGAAAAGCCAGGATGGTCTCCAAAAAAGGCTAGCCATTACACTCCTTGACTGCACTGGGTTTTTTTCCAGCAGTGGAAAAAAACAGGTGTAAATCAATCAAGTTCATTCATTATTTAAGAATAAATAAAGACAAAGCTGTACGGTTTTTACATCAAGTCATTTTCAAGCATACACAAGATTAGAGAGTCCCGTCATGTTGTTATGGAACTTTTTCGAGTCATGTGAATCTCCCTGAAACCCCGCCGTCACGTATTCCCCCTTGTATCTCATGTGAGAAGCAAAATAAGAGAGGTAAAGGAATTCCCATGAGCCGAAGCTAAAAGGCAGACATGAAAATAAAATATGGTGTGTTCACGTACTCAGGGCAAGATGCACTGTGCCTACGGTGACTTAGGTTTGGAAAGAGTGATGATGATGATGACACTGGTGAAAAAGGATTATATATATCCCTGACCCCTGGGGAGGGGCCGCAGCGTGAGTGACTGCTGCTCGGGGCCCGACGAACAGGGACAGAAACAAGCTCTGGGTTTTCTCCATACCAGGCCTTGTAAGGTAGAGCTTTCTTATCCTTTGTTTGTGTTGGGTAAATACGGCCTCCAAGACCAAACAATGTGTGCTGTACACCCCCGCCCCTACCACCACCCCACCCCCCCACTCATAAAATATCTCAATCAGGCTGTTTTAGAAGTCTCACATTTACAAAGGGGACACTGGAAGTTTGGATAAAGACAAGAAAATCAGGTTTAATAAATAAAATAAAGGATAAACTTAAATATTTTGAGCATTCTGCGGGTTCTCAGTATTTTCACAGCTGCCTCCGTCCATGTTGCTCAATAGGTAAATAACAGTATATTGTATCCCTTTATTTGTGTAGCTAAACTATTTGCAAGGAGTTTTTCCCCATTTATTGCATATTTCAAGTGTGCTACCACACTGTGGAGTGGGGTTTTTCATCTGTATGAAGAGAGATCACGAAAATGACACGTCTGCGATCAACTTTTATCAAGAAGAAAATCTGCCTCTGATCAGGCCAGACTCACTGGTCATGTGACTGGATTAACCGGCTATATTAATGATGAAAAACAGCTAAACTGAAAAGGCTCTTTCTGTTTTAGTGAGTTTTGTTTTGGGTGGAGTCATCAGTATCACATGCCTCTTCAAATGCTTCCAAACTAATCAATAAGGAGCGCAGACACCTCCTAACGTGCATAAACAGTCAGGACAGCAAAGACAAAGCTAAAAATAAAACAAAACATGCAGCAACACCCAGGTGATGGTGTTGAAAATTATGATTAGAAGGTACATGAGTCGAACCGGTTTGCCTATAACTGTACATAAACTACATTTACTGTGGAACATTGTCCTTTAAAACACTGAACACTCAGGAGATGTTGCTGGTGAGAAAGAAAGTTGGAAGCGAGGGTTTGAAAGCCTGGTTCCCTGTGGTGGTTCATCCCGAGCGAGCCAATCAGGAGTGAGCGCTGCAGCAGGCCAACCTGCATGTAATGTAGCCTTGGTTACATAAGACACGAAGATCCCACCACACCATGGAGAGGGGGATGGATGGGATTAAGAGAGGAACGGAAGCAAGGATGGATGCTGCTGGGGATTGCCTGGAAAGTGACTTTGAATTATAAACAAGGTGATGGCTATTTCTGACTTTTAGCTCCCCTTCTCTCTGTCCTCACACACGTTCTTTCCTCCTCTTCACACCTCTGTAAGGGCTACGTGACAAAAATCTGTCCTGCCTGCATTAAGGAGGTTGATGTCCTGGCAGATCGGGTTAAGCTCCCGAGAACAAGGTGAACTGGTTTCTGTTCCCTTACCAGGCTGCTGGAAATTCAAAAAAATGAGAATGGTGCTGCAAAAAGACGATTTCAGCAAAGTCGTGTTTTACCTTGTCCTTAATCTTAGCATGTCCCTGACTGCAAGTATGAAAGCAGTGCAGCCATTTGTGATGTTGCTTTAGACCATGAAACAGAGAATTCAGACACTTATTTCTGTATTTTATGATTTGTGAGAGAGGTTAAATACTGTCTGAGGACTCACCAATCTGCAGCAGAACAGGTGTGACCAGGGCGGTTTCCATGGCGTAACAGAACTCCCGACCGAACATCACAGCCCCGTGCATCACCCATCTCTTCAGGGGGATGCCATCGATTGAGCCCTCGCTTGCCGACTCCTCCCCTCCTCGGCCTTCTCTTTTTCCGAATCCATCCGTCTCTCCTCCTTTCTCCTCGTCGGAGCCTGATGCCTTGGAGGTTTTCCCATTCACTCCGGTCACCACAGATCCAACCTGCATAGCATCAGCCTCTGTGTTCTGAGGAGGCATGGCGGAGGGCATGCACGTGGTGAAAAAAGTGCACCTCTTTAAACAAAGCGGTGAATCCAATTGTCTACAAAGATGCTTCCCTGCTTCTAATTACTTCACGATCAAGGTACTAAAAATAGTAGCAACCTTTCTTAAACCTGAATACAATCTTCAGAACCCTGCTGGCTTTTTATGAAATGTTCAAAAATAAAATGAACGTAGCTTAGCCGCGCGTAAGGTAAACCAAAAAAAACAAAAACAAAAGACTACAAATGCTCTACGAGGAAAAACAATCAACCATCGTTTGTCCTCGAGACAGCGTGAACACGTTATTTTCCTCTGTTTTCTTAAAAACAAAAAATTGGCTTTCTTAGAAGGCGTGTAGAAGAATCCACAAAAAGCTTGGAAGAAGTTTTCACAGGACATTCCAAGAGAAAATCTGTGCATTTGCTTCTTTTGGTGAGTGTGGTGTGTGTGTGGGTGTGGGTGTGTGTGTGCATATGTGTATGTGTGTGTGTGTGTGTGTGTGTCTTTATGGCTTTTTTGTCATTGAGGCTGTGCCCTCTCTTTTCTTACTGTCTATTACAAGCAGTAAAAATCCATATAGAAGACCATTCAGTGAGTTCCAGAGTCATTTTGGGTATAGAGGGTAGGATGGTGGGCTGGATGTCAGAGTGGGTGGGGGTAAAATAGAGGCCAGAAGGGGGGGAGGAGGAGGGAAAAGGGCAGGCAGCGCAGTTGGGTGGAGCTCCTCTGATAATCCCCATCGATTGGCTGATCAATCTGTAGAGAACCGCCACCGGCGTGATAAGAGGCAGATGGAGAAGCGCCACAGGCATCCGGTTGGTCAGGAAGAGGGGACAAAAAGAGAGAGACAAAAAGACAGATTTTGATGTTATTTTACATAAACTCACTTGAGTCATTGCATTTATTATGTCACACATTTAAGGTGAGTAGGTGTCGGATGAGTGATCATTCAGAACACATCAGCTGACTCAAACGAGAACTAGAAAAGCAAATCAACTCATTTTCCCCACATATTGTGGCTTACACCCAAAAGGCCAATCCGGAACTTTACCAAAATGTAATCATCTGTTCCTTATTAACATTTCTTGAAAATTTCATTGAAATCCATTGATAACTTTTTCAGTCATTTTGCCAACAGCCAAACAAAGAGGCAGACAGATAAACCACGACCTTCTAGACGGAGGTAACAAAGAGGCACTAAGAAACAGAAGAGGCAAACAGGAATCTGCTATTCAGAGGAGCTGATATGCATAAATACTGGAAAATCCAACTGACAATTGGGCTTCTTTAGGACGCGACCACACTGATCCGCACTGCACGTCAACTTTTTTAAGCTCTCAACTACTGTTACGTGCTTTCTGAAATAAAAGACTTTTGTGCTTGAAAGAATGGAGAACAGTTCAGCCAAGGCTACACACACACACACACACACACACACACACACACACACACACACACACTCGGATCTAGGTCTATTTAGATTAGCCAGTTTGCCTGTCCCTGTGTCTTTACATGTCATTGCACTGTGGAAGGAATCTAAAGTACCTGGAGAGAACCCCACCCAGACATTGCGAGTACATGCAAACTACAAAGAACTTCTGGCCCCCCAGAGGATCCGAACCGTAAACAGCACAGTGCTACCCACTGCACCATTATTGTGCAGACAGGCTGAGCGGTCTCCAGATCCCAGAAAACAAAGAGGAATCATGAAGACTTTTAAGGAAAAAACCTCACCGCTGAGACAGATTTGTATGGATGTTCAGCGCCATTTCCCACAGTTAATAAAGGGTGGGAGCACAATGTGCCACTGGATTATAACCTGTGGAGACGGCACGTTTCGTCATACAAGCCACGTGAAGTAAACGCTTATCGTAACCGTGCTGAGACCCGCATGAGGCGTCTTAGTGGGAGATTTAGAAAGAAAAATAACTATAAAGAGATGGAATGGGATGTGAGACATCCACCAAGGGACGAAAACAAGATTAGAGGAGCAGGTGGACTGTGGGAGGAGGAAAGGATGAAGCAGTGGAACATAAAGGAGTGACAAGGTCAGAAATATCTCCAGCCTAGTTTTCATCCCTCCTCTCCATTTTCAGCACTCTCCCGCGTCCCCATTAACATTCGCAATGCACTCAAGACGGTCATGAATATTTTATACACACTCATCACCTGACCTCACACACTGCAGCATGTTACATAACACCCCTCTGCAGGCCTACGTACACAGTCGTCAAACGCGACACCTTTAGCTCAGCTCAAATGAAACAGCAGCATTACAGACAGAATCAAATGTTCAGCTCCAACCATCAGACTGCATGAGAATTTAGGTCCTGACCAAGCATTGTGTGTGTGTGTGTGTGTGTGTGTGTGTGTGATTGATAAGTGTCAGGCGTAATGGAAACGTGGTTCTGGTTGTCGGTAAGCATGTACCGTGACAACCTGACATTAGAAAAATGGAAAACAGATCAGTGTGAACTCATCCTTCATCCAGCCCTGTACTTTTCTGACCTGCATCTTCAGGCCGTCACACATCTGTAACACGAGCCGAGCGTTCACTGAATTCTCTAAGTAAACAGGAACAAAGAGTGGGGACGGACAGAAAAAAGAGAGACGCACAGGCTGTTCGCTTTCCATACATTAAGCTTTCTGGATTCTGTGAAGACGTGCTCTTTACACCTTGGTCTATTTTAGAGAGTGTTTATTCTTAGCCTGGCCAGATTACCAGAGAAAAGACTACTGAATCAGGACAGGCTCAGTCTTCCTCATTCCATCACCATTCCCCTACCTCTTTTTCTCTTCTCCAGGCCTCCCTTCTGTGTCTTTTCAAACCTGACTGTCAATCATTAGAGACCTCTTTAAAAGAAGCATGACAGTGGAAAAACAAAAACATTCATTTGTATTTCAGCCCAGAAGGTGGCAGTGTGCCCACCAAAACCAGAAATGAAATTAAGATGCTGCCACAACAAATCCATTATTTAGTTGTTAATGAAAAGTCACATTTAAGCAATGCAGCTACTGTCACATCTGTTCTATGGTGTGAATATAAACAGAAAACACCCATAAGAGAAAAGCACACTGTGTGGAAAGCTTCTATAACTACATTTTAACGCCTTAGAACAGCATTACTGGTTAATTACTTCATATTAATTCACTTTTAAAAAGATTGTTCATTAAATGGGCAAGTGAAAGTATGCAGAGTGGTGCAACAATGGCAAAACATTATAGCATCAAACAAGAGAATAAGAGAAAAAACTCAATTGGAGGAGTGCAAAAACAAATAACGATTAAAGACTTAAAGATAATTGTTAATGGTTGTGCTAAAACCAAAGGCAACTGGAGACTAAAACACAAACACATGCACACAAGCAGTGGACTTTGAGCTGCTGATTATTCAGCCAACATGTGACTGTTAATTAATTCCATTATAATCACATATTTGCTTTTTCCTGCTTCAACAACTGTGTGGATACTTTGAACAATTTTACAGGAACTCTGACGAAAGTCCGATTCTCCGTAGCTCTATTATTGGAATGTCTGAGTGTCCTCTGACTCCGAACACCATCACAATTCTGTCACCTTGTATCGGGAAATGAGTTTTAGTGTTACATACCCGCAGAGCATGTGAACACCGCACACAACACAGGACAGCACTGACCCAGGATGAATATAGATCCAAGACATCAGGATCAAGTTCACGTCTGATGCTGCTGAGCGTGCACGAGGGAGCAATAAGAAGGGATGGACGAGATGAGTATTTTCCTTTCCTGAGAAAACTGCACTTTTTCAAGATGGGCTTGATGAAAAAGGCTGAGCAGGTTTTGCTTGATTTAAGGGGATTATGGCATATTCAAGGCGCATTTAAATCGTCAAAACATAAGGTTCAGGTTCACATCAATAAATGACACAAACAGCCAAATGGGGAAAAAAGAAATCACAGTTACATTAAAAAAAAAAAACAGTGAACGAAGAAGGTCTTTAAATGAGAGTTTCTGTGGCTCATTAAAACTGGTGCGTGTGACTAATGCTTCTAGCCCATTTTTACAGCATAAGATGATGTGACTAACAGAAAAGTATTAAAAATACAATAACGCCCCTTTGGGATCTTCTACATGTGATGCGTGTTAAAATCACAAACCTTTGCTGTCACACAGGAGATTTGGTTGCAAACTTTAATGCTGAGCTCTCGGTGTGACTGACACGTTTCATATTTTACTTGGGACTACAAAAATATGCGCACGTGCGCGCACACTGCAACATTCCCATGCTGCTGGTGATGTTCCCATGAAAAAGTAACCATATTCCTAGCAACGGGGGGCAGATAGTAGAGATAAGCAGGAGGGGTGGACAGAGGTAAACACCAAACAGGCTGAATGTGTGTGTACGATTCTGCAGTGCTGCTGCAGTGCAGAGAGTACAAGCGTGGTGGGGGCACATGTGTGTGTCAACGTGCACTGGCGTCAATGACAAATCCTGCAGTCATAGCACAAGGCTTAACAAACTATAACGTCTGGTATTAATATGACGTAACATAGCTGCTGCTCACATATCTTTACACGGCATTTGTGAGGACTTCCGACACTCGATTTTATCCTTCTGGGTCAAATAAGCTCTAAATTAATCTTTAATCTGAGTCACTGAGAAGATATTAAGCTGCTGCGGCTGGTGAATGTGGACATATTTTTCTCTCGCTGAATGCGGAGACTTCCAGGTGCAATGAGCGTCAAAGTAGAAGAGTGCACCCTGTTATTCCATTTACAGTATCTTGGCAATATTCTCTGTTGTGGATCATAATGTATTTATTTCATTGAACTCAGATCAGATAAATAAAATAGCAAATCCTTCAGCATTACACAGTGCAGACAAGGGTACAACCTCTTATAACATCTGACAGTCGTTCATTTTCATTCTCATTACAGCTAGCGATGACATTCAAAAGGGGTCAATGTCTGCCGTGCAAAACTCTCCACTCAGTCATTTGTGAGTGTTAGACGCCAGGGGTGGATCTGTTGGGTCAGTTAGCTTTGCAGCCAGCAATAGCCTAGACAAGCTGTTTATTTTTAGCGCAGCTGGCTAATAGGTTAGCTAGTTAGCGCGCCAAGTACCTGTAGTCAGTTAATAGAGCGTTAATTAAAAATTGTTAAAAATGTTTAAAAAAAATTTGTTAAAAAAGTTAGCATTCAAGCATAGCATGTTTTGTCAGAACAGTACTTATGGTTCCTTTTGGAAAGCACTCACAGACAACTGTAAACAATTAAAACACATCTGCATGAAGGTTCCTTTCCCAACTGGTCCCAAGTCAACAGTTAATCTTCTCCTCAAAGACAACTGTTTTGTTGACACGGTGTCACTGTATGAACAGACAGACAGCTAATGGTAGAAACCTGTAGGTCAGGAGGTTTTGACAAGCTGCTGACAAGTAGCCTTGGCCTACTTCTACACCAGAGTCACGTTACTGGCTGTGCATCAGCCTTAGAACATCAAGCCCACGGCTGAAACTGGCCACCTCTTCTGAAAGCTTTATATGCCACCCAACACTCCCACACTAATGAACCCACTCACAAGGGTATAAGGACCATATTCATCCTCTTTACAGCCTCTTGAGGGGGGTAAAAAAAAAAGGATATTTATGCATTTATATTTAATTTGGTGTTTACCTGACCACAGTAACCAACCTGAAGCATTACACCACAAGTCTAACAAAAGTAGAAAAAAAAAACACGCAACCAGAAAGGCTAACTAACAAACAGGGCAGGCATTAGGATAACACTTAAACACTTTCAAAACCGCCTGCTCAGACATGTTAATACACGTCTTAAAAACAAAAAAAAAATCCCTCTAAGCCCCACCCACACTGTCTGCCGGAATATTCCACTGCAGCGCTCAAAAACATGAAAGCATGTTTGATGCTGATAAGCCAAGTGCTTGAACTGGATCTATTTTCTTTACACGTGCATCCTGTTGTTATGAGGGGTACCAAGAGGGTATCTTTAAAGCCAAAAACTGTACACATATATCAATTTAAATGTGAGAAGGTGAAAAGGAAAATGAAAACAGCGTTTGTTCATCACTATTGTACTGTTGTTTTTGAATGAATGCAGAACGTTCGGGCCAATCTGGCCCGACATTCGGAGTGTTTTAAACTCTTGCTAAGTAATTAAACAAACAAACCAAAAAAAACAGTATTTTGAAGTGAAATCCTGTCACACAGGTTAAACATAATACAACAACAACAACAGGCATGCGGAAATTTATATAAAAGGCAAAAAGAAACAGGTTTGCAGTGTGCTTCACTCTACGAGGCAACAAAGGTGTAACATTTGCAGCGAAACTCTCTGAGTTATCCCTTGCAGCCACCCAGCTTTCTTTTAAATATTTTAATCAGTGAAAACTGTGACAGTGCAGAATCAGTTTTTAAAATACATCTCTGTAGACACTAAAGGATCTCAACTTGTTGCAATCCTAATCAGCAGAGAAAACGAGTCCGCAGACCTTGACTGTGTCGCTTTAGCTAGAGCGAGCATCACTCAGTGAGGCTCACAAGGCCTCTGGACTTCATGAGTCCTTTTCAAAACACAGGTAGAAAAAAAAAAAAATACATTTGTGCCTCTGTACTCGATGGAATTGGCCATGGGGATCGCACAAATGCCCAGCGATGTTTACACCTCCCTGGCAAACAAGTGAGAAAGGCTGCGCTCGCGGGCAGCGAGTTTAGCCTCCAGCTCACATTTGAAAGTACCTGTCATCTGCAATATTGTCTTAGCCAAATTTAAAAAAGCTTTCCCCTTATAGCAACAGCAGTGGCAATTATGAAGAAATATTTGATTCTGGTATGAATGGACACCTCCAGGGGGGGTGAGGTGGCCTTGTATTTGTTATAGCTCCGTAATCTTCTGAGAACCCAATAGAAGTCTCTTTCTGGCTCAGTGTTTGTGCAGGAAATAAAGAAACTAAACTTAGGATTCCAATAAGTGGTGGTTAGTTAGAGTTGATGGTTGGTGACTGGCGCTGTTGGCACAAAACCACAGAATTCTGGAGTTACCTGGGCGTAATATTTTTAATTCTGCAAAATGTTTCTTTTCTTTTTACTGGCATCTCTTACTAAACACAACACTGTTACCTGATATCGAGAGTTAACCAAAGAAAACCGTTTCACATGTCAGTTTAACAGCCGGTTAAACTGAAACACCTACCGCTGCTGACATGAGCTGAATCATTTCGTTCACCTTTCTGTCAGAATGCTACAGTTTTGACTAGAGTCACGCCTCTGAGGAGGTTTGGAATGTGTCTAAAATCTCTGCAGAGCATGATATTTTTAGTTTTACGCAAAAGTGGTGTGGAGGAAACATTAAAGTTGGTTTGCAGCACTGAATTCAGAACGTCACACTCAGATATTCTCTGTCCTCACTGCCATTTATGAAAACGCAATCCATACAAAGTTGGGGGATTTAATGAATTTGAAGATGCTCGTTCTTTTTGCCGAACACCTGTGCAAATTTACAGTGAGATGAGAGTCTGGGTGTGTTCGATGATTATCTGGCATGACCAGAGTTGTCAGCCTAGATTTAGTGTGCGGCTGACTGTGTGGTAAGAACCTGAGTGCTGACTCAGGGCCAGCTGATAGTCAGCAAACATTTCATCAAGAGGAAGTGGGAGGCTTTCAGGTCAGCTGGAGAGCAGCATCAGTGTCGAAAAGCAAGAAGCTGACGAAGAGATTTATTAGGAAGAAGAGCGGGAATGTACGTGAATTCAGGTTTTTACATTTTGTCCCTCTTACTTTGGTTCTGCGACTGGATATAACACAAGTCACTTATGTCAAAGTTTACCCCCAAAACCGTAGTTGTTTTTGTCTTACCAAAAGGCCCTAAAAGCTTCATAAAGGTCACTGAGATGCTGTCTGGTCCAGGCTGCAATCTTACTCCCTGCAGTCGTACCTAGGTGCATAACAAAAATAAGAGTTAAAACACATTACAGCATGCTCACTCGCACATGCATTTCCACTTATTCACTGCTACACCGGCAACAACAAAATCGATCGGTTAGACCTATAGAGGCAACCATAAAATAACCTAATGTGTGAGTAAGCACACGTATGTGAAAGATAGATAGTGTAAAATAGTTTCATACTGACAAAGGCTTCATGAAACACAATGTAAACATTTTTATTGATGACATATTTAATATCACTGCAACAAACGCATATATCATATTATGGTAAATAACTGCCTGGCAAATGATGTACTGATGAACTGTGGAAAGAAGTTCAATGTTCCAGTATTCAATGTCTCATTGAAAGCAAAGAAATGCATTTAAAAAGCAATAATAGAGCTAGTATTTTTTATTTATTTATTTGCTTATTTATTATGATCGTGGGAATAGCCCACCCCAAAAGCCTTTGTTTACTCTGAAAATTAACACAAAAAGTGACAGTTATATAGCAAGGTACGTTTTCTTTAGTTTCAAACTGCAGTGGAGCCAGGAGATTATGTTTGATCATTGTAATGATAATTCTAATTTAATTGTGCTCATAATACAGTCCTCAGTCTGAAACCTGAAGCCATGAGCGACTGTTTTAAGCTCTCTGCCTTTCATCGAAACAACACTCAGGAACACTAATTATAAAACATTATAATTATAGCAACTCAATTATGCAAGCTGACCCGTCTGAGGCTGTCTGTCCCTCCAGACTCTCCTTTGGATTTGTTTTTGATACAGGCCATTTACAGAACTACTGTAAATGTTCTCTTCCTCCTCCTCCTCCTCCTCCTCCTCTCTGCAGCAGCAACCTGAGATGCTGTTATTCCGACTGTCTGAGCCGACAAACAGCAACAAGAAAATGTTTAATCCGTCCTGTGATAAACGGACACCGAGCTCACCTCGCCGGGTTGCGTCGGCAGCCAGCTCCGCGTCTATGTCCGCTGAGCGGTCGGAGAGTCTGCGGCTTTTGTTGCATAGGTTGTCCTCTGCTTCTGGAACTGGATCCAGAGCTTTAAATACGCCTTTAAAGAAATATTTGTCGGAAGAAAGAGACGCAGCGCCCACTTCCGTCAACGTCACTTATATTTGCATAAATGGGAGGAGTCAATGTGGAAGCATATAATGAAGCGGAGAAGCTATCTTTGAAATTAAACGCTAGAAAAAAAAAAGCTTTCTGCGTTACAAGCGTGTTTAGTTACAAATTGAGTTTGATAACTGATACGAGTGTATAATTTAATTTCTAAGTTTTTTCCCCCGAGACAGTAAAGCTTCAGATTTCAAATTTTGGCAGGATTCAAAGATGTTAGCGTGTTGTTGTGTTTTTTTGTTCGTTTTTGCTTTAAAGTCTTTTTTCCACGTTTATAAGCGGTTTAAGAAAAATATAGGATACATATTTTCCATCTTCCTGCAAAAACAAAGGGGACAGTGACAAAAAAGGCAGTATGAAGCAGTATTACAGTATTACTTTTACTGTAACCTGTTGCCTTTATCCAACAACACCGACAAACAAAGAGCACTGATTGCAAAGACCTAATATAGGCAAAACAATGAATTATTTTAAGATCATTAAAGTTGTGGCCTTTCTTTTACCGGCTGCTTATAGCATTGAACTGAGGAGGAAAGTACAATAATTATAATTCTGAGCCGGATTAACCCTGGTGGCCCCTGCATTCTTCTCTCAATGGTTAATTCATACAACATTGGTTTTCCATGATTTAATAAAGCACTAATGTGCTTAGCACATGACACCTGTCACCCATGCTTGTTTCAGTGGTGAAACAGGCAAACCAGTCAGACAGTCCTTAGTCCTCATAATATTCTAGAATTGGGCGTAATCAAAAAAAAAAACACTGAGGGGCACCTCTAATTTTATGGTATTTTATATAGTAGTTAAGCATTTAAATGATGATTAGTTTGCACCTGCAGTGGGTGGATGAGGACTCTTTTGTAAATCTTATTAGTCAGTACGACTCTTGTTTTTATACATTTTCATGATTTGAGCACCAAATCTCCACAGCACATGTCAGCAAACCTTCAGCTGCAGTATGGGCAAGCAAATCTGCTTGGACATCATGTGATCAACGTTTCAGCATTGCTAAGAATGAAAACAAACAGCGTACACATGGGCAAGAGGTTAAAAATATAAAGGCTCCGGCTGTTTGGGGACCAACCATGCTAATTCCATGATTTGACCTGAAGCCTCTGGTATGAGAACACAGACAGAAAAGTGAATACACAGAAGGGCTGAAAGATTTGTGTGGCAACAGAGAAAGGAGTGTTTCCTGGTGGGGTAAAAATAACCCATATTCGGTTTTGGTCCAAATGCACGAACCTGAATACAACTGCTTCTTTAAACTAAAGCGAGGGAGCAGAATAACTGCACATTATTCTTGTCAAACACCAGTGTTGTTTTTGTTTATTAGACTATCGAAGCTGTGTAAAGATCGGCTATGTTCTTACATTGGCTCTGCTCCTTTTTTGCAATAGTCATTCTCACCATGCTGGAACAGGAAATATGTACAATTTGGACTGAAATAATTTGGACTGAAATAATTAAAACAGATTTGCTCTCTTTTAGCCATTTCTTGTTTTCAATTAATCTGTTATCACTACTTTCTAAATGGGGCTGTTGTAAAAATAATCCCATTTAGAAAGTGGTGATAACAGATTATTCCAAGAGTGAATGAATGCCCTAAGAATGTCAATAACAGACTGATTTTTTGTGTGTGACCTTTACTTCAGTTTTTCAAGTTGCAGCAGATATTTTTTTAGATTTAATATATTGTAATGCTGGCTACTTGAAAGTAATGGTTATATCAGTATGTAGGACATGCAAGAATTTAGGCCTGTAAGAAAACACACTATATACTATACCTCATCCACACATTTATTACATCAGAAACCGAAGGAGGGGTTTAGTTTGACTGGGCTTTAAAAAAATAACAGTGCACAGAGAGGTCAGAGGTTACTAAAAGAGCAGCAGACCTGCCAGGGTGCACACAGGGTATGTTTTTTTCTCAGAGTCACCTGATCAGGACAAGTGAGAGCAAAACACAGCTTCTGTGTCTGCACTGGAACAAAATATTATCTTGTTCCTTCTTCTCAAATATAACAGTTTGCTTTGTTTGGAGAGGTATGAAAAAAAAACTCATCAGAGGGGATTGAATAATGAACTCCTTACACCAATAAATGTTTTAATATATGTGCTGCTGCAGGGAACCAAGAACTTACCCAAGAAGACAAAACTCTGCCTGTGCTATTAATGGTGACCTTCAACTTCTAACCCAAACAAACAATCTAATTCTTCCCTTGTTCCACTCAAAGAACACAAGAGGAAGTGAAGGTTTGTGAATACCTGAAGAACATCTGATCTCCTCTCTCAAACAGCACCATCTACTGGTCATGTCTACAAAGTGCATTTTAGAAAACAGATTTTACGAGCTAGTTGGAAAAAAGAAAAAACGAATTTATAAACAAAGAAATAATATAAGGCTCCAGTTAATCTTTAAACGTTCTCTAAATACGTCAATATTATATGAAAGGGGTTACTGTAGGTGATTTACACATATAAAATAAATGTAATGATTTTAGAAAGGATTCTAAAATGTACAAATATCTGCAGATTACATTAACTTTTAAACTATATATTGTAATTTGCATGAAAATTTTAAGCCTTCTTATACAACTTGTAAAGAAATAAATAAGAAAATTGCAGACATTTTGTGAATGAGGTATGTTTGTCCACATAATGTGTGTGAAACACTGTGGGCTTAAAATTAATTTGTGTTTTCATCTCATCTCAGTTGCTCCAGTTTAAACTTCATCATCTCGTCTGTCCCTTATAATTTACCTTCAAATTAAAATCAAACTGAGGCTAATTTGACTCCTGACTTATTAGAAGTGGCTCAAACACTTATCGGATAATACTAGTGCGGTCAAATAAGAACTTCTTATAAAACATAAAACAATCAATTACAACACCGAAATGAATACATTTTAGTAAAACAAAGAATTCTGAATTCAACAATCCATCATATTTCTGTGTGAATATATTTGACAGCAGGTCACAGAGAAGGTCCCAGGTAAATCCTTGTGTAAACTTGGCCCTCTGGGCTGTGAAGTGACTGAATCCTGTCTCTGTGACTCAAGCTGAACATAGACCTATTCCTTCTATTCCACCTTCCAGATGGCGACCTTTCCGTCGTGTTTTCCTGCTCCGCTCAGGACGTAGCGATCCTCTGCAGAGCACAGAGCCGTCACCTTGTCGCTGTGGCCGTACAGCTCCTTCAGGATCTGGTAGCGTTCTGCGTCCAGGATGTAAATCTTCCCTTTGGTTGAACTGGAGCCAGCGCCACCGACCCATACCTGTGCAGACAGGAATCGTCTGTGTTTGTTTAATGGATGTGTGTGTGTTTGTGTGTGTGTTAGTGGTGCATCTTAACCTGTTTTTTAACTTTGATGATGCAGTAACAGCCGATGCAGTCTGGTAGAGTGATGCGGTGAAAAGGTCTGTTAGTGTCCTTAAGGTGCCAAATACACACTTCGACTGAGTCGATGCAAACACTCCACAGCTCCTCCCTCTGACACACACAAATGAAACAATCAAACAATGAAACGGTGTGAATTTGCACTGTACTAGTGGAAGAGGTTACCTCGGGTAACAGCAATATGGAGCTGAACATATTTGTACTTCCTCTTAGCTGTTCTGGCAGATTGAGGCGGTATTTCACTGAGCCGTTCCTGAACACCTCCAATATACTGTCCCTGGAGCCTGGAAGAAAGAGATTTTATTTCCACCCATGTCTCTTAGGCGTTTCCATTTTCTGCTTCAGACGGAGCCTGATACTTACAGCACCACAACAGTCCACCACAGCTGGAGATGGACTGAAGGCGATCGCAGGAAAGACGGAAGTGTCTCTTTACCTGGAAGGGTTCATACGCAGATGAACAAGAAAGAAAGAAAAAAGAAGTCAGAGTTTTGGCCGTTAACCAGAGATGTTTCATTCTCATTTCTCTCTCTGGGTAACTACAAAACAGTCATTCCTGTTATCCAGCTGTTTAATCATGGTAGTAGCTGTGATTGTGGCTTGTGTTACAAATTCAAGATGATCCCCTCATGCCATCTTTTCAACCTCTAACAAGACATCATGAAATGATGCTATTCTGACAACATGACCTAGGCCAAGCTGTTTTTGCACCACCTCCACCTCCTTTTCTCAGTCAAGACTGTTTCCTCCTTTTTTCACACACGAGTGCCTTGAGGTCAAGATCTCGCTTTCTGACGAGCCTCATAGCAACTCACAGTGACACGCTTGTGCACATGCAGTTCACTGCATACCCCACTGCACAGCAAATCTTCCTCTCATGCTCAGTGAAATTAGATCAACAAAGATCGGATAAGAGTGTTAAAATGTGTTGGAGGAATAACAGGAGCATCTGATGACATTTAATCACTGTTTGCCTTAAACCCTCTAACAATTGTTTTGTGTCATTTTATTCATTTGTGACAGCTGACCTGTAGTGTTGCGATGTCCCATGCCATGACACTTCCCTCTGCACTGCAGGAGTACGCCACCTTCTGGCTGAAGAGGAAATGAGCACTTTAAATATGAAGGCAGAAGCTGATCTCTCCTTAGCCCGATGACTACAATACAGTATATATCAATATTTACAATCATCCAGTCATATTATATTTCAATTGTGATTATTTGAAAGCCAGTGTTTATATTGGCTCATTACCTATATTTGTCATTGTCAAGTGCCAGTCCAGTGACCTCAGCCCTGTGTTCAGTCAACTGTCTGTTACACACCATGGCTACCATGTTGATGATGTAGATAACAGAATCCTCAGAGCCCATCCAAACTTGGTCCTTATCGACTCCCAACATGCAGTTCTGCAAATAAATGCAGATACAGAAAAACACTTGTGTGCTGTTACATAGAACAATACTTGGAATTTCTTTCTACATCGGCATAATGCATGAGGGAAAAACAGAATATCATGTACAATCCAGGGGACCGCAGGAAGTCTTTTTGTTTAGAAAATATATGGATCAACTGTGGAAGTTCTTCTGTGTGATTAATACCTATTTGGCTTAATCTGAGTTAAACACTGCAGGACAAAGCAAGGTTTGGGTTAAACAGTGTATGAAAAATACACAATTTGTCCACAAGATGGCAACATTGTCAACATTTCCTACCCCGTGTTCGGAGTGTGTGTATAAGCACTTAATTATCATGCAATATTATATTTAATAACCATGTACAAACAGAACCATTTGCAAATGAATCAGTAATGTTTCATTTTAATCAAAATTCAAGTCAAAATAATTATTCGGTTATACTTTATAATAAACTTTATAGTCACATTATTTGACTCGCAACTCTGAATATTCTGTACAGGAAGTCAAACTTCTAGCTACATTTAGTGACTTATATGTCACTTATTCGCATTAATCTGACAAAAACTAATTTTTTTTCTTTTTATAGATCCAAAAAAAAGCAGAGTTGGCTCTATTTTTTAAAAACGTGATGTAAAACTAACATTTATATTATGAAAGTGCTCAGCAATGTCAATTCTACATGACAGACATTTCAATATTCAGGCCGACAGCATGTTTGGTATATGTATTAAATCTTTTTATCTTTATGTGCAGCTGAAATGATGAGTGTGCAGCGAGTTATTCCATTACCAGTCGTGCATTCCCCACGTGACAAGTGTTCGTGAGGGACCAGCTGGAGGCATCAAACACCATCACCTTACCTCCACCCACAGACACCCAGAGCTGACCTGCAAAAACACACGCACATGCAGCGCGCACACACACACACACACACACACACACACACACTTTATCAGTTATTTCTCAATACCTTATCACAAACCCAAGTGCCAGTGTTTACTCTTCTAAGTCAAGAAAAATGTCTTTATCATCCAACAGCTTTAGTAGGGAAAAATTTTGAGTTCAGAACTATTTTTCCCCCGCCGAACCCCACCCAGACTTATGCTAACGGTCAATTGCTTCCATGGCTGCTCCACATACACACACACACACACACACACAGTGGGTAGCAGAGGAGGAGGAGATAGCTGGTGAGTAATCTGGATGTAAAAAGTGAGAGAAATACAGAGCAGAGGGAATGTAGGGGAGGAGAAAACAGGCGGTAAGCCAGGAATTCCGTGACCTAAATTCAAACCAGAGTCAGAGGGATCTGAATAAAGCGGACTGTTCTTTCCACCAACAGAAATCCCAGAGAGCTGAATGTCACAGTGGACAGTGTGTGAGTACCCGTGAATGTGTTGGTGCTCGAGGTCAGTCTGCCACCAGCCGGGCATTTAAGTGGGCCCAGATGGTCCCACACGCTGAAGGCCATGATTTTATAGTTCTGTTTGCACTGATCGCTCTCAGACTTCCTGCCATTTTGTCTGCCCCCTATAATAATCTCAATGCTCTACGCACAAAAGCTGACCAACTTTGATGTTAGTGAGGCTGAATGCTGTGATGCTTCCTGCTGCAATGACACTGTATATTATTAACAGTGTCATTTAAAGTTGTGCTACAAATTTTAGCATACGATTACACCCAGAAATAGTTGGACAATAAGTTCTCATCATTTTTTTAAACAGACAGTTTTTTTGTTTTTTTTAACTTTGATTTACTTTTGCTTTTATTTTCAGAGGCCTGACTATTGCATTTTTTACAACGGAAGTAGAGCATTGTGACAGAGCATTGTGGGTATTCTTATTTGTAAAGCAAGAATTGAAACAAAAGCACAAACACAGTTGAGTAGGTCAACAAATTCAGCAAGTTTCTCTTACTAAAGAAATAAACCATTACTCTGGGTCATTTGCTGTTGTTTTCTACTAAAGGAGACCAGAGGAAGTGACGCATCGTTGAGAAACTTTATGGTGCAGCTTTATGACAAGTCTTTTATGTTCAGACAATAGAGACAGAGGTGGTAATGCAGCAATGTTGGCCTCATTTGTCAAAGAGAAAAAGAAACTGGTCTGTAAATGAACGAGAAATCTGACACCGAGATGATTGGTTACGGAATAAAGAGTGACATTTGTGAGTACCTGGTGTGTACAGAAGCACGTCTACAGCCTGAGGTGCAGGGAGTTCTATTGAGGGGTTAATTTTGTGTTTCAGCGTCTCTGAGGTTGTCCTGGGAACCATCATTGGCACTAGAGACACACAAACAACAGTCAAAGAGCCATAACTACCCTTGCACAGGTACCAACGGCACCAAGCCTCACCAGTAATAAAAATATTGTGCCCAGGGCTTATACAGGAAAAAAAAAAAAAAAACAAGTTTTACTATAACTGAGGATCTTAACTATTATAACTCATTAACCTCAGTGGCCTACAACAATCATGGTGTGCATTCAGGAAGTGTAATATGTGATGGCAAAAAGCTAGCGTATAATTTTGCTTAAACTAAACAAATAAATCTTATGGCCTCCTCTACCCTCCATTTTGATCCGGTCGAAGTGTGCCAGCTTGGATGCGGCGTAGATGGCTTTACTGCTCTGAAGGCTGCCCACGACTGCATCCATTAACAAAGCATTGGTCAGAGCCTGCTGCATGTACTGAGGGTCCTGGAAACAAATGTACGGTTATAATCACATCTGGATTTTATCAGGAAAAAAAAAAACATAAAACACAAAATTAGTTTTTAAATGTAGTTATATGAGTAAACATCTATATACGAGTACTGAGTACTTATATATGAGGGCTGAATATATGAAGTATTCAGAGCCACATTCATTCACTTATTTCTTTATAAATAAGAAAAAAAAACTCGTAATGGCTAGTAATGTTACAGTTACATACTCAAGTTTCACAAAGGAAAGTATCTGGTTTTGTTCAAGTTCATGTGTATTTATTCTCTTGTAGCCTTGTGGAATTTCAGCCACACCTACAAAAGTCACTGAAGCTCATAATGTCTAGTGTGTCTTCACAATCAGACACGTATTCAATAGCTAAAGGAACCTTACAAGTGCATAAGTAAGAGAATAATAATGTATATTTATGTACGATCAGCTCTCTTGCATGTGTAGAATGTGCTCACATCCTCACAGCGTTTCTCTCTGGTTACAGCAATATCACCTTATGCTGGTCAGCCAGGCTGCGGCCAGCCCACATCTCTTTGACCATCAGGTGCCATAGATCAGTCTCAGTCTTCAGATTAGCTTCGAAGGCGTCCTTTCTGCCATGAACTCGCAGCTTCAGACTGGGGATTCGCAGGAGCAAGAAGGGAGCTGAAGACACCTTCACCTCCTGTAAAGAAGAAAAGGGTGGCTTATCACTCGACAGTGCCAAAACAAACTTTCAATCCCCGACTGGAAATGTTTTCTTTTAAAATGCTCTCAGATCTTTATCTGACCTCCAAATCTCTGTACTGCGCCACCTCCACGTATCCAGGTCGGCCATCGGTCAGCAGGAAGAGCCGCCGCTGAGTCATGGCGATTTTCCCCACGCCACGACTCGTCTTGACTGAGGAGGACAGCTTGAAAACACACTCGCTGGGCTCGATGTGCTCCAGGACAGATGCTGGCAGGCACACCTGAAAATCACAGAGAAATAAGTCAGCTGATTTTAGCCAGGAATGAAGAGAAAATGTGGTGTATTTGAGTTACTCACAGCTTTACAAAGTCCTAACGTAAGCACCATGTTGCCTTAAAACATTAACTTGACTAATATAAGATTTGCACTCCAGCAAGAAGAGCTCAAAAAAGCTTATCACTTCAATTATGATCAGCTGACATACATGAACTGTTCATTTTTCATCTATATTTCACACGTCCTTTGTGTACGTGGACAAAATTATTGTGCAGAATGGAAGCTGGACCTTATGAACAACACTAACACACACACCTCCTGTGCTTCTGCCTCGGTCTCCTTCCAGATGGTGTAGAAGTCTTTGAACAAATCTGGCCCCACCTGCTTCTGATGACCTGAGATAAGTGGAAGGAAACATTCACCACCATGATTATGAGCGGGCACTGGCGTGATCCGTGCCCCTCAATGTATGCATCTAAAGTTTTTTATTAGTTACCCTCAAGTGTTTGCCTGACGGAGCATGAAAAGGAGGGAGGATAAAGTAAAAAAAGAATGAGCGATTATATCTTATTGTGTCTTTTTTTAGTACCACAATGCTAACCCCTTAAATACTCAATTTGCCATCTCCCGACAGAAATGTTCTCAAGAAAGGATTCGACATTTCTGTGGTTAAGTGGAAATGTTCTAGTTTCCCAGCCTGGTTCGCAACAGAGAGGAAAACTTAATGTTTGTTCAGTACACCCAGCAGGATGTCGCTGCTTCCTACTAGGCCATTAACAGTTAGAAACAACCAACTCTCACCCAATCCTAAGAAAAGATTTCCCCCATGCAGTGTTTGTTCCTTTCAATTTCTTCAATTCTAGTTTACTGTAAAAGGTCAAGTATGGTTATGGTGCTCATTTTTAACCAGAGTTTTTGGTTGACTATTTAATAACATTTAAATACAACTAAAAATGGTTCCCAAGAATATATTTTGTTTGATTATGTAGTTTTTATTATAAACTGTTAAATAAAGAGTTAAAATGAAGTTTTCACCAACACTGTGTGACAAACTTCCCTTCTTCAAGAAAATGCGAGGTAATTATTAATCCAAAAAACAAATGTTTGCCTGGAAAAAGGAAAGAGGAGGGGTAGGAACAACCCACTGAATGGCTTACCCACAGTTAGAGCATCAAACAGCCTGTGTATGGTTCCTTGGTCTTTTACGATGCCACACTCCTGGATGCACTTCACAAAGTCCTCCAGCTGCATGTACGTCTTTGGGAGTTGGAAGCGCTTTACAGCACAGTCATCGTGTCCTTTCCCAAAGCGGCACTGTTCCCGCTCCTGGTCCCTCTTCACCCGACTGATGAGCCGTTTCAACTCTGGCCGTCTGTCCGCCTGTGGAGAGTTTATCAACCCCAACTCAACACGATTAATATGGATTCTGTGCCACAATTAGAAGGGTAAAATACAATTTAACTGCGTGATTTAACTGAAGAGCATCCAGAAATGATTGGCTTTCACTATTAACTAACCTGTAACCTTTCTGCCTCGGTCAGAGAGTCAACCAATGACTTGACCATCTGCAGAGGGAATATATCAGAGTCAGTCTTATAAAGACTCTGAAAATCCTCCAGTGCATCCACACGCCGGTTGGAAACTATGTTCACCAAACCACGAAGGTAATGGTACCTTATACAAACAGACAATTACACAGTTTGGTCATCAGGATGTTTTAAAGGCAGTTTATTTCCTGTTTCTTGCTGTGTAGTACCTGGCCAGCAGTGCAGACTCTTCAGGTGGTGTGCTATTAATAGCTTTTCCCAGGAATGCAACCATATCAGAGTAATAGTTCTGGACGTAATGATAGGCTAATGGAGGAGGGAACTCTGGGAGGCGGAAAACCTTTATGGGTTTCTGAGGAAACTTCAGCCCTGGAAAGTGATAGATGAAATTTATAAAAATGACTTTGTAATCACTTCCAGGTCGCTGCCCCAGCACTGACCGATATCAGGACTCATCTTCCGCAGAGAAGCTGTTTTGTAAGAGATAACGGCTGTCATGGTATCATTGACAGGCTGCTCCAGGTTAGGCAAGCTGGCTCCCAGCCTCTTGCTCAGCCTGTCACTGGGACTGGTGTAGCTTCTGTAACCAGTCTTAGACCACTCATTTATGAGAGGACGTCGAGGAGACTCAGTCATGGCGCGGTTTCTGGAAAAGACAAAGCCCAGGCACCTAGAATCACTATTTACAGTAGTAAATACTATTACTAGCTTAAAGTGAAAATTCACCACAAAATGTGAATTCAAAGGGCTCAAATATTTACCAAAGAAAGTGAAAATAAGTTCCAGTTTAATCTTTAATTTACTCAAATCCACTGTATAGAAATGGAGAAATCAACAATCATTTCTATACTCTGAGAAATAGTACAAGCAACAAGCCCATTAAAATAAACCTGACTGTCCATTTTGTTACACTGTTGAACTAGTACTATTTCATTTGGAATGCACTTTGACTCTCTGGCTTTATGACATCACACCTGTGCACGTGGTCTCTCGTGTTCTGCTCCATGCGACTGAAGGCATCCCACTTCCTGTTCAGCCTGTCTCGCAAGAAAGAGTGGAATATGTGTGTGTCTAACACCTGCGGAAGACAGCAACAATGACAAACATGCAGCAGAGACAACCAAAGGCTTTCAGCGTGCTTCTGCGTCTGTCTCTATGAATGTGAGCGTACTTTCTTGTAAAACAGCTGGTCTGCTGGCTCCCTGGTCCTCAGGAACTCTTCACTGTTAAAAACTCGGTGTTCGTGGTTGAGAAAGTCTTGGACACCTCTAAAAGTGATGACAAACAGGAGGCCATAAAAGAAATAGAAAATATTAATGTCGGTCCAATTTGCGGAAACGTGCGTCATAATCACGGGATAAGTTAGCTAGTGATTACGAGATCAGCAAGTGCCACTACTACTTTGCACTGCAGTCAATGAGCCGCCTCTCGCGGTTGCTCAAATCAGTCTCTCTTTATTTTTCCGTGCACAATTTAACTTGGCTGCACAATCGTAGCTTTGAGGCATCAACGGAGCTGAGCAGAGAGTAATGCAGGAAGCTTGCTGTGCAAATGGCATTCTTTAATTTAGTACTTTAACAGAATTATCAAAAGGGACTGGTTTAGTTGTATTCGAACTTGGTTGGTTACTGTCCCAAGTAGTAGCCAGTATTTTTAACGTATCCTCTTTGAGTAATACCTCCTTGAACTATCTGACAACAAAGATATATTCTATTTATATCATTTCTACACAACCATCTTACCTGAAGGTATTGACCACAAGCTCCAGCATGATGTTCTGGATCTGTCTGTTCAGGGACGCCTGCCAGTTCCTGCGCTGGGATCGCAGCACATTTACATCAGTCCCAGCGCCAAGGTGACACAGCTCCAAGTCATAATGGAGCTGGAGACACTCTGCCCTGCACACACAGACACCAAATATGCAACATCCTGAAATCACACAAATGTACCACACTTCACACTCTTTAATGAATAGGCCATGCTCTATTTTTAAATTTTAATCAGCTCTAATTTCTGAAGAAGGCTCATTTTATCTCCATGTTTCTGATGCCAAAATAATTTAAGTTACATGAATATATATATATAGGGTAGAGTTGGGAGTTTCTACCGTGACATGAAGCTCTCAGCGGCAGTCAGAGGGATGGCTGGGACGTCAGCTGTTTCAGAACATGACGACTGAATGATACCCTCATCGATGTTTACCAGGAGAAGCTCCTCTGTCTCCTACACACAAACACATAATTACACTAGTACAGCAATGCTCATTTATGACAGCCTGTCTGTAATAAATTGCTGTGTTACATGAGCAGCCACTGACAGTTAACAATTACTGTCAACGTTACATGGATAGTTAAAGTGCAGATTCTGACATATGTTGTACACTTCAAACATCTTTTACTTGCCCTAAAATTCCTGCTCAATAAATTGAGCCAGTCGTAATTATGTATATTGTATAATTGTATATTTATATATAATTATACCTCCAAAGTGTAAGGTTATGTGCATATAACAAAGTCTGCAATCATCCAACACTGCTGTCGTCATCATGAAGAAGAAAGAGGATGATCTGCTAAATAGGTCGAGATGGGCAATATATGTACTTACTGCAGCAACCTCTTCAAAGTGGCTGATGTGACAGCCCATCAGGAAGGCCGTAGGAGCCATGAGAAAGTCAAGCATCCCTCTGGCCAAGACAGGGACGTATGGCTGCTGCCACGACAGGGGCTGAAAAAGGCGTCATACGACAGGCTTAATGGCAAATCAGAAGACAGGAACTGTAACAGGATTGAGTGTAAGATAGGCACCTGCAGGTAGAGCAGCAAGCTCTCAGCCACAAGAGTGAGTTTGGCCCAGTCAGAGGAGAAGAACACCAACCTCTGCTCTTGAAGGAGGCAGGATAGCACCTGAGGAGAGGACAGTCTTTGGTTCCTGCCAAATTTCTGACTTGTGTGATCATATGATGTGTTACCTGTAGCAGCGACATATGGCTAAAACAGAGGAAAGGCAAATGCAGGTCGAGGTCAATAACAGGCCCGTCCTGATCCTCCCTTGATGGAAGAACCACTTGAAGAGGACGAAGGTTGAAACTCTTCAACACAGAAACACCAGCTATTTTAAAGCTGAACGTAAAACAAAGAAAACAAAGGAAAGAGTATTTTCTCACCACATGTAGCTGTCCAGGAGGTGGTAAAGGCACCAGGGACAGCTTGGCTGAAAATTCCTTTATTATCTCCTCAAAGTCAGATTGCCTTGAAGGCCGCAACTGGGCCAGGAGACTGACAGGGTAAAATCAGGGGTAGGCACATTTCATCAGGGTTATTATCACTTAAACCAGTGGTCATCAACCCAGTCCTACAAGGACCGCAATCCAGCCGGGTTTTCTGTCTTACCAGGTAGACACCTGCTTTCATCTGGGATCCCAGTTTTCTATGTAAGAGCAGTTGTCTGTCTGGTAGGACAGAAAACCCGGCTGGATTATGGGCCTGGTAGTACTGGGTTTATGACCTTTGACATAAACCAATGCCATTGATTTAATAGAGATGCCTACCATGATAAACAGTCCTTTAGAGCATTGTAGTAAGGGAATTTGGAGATAATGCACACAGCAAACGGGGTAAAGAGACGAGACTTTGATGAATTCCACCTGAGTCCATTCTGGAGAGCACCATCCTGATAGGACTGACAGGGCAGGCAGACAATGAGAAACAAATGAACTCGGGTGCCGTTTGGGTGACGGCAAGTGTTGTACCTGTACAGTCCTATGGTACTGGACGACAACTCCGTGGGTCCGGTTCCCAAAAAGGTCAGTGAAAACGAGGAAATGATAACTGTCTTCTCTCTGCTCATTGGCCAAGTGAAGGCCACCTAACCAGCAGAGAAACCAACATGCTTCAAGTCATACCAGCATGCAGCACCAACATGTAGTGTAACGCTCAGAGCTTCAACATTAGCTGGAATAATGACAGTATTATATTTGTTTAACAGTTAGTATACCAGGGAAACAGAGCTGCGGCAAGGCGATTAGGTCCAGATCCTTTGGAACACTGATGTCCTCTGTCACCGAGGACGCTTCTGCACGACTGCCTTCTCCGTTAGACAAGACTTCTGCCGTTCTGTCTCGTCTTTTCTGCAAGCATTTATTGGATTTATCTGAGCGCCATTTGTGAGGACACCTGCTAAATCTGATCTCAAATGTTCAACTGCTGAGCCAGGTGATAACAGATAAACAAAGACAGGCAGCTGCCGGATCTCGGAACTGTGAACTGGTATTCAGATGATTTTAGTTTACCTTCTTGATGAAGCTTCTCCGTCTCTGAACACGACTGAAAGCAGGACCAACTGACTGGTTGGAGTTGATCTCCTTGGAAACAAAGGGTGGGGCATGGACCTGCAGGACCTCAGCTTCCAGTAGGGAGAGGTCATTTAACTTACTCTGCTGATGGAGCTGTACAATATGAGAATATAAGATTACACAATAAATTTGTCGTTATGTTAACAGCTAACATTAAGTCTGGATATTCCACTGAGGTGAACCTTGGTTTTATTTAATAATGTTGCCATGCTGTAATATGCATATGAAAATATAAGTACTTGGTATACATCTCGAAGCTTATCACTGGAGGCTCCCACCACCACACATGCCTCCAGCAGTCCAGACGGGAGCTCTGCCATTATAGCCTCTGCCAGAAATACATAAACACATATTAATATCCGTCTTGGCAAAACTGATGATATTTATGACAACAAAGAGTGAAAAGGCTTAGATGATGTTTATCAGATGCTTGAAAAATGATTCCCAAACCAGACTTTGGCTAACGTCACAAAAGCAGAGTCCGAGAAATCTGATCCATTTATAATTTGAGATAAATTACTACAGAGAGGATCTTGGGTCAGTCTGAAAGCATTCAGATCACAGTTGACAGCTACATAGACTAAGCTCTTCTTCTTCTACGTCCTCATGTGTGCTGACACAGAGACGTTCAGGAAATCTTACTAACACCAACACATGCACATGACTTTTTCATAAAATAGAAAACACAAGTTTAAAGAAACAACTAAACAAAAGCCATCTTGTATCATTCTTGTCTTTATTGTTGAGAGCTGATCATGCATACCATTCAACCAATGTATGCATTACTTTCACATATTTTCTGTTAGAAATCCTTTTTGCTCACTTGCTGTTTTTTTTTCCAACACGTATATCATTTTGTTTGTAAACTGGCGACAAGGAGAACAACACGTTGCTCATTGGTTAAAGTAGGTTTACATTAGAGTCACCATAATCCAGAGGAGAGAATCAATCAATCCATCCATCATCTATCTGGGTCAGGCAGAAGAATAAACATCTGACTTTCATTAGCTGCAGCTTGGTTCTGAAGCCGGGGAGAGCACTGCACTTTAACTGACCTGTTCTTGTCTTTTACACACACATGCATATGTTCATGTTCATACCTCTGTGTGAGCATGCTCATTGCTCACAGTGCTCTCAGTCCCTTTTCCCTGATGCTAATCGCCACAGTTAAATACCTGAAACAACTCTAACCCCATCCTTGACCTAAACTCAATCCTAATTTTACCTTCAAAGTCTCAACCCTCAGTCAGACCATTGGAGCTGTGAGGACCAGAAAAAAAAAAAAAAAATCACTTCTTTTTTTTTCTGGTAAAATGTGTATTCTCGTACTTGACCACATTTTAATGACATAGCAGTTTAGGAACTTTAACATACAGGTTTGTAATCATACATTTCAGACAGACAGCTGCTTTGATGTAATGCACAAGTTTTTCAGATTGTAGGATATCTTTACAAATGGTTAAAGCAATAACATGGCAACAAACTGAGGAATTTCATACTGCAGCATGAATTCTTTGCCCCAGAATTTTTTTTAATAAAAGAGGACATAACTCATGTACAGCATGGTACTTGTATATATGTTATTTGTGTATACAGCATTTGCCATATTTCTTATTTTTTCTAAAGACTTTCTAGTATTTATTTCTTAACGTATGCTGCTGCTGGAACACTGCAACTTCCCCACTGTGGGATAATTAAACATATTCTTATTCTTAGTTATTATCTTTAAACTGGTCCATTTTATGGAAAGTGCATTTGCATCTGATTTTAAATAACTAAGACTATGAAAGACTCTCAAGTGTTCTGTTCTGATACTCAGGAAGAGGAAAGCTCTTCAAATGAGTCAAACCTCCCTGTGGGACCAGTCAACGTGGGGCTGGCTCTTTTGGGGGTAAAAAAAAAAAAAAAATCTTAAGTCACTTCATGAGCCTCGTTTAGGGTTTACTGCAGTTAAGATATTCATAGCCAAGGTAGTAAATGTAACATTTTACATTTACATAATCACAAAACTAAAAAGCTGACTTGTGAGCTGTCGAGCGACATTCTTGACTGGTTGAAATTCAAATCAAACACTGACCTTAAATTACTCGATCATGTCCACTGATTACATCGCTCTGAAGGTAGTTACCTCGCTCCTGCTAGTTCTTGGGATGTCGACATAGCCGTCAATGAGTTTCAAAGTTGACTTTAACTAATTTTACAGTAAACCGTGATTCACGTAGTTTGTAATAGACAAGCACGCAGAGTGGTTAACCGCTGTACTGTCAAACCAAGTTTAGGCGGACTTCCGGTGCGCCATAATTCAAAATAAAAGCATCTATGGCACAGGTGAAACGATTGTATAAAAAGAGCAATATCGCCACCTTGTGGACATTCACAGTTTCGTAAAGACCGTAATACACTGACAAAATTATTTAGCTAATACATTTAATGGCTTTGCTACCATTATTATTATTATTATTATTATTATTATTATTATTATTATTATTATTATTATTATTATTAGTAGTAGTAGTAGTAGTAGTAGTGATAATAATAATAAAAATAGGGGCGTCACTACCGTCATCAACCACCACCCACATGAACACCGGATGGCGCTATCACACCTGAGCAGAAAAATGAGAAATTCCTATAGCATATAAAAGTAAAACATATCGATAAGAAATTGTTTCTTTTGGGTAAAACTACTTGCTAAATAAATTTTTTAAAATAATATTGTTTACATTGTCAAGAAGGGTTGAGCTCTCCCCTCCTTACAACAGTACCGTAGTCCCACAAAGCTTAATTTACGTTAAAAAATAAAATCTCAATTTAAATTGTACATATCAAGCAGATTCTGGCAAATAAAGCTTTTTTTTTGTTTTTAACTCTGACTATCTCTAAAATAATATAGAAATCAGCAATGATATAAAACAGTATTTATCACAAAAAGTTAAATAAAGCATTGGGGTACAGTTCCTTGCAAACATTACTTAGTTTCTGTTTTATTTCATAGCTAATTTGGTTATTTGAAATGCACAATGTAGGCCAAGTACCATAGACAGGGCATGTGTACTTGCTTCCTTGATGATGGCGTCAGCGGAGTCTCCTCTCAAGGAGTAGTTCCCCCTCCTCCCTCCTGTCGTTCCCTGCAGCGGCCATATTGGAATGTTGGATGTGGAGAGGGGAAGCAGGAACAGGCGACGAGAGCAGCGGAGAGAGGGGACTCGGACAGGAACGAGGAAAAAAAACACACCAACTTTAACTTCGCCTTCATTTACCACAGAAATAAAGGATTATTTACAGGCCAACAACAACGTGTCCTGCCGGGAAAGTCAACACAACTTCTTCAGCTGACTTGTGGAACAAGTCAATGTAAGTGATGATGCGTTAACGGTACTGTTTTAAAAGCTAAAGAAAAGTATAGTATGCGGGTGGCTTATCATTTGACCTGGCTGGCGCTAGCAGTTTCCTCTCACAGTCTTTAGTCATTGAAATATTTTTCTTTCTTTGTTATACTTTTAAAATACGTGATACATCAGTTCTTATACCGTCATTATAAGTTTGCACGTCAATTGAACAGCTTGAAAACTTAAATGACCCACTGTTTGGAAGTCGTCACAGTCACATGGAGTGTATGAGGGTGAGGTTATATTAAACTTTACAGTAAATACATTTACCGGATTAACCTACTTTCAGTTTGTAATCTTTGCATCAGGTTTGTTGGCCGTATTCGTGCTTGTGTACTTACCTTGATTTGCTTCTGGGTCAAATCGAATTTACTGAGCTCTTGGTTTCTATTTTTATAGATAAAATGTGTGTGTTTTCTCCAACTGAATCTATTTACTTTTGGTCGTTGGTGAGTAAAAAATCACTAGTTATTTCTTAAACAGTTGAGAATGTTTTTATCTCATTCCTTTTTTAAAAAATAAAAATAATCCAGCATATTACTTGAATATCACATTTTGAGGGGATCCATTTCTTGTGATTTAGTAATATGGTTGTGCAAATTAGATTTCTCCTCATTGTACTGACCTATAACTAGTTTAGATGTCATTTATTAGAGGTGAGGCATTTAACATGTCTGTCATAATTACGGTCAAATGATTGCCACCTTCACCATTCATACTGCATGCAGAGTGAAAGACCTTGTTTTAAGAAAAAAAATCCACATTGACTCAAGTATATATATTAAAATTTAAACATGTATGTGCTTTATAAAGCAGGAGATATTGCTTCCACTGCACCACTTGAAAGGTTGATAAAGTATATCTCTACTTTATATTCCAGATACAAGAAAATGCTAATGACTTGCAGTATCCCAAGGCCAGTCAGGCTCAAGAGAGCAGATTTAGAAGTGATGCTCTGCACATTAAAGCAGCAGCTAGACCTTTTCGTACCAGTGCGATCCATAACAGCAGATGCAGGGAAAAGGCAAATCTTCTTTCCTGATGTTCATGTTTCTGGGGTTTGATTTGGGTGTTGAAAGTGCAGTGTAAGTGTTAAGTTATATAAACTTTTCTTCCCTGTGTATAATTGTAAGATAAATGTTTGTAGCGCGATGAAGTGCTGTAGACACCATTCCTGCAACGCAGCAAGCCGGAGTGTTGATGCTTTATTCTGTATATTACTTTTGTTGAAAGAAAGCCACAGTCTAACATTTAAAGGACATTTTTTTTTTTTTTCTAAATTTACAAACTCAGCCCACACTGCTAATTAGGGGATCCACTTGATAAGCATGTATTTAGTTGCTCCTCTGGTTGCATCCATTCAGTTCAGTTACTGTGACCAAGTGCTACACCACAGAACTTTGATGTAAATATGGACGTTGACTACCAGCAGTGGTTATTTTGCCTTGTCACACAAATGATGAGTGTGAGAGTGCACGGCCGTTTGTGCCTGTTGTCTGGGAGTGTGTGAGTGTGTGTAAATCGCAGAGCAGCGCAAGAGGCCTGTATTTATAGAAACACTTGAGTACAGTATAGATATCTTATGGGACTACTTGATTACCTTGCAGAGGACTCCACTGCTCATGTTCTCTTTTCCTTAATAAACTTTTGCGGTTTTATTAAAGTTTTTTGTTGTTGTTGTTGCTGTCATCTACTGTGTAATCTTTGCAAACTTGTCAAAAACAGGTCAGAGATGTAGAAGCGTCGGAGGACAAGCTGCTTGTCAGCAGGTCACGGTGAAGTCGTGTGGTTCTGGTTGTGGCAGCGTCACTGCAAATACTTTATATGTGGAGGTATGTCGAGGTCCTGACTCCAGCTGAATACCAGTATGTGTGCCCCTAATGTGTATCACGAGGCATTTGCGATACCTCATTAAGTGGGCATTGTGGGATAGAATGTCTCTAATTTTTAGTTGGAATATTTTTAAAATAAGTCATTGTGAACATCAGTTCTGGAGGAAGTTTTTTTTAATGGCAAATTATTACTGAGACTCTAACTATTATATACAGTACATACTTGCAATCATGGTCTTTTTTCTAATTTCTATGTGCAAAGAATTCCCTCAGGAATATGGAAAAAACATGAATAAACATGAACTGAGCCAATGGCGTGTTTAGATTTGCACTCGCAAACTTTATTTGCGAGTATGTGTGCTGGCTCTATAAATTGAGCTTCTATTCTATCTTCCATGGGACTTACTCCCCTGCATCCTGCTCCTCCATGTGGTTTCAGCTGTGAAGGAAAAGAAGTGTGTGTGTGTGTGTTGCGGAGGCCATTCCTTTTGTTTCTGGATTCTTTTTGCTTCTATTTTTTTAAGGATTTTTTTTTACGTAAAGTCATTTGCAGCCCCTTACCTTGGTATTATATGTCACATCTAAATACTTAACCTTATATTCTTGCCCTTAAACCAAGTCGTATTCATCAAACAACTATTTGAAGATGTGAGGACCAGCTACACTATCCTTACTTCCCCCAAAATGTCCTTCACTTTGCTAGTGCACTGTGCAGCATGCACGCAAACACACACATGCTGTATATCCTACAACACGCTGCGTCCCTCAGGAGAAGGATAGGAAATGCCTTCTTCCTCCCAGCAGAAGATGCAATCCTTTCTTTGTGTGTTTAAGTGTGCATGTTTATGTGATCCTGGACATAATGGCTGCCTTTACTGGTGACAACATGACTAAACATTGTTTAGTTGCACAGCAACACCTCCTTTTTTGATTGCAATTTAATGATGGATGACTGAAGTAAAACTGCATTGTGAACACTATCATTCAGATACTTTCTGACCACTTTTCATTTTATTTTATTTTTTAGGCAATGATTTTCATTTAAATCAAGTCAATTTATGTTTTCATTTGGTTTTTAAAGTCCAGAGAAGAGCAGTTTTAATCTCTGATTATTACACATAAGCTTCCCTGCAGTGGTTTTGTGTGTGTGTGTGTGTGTGTGTGTGTGTGTGTGTGTGTGTGTGTGTGTGCTTGTCATGTTTGAGCCGATAGTGTAATTATTTTGCAGTGAGTCAGAGACGCAGAGAGAAAGAGCCACTTGTTTGGGTTTGGTCATATAGAGACAAAATGAGGCGGGAGGAAGAGTGAGTTGGGTGGAGGAGAGAGATGAAGCAATACAACGCTGATTGAAAGAGAAAGGTTCACAATACGTTTCTATATTTTTAAGTGCGTCATGTGTGTATTCAGACTGCTCTGTGTGTTTTACTTCAAAATGCTCTATCACCTTATTCATTACGTGAACTTTAGATATAAAGAATGACTGTGTTTGGCCCAAAACTTGAGTTGATGTTTCACCAGGTGCCTCATTGCTCAAAGCTGCTGCACCAAATGGGATGCAACCTGCCTGTTTCCAATTTCCTAGGAATGAAGTGTCAGTCAGTCTGCACAGATTCCACTCCTGACCTTGTAAATATGAAGCTGCTGTTAGAAGCCCTTTGTGTGAAGATCCAGTCTGAAAACTTCACTTAGATCCGTACTCAGCAGCTTCTAGTTTTGTTTCTTTTTGTCAACCCTGAAAACAGAGACATTTAAACAGAAAGTAGAACTTGCACAATTGAGCACACAGTCATGGCAGGCTACAAAGAAGCAACCACACACACACAAGTGGTTATAGTTGTGTCATCACACACATATTCAGACTTGTGCACTTCCATAAACGAGTGCAGATGTGGGTCAGATGTGGTCAAGATGTCATGCTGTGTGTCAGTGTGTCTGCCTCTGTGATTAGTCACCAACACACTCGCATATTACAAAGGTTTTTTCAATTACAGTCTTGCGGTTGTCTGTCTCTCTGCCTCCTGTGTGTGTGTGTGTGTGTGTGTGTGTGTGTGTGTGTGTGTGTGTGTTTTTAAATAAAGTTTATTTACTAGTTTTTGATGCGTTGCCACTAGAGGGCAATGCCAAGACATGACAGCAATGAAGGGGGGACAGGGCTCAGACCCAGCTTCTGCGCCCTGATGAGAATCAAAGTGTACCAGCGGCTGTGTGTGAGTGACATTTTGGCCTACTAATCCACTGGCCCATTAATCTGCTTTGCTCTCATCTTGTCTCTCTAATGTTTGTTTGCGTGTGTGTGTGTGTGTGTGTGTGAGGTCCGTCTCGCCACATTCATGCTTTGCATTGAGTGTTGGTGTATTTAAACCATGGGTGAAACCGGCAAGTTTATGCTCCTTTGGTGACTAAAGCGCTAGGGTTAGGGAACTGTTCTCTCTCCAGCTGAGTAAACAATCTTGTTAGAGAATATGAATGAAATGAGTTTGGGCTGATTTGGGGTTAGCATCTCCGTGTCTACATGTGATTTGATTTACAGTGGATTAAGTGTGCGCCCCTTTGAGAAAGTCATTAGAGTGATGGATGGTTACTCCTGTGCATATTTTCAGTTTTTGTTTTGAAGATGGATGATTGCCTCAGGACAAAGTTGACTGGGCTTTCTTGATGATGACTAATTGATTAGCTCTTCTGGGTTGAATTTGTGTCAGGAGCAGCCAAAGGCAACTCAGCACTCCTTCCCTACTTCTCCTCCTCCTCTTTGCTGTCTCTGCTCATTTTCTCCATTTTAATTGCTAGCTATGTTTGAGCACATTTCCCTCTGCTTTTTCCTCTTTATGAAGTTGCTTAACCCCCTAACCCCCTAAAAATTTTGATTCGTCTTTCATCTTGTATTTCATGAATTCCCTCTGCTCCTTTGTACATCTGGCATGCTCCATCTTCCCTCCTGGGACACAAAAGATACCCCCCATCCCTTCCTCTTTTTTTCTCTTTCATCTTTTTCCCTCTTTTAATAGTCATAGGCTGCGTAGTACTCCTGTCCCTCCTGTCCCTCCTTCCCTCATCCCTCCCCTCCTGCTTCTGCTCTGTGTGTGTGTGTGTGTGAGTGAGTGAGAGAGAAAGAGAGAGAGTGCGAGCGAGAGAGACAGGATGGATGGGTGTTTGTGTATGTGAGTGTGGCTGTAGTAGTAGTAGGAGGAGAGTAGGTTGTAAGCTTAAGCCGACATTAGCCATCATTACTGAGTCAGCTAGCTGTCCTGCTAGCCTAACTAAAGCCTGGTATCTTTCTGTATTTTTATTTATTTGTTTTTTTCAATTAATCAGTCAAAGTCTCTTCTCTTCTCTTCTCTTCTCTTCTCTTCTCTTCTCTTCTCTTCTCTTCTCTTCTCTTCTCTTCTCCTCTCTTAAATGGAAGGACTGTACCATGGTAAGAAATTCTGTGTGTAATTTTCTGTGTGTGTGTGTGTGTGTGTGTGTCTGTGTGTGTGTGTGTGTGCGGTTTTATGTGTGTCATGTGTTCCACTAATGTTTAGTGGAACTGAAAACTATATGTGTGTCTAACTGCAGTATAGGAATAAGGTGCCATTACTGTGAAATGTAATTTATAGTCAATATATAAATATACATTTATTATATAAATCATAATAATTTCCTTTCAACTTTTCAATTTGTCTCCTTTCCCAAGTGAAACTTTACTTTGGTTTACTTTCAGTTTTTACTTTTTTAATCTTTCATATTCTAGTCAGGTTGTGATGCTCTTATGAGTAATTATTTGATAAATCAAACAACAGTGACAGATTTTGTGCGTTTTGTGTGTGTGTTTTGTGTGTGCATGTGCGTGTGTAGGAGGCTGTGCAGAGATAGGATTTAGAATTGGATTTATGTGTGGGAGGATGCAGTGTGTGTGTGGGGTGATAAAGTCAAATTATTGGATTTTGCATACATGTGTGTACCATTGTGCATGTGTGTAGTTCCCTCGTGGCTTGAAGTGTAGGTGTAGCCATGAGTTTTGTTTTTTTTTTTTAGGTTTTGTTCGTGTGTGCACAAATGCATGGAGTAACATCCCCTGCAGTGTTTTGTTTCTAGGTTATATCATTTATATTTCAGTATATTTTAATGTATCCATTTTGATTCATAATTAATAGAATTTTCTGAAACATACTTGAGAGCACGCACACATAGACACACCCAACTTAACATATTATACAAAACATGTTCTAAGCACATTTGAATAGGTTGGGTTTTATTTTCTTTATTTGTTTTCTTTAAACAAGACAAAAGTAATCTTATGCAAGAAGATACAAAGATTTGCTTGAACCCACAACACAACGGACAACCAAATTTGACTCTGTTCTGTTTAATCATCATGAATCAGTGGACTTATACATGGTGTCTGGGCTGAGTGTGATACCTTCCAACAGTGTCCTAGTTCAGTAAATCACACATTTTTATCAGCACACTAAGGTACACACATTGGAGTGTGTGGGTCATGGTGTGTGAAGATAAATGTGGAAAACCAGCCATGCGTTTACATGACCTTATTATGCTGCATGCATGAGGGACATATCTATGCATCATCTGTGATCGTGTGTGTGTGTTTATCTGAACAACACATGATCTATCTAACTCATATTTTATGTAAACTCCACTAATGTCAGCGCTGTATTTCAGGGTTTTAAAGGGCCTTTAAAGGCCCTCACAAAGCTTGTGATTCCGTGCATCATGTTTTTGTGACTGGCAGGTGTGATTGGTGCCTCGGGGAGTGTGTTGTTGCATTGTGAGGCTGCACGCTTCAGTAACACCCCGTCGACCCCGGGGTCTTCCACATGCACACGCGCGAGAAGCATGTGCGCCTCTGCCGTCCAGCGTGAAATGTGTGTAACCATGAGACAATGAGCGGTGAGGCAGAACAGGTGACTGCTCTGATCAGGTTAACTTAGTTGGTTTTTAGAGGAGAAGTGTTTTTATCTCCTGTTGGAAACGGACCACCTGGCCCCAGTTTCTCCTTGGCTACTTTGATGGTTTGTCACTGACTGCAAACCAAAGTCTGTTATACGAATGTGTGCAAGGAAAAATACAATCAACCATCTTGCTGGTTGATTTAATCTGTCCAGATGTAGCTGTAAATTAAGAGAAGCTGCAGCTTCTTGTGATCCATCATGGTGCACACAAAACCTTTAAATGAACTAATATGCATGTCTTTGGACTAGAACTAAATCTAGGCTTTTACATGTTTACCTGGTATCCTTTGTTACTGACTGACTTTTGTGATGTAATTGTAGTTCTACTACTCTCTGTTTTCATGTTTGTAGGTGAATATAAAACATTTGCCTGCTTTCACTTGTGTTCGGCCAACCCTTACACGCTTACATCACCGGTGTTTCTCACTATAGCATTTTACACCCTGCCCTGAAGTAGGAACTACCTTTATCATCTACAGTAGAACATCTTTCCTGTGGTGGAATCATGGTAACTGGGGGATTCTCACTGTAAATAGCACATGGAACTGTAAGGCAGTTCTCTCCAGATAAAGGGCCTAAATCTAGTACAGGTTATTAATATTTATTCCTTTACTTAATTCTCTTTTTCTAACACAAACCGTGTGAACTGACATGCAAGCACTATCTGCAAGCTTCAGGCAGGGGTTATCAATAATACATTCACCATGAGTCACCTTGCTGCTCCGTCCTTTTGGCTTGTGGGTTTTGTTTTTTATTTTTTCTTTAGCATTACGTCATCTTGTTGACAGTGTGTGTGTGTGTGTGTGTGTGTGTGTGTGTGTGTGTGCATTGACATCAGAGTGTCTAAAGCACTTGGCCTCCTCCTGCATGCAGCACGTATCACTGCTCTAACTGGGTGTCAAGTTTTCAGAAAGCTTCTCCTGGGCTTCCTGTGGGAGTTCCAGAGCCTCGGCATTAATTTGGAACAGTTTACCCTACCATACAACAACAGGACTGGACTAACTACTGTATTTTGTTTCTAAACTTGTGCTTTCATTTCCACATAATAACATGCAACCATTTCTTCTGTCCTTAGATATTTCAAGGATTGCTTACTACACAGGTGAGTAATATACTCCCATCAGTTGCAAAAGCTTATTCTGCAAATTTCTTTCCCTTTTATTCTTAATGATGATGTTTCAGAGTTGCCATACACATAAATTACAATCAGCATGTCTAAACTGTTTTCTCCCTTCATATAATCAGCCATGCTTACTGACAATGCTGGCTAACAGCTGTAAGGAAACAAGAAAATAAACAATGAAACGGTCCGTATGGAAGCATTGTTGGACAGGATGTTATTTGGGATATTCCAGTGTGTATTTGTACTGTGATATTTTTAAAGTTTGGTGCCTAAATTGAATTGCAGTTTTGTTTTATTTTTTTTTTTTTGAAACTTTTGATTTGATTTTAGCAAGTGTATTACAAATTGAGATAATTGAAATTGCATTTAATACGTCGTTGAAACTAAGCTTCATCCTGTTGAACACCTGGATCAGACGCTGCAATCTTTTGTCTTTTATAAAATGTACTACTTTGACAGGCCTCCAGAAGAGCGTTTCCCATTTGCAGCAACATCCGACCATCTGACAAAAGGCTTTTGAATAGACTCCGTGTGCACACATACACACACACACGCGCGCGCGCGCACGCACAGTCGCCTCCCCCAACGACCAATGCCAGATTATCATAACAATGGTCAACGCCTGAATTAGACCACAAATTATAGGAATCCCACATGTGCACAGGCAGACATGCATTCACGCACAATTGACAATCAAAGCTGTAAAGTTGTGTGCGGCAGTATACGTGTCCGTTTGATGTATGGAGGCTGGCACCTGCTCTGCAGACCTGGGTAGCACACGTTTGCAGCTGAGCACCTGAATCAAGACGGCTGAATTTGCGAGCTACTTACAGTACTTGTCTTATTATCCAGTGTATCAATTAATCAAGAAGTTATTATTCATGACCGTAAAAATGAGTTTAGTGTAAATGTATAATTCTACAATTGTCTGTACTTTTGTGTTGAAGGCCTTTTTATTCATTGGATTTTTGTAGCACATTAGAGTTGAAGGTCAGCTTCATAAACAACATCGGAGGATTTTTCAGTGTAAGATGAACAAGATTAGCATATTAATAGTTTGTAGCTCCTCCTGCTTCTCCAGTAGCCCTGTTTCTCTCTCTCTCTCTCTTTGTCTTTCTTTTTTAATCTCGCAACACAACTTTCTCTCTGTTGAACTGCACTGTCCTCTTTTTCCTGTCATTCATGCTGAAACAATGGCCCTATGCCTCTGTCTGTCTGTCCTCCTGTTGCTGTCTACTCTTTGGACTCATTAGTTTCTCCTCCTTTTTCCTAAAAGAAGAAGGTTTTTTGTGTAGAATTCAGTAATTGTTTTTATTTCTGTCTATATCATCTGCAGCTGACTAGTTTTTGAGAAGATCAACGTTCCAAAAGTTGGATTTGGCTGTGAACTTTCGGCACACTGTTTTCACCATCATTGGGAAATTGGAATCCTCGCTTGATTCTTCCATGGTAACAGTGTAACCGTGGAGGACAGCCATGGAGCAGAAACTGGGCAAAAGGCAAACGGTGTGCGCTCATCAAAAAAAAGCCTTTCTGGAGTGAAAAAGAGAGACGGTAGCGGATAAATCGAACTTTATGTTTTTACGGATCTTTTCCGGATTTCAGCAGCTGTGGATGAGAGGAAAAACCTCTGAAAAAGGGTCTCATTGTCAGCAGGGCTGAAACGTTTTGCTCTGAGGATTACTGCTCCTGGACGGTTTCCTTCTGGAACTGTCCAAACTATTCCCAAAACTTGGAGACAAAGATTTACATAGTTTTGTTAACTGTGTGTGTGTGTTTGTGTGACAACCGTTCGCTCGAAAAACCATCGTGTGTGTGTGTGTGTGTGATGCGTGGTTGTGACAATTTGAGCTGTCTGTCTGTCCTCAGTGCAGGCAGGCACAGGGAGGGACAGACATGTGTTTCCATGGCAATGAGCAGCTGTAGCCCCTTTCGTGTGTGTTGGGACAGAGGTACGAATGACAAAAACTACTGCTCGCACACAGAAACAACTATGTGGTATTAAGCCTGTCTATAGTGAGGCATCTGACTAGCTAACGTAGGTAATGTAGCTTTGAATGTTTGCGTGTGTTGGAGTTGTAAGAGAGACGAAACAGGTTAAAATGCTGCGGGGCAAAATGGAAGCAGCACACAGACGTGAACACAAGCAGTATATGAAAAACACATGCATACTCAGAGAATGAAGGTATTTTCAGGATGAGGCTGCCATAAAATTTCAGGAAGTGTGTCAGTGTCCTGGCTCCTTCAGGAAAAGCGTCAGTCAGAGGTGTATTGTCTTTTTTGTGTTCCACAGGTGCTTACGCAGTAAGCCCCGGCCCTGACATTTCTCTCTCTCCTGCTTTATTGTTGAGTGTTTTCTCTTGTCATACTCGCCACTCAGAGTCAAAGGGTAGACACAAGTCTATTCCAAGTAAATCAACAGCAGATGAGGAGTAAATGGATGAATTAAAGCATCTGACAAACAGTTTTTTAGTATTTGGACAAAATGGCCGCTGTAGCTGTTTTCAGTAATGAATCTTTCACCACAGGTGAACCTCTCTGGACGCTTTCCCATTCTACAATCTCTCGATTGCTCTCGTTCTCTCTTTTCCAGAATATGACAGACACCTAGCAGCAGCAGTCAAAGCAGGGAAAACCATGGCGACGGCCTACCTGGACCCCAACCTGAACCATGCTTTCCTGGGTGGCGCCAAGTCGCGGCTGAGTGCAGGGGGGTCGGACCGAACGGCCGCAGGTTCCGTTGACAGGGTTCTGAAAGTCTTTCACCACTTTGAGACCAACACCGAGCAAAACTTCTGGTCCTCCAATATCAGATATGGAGATGCAACTGATGTCAGGGTAAGAGAAGAGAAACAGAGTTATCCTGACAAATGTTGCACCAGTAATTCCAAGGCCATGTTGCTGACATTCGCAGCTCCAGACTCGTGTTGTGCGTGTACCCATCGGACACACTCGAGGTGTCTCTGACTTGTGGACTAGTGTGTTTACGCAGATCTACTGTCCTATCAGATCCACTGCCATCACACAGAAACTCTTAACTTCTGCTCCAACGTTACTGTTGTGTTTGTGTTGTCCTCTTCCCTTTCCTCTCATCCTCTGCTGCACGCTTTCTCCATCAGTATCTAGGTCAGACCCCCCCTAAGCATTTTGCATGGAAACACACATGCTAATGTGAGCATTAGTGTGCGCATTTGGGTGTGTATGATGTCTGCCAACTTGTTTGGGATGGAGTGTCATTTTAAATCACCTCATGTCACCTACTCTCACAGATCGACTCGTGCCCTCGTTGACCTGATGCACAATTCCAGATTCACACGAGCTCTGTCGGCAGTGTCAGCTTCAGCAGAATGACTTCTTTAGATCAGCTTAATAGTAATAATAATAATAATCACACTTTATTAATCCACACAAGTGGAAATTAAACCTCTGCATTTTTTCCCATCACATGCACGTACAACACACACTGGCAGTGGGCAGCCACTTAAGGCGCCCGGGGAGCAACAACCAACAACTAGGGGGTTAAGGGCCTTGCTCAAGGGCCCAAAGTGGTGGTCACAATTTCGGTCGAGGTTTCTTCCTCTTCCTCTCATATCTCCCATGCCGACCTCACATCTGGTCTGGACTGGACCCAGTGCCTTAGATGCCTCCAGGTTATGGGGCTTGCCTCTTTATCCACTTGACCACCACCCCCAGCTTGCTGCCTTCAGGGCAACACTGCACATACTAACAGGAGACAGTGGATTTAAATAGTATTAATTATAATCATTTGATAACTTTGTTTACTCACTATTCCAGGGAATCATCCAAAAGATTCTGGACATACACAAAGTCCGCTTTACATCGTGTTTTGGCCTGCGTCTCAGCAACAGCCATTCCAGAGAGCAGGTTCACTGGCTTCACCCTGAAATGGGAGTTTCCCACGTGAGGGAGAAATACGAACAGGCACGACCAACCGAGGAATGGAGGTGAGAGAAAACCAGCGCACGTGGTATGTTAATCTGAGAAGAGCTTTGGTTATGGGGACACAATTCATTGTCATGTTTGCGTTAAAAGTTCTTTCTTCTTTTCACTTTTCTCTCTTATATCACGCCTCACATTCCCTCTGCTGTCTTTTTTTCAACGTTCTCACCATAGCTTCACCACACTGTTCACCTCATATGTTATAATCTGTGATACTATACTAATACTAATGCTCAAGCTGCACATTAGAAGGTTCATTCCCTCCATCTTTGTGTCTTCTGTAGGTATGAGTTACGGATCAGGTATCTTCCAAAGGCGTTCGTGCAGCAATTTACAGAAGACAAACCCACACTCAGCTACTTCTACCACCAGGTACACACAAACACACGGAAGCACAAAGACGATGCAGGATTTTGTTTTCTGCGAGCAGCCGAGCAACACGGAGACTTTCTGCTGCCTTTCAGTTATCTAGAGCTGTGTCTCTGGTTCTTTGGGTAATGCCATAAGATATTAATTGCTCTGCATGAGGAAGGTTATTTGCAGTTTATCCCTGAGAGATTAATAGTTTTATGCTCTTGCCGCAATGTGCTCTCAGGTGAAGAATGACTACATGACGGAGATCGGGGATCAGGTGGATCAAGATATAGCCCTCAAACTGGGCTGTTTAGAAATCAGGTCAGAAGCTCTAACATGGCTTAAACAGTAAACTGTGCTCTTTCCTTTATTAATCCTGAAATGTCTTTATTTAGGTGGTTTTCATGAGCATGATTTAAGTCAAACGTCCTAATGTGCATCATTGTGAAGTTTTGAGCATAGTGATTGATGGTGTTTCACTCTGTACTCTGTCGGTTACAGGAGGTTTTTTAAAGAGATGAGAGGAAATGCCCTGGACAAGAAATCCAACTATGAACTGCTCGAGTAAGTACAATATGTTACATGTGTCCATTCATCCCAGCAGAAAATCCCAGTCTTTGAAAACAGCATGTCAGTGTTTGGAGGGCTTTTTTTTGTTGTTGTGGTTGTTTTTTTTTAAACTTTCAGTACTTACTAAGTTTTCTTGACTGACGTGTGATTCTTTTGATTTTGGCTGACATGTTTGCTGCATTTAAATGGCCGTTGATGAAGAGCGGTCACAAACATTGGCTCACAAACCTTGGCTGTTTCTAATGAGATCTCCTCTCCCAAAGAATTCTTTTTTTCTGCCCATCATGCCTAACGAGCGAGTCTTTCCTCTCCTCTTTGTCTTTTTTTTCTCAGTTTTTCACACTCCCTCCCTCTCTGTGGATGTTTCAAACCAATAGGAGATCAATAAAGCTGTTAAGTTTTAGGCAGCGATGGCTTAATTAATAACAAGAAAACTACACCTCTGTTAAAAAAATACTGTACGTTACATAATTCATTTGAACGCTGGTACTCACATCATCTTCACTCCATAAATCGACATTGACCTCTGCATCACTGCAATAAACTCACCTTCACCCTGGTGTGATATCTACTACAGTCACAGCTGGAGGGGGAGCTGTTAAATATGTTTTTTCTGCAAGGTTTGAGATGAAATGTAAAACCTTTGCCTTGTTTTTGCAGACAAAAACTGGGTTGGCTGGTTTAATAAGGTTTTTTTGGATGAAGGAGAGGCGTTTTTGTCCCCGTGGACCCTCCTTTGTGTTATTCACTCTAACTTTCTGCTCTTTGTTTTCATTTAGTCTTGTCTCTTAGGAAAAGATGAGCAGGGCTTTATAGTCAGCACTTAGTCAGAGCTTTCGGTTTCTGCTTTCATGTCTGACTAAATGTGTCTGTCTGGAGCTGTTGCTGGTAATTTCACAGTGGAGGGAAAAACTATTTGCTGAGATCAGATAAACTGTGCTTTTCACTTAGGATTCATTTAGAGTCTTCTAAACATGCGTCTGTATGTCTGTTTTCAGGAAGGATGTTGGTTTGAGACGATTCTTCCCAAAAGCTCTGCTGGATTCAGTAAAGGTGAGGATGATGAGCTCATTTGTGATCATTCGGAGGATGAGCTCATCACTCACCAACATCACAGTTCAAAAGAACTGATCATAACATTCTAACAGGTTTTTCCTGGTTCCTGGCTTTGTCTGACATGAATAATCCAGTGTGAATCATTCCAAGACCAAATGAAAAATGATAGTAAAATAAAGGGAATATAATGTATTTTATGCTCTTGCTTTAGTTTTCCATTTTTGAAGATTATTCCAGACAAGTTAGAAAACAGCTGTGGTCAACCTCAGCCATTAAAATCTTATTCACTTTTGCCAGGATTCAAATTAAATATAAATTTCAAACACCAAAAATATGGAAATATCATTATTATTAATGCCAGAAATATCAGCCAGGCATTAATATGTGCAATTCGCCACTGGCTTGATCATACAAGATGCCTATTAATCTATAGTTTAATGGCCTAATCGAAAGAAGAGGTTTTATATCGATTCACAAGAAACCTTTAGTGTATTGCATTCCTAGAAAAAGATTTGATTACAAAATGTATCAAATAAATATAAGAAATAGAACAAAACCATTTGAATTATCTTAAGGAAGATTTAGAATGTGCATATTTTATATGACTGGGTTTGCATCATTTTCATTGATAAATTTGTGGCACGTGTTTATAGGGAGGGTTGGAGGGTGTTAGTCTGGCCCACATGCATGAAATAAAGGACTGGTGACCCCAAAAGGTCTTGATGTCAGCAGGCAGTAGAACAGATGCTCTGCAGAGCTTGTGTGCGTGTGCGTGTGCGTGTGTGTGAGATGGAGACCTCCAGGTCGAGTTAAAACCCACTTTCTTTTTCCAACAATGAGGTGGGAGGGGCAGCATCAACGGTGTCTCCTTACGTGGGCCCCCCTCTTGTCTGCCCAGCCTTTACTATCAACTTAGTTTGTGAGAATATTCACCAGAATTTCAATTTTCAGCCATTTTACGGTGATTTGTTATCTAAAGATAACAAAGAAAATAAAAATGAGGTTCACTTGCAGACCTGATGAGTTGATTGGTCGTACGTTTGTGTTAACAGTTAAAGCAATTATTCTAAAGTTAAGTGGGACATGTCTGGCACATCTGCTCTTATATAAATGCGGAGATATGGATGAAAAAGAGCGCAGCTGTCAGCTAAGTGTCTTTGGTTCACTCTGGTGGAAGAATGGTTGTCATTTAATGGGATTATTCTCCCTCCATGGACCTGGACATGCAGACACAACCACACACACACACGCACACATGCACACACTCACACTAGAGCAGATGGCGGTGGTAATAAAGATTGAGGGATGTTAGCTGTTGTGAAAGCGTTATAAAGAGCAGACTGTTCATTCATTTTGACAGGCTGTGCAGCAGGTTGACTAAAACTGACCTTTACTGACCTCAGACATTAAAGTATGAACAAAAAGGCCCAGCTTGGGCTGAGCCGTCTGTTTGCCTTCATCGACATGATACTTTAAATTAGTCAAAACTTTATGAAGCAGGGATAAGCACAAAATAATGATGACGATGATCCATTTTGTAAGAAACGTCTTTATAGAAATACACCAGCAAATATATTGGTCAAAGCATCATTTATTTTGAGAGTTCTCTTGTTTTCTGTAAATAAATATTTTTAAATCAGCACTTTTTTTATAAAAAAACCCCATCTAATGAGCTTGATGGACATTACCAGCCATCAAAATGTCCTTTTGTTATGACAGATTTACTAAATAAAAAATGACGCTGTGTGTTTGTGGGACTGCACATTTGCAGTGACGTTAATGGGATGGGTGTGTGTATGGTGGGATTGTCACTCACAGCATTTCCTCTCAGGAAGGGCGGTAACTTTGGACTGAGAGTGGTTTATGTGCCTGTTTATGTTGGGAATCCTAGGCTTTAATACACTGATCCTATCAAGACCACAGAACACACACTGCATTGCAGCATCTGGATTGACTTGTATTTACACACATCTCAACACTCATAGTTAAAATGGATGAATATGTTATATATTTGTAGGTATATATAGAGAAAGAGTTTATCTTATTTACCAAACGGATGCCTAAAAATAGAAATACAGTAGATGTTAGCTCAACAAAACAGATAAAACAGACTATAATCATGGTCTGTGTGGTTCTGCCCTCAAAAATGCTAAATGTTTACACAGACGGAGGATTTTTAGGTATGATCTTAACATGAGAGGCATTAAATATAAACATTTAACTCAGCCACTCATTGATTTTCATTGCTTTTTTGTTAATTGTCGAGAAGTTAACTTATTTTATCTGGAATGATCTTAATGTGACGAATTGCTGTAACTGTAAATCCACATTTTCTTAAGCTTGGAATTTAGTGCTCTAAATCCCCTCTAATCTTTATCTTAATCTATATACACGCTCTATATCCACTGTATATTATACACTGAACTGTTTATAGGATATGTATGCTTAAATGTATTTTCATTTAGTTGTACTTTGTGTTATTTTTGGGGAAAATAACTCTTAAGCATATACATTTAAAAATCATTTAATGCTGTCTTTGCTGTATATGCATCCACCTTTCATATACAGTTGGTTTTAGGGGTTCAGATTAGTTTAGGAAGGGATTAAGTGACATGTTTACATTAGTGTATGGTGAGGATTATAAATGGCTTAATGTTGATGAATGCTTTCTGCTTCCGTCAGCTGATGCACATCTGTGTAATAGAGCAGATCTACAACCTAAATTAGTTGTTATACCACACAGCAGGTACACCACCAAACTGTCTATTTTACATGGAATGTAATTTACAAATGAAAGACACAACAGACTGTTGTTTAATTGAGTGGAAACTATTACTATTGATTAACTTTGTTAGAATATTGATCAGGGTGAAAGAAGTTCCCCTGAATTATTTGTGAGAGTTAATCATTGTCTCTTACAATCAATATGACACAAACGCATACACACAGCACCGAGCCAAATGTAGTCATACATAGTCATCAACAATTTATATGAATCTAATCTGTAAAATGTTAATTTCTCTTCTTCCCTATGCAGGCTAAGACGCTCCGTAAATTGATTCAGCAGACCTTCAAGCAGGTGGCCAATCTCAATGACGAGCAGTGCATTCTCAAATTCTTGGAGATACTTGCACCGATCTGTCGCTATGACAAGGAGTGTTTTAAATGTGCCCTCGGGGTAAGATTTCTCCTCTCTCTGTTCCAGCTACTGTAGCGCTCACTGACGTTTTGCTTGTACGAGGCTGCCCTCTTCTGGTCACGTATGGTGTTACATGAATGTCTTGTTAGAGGTTCTTATTCATCCAGGTCAGGGCATTAGTAAATGTTAGGGTTGAGAGCAGCGGGACCTGTAGGCTTGCTCTTACCCATTTGCTCCTTTGTCATGTCTGTCTCCTCTTCCCAATCACAGTCCAGTTGGGTGATCCAGGTGGAGTTAGCCATCGGCCCAGAGGAAGGGATTAGTTACCTCACTGACAAGGGATCCACGGTGAGCTGGCGACACAGAGTCACAGTGTCTTCATATCAAACATTCCTTGCAAGCATTTTAAAAATATGAACTGTGCTGTATACCACACACTTGATTATCTTTAAATGATTTATTCTCTACCCTTCCTGTATATCCAGCCCACCCATCTAGCTAACTTCAACCAGGTTCAGTCCATCCAGTATTCAGCCATGGAGGAAAAGGACAGGAAAGGAATGATACAGCTCAATGTGGCTGGAGCTGCTGAGGTACACTGACCTCAAAATAAGACCATATAATAATGCATTTTTAATCTCTCTGGTGTAATTGAAGCTACCTGCCTTGGAATACATATATGAATGTTTACTTGATAGTAGTCTAAAGTCTAATATTATCATGTTTCTGGTCAATTTTTATATATTAAAGGATTGCTCATGTTTCTACTAATAGCTGCAAAACCCCACTGTGCTTTTACATATGGTGGCTCTTTGTTTGTATGCTTGTGCGTGTGTGTACGTGTGCGTGTGACTACAGCCTCTCACAGTTACAACAGCATCACTGACCACGGCGGAGAACTTGGCTGACTTGATAGATGGCTACTGTCGACTCATCTCAATGGAAAGTCATTCCTTCATTGTCAGAGTCCAGAAAGGTATGAATCCATATATCAGTTTAACGCCCCATACTTAGGGGGAAGTAATCACCCATACTACCTAATAATTTGGTGCTAAAGATTGTTTAGTACATACTGTGCAAAGCAGTACATAATATCAACTGATTTGCATATTTAAGAAAATAATTTTTATGCAGAAAATGTGCAATCTTTATAATGTTTAGCCTTACTACCCATACTGTATGCTGTCTTTACATTTCATATTTTTATTGTGAGATTGTGTGTTTTTGTCCTCTAGAGGGAGAAAGAGCACTACCATCCATTCCAAAGTAAGAGCCATCTTTATTCTCAGTACAAGTTCCAATGTGTAAAATAAACTTTATTGTGCTTGGCTGATTCAAAAAGCATACTGTATAGATATTGTCTGTTTGGAGCAGTTAGATTTGCATGCACCCTATGCATATTACTGTCCTCTAATATTTATTAACATTAACGACAAGCTCTGCTGTGTTTTCCCTGCAGTCTGCAGTGTACAAAGTAAAGTTTAGCTTCTCATCATTGAACACTTTTGAAGTACATAAACTGTTTTTACCAGCAGATGCGTAGATGTCTTAAATTCTTCCACTCTGTTTTCACATACTACAGAACACGGAATGATAATAAGAGGTGGTTGCATGTCAAAATGATTCTTCAGTGTGCCCAAAGATAAAAAAAATAGATATATAAAAATACACTGCATACTTTCTCTCTCAGTCATATGGTGTTAAAAGGACTAATGGTGTATTATAGAGCTGGTAGTGTGTTTGTCATTGACTAGTGTTATGCTATCTTGGATCTTCACTAAAGCCAGTGTTTTACGGCCTTTTAGTTTTTCCAGCTCAGACCTCTCAGTCGCTTTTTTCTGGTCAAATAAGGAGATAAGTTTAGGAGCCAAATACTTTCCACTTAGGGTTTTCAAACACACACTAGTCTCCTCCTCTTTGCAGCCTCTCACTATTCCTCTCTCTCCCTCTGTCTGTGACTGTCTCCTTCTGATTTCCTCTCTCTCTCTCTCTCTCTCTCTTCCCCCCTTCATTTTCTTTAACCCTGCAAGTTGAGGTTTATGATGTACCACTGTAATAGTGCAGAGATGCCACAGAGAGAGCGTACTAAAGGCAGAGAGATATTTGAAATATGAGATTTAACTTTAAAAGTCATCAGTAGGTATGTTGAAGAGGCTCAGAGACGAGCTGGGTAGGTTTGTTTTATGAGGTTACCATGGCAGCTGTATTCATTTGTGCAAAATTTTCATGTCTGGTCGTTGTTCTCCTGTTTTTGTAGAGTGTCCAATCATGAGAAAAAGCTAGAGGCAGTCAGGAGTGGCGTAAGAGCGATTTCTGTCTCAGGTAAGATGGAAATCCTCCTCTCAACAAGTAGCTGTAGAAGGCCGCCATCTTCAGTGGTTCCATCAACTGTATTTTCTCTGTATCTTCCTATTTCCTGTGTCATCTTTTGTTCTCTTCCTCTCTCTATTTCTCTTATACGTCTTCTCTTCCGTCACCCTTCTTTTCACTCCACTCACATCCATTCACGTTTTTTTCCCACTGTCAAACGCCCCTGGTCTTCTCCCGATTGGCTGCAGACCTAATGACTTCGACACCTCCTAAGCCAACCAGGGCACGGCGTTTCCTCCTCCCCTTTGTCTTCTGTTCAGATTCACCACCCAATGGTATCCTTTGGCATTCATCGGACCATAGGTGGAGGAATGCATCCACAAAATTGTAGCGTGGAAAAATAAAATGAAGAAAATCTGTGGATCAAATCTGCAAATTCTCCGATCAGTAATAAAGAATAGTGACCTTCATCTTCTGCATCACAGTCTCTATTTTGAAGATGCCCTTCTCTGCCTTTGTCCTCAGTGCCTGGTCACTTTAAGAACGCCTGTTCAGTCTTTGTGGAAACAACTCTACCTTTGATGATTTTCATTAACAATACCTGCACAGCATTGATGCACCTGTTAATGCACTTTTTTAACTGGTATTTTCTTTTTAACCTACTGCCTGCTATGTGTTTTGCAGACCTTTTAACCCAGTTTTGTTTTAAGTCTTTTCATGGTCTAACCACTCTCTCTCTCTCTCTTCTCTCCGTTTTCTCTTGTATCCTTGCTGCTTTCTCTCCTCATCTGTCCCACTTTCTGCATGCTCTCCTGGACCCTGCAGAAGAACTTAGCGGGGATGGTAATGTTTTGCTCTTGTTTATCCTCTCACATAGTCCATATTAACACACTCATGCTATGTTTCCTGATAGAAAAGGTGTGTATGTGTGTGTGTGTGAGAGAGAGAGAAACATGTTGAGGACGGTCATTATTTAAAGTAGATTTTTTTTTTTTAAGATTCATTTTCTTTTAAAGAATAATTAACATTGTAATTAGTATCAGTAAAACAAATTAACATATTTCTCTAAGGGATCTTGTCCAAGCCACATCCTCCATCTCTCTCTTTCTCTCTCTCTCTTCTCCCTCCCCATACACGCACAAAATCTTGCATACGTGTACTGAAATATATTTATGCACACACGAGTGCAGTAGGGAGAGGCTTGCTTGCTGGATTCAAGTACGCATTCCTGGCTATAATGAGCTAAGTAGATCACATACAACACACACTCACTCAGGACATCAGCATAGACTTAGACATGAGAGCAACAGTCATTATTATCCTAATCAACTGTATTATTTACATTACTAGCTCATTTACTGGTTTGTTGTTGCCAGATTAAAGAATGAAACTCTTGAAACCGACTCTTTCTCACAGCGTCTGAGACATAAGCAGATATGAGGGTAGCGTTCAGGACAGCAGATGTTTGACTCTGGTTTCCAACAGCTGAGTCTGAGCACACTGATTTTATCTGAACGCTGCCATCTTGTTAGGACAGATCCAGGCCGTCTTCTTTTTTTTCTTGCTGGCAGTCTCACCCTCTTTCTCTAATCTGTGTAAGTCTGCACAGATCAGTCCTAAATGGGACCATATGGCTTTTCTTTCCCCTTTCCTCCGTGCAGCCAACTATTCCTGCCTTTCTCCGTCTCATTCTTGCTCCTTTCTCGCTTTTCTTTCCTTCACATTTTATTTCTCATTTTTAAATCTCTCCACTCAGTTCTCTCAGAATCGTTTCCCTCCTCTTCACCACTGCTCCAGCTCCCAGCAGCCAGCTGCTTTCGTGCACAGATATGCAACACATGGTCAGATGACACTCTCAACCAAATGTGTGTGTGTGTGTGTGTGTGTGTGTGTGTGTGTGTGTGTGTGTGTGTGTGTGCGCGTCTGTGTGAGAAACGAAAGAGAGAAGCTATTCGGGAATCACTTTGTGTCAGTCTTATCAAAACCCTGCGGTAGTTCGATGCCATCTTTCTCCACTTGTTGGAGCATTTGATTTTCCGAACTCTGTCAGTAAAGACGGTCATATGGGCTTACGGTAAACTGAACCTAGGTCATTTCTTGCTGTTTATTTTCTGTTGAGGTCTGTGTCTCTCTGTTGTTGAACTTTTTCTCTCCGTGTTTGTGTAATGTTACAGAGACTGATGACTATGCAGAGATAGTTGATGAAGAGGACACATACACCATGCCCTCCAGTAAGTACCTTCAGCCGTCTCCTTTCCAATTCATTAGAATAAATCTGAACTCGAGACGCTGTATTTGTTACCCTGCTGCAAAGGAATCTTACTGTATCATTAATGTTGTGAGTGTTATTCTTATTCTGATTAAGCTTTTGCTCTGAGGGAAACATTGATTCTGCTCTGTTCTGCTGCCTGTTTCAAATAAAGATTAGTGGAGCAGCATTAAGCTGCATGTGGTTACAGAGGAACCATCTCGCTCTCTTTAGAGAGGCCCGCTGGGTTTTCATACACAACTGTCAAAATATTAGCAAAAATATCAATGTGGTAGTAAGTTCAGCTGCACTTCAGGAAGTCAAATACCAGCTCAGCACTTGGTTCCAGTTCATTTAATTTAGATGTTTATTCAGTGAAAATAAACACTGAGTAGTCAACTGTGAAAATGGACTGAGCTTTTGTTCTTTTTTCTTGCCGCAGTATTTATTTTTTTCTTTTGTATGTTTCTCTGGCTGACTTTTATTTTCTTTTGATTGTGGTTTTATGGTGTTGCTTTGGCGTCCCATTTCCTCCAAACCAACTTTCTGCAGACAGAGTTTTCTAATTTTCTCTGTGTTTGTAACATGTGTTCCTGTCAAATCTGTTCACATCCGTTTGAACCTGCGTAACATGACTAACATATTTCTATTTAAAGAAAAAATGTTTCCATTTATCTCATTGTTTAAACCCCAAGTATAAGAATGACATATACACAGATGGATGTGTGTGTGTGTGTGTGTGTAATCTCTTTACATCCTAAAGCAGCTGTCTGCCTCTCTCCTTCTCTTCACATCTCTTTCTTTCTTCCTTTTTTCTCCCATCGCCACCACAGTCAGCTATGGAGTAGCTGAAGGTAAAACTCCCTGTCTTCAAGGATTTCATTTCTGCATTTTTAATGTAGTTGCTTTAGTTTTAAAATACAGGTGTAACCTTTTTGACCCAGAAGCAGAAGCTTCGCTATTTCATGTTGTTGAAAACAGTAAGTTGGCATCTGGTTGAATTGATTTAATTGTGGCCTCATGTTGGAGATAAACTGTGTGGCATTTTCTCTTCAGCTGTGTGGAAATATAGATTATGAAATGTTTAATTTGTAAATGCTGACGCAAGAATATGCAGACATTGTGGGTTTCATTAAATGTTTTGAATATGGTGTGCATGTGAATGTACCTTTGTATTACTGATTAGTTTGCATGTCAAAGTAGATGTGTGTGTGACTAGGAAGAGGTGTGTGTAGTGGAATGTACAAATCTGCTTTGGAATGTATTTATTTTATTGTTGATTTATTTATTTATCATTATTATTATTTTTTTTCCATTCATCACCTGCCTTTGTTCACTTTGTCATTCTCAGCGCGGGATTATGAGATCCAGAGAGACCGGATAGAGCTGGGTCGCTGCATAGGAGAGGGTCAGTTTGGAGATGTTCACCAAGGAGTCTATAACAGCCCGGTAGGTGCAAACACACCAGCGTACTCCAGCACGGACCCAAGAGGGCAAGCTGACTTGCAGTTGCATTTAAGAGCAAATTTTTGTTTCTAATTTTCCTGTTTAGATCAAAGTACCACAAGAAGTTTACTTTTTTCATTTCTAGGCTTTTATTTGCTCTTAATGTTTGTTTCACAGGACAAGCCAGCACTACATGTTGCCATTAAGACCTGCAAAAACTGCACATCAGACAGCGTCAGAGAGAAGTTCCTACAAGAAGCCTGTAAGGGTGTTCTTCATCAGTTTAGTACAACCAGCCCAACCAGCAAACTTGACATTTCACCATCTTATTAATGTGTGCACGTTTGTCTCGCAGTGACGATGCGACAGTTTGACCATCCTAATATTGTTAAGCTGATTGGAGTTATCACAGAAAACCCCGTGTGGATCATCATGGAGCTTTGCACTCTGGGGGAGGTATGACAACATTAACATGTTGAGAGGCTGTTAATAGAGGGTTAATTTCATCTTTTGGTTACACAGTGTTAGCTAAGCATAGGCCTTGTGTTTTCATAGAATATTAATTTGTCCATTCATTCATTCATTCATTCAAGTCTCTCATTACAGCTTCGGTCCTTCCTCCAGGTGAGGAAATACAGTTTGGATTTGGCGACTCTCATTCTGTTTGCATACCAGCTAAGCACAGCTCTGGCATATCTGGAGAGTAAACGCTTTGTACACAGGTACACACACACACACACACACAATGATCAACATTTATACATCCTTACAAGTTGCATCAAGGGATTTCTTTGATGCTTTGCAGCGATATTTTCAGATCTCTATTGTCTCTTCTTCATACATCTTTAACCTAATAATGATAAATCAATTATTAATTAACTCAGCTTTAATTTTAGATATTGTTGACTTGCAGGGACATTGCAGCACGCAACGTGTTGGTGTCTTCAGTTGACTGTGTGATGCTTGGAGACTTTGGCCTGTCAAGATACATGGAGGACAGCTCCTACTACAAAGGTAATAGTGCAGATGGGTAATGATAGAGTTGTGATGATTGCAGTTTTAAAGGCTGCTGATTGATTCATGTCATTTTTCTTTTTCATGTCAGCTTCTAAAGGTAAACTTCCAATCAAATGGATGGCCCCTGAATCGATTAACTTCAGGAGGTTCACCTCGGCCAGCGATGTGTGGATGTTCGGTGAGTTATGCTGCAAATGTTAATCTTCTCTGACATCAGGTCAGTTTCTTTTGTTCTGTGTTAAAGAAACATGTCTGGTCTTCTCTTTTGTAGGCGTGTGCATGTGGGAGATATTGATGTACGGCATCAAGCCTTTCCAGGGCGTCAAGAACAATGATGTGATTGGCAGGATAGAGAACGGCGAGCGACTAGCTATGCCTCCTCATTGCCCACCTACCCTTTACAGTTTGATGACCAAATGTTGGTCATATGATCCCAGCAAGAGGCCACGATTCACAGAACTTAAAACACAACTCAGGTAATCCAAATTTGGACTGTGTTGCATGATTTCACATTAAATTGAAACTACAGTTTTGCTTTAATGATTGTTGAAATAAGGCGGTGTGTAACTGTTGTAGCACCATACTGGAAGAGGAGAAGCTCCAGCAGGAGGAGAGGCATCGCATGGAAATGAGGAGACAAGTCAATATGTCCTGGGACTCTGGAGGGTCAGACGAAGCTCCGCCTAAAGTAAGAGTTCACCGATGGGCCAACTTGCTTCTCTCTGATGCTGTTGAACTAAAGCAAACTGCTAACTGTGCATCTGCAGCCCAGCAGACCAGGTTACCCCAGCCCTCGTTCCAGCGAAGGCTTCTTCCCCAGCCCGCAGCTCAACCATTTCCAGGTACAGACACCTAGCTCCGCCTCCTCTCTGGGGTGTTGTAATTCAGTTGTTGTGACTACAGCAGTTTTTTCTCACTATCAGAAGGTTTTTATGTCAACGACAGTCAAAGATATAGTTTGTGAAAGACTCAGTGGTATTTAATCCACTATTGTAATCTAAAGTGACCATTTTCAGTACAAATGTTATTTTTAAACCGAACAGTACAGAACTGAAATCTGTTTAAACGCAGAACTGAACTGTTTTATTCATGCTCATCCATTTTTAGCATTTTTATGAATAAAAAACAAACTAATAAATAAATAAATAACTCAGGTAATCGGTTTCGTGGCATAAGATTAAGATCTTGAGTTTTAATGCATGAACTGACTCTTCACAACTACTTAGAACCAGGATCGTTTAAACACTGAAGTAGCTGAATGCAGCCGTTACTTTCAAGGAATCAGACTGTCGGCTTCTTTTGTTAGAGGCTGTAAATCTGTTCAATTGAAAACAGTCTCTGTACTGTGAGAGAGTGCTGCAACTATTTCTCTCCATCTGCCAAGTCTGCAGGCATTTCCTGTAGTGTTCTGAAAGCCCCTTATAAGGAGTTTAATCAATTACTTTCAGGGCTTTATTTAAATCAGTTATATAACCTTAATTTATTTTTTTGTTGTTATATTATAGAAAGTCCCCACAAAAAACTATGGTATGTTGCTATCATCAATAAGAGGTTGTTTTCTCTCACCACCTACAGCCTTCAGCCCACGCTGGTGTCGGAGGAGCCGGAGGAGGCTTCACCCAACCTGATTCATGGAGTCAGCACAGGCCTGAACACACAGCTATGTGGAGCCCAAACATCGAGGTACTTCCTTAATAACCCTGCAGCTGACACACAAAAATAAATACTAATTAATAAATAAAAAATAGTCATTAAAAACGGCTCGTTTCTGCTCGTTTTGCTGGTGATTGATAATACAGAAGTTTTGTGAAGACCTTCAAACATGAGTGTTCTCTTCAGGACAACAGCCAGGCTCAGATGGAGGAGAGGCTGATGATGCAGCAGCAACAGATGGAGGATGACCAGCGCTGGTTAGAGCAGGAGGAGAGCTTCATGGTATACAGACATATTTATACACACCTTCTATTTTCTGTTTTAAAACCTGGAATACAGCTTCACAGATACGTAACATGCAAAAATAAAGCAACACTGAAATATGGTTTGTTCAGTGTTGACTAAAATGTTTGAGTCAGACACCAGCAAAACCCACAACTCTTCCTTTTAAATTTAGCATAACAAATATTCTAACTCAAAAGAATGCGCTGTTGGTCTGCACTTTCCTCACAAACATCTGTTTTTTTCCAAATGAATGTTTCTCACGTCTGTGAAGCAGCTCAGTAGGCTTGAGTTTATCCAGTCACGCTGCAACATCCCCCCTGAAAAAAGAGAAAAGCAATCAGTCACTACTTCTGCAAAACAAGTCTGTTTTCTTCTCTTTTATGGTCAGATTGTTTTTTTCCCTTTTCAAATCAAACTTTATTTATATAGCACTTTTCATACATAAAATGCAATGCAAAGTGCTTTACATATAAAAACAATTAAGGCTAAAACACGTGTACATGCACCACGCACATACACACAAACTCACTTAAAATTAGTTAAAAAAAAAAAAACCACGTTGCCACGTTTCTGTTTCTAACCAGGTGTCAAGTGCTGAAATATGAAGAGAATGAGTCACTGAGATTACACAGAAGCAATAAAGTCATGAATATACTGATAAAATGGTCAGTTTGTAACATTCATGTTTATTGGCGTCCATCCATCCATCAGCAGTTTACAGCTCTGAGCCTAAAACCTCTAAAAGCTCACTGGCGTTTACAGGAGAACGTAGACATCCCTCATGATAACAGCATTCTCTTCCTCTTCTTCATGCTTGTGTTCTAAAACCAGCTCAGGAACAGGTTAGTTTAAAAGGTTAATCTTGTTCTGAGATGAAACACTGTAGCCAAAGAAAGACAAAAATGAGTGTGTGAGGAGCAGGAGAGAAGGAGTGGGAGAGGAAGTGGGATTGGCAAGAGGGATGAAGAAGGTGGAACAAACAGGGAGACAGCCATCAGAAAGGGAGATGTAGAGAGAGAGAGAGGGCTGGAAAAAAGGGAGGGAAGGAAACACGGGAAAGTGCAGTGGATCGTTTTGTCCCTGTGGTGCAGAAGAGCTTTTCCTCCTTTGGAAAAACCTCCTGTTTTCCTCTAGCTCATTTTTTCCTGTTTCTGGGTGCATCCTGCACGTCTTCGCTTTCCTCCCTCTTCCCGTTTCTGTGCCCTCCTCGCCTTTTATCAGTCTCCATGTTTTACCATTCTCTCCTTCCATCTGTCTGCCTCTCAACCTCTCTGACCCCGTCTCCACACGTCTTTCGATGGCCTCTGCTCTCTGCTTTTCTCTTCCCGTTGTGTTCAACTTGTGTTCTCCCAGGATGCATCTCTTCAAGTCCTGCTTCGTCAACACGGTACTGAAACGAGTGGAGAATGGGATAATGATGAAGGTGTTTACTTGTTGCAAGGGTGCAGGTGGAGAAACGTCGTATCTGATGCAGTTTTCTATTGTGTGTAAAATGGACGTCTGGATTTAGTTTTACTTGACATTACCTTTAACTACGCTCCGTACAACGGGCATATCACTCTTGCAGTGGCGGAAGCTGCTGTGAAAAGCTGTTTGTGTTGTAACTATTTTATTCCTCTTCCTTGTAGAAGACTGAGTCCAGGAACAGCAGAGGAAGCATCGACAGAGAGGACGGCACACTACAAGCACCGGTCAGTCTCTGCATGCGCTTTAGACACAGGCAGGATCCTTTATTCTTCTCGTGCCGTATGTTGACAAAGACACAATCAGAGATGGAGAAATACAACATCTTAAAGTAGGAACAAAGCATTCCGTGTGAAAGGAAGGCAGACAAGCTGGAAAAAAAGATGGAAAGTATTTTTGCGCGTGTGCCAGGTTTAATACTGCCTACACACCAACCACATGACCACAGGGAGCGCGTGTGGAGTTTAAACCCAGAGGCACGGCACACTCTTTTAGTGCCTGTGCTGTAGCACCATCCAGTCAGGACACACTCTCAGCAGAGACCGCGTCAAACTGTAGAAATTGAATTACTGCTGGTTTGTTTTTCTTTTCACCTGAAGTGTGTTGCAGGTTCTGTGATAACAACTGAGTGATTACGGAGGAGTAAACTTCTAATGTTTGTGTCTGCAGAGTGGCAGTCAGCACATCTACCAGCCTATTGGGAAACCAGGTCTGTTTAACTAGCATGTTGATCAACTGCAACAATGGAAATTCAATTTTAAAAAGATGAAGCTACTCTTGAAGCTCACACACTCATACCGACGCTACTCCTTCATTTTAGAACCCGTTGCTCCTCCTAAGAAGCCACCTCGGCCTGGAGCGCCCTGTCACCTTGCAAATCTTGGACCTGTGGAGAGCTACAACGAGGGAGTCAAGGTATATGTCACTCTCACACACAAATACATTCAAAGTATTACAGTATGTCTGCATGTTTTTGGCTTTGATTGCGTGCATGCTGCCCCATACACGGTTGTTTTTGGCCTAATGTGCTGTCCCTCTTCTCTCCCCCTTTGCTCTTTTTTCACTCTCGTTAACATCCACAAATTCATCCTTTTCTTGCTTTAACACCTGCTGTGTTGCTGCTCTCTCTCCTTCATTTTCGACCTGCAACTTTGCATTTGTTTATTCACCAATCACGCTGTTCGCACTTTCCCTTCCTTTTACATCCTGCACATACATCCCAAACTCCTTCAAACCTCCCCATGCACAACATCCCTATAGCCATGGAGGGTAAGCAGCTCTATGTGTGTCTGTCATTAATGTAGAATTAGCTAAAAAATAGTACATAGTAACAAAATTACTTTTTTCTTTACCAGAGCCCGACTACAATTGTCAATATAAATCAGATATGCAGTAAACCTGATTTCTGTCATGTAGTCCCGCAAGTAAATATACTGTATCCCTGGTAAAGAAAAGTAAAGAAGTGACTTTGTAGATCAGTAGTTTTATTGTAAACTAACTGACTGGTAAGACTTTATAGATTTTCATTCATGTAGATTATAACAGTCATAATGTAGAAAAATATATATTTATTTAGCGTCTGCTGTCTAAATTTTCCCATTAAAGGTTAGCAATCATTTAAAGATGGACGAAGTTTTGTCAGTGTTGGTAAACTCTCAACTGTCACGCTATTTGGGACTCTTACAGCATCAAGTAACTACAATAAATAAGTAAATGAAATAAAGATTAAACACCAGTATAAATAAACATGTCTTTATATATTTATTTCTATGATACTCTGATCTTTTCTCCCATCACAACTTACTAACAAATGGCTCTATTATCTACTGATCTCAGAATATCTGCATAAAGTCTTTTGTCTGCATGTATGTAGTCATACTGCCCCCTCGTGTCGTGTGCATGTAATTACAGCCAAACGTTGTCACTTCAGATTTTGTCTTACTGACTTTCACATTTTCACTGGTCCAGTTGCAGCCTCAGGAGATCAGTCCAACTCCAACTGCCAACCTGGATCGTTCCAATGACAAAGTGTATGAAAATGTGACGGGTCTGGTTAAAGCCGTGATTGAGATGTCCAATCGAATTCAGCCGGCTGCCCCGGAGGAGTACGTCCCAATGGTGAAGGTAGCACCGGCATTGTGTTTCTGAGAAAGAACAAAGCACATGAACCTTATAAGTTATTTATTATTGTTGCTGTTGTTTTGTTGCTTTTAAAGTAGTAGTGTGATTTTAAAAAAAAATAGATAAAATTAGATAAACTCTAAAAAAAAAACATGTGTCTGTTTGGAAGGAGGTTGGCCTGGCATTAAGGACTCTGTTGGCAACAGTAGATGAGACACTTCCTGTGCTCCCGGCTAGTACACACCGAGAGGTAAACACACACAGACACACACCTAAAATTTCAGTTCTGTACCAGCGCTCAAAAAATACTACAAGCACGCAAAGCGTGTTTTGTCTCCCTCTTGTGGCAGTGAATCCTCATGAAAAAACACTATCAGGCTGCTTATGACAAACCAACTCTGTCTCCATGGTTACTCACCACTTCACCTTTACCTGATGGCTTAATTTCTGCAGTATATAAGCAAATGTGGTGTGTTCCACAGAGACCCCAACAACCTTTTCTGCTCTAAATACATAAGAGTGATGTTTCTAAACCTGTTCTTTTACAGATTGAGATGGCCCAGAAGCTGTTGAATTCAGATCTGGCTGAGTTGATTTCAAAGATGAAACTGGCCCAACAATATGTTATGACTAGGTAGGCAAGAACACCCCAGACATGATGGACTATTGGTTTCAATAGAGGTGATATAATAATATGTTATTTTGCTTTGTGGACAGTTTACAAAAGGACTATAAGAAGCACATGCTGATGGCGGCTCACGCTCTCGCAGTCGACGCCAAGAACCTGCTAGATGTCATTGACCAATCGCGACTCAAGATGATCAGGATTTGAGCAACTATCAATCGTCTGGATCGATAAGGAATCAGTATTTAACTTTTGGGAAGTATATTTGACTGAAACCGTCGGCTCCCACTCTACCCGCAACCTCGTTCTCTCCTCTGTTGCTATGGCGAAGATCAATATCTTGTTGTTTTGTACCTTTAGTACATTTTTTTTGTATCCACAAAAATACTATCTCCTCCCTACATATCCCCAAAAATCCGCTATTTCTACTTTTTAATCTTTAATCAAACATTGTTATCGGAGGCTCATGCTAGGACGACAGGAGCGTCACTGTGAATGGACGCACTAAACCCTGCACACGTCAAAATGACTCAACACTCCATATAAACAGGAAGTAACAACTGGAAGTGAAGTGCTGGGGCAGTAATGAAGATATGATGATTTTGTTTAAATATGTTTTTCTGTAATAAATTTTATCCTTAAGTCTTTCAGCCTTCCTCTTGTTGGAGCGATGAAGTCACAGCTCTCATTAGTGTCATATTTGTATTAATTTTCCTCATCTTGATCTCTTTATCTCAGGCATGAATATATGACAAAAATAAGTATATGAATTTGCATTTTGAAAAACGAGCCTAAATATCACTTTTTTTCAGGTTAACTTACTTGGTAAATATACAGAGAAGCTATATTTTTAACACATTTCTGAGATATGAGATGGGGGGAATGGGGGAAGTGAAGGGAAGCAGGATGGAGTTTGGATGGGTTTTAAAGGATAGTGGAGGCGTCAAATGAATCTGATTTTATGCAGAGTTCCAGGATTACCTGTCTGGACTAAGGTGACCTGTGGTTCTTGCATCAGTTTACTAAAATAAGTGTAAAATTACTGTTGATTAAATGCTCCTTTACTTTCTTTTTTGTACATTGAAGCCAGATTGTGTTATTTTGCCCATGTTGTGACTTGTGTTCATACAGGATTCTTGTTGTGCACTAAAAAGAAAAGAATCTTCTAGCATCTTCCCTTCATCTTTGTCGTCTTCTCCTCCCTTCCCCTTCTCTCACCCCCTGAGGTGAGCTGTATTCTCAGGAAGGGTTCATATGTACAGTTGCTGAACCAAGCAAATAAAACACTGTTATCAATTCAAAAAGTACTTTCATGAGTCTGATTATTGTGTGGCACTCTCATTAAGATGTATATGTGCCATTACTTTGTGTGTACACATAAAGTGGGTAAATTGATAATAATTTTAGACTCTGTCCATACAAAACACTACTCTGTTTCCTAGTGTTCACAAGTGAAACAATCATTACTGTTAAACCAGTGAGTTTAAGCCTGTGAACCAAAACTGAAATCAACTAAAGGACATAATACAGCATAAGAAACACAGAAACACAAGATTTACGTAAAACAATGTTTTGCTAATTTCCTATTCTAATTCTCGCGCCTCCTTATTTTCTTGTCTTAATTTCTGAGGTCATTGATTGTAACGTTAACTTCCATCAGCCTGCTCTCTGATTGGCTGCTGCACTGCTCTCTGATTGGCTGCTGCACTGCTCTGATTGGCTGCTGCACTGCTCTCTGATTGGCTGCTGCACTGCTCCCTGATTGGCTGCTGCACTGCTCTCTGATTGGCTGCTGCACTGCTCCCTGATTGGCGGTGTTGGTGACAGCTCCTCCACCACCTGTACAGCCATTAGCCAAAGAAACTCAGTGAACTGACACTCTATCCCAGCAAATGGCCTGTGAGGGGACAGGTAAGGCGAAGGCACGAGCGCACCAGAGACTGATGGGGTCAGCGGGGGCAGGTAAATCCCAGCTCAGCTGAGCAACAATCCCACCATTAATACACACACCATCAGCCACTGATATCCCCGCGACCAGCACATTCAGTTTCAGCAGAGGCTCAGGAGAATGCACCAAAATTCAAGAAAAGACTCAATTATGCTTTCACGAGGGGCTGTTGGAGGGGACGGGAGGAACTGGTATCATCTGTCTGAGTTCTCCTCCTTCTGAGACGAGTTTTGCGACATATTTCTGCTCACCTGCTGGTGCGTTCCCTGAAGCATGACACTGGAAGATGTGTGCAGAAACCCGGCCAGCAGGTCTGCTACCACAGGGTTACGTAATTGGCTGTTGCAGTGTGACACTTGCTTCTCCTACCCCACATATTGACACTCTTCTCCCACAGGGATACATTTTCCTGCTTCTTCGCTAGCCCCTGCAGCCAACTGAGACCACATTCAATATTTAAAACGAATGGAGAGGACATCTTCAGAGCATGAGCATATTAGTAGGAAATTTAGCCAACACTCTTTGGCTCGTGTCAGAGCTGGAGGCAGAGATCAATCTTACATTGTTTTTTTTTTTTTTATCCAGGTTTGTCTGGAATGACCAGAGAAAGCGTATCTTTGAGACTGATGTGAGCAAGCAGCTCCTCGCCTCATTATCAGGGTTTAAATGAGCTGATCAACTCTGGTCTCATCCTTAAACTAACATGGAGAATTATTCACTGACAGCTCAGACACACGTGGGGATGCTGTGTCACTGAAATGGTGTTCGATGTTTGCACACGCCCGCTGTGGCGAATGTTATCGCACGACTTTTTCCCAACATCAGACATGTTTGTCCAGACAAGCAATGACTCAGCCGGAGCAAGCGGCGTTCGCAGGCAAATGTATGCCATTAAAACCTTTTAACGAGCTTAGCGTGTCAGGAAAGAATCCAAAGAATTCCAGCCAGGGCCCTCATGTCGTCCCCTGAACTGGATCTTTGTGACAATTTCCTTGTAAAGCTGCTAACTGGCCTCCGTGTTAGAAAACCTCCTTTAGAAAATCACCAGACTGACCACAGATAGATAAGGAGCCAACAGATAAAACAAGGATTTCTGACAATAGATTATTTAAAAAATTACACTCGTCCTTTAATTATTATTGTTGGTAGGTTGAACAACAGCATTTTAAAAAGAATTTGCTTGGTATAACTCAGGAAAACCTCTCCTGCTTCCTTTAAGAGTGGAAAACAAACTATGCAGGAACAATAGCTGATTATTGGGGAGGAATAGCTGTTAAAAGCTGCACAGTGTGCATTTTTTTTTTTCCTTTCTGAGATGTTTTGGCACCACTAACAGACAAAAGATACGCTGGAATTCACTCGGTAAATTCTACAGAAATGTCTCTTCTGCTTTGTCATCGATAGTTGCTTAAAGTTGCAATTCCTTCAATTACCAGAATAAATTATGAATCGTTAACAAAATTTCCACAAATAAAACTACATACAGGCCCGATTCAAACAGATTCACCCAACAAATGCAAAAGAATGAATGCACTGACCTTCCGCTGAGTTATTTACATTTGAATTATGAATGTGTCAGTCATTTACTAACATTCAGATAAGTTACTTATTTATAACTTAAATACTTCATATTTAACGTATTGTTTATATGCTGATGTTTTAGTAAATAACGATCTGACATTCCAGCCATTTTGTTTTTCCTGATTAAGATTTTGGAATATGTTGAACATTTAAGGCAGTTAACACGTGTTAAAAAAAAAAGAAAGAAACTAAAAATGTCTCCGATTGTAACGGACTAAAACGGTGTCCGACATCCATCAGTGCTCAGTCTCCATCTCCTCCACGCTGCTGACGTGCGCGGCCAGCTCCTGCAGCACGGCTCTCCTGCCCAGATGATCGTTCCTCCTCTTCTCCATAATCATGTCCTCCAGCGTCTGAAACTCCAGGACGTGCGAGTGCTTCTCGGAGGAGAACACCTTCAGCCTGTAGGGCTGCTTGCCTATCCGGATCTCTCCACCCATTTTGAACTCTCTCTTCCCGAACATGCACCAGGCTGCGAAGCACTCGGAGTTCCTCCAGCTCAGCTCCTCGTCCTTCAAGCCCACCTGCTCCATGGCGTTCTGCACCACCATGTCCGGACCCAGAGCTTTGAACTTGTAAAAGTCGTTCACCACCCTGCACCTCCTGCCTTGACTCGCATCCGTCAGGAAGCTGTTTTTCACCTCGGCTCTGTGCAGGTGCACCACCTGGAAGTCCCCCACGTACACGGCCCAGTGCGGGTACTGGCCGGTGGCCACGAACTCCACCAGGTCTCCCGCTTTGCATCTGTTGAGGAGGTTCTCCGGGGAGTAGACCTCCAGGCTGGCGGACCTGGAGCTCTTCTCGTAGACGCATTCGTCCCTGTAGTAGACGGCGCACTCCGCCTCGTCGCGCTGGTCGTACTGCTTCTCTTCCTGATTCCTCTCGGCGCCGTCGGACGCACAGCCGCCGTCCTCCAGCTCGTCATCGTCGTTCGAAAATATGTAGGAGACACCGATCCGCGACCCGTCGTCCGCGTCCACGCCGTTCGGGTCCACCGTGGGGACTTCCGCGTAACTTAAATGCGACAGTTTCTCCATCTGGTTCCCCATGGCGCCGCTCACCTGGTAATCCGAGCCGTTACCGCGTGTCACACATCACCGCCATCTGCCTCCGTATCGCGCTTTAAAACTTCCTCCTTCCCCTCCGACCTGGCGTGGTGGGGGGGCTTCGATCCAAATTGCGCATCAGAACCCTTCTTCCGGGTGTTTGCTCCGAGTTAGAAGCACATCAACAAGTAGAGTTCGGAGAACTCTTCAAATCCGGCAGGTTTAATCCCCCATCTGATATTTCCCTGCGTAAACTTCCCTCCTGCGTTCACTGGAGATAATTAGCCACAATGCAGATCTTCGACAAACACTCTTGGTTTCTTTTGTCTCTTTCTTTTTTTTTTTGTTTAAAGGAGGCGAAAGCAGCTCGCAGCAGAGAGAGCCGCTCCGTGGTTCCGCATCACCCCAAACAACCTGCCAGCAGCCACACGCAGCTCTGTTTTTAAAGCGGAAGCGTGCGTAATTTGCTCACCGCGCCTCGACGGGCGCCGCTCCTCAACACACTATTTACTAAAGTGTAAATACACTTTAGACTGCCTCAGGAGTCTCCGCCCATAAAAAGGCTCCGTCAATATATTTATAATAAAATATATTATAACATGATAAAATATTTAGGAGTTTTTAATTAGCTCTTTAAATATACCACAACTAGTCTTATATAAGTCATACTATTTGATTAATTTCTACGTCATTGCCACTCTATTACATGTCATGTTATGGATTTTTCTCTTTTTAATTTATATTATCATTATTGTTGCTGCTTACTTATTTGATCTCTGCTGTACAGAATAGCTGACCCCCATGAATGGCCTTGTTTCCACACACTTATGGTGACCTTTGACCTCTCCTTGAATGTCCTCTAAGGTTTCCATCGCGTCTGCAGGACTCGCTGTAACGTTGCTGCTTGTTTACTCAGCAAGAAAAAACGTGTCCTACTCACTCTAGCTTTAATGGAGTGACCTGCCTGTGGCCCCTGCTCTGACCCATCCGGTGGAACCCCCGTCAACATGGTAGAAAGAAGTTATCTTTCTCTGTCCTTGTTGGGTTGAAACGGGCAGATTAGCCTCACCGGCCGCGGCGGCCTCAGCGGATTAGCAATAAGGGCACTAATTAAGAGAGCGCTTTTCTAAAGCCGCGCGGGATCACGCAGAGATTTCCAAACCTGTGTAATCCAGACTGAATGCTTTCTCTGACTGAAGTTCCATCTGGGTCGCGGGGCTCAGCTCAGATTCTTCTCCGCACGGTTCAAGGTCAAAATGGAAGACGGGAGTTCTGTCTGTGGGCACACAGGAGACACCAGAAATGAGTTTGTTTATCCCCTGGTTGTCAGGGCAACATCAGAATGACAAAAGTAATCTGCTCTCCACCTCAGACCCAGTATCAGATACTATCAAGAGTAGAACTTTGATATATGCTTTTGAAATGATTTGCTGTTGACTGAAAACCATTTCATTAATCTGAAATGATGAATAATTGATGTTTGAGAAGACAAGTTAAGTTGTAGCAATAAAACGCTACAGCTAGGTTGGATAAAATACGAGGTTTTCCTTTATCCTAATAAAGGCTTCCTTTCATCAACTTCAGCTCAGAAGCAGTGTTCAAGTACCTTTATCCTCCACTTTTAGAGCCTTTTCTCTCCATTTTTTTTTTTTGAAGCGGTGCTGCCGCGGAAACGCGCTGCGACTGCTCCCCGCAGATATTCCAATCTACACTCCAGCGTTCACGCTGGGCCCAGAAACGGATGCTTTGGAGTCGACAGGCTCTTCCAGGAACTTCCCTGGTGTGACCCTGGTTAACTCCCCCGGCCAAACACCCCCTGCCGTGAGCCGTGGCGATTTGCAACGCAGGAAATTGCTGGAGCCGAGGAGCCCGGCAGACCCAGTCAATTAGCCTGGGTGCCACCTGTCTGGCAAGGGCACAGCAGGAATATTAACATTCCTACCAAATATCTGGAATTTGTATAGCTTGTTAAAGGCTTTAAATCCATGCCTTAGCGTTTTTAAGCTCAGCAGCCATTTAAATGGAAAGGTAGGGAAAAGTAAACAAGTGTTTACGCAAAACAGACGGATGCAGCATCTTGCACACCATCTGTTCCACACAGCTAGCACCACGGAGGATGCAGGACCGTGAGAGGATCCTGGAATGTTGTATAGACAAGGGGGCGAAACGTTCAGGGAAAAAGTTATTACATATTTATTTAGACTTTAATATATTTTTTACATTTTTACTTGCAATAACCTGGAACAGAGAGGTGACAGAGCATGGCTGTTGGAGGAATGTCACTTGTTTTTTTAAAGCCCACTTCACTACGAGAGCATCATCATCGATGATATTCAGTCATTCAGTATTCATTGATGTTCAGTCCCGTCAAACAAGCTAGGGTTAGATTTGCTAAAATATAGAACGACATATAAAATTAGCATCTTTTTTTAAAACACTGTGGTGGAAGAATAAGTACGGGAGGAGGGGAGGTATCTGGAATGGCCATGTGGGGGAGGGGGTGTACAAGACACGCATACACAACAGCTTCTATACGGTCATCATGCTTCAACGGGACCTCGTGAGAGTCTCTTTAGTCTAATTCAGGATCATGTTATTAGAAACTACGACCACAAATGGTTCAAGAGATGCTTTTTCCTTCAAAATAAACAAGGCTAACAAACTGTGTTGTTAGTCTGAAGGTGATAAAAAGTACACACTCACAGATGCTCGCATTTCCATTCCTTGAGTGGAAACTATATCTCGGACTTTTGACAAGACGTCAACAGGAAATCTATGGATATGAAAACCGGTCAAACAGAGTTACTGACAGGCAACGGTGGCAACGGGCCTGGATCAACCATTGGGTGTGGCATTAGGTGAAAGAAGGAGGAAATGTTACTGGCAGCAGGCAGGTACGCTCACAAAAGTGTGCATAAATCATTTACAGTGACGATTCGTTAAAAAAAAATAAACTAAAAAGAGGCCAAAAACGCAAACAGACGCTAAGCAAACAGCTTAGTTAAACAGTGAATTCAAAGAACTGGTGATATCGAATGGCTGGCAATAATAAGGCAAGAAAAGAAAGAGAAGGACAGCAACAGAGAGGAAATAAAAATGGTCTTTGGTTTTCTCCAGAACTGATGTCACACAACAGCTAACACATTTGGGTTTCCAAGAGAAAACATTTCCCTGTAGTGAATATTGACTCTGGGATCAGGTTCATACCAACCGCACTAGTTGAATGTGCCAAAAAAAAACTTTTAAATGACGTTACGACATAAATCCTGCACAGTGCAAATAATAATAATAATAAAAAAATGCCCCCACAGTTGGATGCTGAAGTAAGGAGGAACGACTTGTGCAACGGTATCATGCATCAGATCACTCAACTTGAGACGACACAAGGAGGGAACGGGGGTCTCTGTTTGGACTCTGGACCGCAGACCTGGTCCGGATGATGCATACTGTCAAAGACGTCCGTTGAACACTTGAACATTGGAACATTAATACAATGTGACGCGCTGGACGCGCTGCGTTCAAGAACCACGCAGCATCCAGCGCTTGTAGGTTTGGGTTCGGGGACAGAGCTCGTGTTCCCGTTCAGTAGTGTCTCCTGGTGATGTGGCGTTTGCCTGCAGAATAGCACCACTCGATGACATGGCCTTGTGACACAGAAGAGGAAGAGGAAGCGAGGGGCGGGGGAGCGTGGGAGTTTGAACTGGTGCTGCCAGAACGGCGACTCCTGTGACTGGTAACCGACAGACGACTGAACGGCCGTTTGCTTGTTGTCAGGTATGAAGATGTGGGGCTGGGTGGGGCTTCTCCTCAGGACTAGATCTGGAAGTTTCTTTTCTGGAAAGGGGAGGGGTTTAGGTGGACTGGTCCTTCTGGAGAGCTGAGATGTCGAGAGGAGGAGGGGCCCGGCCGCTCCACTCCTTCAGCTGCCCGTCCTTGAAGAGGAGGTTGCGGGCTGGCAGGGGAACCCCCGACTCCGCCTGGGGTTGACTGAGAGGGTTTGAGACGCCGCTGTCAAGGTCAGAGGGCTGGACGCCATCCTAGCAACGCAGGGACACTTGTCAATTGTCAAAGGTAGACAGGACTGGATGAGAAACAGCCTAGAGTCAACACCATTTTTCTTTCCTACCTGGAATGACTGAACGAAGCTCAGCACCTTCAGGGACAGTCTGCGGCTTGAATGGAGGAGCTCTTGCAGGCTGAAAAAAAAAGCCCAAAAAGGTTGTTACTACAATACAGCCCATCTTTTCCCTTTTATTCATATTTTAAACGTTTCCTGAAGAAGCCCAGAGCCATTTCTCCTGCTTTTTCTGTACCTTTCGCTGCTGAAGAGTTTGTGCGAGGCGATTTTTCGGCACACTTTGCGGTTGAGCTCAGAGCTGAAGAGCGGCATGCCAAAGCACAGCTCGAGAGGAACCCACTCGTCTTCAGACGACGGAGCTGAAAAAGTGCAGGGAGACAACCCCTGGAATCACAACGCCTCCTCTTTTTCTGCTCTTAATCCGATTTTAGGCTTTGGACGTAAAAACCGTTCTTACTGTCTGTCTTTGCTTTGCCCTCCCCGTTATTGTCCTCCGTCACAAGCTCAAAGGACTCCGTGCTGCCGTTGGTGTCCATGCCGCCGCCTAGATGAGTGTCTCCTTAAAGGACAAGTGGCCACTTCCTGTCAGCATCAACAAATCTCAGAAGGACACGCTGGCACGCTTGGATCAGCGCTCTTACCTCGCCACTCGGCGCTGTCGCTGGCCCTCCGGCGGTGCCTGTTGTGGGAGTTGAGCATGGTGATGTAGCCACACTGACGCTTCAGGTCCACGTGCTCCTTCAGCTTCTGCAGGGCCTTGTGCGTGCACATGTTGGAGTAGGAGAACTCTGAAAACAGAGAAAAAGGTGTCACAAATTAAATCACTATCAGAAAAACGCATTTAAGGTCAGCACAGCTTGATTTACTGAAACCGAAGTTTAAAATTGAATACACGATACGTAGGATTAAAACCTACAGAAATGTTACTGAGGCAGGAAAATGGGGTTTTTTTTCTAGCATAACAATGACTCACCGGCTTTCAGGTCTTCCTCATCAAAGGGGAAAGCGATGTGCACTGTTTCTCCATGACCATGCATACCGTGACCCTGAGCATTAAACACAAACACACCCTGGAGTTTATTTAACCACACAAGGAAGACAAAACAAACGTGCACAGCAACTGCAGCAACTGAGAGGCTCAATGTATGTGTGTGTGTGTGTGTGTTTACCTGGATTAGCACAGCAGAATGTGTGAGGGCGTCGTTGAGCATCATCAGCACGTTGGACGTAGGAACGACGCCAGGGTCATGACCCCAGGAGGTGATCAACAACCTGTCGTAAACCTGAACAAATGAAGGAACCTAAAGTGAGTCAGCGTCACTGAAAGTGTCATGGTCGTGCGGCTGTGGTGCACACGATCAAGGGATTTGGTCTTAAACTCAGTGTGGCCAAGTATCTGAAGAAAATCTGATGAAGAATCTGAGGGCGAAAGGTAAAATTGTAAAGTTAGCACGTCTAATAAATCATTCTGATAACGCTGTTTACTTTCTAAGTGTGAGATACAGCCAGATGCACGTTTCTCTCCACAGTGACATTTTAAACCCACACCCCCCACTGCTGATTTAATATACAACGGCTTTTCCATGCCTGGCCCCGCTGAGCCTGCTATTATTGGTTTCACTCTAAGTTTTCAGCCGACCTTTTAAATTACTTTTGCCTCTGAAGGCAGCAAAGGATTACTTTTTTTTTCCGAGAATAACAATTAGAGTGAATAAAATCACATGGCCAAAAAACTCAAGTAGATAAAGTATTTTTTGAAGTTTTACCATTTTAATTATGCTACATATAATACCAATTTAATGAATTCTTTTATCAATCCTGTCCCACATTCCAAAAAGGCTTTCAAAATTCCGAAACAAAAAAGGAAACCTAGGGTAGAAAATGTGGGTGCAGGAATCCAATATTCAAACGCTGACTTGTTCGCTAACCTGGAATATATCTGGTAATTTGCGCAGCCTGGAACCTTTGGAGAGCAGCAGAGAAGGTGGGCCTTGGCCAGTCACGTGATACAGGTAGAGCTTGAACCAGATGGAGCTGACTTCAGGGATGGCTGGGCCAATGTGCTGCAGGGACAAAAAAGGAGAGATCATGTATGTGAAAGAGTGAACAAGCAGGGCTAATTCAATGTACACACATCCCAGTTCAGTTAAAAAAAAAGGCAGATACTTCAGATAAAGGGGGGGGGGGGTAATTTGGGTTGTTCATCTGCTGCAGACAAACAAAACAAGAATAAGTGGAATCCTGTGTTTTAACGCGGCAAGAATAAATAACACAACACGAGCTGCTGTCCTTGTCTCCGAGCGCAGCCTGAGAGCTGGACTGTGGCCAGGCTGAGGAATTACTCATTCCTCTCTCCTCCTTTCCCTTTGTGTAGTGTTGTTGTTGAAGGCACCTGCAGGCTGAGCCCCCCCTAAAGCGTCCACACCCACCACCATCACAAATCAGTCTGGGTGCACAGCAGTGTACATAACTAAGGAGGGCAGACGCAGCAGGCGAGCACAAGCTGTTAACTCAAACATACGTCTGTAACGTAAGTAAGGACCAAGCTGACATCCCACTCAGCGTTCCATCGGAACCGCCTCTGCCGAGGAATCGTACCTGAGGCGTGCAGCTGCTGATGGGTCTGATTTCATTGCTGAGCGGCGCCATCGACACCAGCAGTTTGTAGTTCTTGTTGAGGACGCGGCTGCAGGTGGCCTGGTCCAGACCCAGCAGGCTTTCACAGCGCAGCATATCCAAGGGGAAACCTGGCGTGGAAAGAAAAGGGAGGCGTCACCTGATCTCGTCAAAACAGACTAGGAACAATCACGTGCAACTGGAAGTGCTGGGTAAGCTAAAGTAGCCCATCACTTTACCCATACTGCAAACTCCTAGAGTACAAACTCGTTTAGAAGCACCTATATTTGGGATATCGGGTCCCTGGTCCTGAGTGAGTTCTTTGTTGTAACGCAAGAAGAGGATGGTATTTTTCAGGGTCAAGGCGTGGTCGAAATAACGCTGAGCCTCGCCTTCTGCTGTGCTCTCCACCTGCGGAGACGAAAGAAAACAAGTGAGCGAGTGATCACACGCGCGTCGGCTCTAAAAGATTTTCCACATTATTATCCTCTGATGTGGTTGCATCTCCATTTTCTGTTTCCACTGCAGCTCTCACCTTCTCCAGCTCAGCCAGGAAGCTGTCCAGGGTCTCATCTGATAGCTTACCCACCTCAAACATGGTTACTGCATGGCTCTTCAGATTCTGGAAAGACAAAGTCACCGATGAATCGAGATGGCTGCTTTATACTGATGCCTCAATCATGGAACAATGTCCACTAACCGGAGACAGGTTTCCCATCATGAGGAAGGCTGTAAGGGTGGAGTCGAAGAGGAAGGCGATCCTCTTTGTGGGTGCAGCTGGGATGCTCAGGCTGCTTACGCTGGCTGTGTCTGCTGCAGAAAAATTGTCGTACTTTAATGCACTCAGTAGCACGAGGACATAAATGCAGCACTTTCAGAGGACCGATGCGAGCTCACAGATGAATTTGACGAGAACAGCCAGGGCTAAAGGGTAGGAAACCAACAGAACTGTCTTATCAAGCATGCTACTTTTTAATACTGCAGAAATGCAAGAATGAACTTCAAGAACACAATGGTGCTTTCTGAGGGATTAATTAGATTTTCTATGTCAAAACGTCTGAAGTAAGGTTCAGGAAGGGCTTCTTATGCTTCAGAAAAAGTATTACTAATGTGTATGGACTCAAACAAGTGTATGGGCCGAGCAGACCTTGGTCTTCCAGGCTGGTGGTGTCTGTGTCGGTGGCTGAGGAGCCTCCTTCCATGATAGGACTGCCCTGTTCCCAAGACAGCAGCATCTTCTGAGGGTCCATAGTGCTCCTAACAAAGAGGAGGTAAAACAACAGTGGTTTCGTACGCTACGAAAAAGAGTAATTATAAGGATAAAACCAGGCAAAGGGCGCTTTGTTTCCTCATGAGGCGAAACGAGACTGAGAATCTTTTAGTACGACGTTTAATCACTGCCACTCGAAACGAGATGTTAGGTGGCTGATGCCGGTGACCGAACAGGCAGCACATACTTGAGCCTGTTGACAGATGGAGCATTCTTCCAGGTGGGGTGGAGCTGGTCTGAGCTGAACACCTGTCCTTTCTTCACAGCGAAGCCGAGGCGGCAGTACATGGAGACGGCGTTCTGTTGCAACACAAGAGAAACAAAGTGACTTTCACCATCTTTTTCCTGACTCTCGAATGAAAATAATTACGTACGGCGACGACTAAAACTGATAACCGATCCGACAGAGTGAACTGGAGTTTGAAAGTTGAGTAAAGGTTCCTTTCTACCATGCGAATTTCAGGGAATCCTTTTCCCTCCCATTATCCTCTCACCCTACTTTCCAGATCTTTATATCCCAGTGATGCGCTGTTGCCATCATTGCCTGCTATGCCTTGACAGCTGGATGGTGCCGGCAGAGGCTGTCCACTTTTCCATATCACAGGAAGTGCAGTAAGTGACTTTCAGAAGGCCCAAGGCCATCGTTATACAGAAAAAAAAAAAGTTCAACTCCAATCATTATAAAAAATGTTCCGAGTTCCTCATACATCTCAATCAGTTCTGCATTCATCCAGTTTTTCTCCTGGTGAGTTATGCTTTCAGTGAGTCCTTTTAAGTGCTGCTTTTTGGCGTGTGAGAGTTCAGCTATTTACACTGCAGGTCATAAAAGTGAGAAAGATTTTGTGTCTATGATGGAGATTTAGAAACTACAGAAAACTGGGTCAACCCTGAGCAGTTCATCAATCATAGTACTGCTAAGCCCTCTTGTGGAACCATGGATATAATGTGAATCTGAGCTCTTTATGAGTGTGTGTGAGAGAAAGAGGAGAAAGAGAGAGAGAGACAATCAACCTCTGACATCTGAGTACATTTCCAGACTTATTTTTTTACAATACTGCACACACAATTGATTTCAGAGGCAACAATGGCAACAATATCAACCTACTATAATATTCTGGAATACTTACCACAGTGGAATAAAAGAAAATTACATTTTGTCAGTGCCAAATTTCTATCAAAGTTCCTCATACATCCTCTTTTTCTCTATCTTAAATATGAAGAATCAAACATTAGGCCAATAAAGACTCACCTTCACTAAATCCAAGTCAATCTCCAGCACATTTGCAAGCTAAAAATGGGCAGAAAAATCAGAAAAAAGGACAAAGGTTAACGAATTTGCATACATACAAACACAAGCAAACACTGGAGCTACGATAAACTAAACTATAAAATTAAGAAAAGAGTCCCAAGATTGGCAGTAAGGCCACTACATCTACCACTGTGTATTGTAACACTAATTATCCCACAGTATTCCACTAAAAGGGCCCATTAAGGCACATTTGCAGCACTTACCTCTGCAACGTTTGTCTGCTCATCAATAGACACGAAAATTTTGTATAGAAGCGTCTCGAAGTAATCTCCCTGCACACGGTTCATGACAAAGCCTTCCAGCGGGGGAACTGAAAGACAAAAACAATGAAGAAAAACAACAAACATTTAAAGAAAGATGTGTTTTACTCTGAAAGCAGTTCCATTCTCTTCTTCTAATGGAATTTTCTTTTAACTAGATATGGCAGTGCTCCAGAACTGATCAGTCTTTTTTCCCCAACTAATGACGTTCACTTGTATTTCCCCAGGTTATAATTTAGCTCCATGTACTGTTTGATTGTTAAAGTAATAACTCTATCTTCCTTACACACAGGCAAGGACACACACACTGATGTACCTGAGATGCAGCTATCGTCAGATATGGGAACATCCAAGTAGATAAATCCTCGGTTGTACAAACCTGGAGCACAAAAGCAGGCACATAATTAATCCCTTTTTAAATAATTGACATAATTATTGTAGCACAAAGTCCAATAACATCACTGCGGTCGTGTTCAGAAACCAACTCTTATCTTACAAAACGAACAATTTAGTTACTGAACACCTTCTTGTGTATGATAGGAAATTTATAGGCAGCAGTGGCGAGAAAAAAAGTCATTAAAAACTCATTTGAATAGCAACTTGAAATCAAATCGCTCCGGGCTGCCAGTTTTACTGGTGTTTCCTCACACTGCAGCAGCTCCAGCTTCAGAGATGGAGGTTCATCACTGTCAAACTGTTCTCTAATCAATATTTAAATTGCATGTGCCCAGCTTCAGTTGCCCTGCTTCATCTTTTGTAACGCAAGCTGATGAAAAACCATCAGCTCCAGTGTCAGCTTTATTTCTTCAACTTTGCATCAAAAGCCCATTATTGCTATTTAGAAATGAAACATTACACGTCACATCAAGCTGTAAAAAATAACTTAAACTATATTAATCAAAATCAAATCAATGATTTTTAATTTCATTTGAGTTTCAGAACAGTGAAATATATCAAGTAATTCCTGATCCTGGGGGATTATTGTATCACTTGTTGTGAAGACACACTCTATTCTATCTATTTATTCATCTCTCTATGATATATGATGAAAACTGTAAAATAATAGATACAAAGTAATAATAAACTGGAATCTTTACACTCTATTATTGACTTCATCCTGTCTGAGAACATGTTACAGATACTCACTTAGGACAACGTTGTATTCCATCGATCCAGCCAGCTGAGGACCAGAATCAATCATCTTATCAATGGCTTTCTTCTCTGCTGGAGAGCAGATCTGCAGTGACACATATCCGATGCATCAGAACACGTTTGCTTGATTCCGTGGATTTTAGAACAGTTTAATAACACAATATTCAGGATTCCAGTGTGTTTTGCAGCTGTAACATGTAGTGTAGCAGAGGCTAATGAGACAGACAGATGTTTGTTGGGAATTTAGATGAAACATCTGGGCCAAATTAGGTAAAATAATAACAACAGAAAGACTCAGCCATAAAAAGGAAATGATCAAATGCATTTCTCACCCTAATGTCATCCTCAGTGATAAAGCCCGCTTGAGCAACCCACCATGGCTCCACTGAAATTTCCACAGGTTTAGCTGGGAGCAGGTCCCGTGCCGACTTCCGGCGGAAGAATTTCTAAAAGAAAAAGTGTAGTCTTTAGTATCACTAAAGCACTGCTGCCTTGGTTGAAAAGAAAGGAGAAAAATGTCTTACTTTGGAGGACCTGCATTGGTTCATCAGGTCAATATACTGGTTTCTTCCGATCCCAAGCAAGCGCAGACCTGTTGGTGTAGTAAAAATAAACAAGCTTCAATAACTGCTCATCTCTGCTCAGCCTCTGAAACCTAACCAAAGAAAGAGTGACACTAGGACTCAAAAACATTTTCTCAGCAGTAGTCAGACAAAGGCATCCACGCTGGTAACAGTGAGTCATCCAAATTGGTCTGAAGTGCATCTGAACAAATCCCACACGCCTTCTCAGAGACCACCGTCTCACAAACACATACCTACCAACAGGGCTTTTCATGAAAACACTGAGAGGGAAAGCTGTCTGCATGCAATAATCAAAAGCAAAAACACTAATCAATTAACATGAAAAGTCAATTTTTAGCATCATTACGGGAAATGTGCAAAAAATTCAGCCCTAATTCCCACTGTGTCATCTTCTCCAGCCTATGATGTACAGCCATGGAACAGCAAAAGGTTCTGGCATGGCAGCCAGAGCAGTCTGGGCCCAAATCTGTTTTTTGGATTTTAATGCAGCACTAACGTCCACCCACATAAATGTCTCTCTCGTGGATTCTCCATCCACCCACATCTACCACACACGTTCAAAGCTCCGGTGGAGGAGTAAGGCTAGCACCCTGCGTGCACGACAGCCTGCCGGCAGCCTTCTGTCTCCACAGCATGAGGGTCCTGTACTGACTGGACACAAATATAAATATCCCATAATGAAGCAATATGAAACAGGACTCGAGGGAAAAACATAAATATAAAATGGGCTTTTCCTTAAATCCAATGTGTTTTTTTAATAATTAATTGTATAGTTATGGGTGATTGCTGTTGTGTAATATTACCAACACCAACGGATTACTAATTTCTGTGCTTCTGTTGAATTAAGAGTAATATCTTTAAATACTGAGGTGGGTCTCGGCAAAATATTGCAAGGTGATGTTTTCAAAATTATGAATGTCTCAAACTGCATTCAAGTCTTTAAAAGGCTGTGTATTAGATGTCTATGTGGTGTTTGTGCAGAAGTACTATCCCTCTGCATGACAAACACAAACAGAAAGACACACACACACACACACACACACATTTTTATGCCAGGTGTAGGTGAGAAAGCCAGAGTTGGGTTACACACAATCTCAGGGAGAGAAAGAGACTGAAAGAGAAGAAACTCACAGTCAGCAGCTGTGAAGTTAGGCAGGGAGTCGTAACTCTTCTCGCTGTTCATTATATCCTTGAGGTTAGAAAACACACACATCATATATCACATCATACACAGATAATATCACATATCCATGAGCAAGAGAAAAAGAGAGAAGGAAGAAGGAAATGGTAGATTTACCCTTTTTTTTAAGCGTTTGCTCCTTTCTACACGCCTGCCTTTCATTTATAACAGGATTAGAGAAACTCGGCATCCAGCCTGATTTCTACTTCCCATTTTCTCTAAGTGCTTAAAATGGATTAATATAACATGAAATAGCCTGCAGCAATTAAGTGGCCACAACTAAAGCTCAGTCACCTCTACTTTTGCATACAAAGAATAAATGAAGTACGAAGTATGAAGAGTAAAATAAAGTCTTAAGTATAAAGTAAATGGAAAAAAATATATATTATATGCATTCTAATGTAACAATAATTATGCTATTAAGCAGCTTTAATATTTGATCAAATACTAAGGAAGCAAATGACTCATTTTTAGAAAATAAATAAATGAACAGGTGGGTTCAGTAACATAGATGAATATGTGAGACGTTAGAACAACCTTCTGCTACTGTTTTAAAAAAAAAAAAAAAAAAAAAGAAAAACTGACAGACTGGTTCTGCGTGAGCTCTGCTGTGTCAGCAGCTTAACAGTCAGAGTGACCAAGTCCAAACTGGCCACAGAGAAAACAGTAACACCTTTTTTCTGTCCTGGGATCAGTTCTCTGTTTCCCCCTGAGCAGATACATGAGCCCACCTAAAAATGCAGCACAGCGCACTCTCTTCCAAACTGCAGATCATCCTACATACAATGGCTGAATATATCTTTTGAATGTATTGTGCCATGGCGATGAAAAGTGTTGTTATTTTCCCACAAGATTCCTCGTTTCTTTTGAATGTCACTGACCTTCAGTTTCTAGTGCATGACTCACTCATGCCTTCACGACTGCGCATACTGACTACATAACATTATGGTTGGACAAAATGAGAGACAATGGATTTATATAGAAATTTGGAATATTTACATGATCCAAAGCCCACAGCACAATGGTTACTGTTCCGCCGTGGGTTACTTCTTAAACAGCTCAGTGGCAGAAAAATACCATCAGTTTTTCACTCAGGTTTATGAGAAGCTGCTTACTGGCTGATGCTTTCAATACAAAACATCCATCCTAATTCTGTAGTGTTATGTGGCACTTACCTCCATTATTCCTACATAATATGAGAATGGAGTGACTCGCAGTCCTTTGACCATGATGTCAGAGAGGTGGTAGGGGTACAGCATCAGGTGGTCTCGGCTGTACTTCAGAAGCTCCTCGTAATACTTGCGCTCGTCCTTCCTCACATGACGGACTGTTCAAGACACATCAAAACCAAGGTGGATGTTTATGGTTTATGTTTATAATCCATATTTTTTTTAAAAAGGATATTGATTAATAATCATCTCTTCAGGGACACATAAATTATTAGAGAGAGATGAAAAAAACAGACACAAGGAGAGCATGCAAATTCCACACTCCCCCCTCAGCAACTAACCACTGCACCACCAATCTATGTTAATTAGTTAAGCAATTTAAATAATAATAACAACAACAACAACAACAACAACAACAATAATAATGTAAAATAACCACTCTCACCTAGGTTATTGCGGAATCGCAGCTGATTACGGATGCTGTACAACAGCACATGCTTCTCATATTCACGTTGGGAGTTTCCTAAACTCTGTGGAAGAAAAAAACACAGCATATATGTGAGGAATTTGTTTACAGCCCCCCCAAAAGGGTTACAAAGTGAGTGACATATAGTAATATGAACTTGAGCATATGCAAAATAAACAGAAAAATGTCATATGACAACTGCAAAGGTAGGACCTGGATACATAAAGGAAGACTGGTTGAGATCGGAATAGGTCATCAAAACACAGTTACAATATTTCCAAAATGTTACTTCCCAAGAATGCACAACTAAAGGCAACAGGTTTCAGCTGACGTGCAACAGGTATTACTGGGTTTATTAAATTAGATTTTTCTAATATCAGTTACATTAAATGTGAGGACAAGGAAGGACAAGTCACACATCTCTTTCCTCTGGAATCTGCAGGCACAAAATGTGTGGAATGCATTGTAACAACACATACATGACACTGAAATCAGTGCCAAGAGAAGAAGAACTGGGAAAACAATGCAGGGCAGATGCTCAGTCTCAGTATGATGGCTTATCCACCATCGTTACAGCACTCACAAGGTGATGCCACGACTATTTATGCTGCTGGCCATTAAACAGGTTTGTATATTAGGCTTGTAAGGCTGATGCATATCTGAGGGAAACATCCAGGCGCTAACATCGTGTGGAGGCGCCTAGCACACAAACGGTCATGTGATCGCAGCGAAGTTAGGCAGAAGCAGTGCAGCTTCAACGTCTCCAATACAGAGATGGTCAGCAACGATTCTAAACCTGTTATGGCTGAAAGGTACAGCTGCCTGTCAAAGACAGACGGCACTGCGGTGACATTGACAGATTCCTCCTCCTCTCCACCCCCAGAACACACCGGTGTTCCCCCCGTCTCTCCCGGCCCCGCAGTAACATTAGGCCACAATACCTGTTTGACATTAGCTGGGAGCTTGTTCCACGGATAATTCTGCCTGATGTGAAATTCCACGTCCGTGTTCATCGCTAGCTAGCTAGCAGGCTAAAAGCCGAATCCCTCGAGACGATCAGAAACGGGCTTCTGGGCAAGTCCTCGGTGACTTCACCCTCCCGAGACCCAACAGGAGAGAAGGGCGACCTGTGAAATGAACGGATATTTTATCGGCGGAAATTTTTACAATAAAGGACCACTTCCTTGTTGTATTTTCGAACAAGCCGTTCGTCACGCTCGTGGCTACATTCGTCACTTCCGATGGGGGCGTGGCCATGGATGTGAATGGAAGGTGGGCAAATGAGAAGTGATGAGTTTGTCAAATTGTCTCATTGTCATGGCGAATGGAGATCTCCTATCATCATTTACAGCCAACTATCGAGACTTTCATGACATCAAAACCTTCCTAAAATAATGGCCAATTATTGTATTAAATAGTTTGTTATTTATGATAATATATGCTCTAAAATGGTACATGAGCTCTACCATAACTCTCACTCATGACTCATGAAAAAATATCTCTCTGGCGAAAACTGCAAGTTAATGTTTTATTTAGATGCATGATTTATTAGCCATCTCTGTTTAAAATGCTGCTGGTATATCTCTGCTAGAATGCAGGATTAAATGGCAAATAGTGAAAATAAGTGAAAAATTTGCATTAGTTTGGTGTCTAAAATACTTAAACAAATATCAATATTGAGCAGGCAGGATAAAACTAATACTACTATAACCAGAAAATGGATCTGATATAAAACAATGCTTTGCCTAAAAATGACTCAAGTGTGTTTCTGTGTGTGTGTGTGTGTGTGTGTGTGTGTGTGTGTGTGTGTGTGTGTGGATTTGATGCAGTTTGTCATCAGGAACTCTTTACTTATTTATGATCTAATTGACTATTTATATATGAAATGTCACTCACAGTCAGTGGCATTTTATAACATGCAATAATGATTAAATATGTTGTATGCTGAAGCCCTAAAGTGGGTGCAAATAAGTAGCTGTCAGGCGGGTGATTAGTAGACTTAGTGTTAATAATAGCTTGCAGCAGAATCATTACCAAACCGTTATTCAGTTGGATGTAGACTATGAGAGGGAGGAAATATGATGGAGGAAATATGTGATAGAGGAGTGCAGTTTAAAGAGACCAAATCAAGGAAATGTAGAGAAAATACAAATGGTCTGCTGGAGCAGTTGTGTTAAAGTTATTAGTGATAACTGATAGAAGAGATGTAGCTACTTGTTTCCATCACAACTATTGAGAATTTGTAAAAATAGAAACTTATGAGTAAACTCAAACATCTTTTTAAGAACAGGTTCTTTACAAGTTTGACAGCAGGGTCATGAGAATTAGTCTATCTCAGCCACTTCAGAGGATTTAAACATGGAAATATGAAGGACTTTAGTGAGTTAATTATAGTAAATACTAGTAAATAATGTGACAATGCTGCAAGAATAGATAGTGGCCGACATGGACAGCAATGACATGAAACAGATCCAAAGTTTTACCATCTTTTCCTATATTTTTCTGTATCATTTCCTAATGTACAGTATGTACTTTCGCTGTAATGGACTCGAGTTTCTCCTCGACTCCTCGTTAGTGAGCCTCGCCTGTCAGTGACATGACACCTTATTAGCCTGTTCACGCACAAACACAACAACAGCCATACTGTATATGACCAACATGGAGACAGAAACTGCCAAGAGGAAAATATGTTATCTACAATGTGCATATATTGAAGATATCTGGAAATGTATACAGTGTCATACAGTTAACAGTTTTATAGTGAATATATATCTTTCATGTGTTTGGTATTTAAAAAAATAAATTTGTTCTTTGTACATTTAGTATACAATGTCAAACAGAATTGTGTCGGATAAATTAGATACCTTATTAATTTCCTTAATCAAGATAAAATCTACTACTATATTGTAACCTGTAAAACATTTGACCAATGGGAATATTTTCAAGGAGGTCAAGGAGGCTGTGACCAGGCCAAGCTACTTTTTAGCATCCATTACCTGCCCGTCCAGAAGCAACATTTCATTCCAAGCAAATTATTGCTTTGCACTCACTATTTATTGGAGCGACAATTTAAAACTTATATATTCTGTCAAGCAACAGCTTTTTTATTTTATTTTGAACAATTTGTTAGAACCTGCAGATAGGTAGTTTCTAGTTCTCTCAGAGTGCACCAAATAATGAGGAAAACTCGTTTTAATCTTCTCAAAAATATAATTAGTAGTAATAATACTTTATATAATGTTTTTAGAAAACGAAGTCAGGACTGCTTATAATTTTCTGATAACCCTAAATATCAAATGAACGTTTCTTGTAGTTGTAATACACAAGTCTGACCACACGATGTCACTAAGACCACAAACAGATAAAGTAAAACTGAGAAGCTTTTTACGTGGTCTTATCATAAAACACTTTTATATGTGTTACTAAAACACATAATAATCTGAGTCAAATAATAACCAACAATCAAAGGTAAGAATCATGATCATTTTATTAGAACGTCTTTAAAAACAAACAGATCAGAGAAGAGCATGCATACATTCCTTACAAACTGGTCATAATCATTTTCTGGAAAGCAGGCTGGCATTCATTTGACCGTCACAAAACACTCATTAAGAATGGGCATGTGTGTGTGTCCATCTCATTCAATAGAATAAACATTTTTATAAAGCCTGGTGGATGACATTTTTATTTTAGAAATAAGCCTACATTCATAGTGTTTGATTTGGCCATATTTATTCCATTCTCAAGATCAACCTGCAGTCATTCAGGATGATTTTCCATTATCAAGGTACCTTTGGAGATGGCACTATGGATGCTTCCCCTTGAAAAACCATTATTAATATTATTTATTATTAAGACCAAACCAAATATTTCCAATGAATTGGTCCAATGAAAGTGCAATCTGATTTTTGAAGCACAAATTAATACTGAGGCTTTTATAAACTTTACAACAGAGACAAAACCATACTAATGAGAAATATAACATTAACAAAGAATTTCAAATAAAGAAATTCCAGAGGCAAATATTTTTAGAACATAATAAAATAATATACCTCTATATTTATATAGAATAATTTAAATTAAGAACAATATCTGTATAATATACAGCGTGTACAGATCTGTAACCCTGACATCTGTGTGCTTTGATCGCCCATCTGAGCGAGACACCAAACACTGGATTACATTAATGTCTTCCACTGAGTTTATCATAAATATGTACAACAGCTCCGTAACTACAAAGGCATTTAGAGAAAGAAAATACAATTTGGCACAGGCACAGATTTAAATGTACATTAAAATTCACTGCAGAAACCCACCCAGAAAAATAATGTGACTTTTCTTACCCTGTGGTATGCTGTACATGAGAGAACAGGAGAATATCCATATAAAGTGGCTAAAAAGTAGAGTAACATTTGGCATAATTGTTGCTGGAAGAGTAAGAGAGGGAAAGGACGCAGCGATCTACCCCTATACAGACCTGACAGCAGGGACTACAGTGCATTTCTGTCAAATGATAATCCGCTTTTTGTTTTTTTCCTGAGCGCTAAGTAAACAGGAACTGGAAACTTTATAATAAGATGTTTGGAGTTGGACAACACAGGTACGTCTTTTTACTGACTGTTAGCCTTCTGGATATCGTAATTTCATGTAACAACAGTAACGTTGGCAGTTTAACTGATCAGTTCCAGTAGAAACTTGGCTCTCAGTCATGAGAAATCCTAGCATGCCAACTCTTCCTGAGATGAGGTACCAGACCCTCGGCTGACCTGGCCGGCTCTGCCGTTACTGCGAACCCCTCGGTGTCAAAATTAGGTTTTGCTGGAAAATTTTTGCCTTTCACTGAACTGATAAAAGATGCCGCTCCCTATACTTCGTTGATGGTGCGCTCGGATGGCATAAAGTTGACGGAGTGAGACGGCGACATGTAGAAGGACTGGGTTTTCCGGTTGAGACGGGCACGCTTACTTGCTATGCACAGGCTGCGCTTGCTGGATGAGATGATTTCTGTGATGAACTTCTTGCAGTCCACACAGATCTCCATGGCGACCCAGTCCTCAGTCATTTCCTTGGGCAGCTCGAGCTCGTCCTGTGAACGGGCATCCTTGCTGCCATGTTTAGACAACCTGCAGATGGGAAGGAAAGAAAAAAAATCAGAACAGAACTTTTGAATTCATCGGTATATAAAAAGGAAAGGTGAAATTACTTGGAAACATTTCTGCGGAGGCTGTGTCGACTGTGAGAGGACCCAAACGGGTGGTTGTCTTCCTCAGCAGGTGCAGGTGCTCCACTGGCCTCTTCTTTCGCTGCAGTAACGGGTCCCAGTGAATAAATGGGCAAAGTCGCGTAGGGTTTGGATGGCAGCCGCATCTGAGGATACACAACATCTACACCGTAAGATGTCAACGGAGGAGCCGAGGGGCTGCAAGAAGTAGCAATGACCACAAAAGTGTTTAAATGGAGTTTAGTCAACGGCCTCCTACCTTTTTTGAGCACTGGGAGCAAACAGGCCTGAAGATGATAAAAAGAAAGTGTTAAGGTTAATGTTTATTAACAGATTATATACTCATAAATGTCTTTTAAGAACAGTGACTGACTTCTGATATACAATTTAAAGACATTTTAATTAAATTCCCCTTGCAACTGAGCAGCTGATTTTACCTTTTGCAGAACTGGCAGGTGTACGACCAGGTGAAAAGAGAAAACCTCTTGTTTCGACATGAAAAGCAAAGCTGGAGAAGGAGTCAGACGGAATCTGTCAGTGAGTAACAGCTGAGAATTGTCCTTCTGACAGCAAAAAATCCTCATGTCTACCTTTCCCTTCTTGAGGGCGGTGTAGATGTCTTTGTACTGCTGAAACTTCTCCAGCTCGGCCTTGACCAGAACCTGTCTGATGTGCATCACTTCCTCCACAGTGAGAGCCAGGCACTCCACAGGGTAACAGAACTCCTCCTGCAAGACAAACATCATCATCGTTACAACAAACTGCATCTTATACTTCAGTTCAGAGAAACTGAACCAACAGCAACTGTGAGAAATAAATGAGATCTGCTGCCAAGGAGACAAACATGAGGTGAATATGGTCATTTAAAAGTTTCCAAAAATACAACCAGAGTGAGTTCACCAACAATAAAAACGAGACCAAGCATGCAGAGAGGTGATGGAGGTGAAAAGAGCTCCCTCCCTAGATTCCTGATGATTCCAATGAGATGAAAATGCATGTTAAAGTAACAGGCCCACTGCCCTGATGGTGCGCAGCATTTGGTTTGGTCAGTTTTTTCGATTTTTCTATTAAACAGTTCTGCGCACAAGCAGCCCAGTGTTTTGGGCTGGTTTAGAAATACTGAGCCTTTAATACTTGCAGAATATTTCGAGACCAGTCCATTTAATATTTAGGATAAAGTGTTTTGTTTTCTACCCTCACACAGTACGACGTACCGTTGCCTGAGGACCACTGGCAGCGTCCACCTGACCAGCACACAGAAGGTAACAACACATTCAAACATATTCCAAAAGCTAATGACACGCAGCATGTTCGCTTCATCTAAACTCATAATTTGGGATGATATGTAACTAATACAGATTGTTGTGACTTACTCACCTCAGACCTTGATACTGATATTTCCTCATTTTTATTAACACCTGATAACACTGTCCATGTCACTAAAGACAACCTGGCTTTTAATTATTAGCCTTATTTGCACGCTCATATACGTCAAATTACATTTCGCTTTACCAGCTCGATATTTTCAAGATGTAGATCTCTAGAGTTTCGGTTGGTCGCAACCGCAGGAAAACATTTTCTCCAGAGTCTAAAATTACAAGCCTGGCGTGAAATCTAATTTCACAATAGCAGGAGTTCATAACAGCATGTCCCATGACAGGGAAACATCAGAAAAGCTGTACTAGGACATGTGTCCTCCTTCATCTTGTGACTTCTGCCCACTCAGGAGCAGGCACAATGGCTCTCACACTTGCTTCCTGTTTCCACTCAATGCTGAACAATTATTAAATGTGTACTGTTAATGAATCCAAATAAGGGCTGAGGGAGCTATTTTACCTTGGCGCTGGGATCCGTCCTCAGCTGCAGCATTACACAAAAAAAAAAAATTAGGCAATGTAAATTATAAAGATTAAATTCATTTAGGAGATTAATATAATTTAATAACACAAATGGTTTTGGACAATCAGTAATCTCTGTGTTACTGTTACCTTCCCTTTGGTCTTTGTAAAGTGTAAGAGTGTAGTCTAAAATGTGAAAAACATCCCCACGTTGGCTGTTGCTGCTGTTTTAAGTGTGTTTCGTCTGATCTGATCACACCTGGAGTGGCTCTTCTGGTCCTGTTTGCCGTTTAACCAGCCCGTAGTGAGAATCAACCAATTTAATTCCGATTCCTCCTGTCCTGTGCTTTCCATTACATCCGCCAACCTCAGTGGAATCACAGGACCAGCACAAACTCGTGCAGAGCACCAGTGACCTCATGCTATAAAAATGAGCAGTCAGAGGAGCTGAGGATATGCCATAGGTGAAGTATTAGGAGCCCGGAGCTGTTTTTACTGCTGACTTTGGCATAGAAAGACTGCAAACATATCAAATGGTTACTACACTCTTTCTGTTGTCATGGTGATTCAATCATTTATAATTGTTGTTTTAAGTGTCAGTGATGTTAGCACATACCAGAGAGATGCCACAAGTTTTCAAGGTGAATATTAGAGGAATGTTTACATCATCGGGTCACTCAGCAGGTCAGATGGTGAGCTGTCTGACCTTTATCCGCCTGACTCATTAACTTGTTTTATGCAGGGTGTAATAAGTGATTTAATGGTCTGCCCAGTGAACGTACCAAAGACTTGGAGGTTTGTCTCGACGGCCGTGCGAAGGGATGGACAACGGTAGGAGCCTCCTTCTCAATGGAGTGCCGCCTCTGTGAGGACTGACGCTTTTCAGACTCAGGTGGCGTAAACACGGGCAGGAATTTCGGAGGGGCTTGAGGGAGAAATCAAACCAGAATCAGCTGCGACGAACTGCAAGTTGAGTAATCAGGGGAAGCTGGAGAGCTCTTACTGATCTTCCCTATCATGGACTCAGGTGATGTGGCGTCCCTGCTGCTCCGTGTGCCGTCCTCCTGTCCGTCAGAGCACATCCAAAATTAGCCGCATGAATCATAGATGCTAAACATCCCTCATTTTCACACAGATGAAATGGAGACTAAAGGTCCATATCAAAAACACTGAATATCTTACAGATGAAAACCCTTACAAAAAGCAAAGAAGCTAACATCACCAGTTTCACAGGTGACATATCTCACATCAGATTCTGAGCTGTCCAGCTCTGCCAGGGTCGGTGCTTTCAGAAGCCTCTTCCTCTGGCTCAGCGGTGCCCCACCACCTTGACCCGGGCCCGTGGTTCCACTGGCCAAGGACTGGGTACTGACAGCCAACTTCCTGGATGCATCTGGAGTGTCTGCAGTGGAAAAATTAATTCATTTTATCTTTGCATGCCAGTGCCAGGAAGATGAGCGTAACACACATACTTGAGGGAAAGATTGGTTGATTAAAATATTTTCAACTGAAAGGATGATCAAGAAGACAAGACATGCAGAACAAAACCCATGAATCACTGCACAATGGAAATACCTGAGCTGCGGAACAGGTCCTGAGGAGTGCTGATGCTTTTTCCAGCACCTGTGAAAGAACATAACTTTAAATAAAACCATTCACACAAATAACACACACCCACACACACCACTGGGAGAGTGTGAATAGAACAAATGTCTGTCTGAGCAGCTGCGAGTCAAAGGACTGATGTGTAAAAGGATTTAGTTCACACGTAAACAACAGGAAAATGGAGACAAGTATTAAAGGAAGAGAGGGGTATTAATGCAAGGTCACAGTGATAAAGAATATTTCCATACATCCGGTCTACAGTGTGGTCATGCAGTGCATTATTTTCTGCTATCAGTAGTTTAGTAGGATGCTGACGTTAGTATTACATATTTTTTTTTATATTTCACAGATTATGCTGCCTGCAGGGATGATCGGTAATCACTCCGAAACCATAAACCTCGTCACCACACAGACTCACTGTGAGTGGTGATTCCTACAAATGTATATAATTCCATCCAATCCAAACATGCAGAAAAAGTGCAAAATTACAGATCTAGATAACCATTTCAGACTGTGAGAGATTCAGTTACATACTCAGGCAACTCCATAAAAAGGAAAAGTGACAGCGGCGCGTCACAAACTTGACAGGAAAACAGGGTGTGTGTCTGTGCGTTTGAGTCAGGAGCTAGCGCTAACATAGCCAGGGATGGAAAACTGGCTACGACAACAGGTGAACAATTGGTGACGATTGACTTTACCTGATGAGTCAAAACTGTGCGACATTCTAAGAGGTCGCGTGACTGACAGATATGCCCATGTTTGGAGAGGAAAAAAGAAAGAAAGAATGTGAAACAAATGTGAGAAAGATGAAGAGAAAAGCGTTAAAATGGACAGTAAGTAGTCCAAGTGTAGAACTATACAATACAATGTATTAACATAAAGCAATGACCTTGCATGATTACGTAACAACTCCTCCTTATAACCATTATTCAATTCTATAACAGTAATAACAGTAATTATACATGTCAGGCGGATTGCTCATTCATTCTTTCATTTTTCTTTGACAGAGGATGTAGCCTATCCCTTTCACACACTCACACCTAACGTTCACGTTTCTGGACTGCCACTGTGGCACCCCAAAGGGATCAACTACTTTATGTGTAGCTATAAAAGGAACCAGAAATCATTCATTTGTGGAGTGTAACAAACAATTTTGTTGAAGAAGAGTGAGTAAATGTACATGTTGTGGTAATCCTTGATCAAACATTAGGCATTAGGAGTTCCTGGAGAATACTGGGGCCAGAAACTTTACAGGAACCGTTCAGGTCACTTCGCTATCGATGGTCGTGTCACTGCGGGTTCCTGCAGTGGAGACGCGCCTATTGTTATTGGATCAATACAGGGAGAGGGTTGTTAGGGTATAACCTACTATAAACTATAATGGATGTGGTAGAGAGAGAGGACGGTTAATGGTTTTTGAACTCTGTGAGGTGCTTGAGCTCATAAAGTGCAGCTGCAGGAGATAAGACTGCGTCCGATCACTGGTTGTCGTGATTACACTGAAATGCCGCTACAACATTAACACCTCTGCGCGTACCCAGGCGGCTCCTGCGGATCATGTCCGGTGAGACCGGCCTCAGCTTCCTCTCAGCTTTAATGTCCTCCAGCAGTCGCTCGTGAAGGCTCCGTGGCCGCGGGGGGTGTGGTTTTAGTTTACGAGCCGAGACCTGGCGACCACATGAGACAGCCACCGTCAGCGATCGAAGAGTTTTTGGCAAACAACAATGACAATTTCGTACTACTTAAGTAGATGCTCACAGGGTTGAGAGGTGGTCGTGATCGGATGAATTCTAGAATGATCTCGTGTGCGCTTTTCTTTAACCTGGGTGGGATGTCTCCATTCACCTGAAATGACATTGATTACAGCCGTCAGAAATTAAGATCTCACCGTAAGGACAGTTTATCCGGTTAACTATTTACCATGACTTTCCGAAGCTTGTAGCGCTTGGAGCGGATGTCGTCCATCAGCATTTCGTACGGAGTCAGCTGGTACTCGATGGGCAGTGGGTTGTACTGGCGCTCCTGGACTTTCTTCAGCTTGACCCCATCGCGTAGGTCATGCATCACCTGCACCCAGAAACGGGCCTGGGGTGGACACTTTTGTCAGCACTGTTGTAACGCTTCATCGCAGTTACAGAGCTCATACTTGAGAGTATGTGCAACTCTTCTTCTTACCCAGTCCGAGTTTTGAAGCTCGTCGAGATCTTTACCGGGTTCCTTCATGTCACCTTCCATCCGTCGGAGATTCTGAAATACATACACATATAAACCAGCTGAACAAAAGGACGCAATTTTGTTCTGTCTTCCATTAAAAGAAGGTTAACGGGAACCGTTTGCTTGGTCAAAACTGCTCAATAGACAGTGATCCAAACAGAAAATGAAATATTCCTGTTTTTCCTGTTTATTTCCTCAGTAGCCACAAACATGAGACCCTGACAGGGATGTGGAACAACAAGAACAGTGAGAGTCATTGACCACCATAATTTGCAAGCATGTGTGCATTACTGTGTATGGCTCCTCATGAGCAATTATCCGTAACGTGGAGTGGAAGGGCTGAGCGGCCCCTACGACTGGAGGTCTCCACCTATAAGCTGCTTATACCGCTGTAATATGCTTTTACCGCATTCTGCACATTACATAACTCTTTTTGCATGAAGCACACGCTGCACTGGTGTACCTGCAGTACAGTAAAGCAATGTTAACTCTGAAGCAGTAAAGATAAATAAATAAGTCATGTGGCTACCAAACCTCAACTGAATTACAGTGAGGAAAAGAGCCCAGAAAGAGACTAAGGACCCTGCGCTGTCCATCTGGAGGTTTTTCATCAGCTCTGCATTTTCCTCGACTGTAACTAAATAACGTATGTAATAAACTTAATACACAACAAAGAAAACTTTTAGAAATATGGTTAAAACACTTAAAAACATTCTGTTTCTCTCACTAATCATCCTCATTACCAGTAATTCCACTTTCACAGATTAATCTGCGTGTTCGTTTGTGCGCCCACATGTGAAATAGGATAACAGACCGTGCTCATGTAGAATTTCATTTATTTGAAGTCCGATCAGGCTGAGTTCTTAACAGGCCACATGCCTACAAAGTTGTTGCCGTTCTGGACCGTTGCTCATAGCTGTAGGGCCGTTTCGTTGCCTAGCTGTGACCACAGATTCTCATCTAAGTAAGTGGATATACCACACTGACAAATCCAGTCTGACAAGTCCTCACGTCTGCTCCACGTCACAAAACAAAATCATTTCCAGCACATATCTCTGTTTCTTCTACAGGGGCTTCTATGCAGCTTAATCAGCTGTGTTGGCTGCGACTCACTGGCAGTGAGGGTCAATAATCTGAAGTTGCCGGTGTCGCCTGCTGGAACTTCTCACCTCCTTTGCGCTCTTGATCTTCTCCAAAAAGGTGCATAGTTCCCTGGCTTCAGCAAAGAGAGCACGACACACAGCCTGGTAATGGTTGGGGGCGTCTGATGGGCTGGGCAGGTGCGAAGAACATAGCTGTGGAAGAAAAAAGGGAAGGAATTGCCTGATATATTTTGCGGCCTTTAATGTTATAGGTCAACATAGCATGTAGCAGTTTTGAATTGAAATGAGCTCTTCACATATTTGAGTGACGCTCTGTAAACCAGGATGATCAACAGCATGAACCTGATTGTCTAGTCAAGAGGGAGAGCAGCATAAGAAAGCATTTCAAGCCCTGTCAACAAATGAATTTGACCGCAAAGCTAATAAAACATGTCAGGGTAATGAATGGGCTGTCAAATTAGCTCCAGCAACACTCAAAGGAATCTGGACCAGTGGCAATTTTGCCCATTGTTCTGATGGGTTTGGCTGACACAGCAGGATTTTGACATTTGAGAAAGTTGAATATGCTTATTCCACTGCCTCAGCAGTTTCCATTGTTTCTGATAATATAAAAAAAAAAAAAAGAAAGAAAACTGGAGGATAAATTCAAGACTGACATCTTCGGCGGGTGGATGGCAGCTCATGCAGCTTTTTCACTTCGGTCCATTTCACAGAAGGAACAAACCTCTCGCGCCTCAGCCACACTTTTCTCAGAAGTCGTTTCAACTCCTCACCCTCATCTCACTGACCCCGAACTGACCCGCGTGACCTCGGCCTGACAGTACAGACTGAAATCAAGGAGGCACGTTGTCCAATTCAACCTTGTCGTAGCAAGAAATACTGTTTACATTCACTAAAGTGATTGAGGAATTAGGGGTGGAAACGGCACGCACACAAGCAGCCAACACACTGGGTGACTGTTTTCTGGGAAACTTCCTTGTTCCACAAACAAGAGCGTTGATATGAGCACTCTGGTGTTTGGGTGATATAATTAAAATCCCCAGAGTTAATTATTTGAGTCTGGAACACTATCGTGTGGTAGAATAGTTACAGAAATGGCTTTAATCACCTTCTGTAAAAACAGGGAGAAGGGCATCACCTTTACAAGATGGTAACACCCTTGCATGTGGCCCAGTGGCCTCGCTTTGGCGTCACAGCTTACCGTGATGATGTCCCGGTAGCCGCGGACGCTGCTGACCGAGTTGGCGGTCGTGGCGAGGTCGGTCTCCTCTTCCTCCTCGCACTCGTCCTCCTCCTCTGTGGCCTCATAGCCTTCATCGGGGCAGGGGTCGCTCTCGCTGTCCTCGGTGTTGGTCATCAAGTCTATCAGGTGCTCCAGCGGCGGGCTGAGTTCCCGCTCTTCATTTTCTTTGAGGCCGTAATCCAGAGCTTTGTAGATCATGACCCCCAATGAGTCAATAACCTGCCAGGGACAAGATAAGGTCGCATATTTTAATCATTTTTCATAAGACAAACAAATAAACATTTGTATCAGTTTTTAATCCAAAACGGGCAGCATTATTAATGTATTCAGGTTTATTTACACAATATATCGGAAGGAAGGCATGGCTCTCTACATTGTCTCATTTGCTGTGAAGTTTTGGCTTTGAGCAGAAATAGGAATAATCACATTCGTTTACAAGTCAGCTCCGTTCAAACCTCTGTTCCCTAAAGATGGCATGAATTTGGGGCAGCAGAGAAAACACCCAATAAATGAGAGATCTTTTCATCAGTCCTATTCCAACTATATCATATAAGCATCCACAAATGTGTGAGATAAGGCCAGCATGTTCCACCAAAGAACATGATTATCATCATAACCTGAGGATGATTTCATTTGGTGGCTAATATAAAAGTCAATTTAGACCTTAAGACTGGCCCACCTTTCACAGCCACGCATCACCATGCAAGTAGTTTACCTATGCTAAAGACACTTTGAGCTAAAGTAGGATGCAAATTAAATTTTCTCAAAGATCATGCGTGTCAGCACAAGGTAAGAACACAATGTTATGAAACAGCGTTGCTGCTTCCATGAAATGATAACCTGCTTGTTCCGCTACAGGCGCTGCTTATTGCGAGCCGCTCCCGAACAGAGTGTTCTTCACCACAGAGGAATGTTGAAAAAGGGAGGCGTCCACATAAAGTCGAGGCCTGACGGGCACGGTTGACAACCTGTGGTAAAGGAGTGGTGCCAGGGGAGAGCGCCTGACATGTCTGGGAGCTCAATGCACAGACGGAGGGATGAGTGGCTCAGTGAAAAACCATTACAGACTGTCCTCCCATTTCAGCTCTATAGGGACCCTAAAACACTCGTGGTCCGTGTTCTGTATGTGTAAAACACTACACTAGTCTTCCAACGCTAACCTACTGCTCCTAATCTTTCAGTGTGAGTGTGTGCTTGCGTGTGTTGTATCACTATTTTGCCAAATGACTTTGTGTGCAGTGGATAATCCCGTCCTAGGACAGAGAGAGGGGGAGAAAATCCCATTCTTTAGGTTCTTACTACATAACCTTATAATCTGTATGAAAACATCCCTTGGAGAGGGTGGGTTATGAGGAAAATCTGGAGAGAAGGACGCCATAGTTTCATTCACAGTGGATGTGGGTGCAAAGGTTTACAGCTGACCATTAACATTAACAGGAAAAATATGTTTAACCACTGCATCATCACCAAGGATCCAACAACAATATTAAATCATTGTTAGGAAACACAACTGCTCCAAGTGATCATTCAACAGATTTTAATTAACCACCTAAACATGGCAGCTTCCCTCAGAGGTCTGGTCATGGTTACTTTATTATGGGATACATAAATATGGCCTCAGACTACACATCTGCATCTCATGCAACAACTTGTGTAGCTGCGAGACAAAGCAGAGACGCTGGAATGAGGAAGGACATGGGACAAGAATGTGGATAAACTATTAAGCAAGAAGAAGAGCCAGAAAATCTACTGTACGTCTGGGTTGAGAAAAACATTTGGTACAATCCACCTGACTGAAACCTGGCACCGCCCACGAATCAAAAGACGCCGCAACAGCTGACACCTGTTTTCCTATATAAGCCAACCGCAGGTGGGTAAACAACCACATCCTCAAATATTTCTGAGGAAACGCAGCAGATGAATCATGTGGGTGTCAAAATGTGTGTAATATGAAGTCACACATTTACAAGTACACCCCATCCAGCCTCACAATTGGCTTTTCTCAGGCCCCGCAAACAAATAGTAACACTAGGCTCTTGCATGACATCATTTCCCAGACCATCAAGTGTTTCAGGCTCTTTTTCCAACAATGACTTCTTTCATTTTCAAGAATCTCCTTCTCCCATCATGACTAGTGACGAATAAGCAGATGAATGTGTAGCTTCTGATTGTGAATAACCTCCGTCTCCTCCGGGAGCAGCGTTGGTTTATAGCAAATCAAGAAACCGGCTGGACGTCCTGCTGGTCCTGCTCATGGTTTCCTCTTATTAAATGTGAGGTTTTCCTACCGCTGTCACTTAAAACTGCTTCCTTAGAGTCAGGTTATAAGTTCCTACAGAGCACCTACAAACGATCTAGGTTCCAGGTTGTTATTTAAAGCAAACTGAATAGAGATCCGTTCACATTTTCAGTGAACTGCGATAATCACAGTCTTTGGCAGAGTTGGCAGTTGCAGCTCCGGGGCTTTGCCGTGGTCATCCGAGTTCACAAAACTGTCAGCTAAACAGCTTTTCGGCATTTGCTGCAGCATCCAGCAAAGTGAGGCCCGCTCGCACAGAGCGTTACACAACCCCGGCTAAAACCTAGAGGACTTCCATGGCAGGAGCGGATGCTGAGCTTCTTCCGGCGCCAAGGTACGCCGTGCTGCTCTTTCATTCAATTCCAAGGCAAAAACGGTTGCGTTTTTATTTCTATGACCAGTCAGCTGGAAAACGTCTTCAGCGGTGCTATAAAAGCTGGTGGCGCAGATTCAGGTCAGATGGGGGCATTTCTTTAAAAAAGAAAAGCAACTCTAGATAGAACGCTGCACACAGATTAGCAGCACCAATCTGGATTTTCCAGCCGCTGAAAAATATTCGCAATAAACGACTGATTTGACAGATGAAAAGGGAAACTCAGTTCATTTGTTTGTTAATAGATTTCTGCTGTGGGGCGTGTAAATGGAGCTCACTAGTCGATAAAGTGCATTCCTGTAGGTTTGTGCAGGTCATTAAATATGTGTATCCGGACCCCACATGGGCTGCAGAAGGACACACACGGGTGCTTTTAAATGAAGCTGTCAATATCAGAGCGTTCAGCTGATTAATAGAATAAAAGCTGTTATGAAATTGGGTCAATGGTAACGTTAAGGCTCATTAAACTGCCGACACTTACTCAGTATGCTTTACTTTGACCAACATAACATTTTTAAAACCTAACAGACACACAGCTTTGTCAGAGTGTGAAACTGAAGAGTGTGATTTGCGCTTTATTAACAGGGAAATGGCTCATCTGCGTGCTGGGAAAGTCACTTTGACAAAAAAAAAAATCTACAACTGGAACCTGAGCAGAACTAACTGGAAACCCATAATAGGATGCTACAACTAATCTCGGCCTAATCTTCACCTGTCCACAAAGTGGGTCAAGACTATTCTGACACTTAAAACAGAAGCTGAACTTCTCACACAAACTCTAAATATTTGTAACTGCATCTCAACAGATGAGGTTCGGCGAAGAATCGAGCCCTGACCGACAAGTTTAATGGAAAGGATCTAATTAATATCAAATGCGGTTTGATCTTACTAATGATTACTTGGACTTCTGTGACGTAAACGAGAGAAAATGGGTCAGCTCAACACAAGCTGGCGATTAACTCCAAAAGATTCAAGCGCGCAGACATATGGAGGGGTGGCAGACCGAGACATGCACCAGTTACATTAAGTGTTGCTTCAAAATGGCACTCAACCAGGGAATAAACTAATTCCGTAGCAAAAAACCTGCAAATGAGACCATTATTATTTAAATGACAAGGCATTCCATCATTGGAATCTTGAATTTTTGAAAAAGAAGCAACACTAACAGAGTGTTATCTTCGTTAAACACTGCTAAAATATGGTGCGTCTCTGAGGTCTACATACAAGGTTCTGCGAGGCATTAAAATAACCAGAAAACACACCCTGTTAGCTCATACAGCTGTGTGGTGAACATTACTCTGAGACGCTCAGAGAGCAGCCATTTTCCACCAATGTCCAGGCTGTTTTCAGCCTGACCCAAGGAGACACACACATGCAAACTGTGCACGCCTCTGATCACATGAATGGCAAAACAAACATAAGGGAAGATCAGCCTGTGCTCTGTTGACAGAGGTCTTTGTGTAATTTCTCTGTGTACACATAATAAAGCCGATTACTCCTCCTAGTTTCATATAAGGGACCTCACCTTTTTTTAACCACACATACCCCCTATGAATATGTTCTCTTCAAGAGTTTAATCATTATGATGTTTAAAGAGTCGGACCATGCATTTATAAGGGCATGCACACACTCTTTTGTCAAGGTGCAGTCTACCACAAGAGCTCTGCTGAGCTGGAAAACTTTGGGCACATATGCATTAAATGTGACAGAGAACATCATTTGTGGTTTCAAAGTGTACGAGAGGCTGGACAGGAACTCACCTCTAATGACGTCGGCAGCAATGTGTATTTATCTGCAGAGACAGAAGAAAGACAGAGACGGTCAACAGAGCAAACAAAATTAAGCGACGGAGAACATGCTCCCCCCATCAGTATCGATCAAATATCTAACTTCACAGGACGAGGAAGGATAATAAATAATTTGGCTGTTCACTCACAAAATCAAAACATGCCTATCAAGCTCCATAAAACCTTAATCGAACGGAAATAAAGAAGGCAAATATTCCTCAAGTGATGCTTTTTTCCTTTTATCTGACAAAAGCTGACAAAAACAGTTCTCTCATTACAGAGCACACCTTAACTTTTGATGGCTAATTGCTTAACAGTGACTTGAACAAAGAGGAAATGCCACCGTAATCTCAGAGGTGAAAGTACAATCAGTCAGTGCATGTAAATGTAATACTTTGATGGGATGTGTCACATCAAGTAAGGCTAATGCCATTTCAGTTCTTGTAAATGCACCAAATGACAGTGTTTCTTGAAACTTAAGGACTACTGTACTGACAAAAAAAATAAACCCCATGTGTAAAAAGACCGTTTTTCCCCACCCAGCTCAGAAACAGGGGAGAAAAAAAATAAACAGTCTTCTACCAACGTTCATCGGGCAAACACTGGGCCCTCTGTCTGTCATGGCGAAGGGGAGAAGGCGTGGTTACTTTTCTCTCCAAGAGAATGTCTCAGTGCATATTTGAAGACGGATTCAGTGTTAGCAGCCATGCCGTTAGAGAAACATCAACCACCCTGCTGCTGATATGGCTGCACAGAGTGAGACGTGTGAGATACTCTAATCAATTCATTTTCGTATCTTTTCCCTCACTAGCCTCCAGTCGAATGCACAAAAACAGAAGCTGTGTTTTGTGTTCTGATTCAAGCTAATTGAATGATGCGTTAAATGGGCTAGGCTTTTTGAATAACATTACAGTTAAAAATAACAGATGCTCTGAATTCCTCTCTACTGCAGGCATGACTCACTAAAAATCTGTCCATCCTTGGATGCAGTGTTTAGGAGTAGAGGGCATATTCGAGCCCAGGTGGAATTGGTTTAATAACAGCATGTGCCTCACATCAGTTCAGCCTGTTGGGGCCGCGCTGGTTTAATTCTGCGCACCGTGCGAAACAAAATACATATACTCCTAAAAGTAGTCAAGAGTGTACGGCAATACAAGCAGCAAAACAGGAGGAGTGTACCCACATCACATCATACTGGCCTGCACTTTTTCACTGGTTTTGTCTTTATTTAGTCAGACATTAACTATGAATTTGTAAAAGGCAAAAACCCTTATTTATTATGCTACAGGCTTCCACGTGGGCTAGTAGGGTAAATAAAGTCAATGTCAGTCATCTGGGTTATTCTAAAGTATCCAAGGAGCCACCCAAAGGTTAATATTTCTGACCTCTCTCACCACCAGGCCACAATTTAGGAAGGGCTTCTAAAATAGCTGAGTTATATCAGGAGCATCACTCTCATCGTGATCTCTCAACTCATCTGCAGACAGACTCTCAGAGTCCGTGATCATCGCAGTCGGTCTATTTCTGGAAGTCAAAGCGTTTTTCAGCCAAATCTGGCTGAACGCGTCATGGCGTTCACACACCCAGCAAATACTTCTGTGTTGTAGACATAAGATGGTATTATGGAGAAGGGCACTAGAGGGCCGGTTCCAGACAGATATGGGAGGAATGGCATAAAAAAGGATGGGAGCGAATGAAAGTAACCAATAAGCTCCAAGGGGGCGAATTGTTTACCAAAACCCGATCCAAATACTCAGTATTAGTGGAAGTTTGGCAAGTATTACTGTCAATTTTCTGAATAATCACTTCTATTCATCTATTAATCAGCTCTTGGTACATATGAAACTTAAACCTCCCTGGAACTAGGCCTCTATTGGACCTTTGACTATGTTAAATATCCCTCATATGTAAACCACACAAGCACCTGCTCTCTGCCCCAGACCCCATGTGGCATAACACCCCTTACATGGAGGTTATCAGCGACAACCATGACTGATGTGGCGGTTGTGGCTGTATTGATTTGGACTTGATTGTCTTGCAGGTGCTCTGCAGGCTGAATGCATCTCATGGTCTCTCGTTTACTGTAGCAGGCTGGTTGCTGCTCCATCATCATCCTTATCCTCATCATCTCCAGGACACTAGATCAGCTTTGTCAACATATGAAAGGTGTTTATGGTGTAATTATCACTTAGATTCGGATGTGTGAACATTCCCCGACTGTAAACAAACAGTAACATGGGTTGTTTTGTCTGCGGTCCCCCCGGAGCAATGCGGTGATCTTTGATGTATTATTAATAACCGCACTGGGCGTCTGTAAACAAATTCACCACATGGCTGGAAGCAGACAGTCACAACAATATGGCCTCTGTGGGGATGCTCCAACGATTTGGCCCGTGAGTAAACGGAAGGATAAAGCTTCACTTATGACAAACCGTGAAGGAAAAAAAAATCTAAGATATCACACAGGACGAAAATGTGACTTAATTTTGACATTTGGCTGCTGTCGGTTCATTTACCTGCGCTGCCGCTAAAGTGCAGTTTGACAGTCCCGTCCCTCCAGATCATCACATCCCCGGCTCCCTCGATCCTCCTCGGGTAGTCGATCGCCGAAGCGCCGGCAGATTTCAGACTTTTCCTCCGCTGGATTTGCGCTAAAGTCCGGCAGCACTGGTAACAAACTGCCCAGGCCTGCTCCTCGTTTATCGGCTGGTTGTACAATTTCAGGATTTCTTCCAGGGAAACCGCAGCGGCTCCGTCCTCGGTTTCCATGTTGACGTCCCCGCTGCTCGACTCGGCAGACGAATTCAGCATCTCGTCGTCGGTCCCCGGTCGCTTTGCCATTTCTTACCTCTAGGAGCACATAGTGCGAAGAGCAAAGCGGCGACAGATTAATATTCCACAAACTGACGCTCGGGAAGATGTTCTGCTGTCAACAATTTGACGTGTGAAGCAGGAGCAGCAGTCTGGCAGCAGCCTGCCAGTGTTGCCAACCCCCCAACAAGGAAAGTCGCTATTGGCTGTCTGAAAAAGCCGCTGGAGTTCGCCAAGTGACGTCATCGTCTAATTTGCATAATTCTCGATTCGCGCATTGTTGTACTGGCAAGAGGAATAATGTTGTGGGAGAGAAAAAAGTGAGTAAATAAACCACCTTAAATACGTTTTGAATTGCAAACAAATATGTTTTGAATTGCAAATAGTTTTATGTCTTGATGCTGTTTGTTTTTTCTAGGTTTTCCATTAAAATACATTAAATTACTGACTTAAATGCTTTATATAAATCCCAATAAATCACTTTTGTCCTGTTTAGTCAAATGTTACCAGTAATTGATAAATGCACATTATATCATGACTCAGGTAGTCTTTTCTCCCTGATTTTTAGCAGCGGATAGAACACTAGTTTACATTTTAGATGCTACATTCACATCCGTACATCCTACTACACCAAGTAGGAAGTGCCATGACTGAGTGATCCGGTTTGTGTTTCATACAGAGGCCTAGAGATTAAATTGTCTGCTGTTTTTAATATCCTACCTTGTTGTATCTTAAACTTCTTTCTAAAATTCAACTGTGGTTGAAGTTCACCAGTGATAAACAGGACAGTTGTGATACAATTTAAAATAGTTGTAATATAGTATGTTAGTTTGAATCAAAGCTCCTTTGATGTCTTATTTTTGCGTGAGGTTAGGCGTGGAGGTGAGGATAAAGGATAACTATAATTAACATAACAATTGTGTGACCTCGTTGAAGCCTTTCTTATTACAATCAGCTAAAAAAAATTGGGATTTTACAGAACTATAGCCCTGCCTAATTCATTTTATGGTGGCGGCTCAGAGAAGAGTAAAGACTGACTCAAATGCAATGATGTATTTCGGTGGGTCATGGTGAGACCAGCGGGGGTTTTTGCACATGTGCAGTGCGTTGCAGTGCACACACCATGGGCTGCTGCGTAACCAGTAGTGCACATCTAGTAGTGAATATAGTTTATAGAAATATATTTTTAGAAATCAATTTTTATTGTTACTTCTAGTAACTGCACAAAATACCTGTTTCATGCCACTGTGTTTCTTTGGGATATAACAATGGGCTTGCACTCAAATTTATGTTTTAAATGTGTTAGAAATGGATGTCGTTTTCATTTCACTGTTTCACAAAGGCCAAGGGGCTTTGATCATAAAACAACCTGGGTTGAAGGAAATCTGCGCTCTGGGTGAAATTCTCTTTTGTGAATTTCTGTTAGAGATGAATAAAGTATCTAAGTGCATTGCAGAGGCACACATTTATTATCCTGTGGCCTTCTTCTAAGTTTTAATTCAGAGTTAATAAGAAGTGACAACAATCGCTCTTACAACTCAGGAAGTTAATAACAATTTTAATTAATCCAAGAAAAACGTGGCAGATCTCAGGGTTTCAAATGTTTTTTCCACCACTGACCCCTCGCAACAACGCATTTCAAACAGTTTGCACAAGCAGAAAAGGAGAGGTCACACATTGGCACCTACAGATTTGCCCTCTAATAAGGGTTGAGATGATTTTTTTTTCTTATGTGCAGTGAGTTTCTTAAAAAGATGTTGCTGTGTTTAATATATAAGCCCTCAATACAGTATACCATTCAGAAGGAAAATATTAGTATACTATACTCCCGTATTCTATTAAAACATGTTCATGGCGCCATCTGCTGGTTTAATCTTAGTCTGACACAACAAACAAACCTGAATCACCTCTTAAATTTAACATTTAGTGCAGTTAATCTCTTTCGATGTGTTCCACACAGGCAACATTTGTATACGGCCATATTCTCATAATATTTGGCTGGATTGTCACAAACACTAAAACAAAATCAAGACTTTTGTACATGCAGAAAAACGTAGACCACGTAAACAAGGCCACACAAATGAGACCTCTTGCGTGGCGTGGGGCAAAAGAGCCCTATGAGAAATGGAATTTAAGACAAAAAATACACCATCGGATGGTTCAGATGAGGATGACTTATAGGCACAAGCAGGTGTGTTAAATTCTTTATCTTGCGAAGGCTGGAAAAGACAGTCTTCATTCAGCCTTCATGCTCCTAAACAGCACTTTGGGGTCTTGAAAACAGCACTAACTGAGGTCAGTGGCTCCCGTACTATTAATCATACACAGTTGAATGCATATACAGTACTTGCACAAATATTAAGCAGATTCATCATAGGGTTCCCCCTATACACACACACACACACACACACACACACACACACACACACACACACACACAGTGCAGCACATGCCATATGTGTGGGGAAATCCCTGTGTGAAAACGCGGTTCTGGAACCACGCTCAGCTTCAGGCATGCATTTGCAATGGCACAAAACAGAAGATGCAGCATCCCAAAACCTTTGGGTGGAATTATGCAGATATCTGCATTGTAAGTCCATGTGACCGACGGGCCAGAGCTCGCCAATGTCAAAAGCAAACACCATTTACGCGTTTTTCAGTACCTTCCCATCCTCCGCTTAACAGTGCTTGGCTCGGCCCGTCTTCCTCCTCTTCTGCACGGGCTTGGCTTGTGTCCATCTCTGCTCAGACACATTCCATTGGTTCGGGGTCTCCAGCGGTGTTCAGGCCGACGGTCTGCACCTCCTTAGACACAGCGCCAGCGTCCTTCGAGGCCCTCCTTTTAGAGTCACGAGTGGTTTGCTGTGAAATGATGTAATATTTTTCTTGTTGTTGTAAAGAGTGTGTCATTTAAATGCCAGAACAGTGGACAGAGAATGAGTGGGCAGAGGTGTCAAATGAGACCTGAATCACTGAAGCTCGGATCTCAGCTTGAAATAGTTTAGAAATATTGTATAGGTGCAGGATGAAATACAGTGAACAGACAATCATTTTCTACTGAATTTCTGTTTGACCCCCAATTAGGATTAACTTTTAAAATTCATCCATTCATTCAGAATCACTATAGATAGATAGATAGATAGATAGATAGATAGATAGATAGATAGATAGATCGATCTCCCAACATTTGGTACCAGGATGCACCCACCTCGGTCAGAGATCGCCTGGGTCTCCTCTGGTGGTTAGAGCTGGTGGATGTGAGGGGCTGTTTCCCGCACTGGGTGCCGGTGGTCACCATCCTCTTCTCCCTCAGACTGCTCTCCAAAGCTTTACCTTTTAAACCACAGTTCACTGACTCTTTAAACACGCACGGGCAGTTGTGCATTCTGCACTGGATGATGAAGACAGCTGGCAGGAAGTTGACAGCTGGTTTCTGCCGTTTCCTCTGAATACCATCAGCGTTATTTGAGCAAATCTGCAGCATCAATAGTGTGCGCTGCAAAAAAGAGCAGAATAAAAAAAGGAGCAGGAAGGGTGCTCTTACCGTTTACAAAAGACGCCTCTACGTCCGTGTTTGTGAGCCACGTCGATTCGGTTTCCCTGGTCCAGCTCTCATGGTACCTAGGCTCGATGATAGCGTCTGCCCGACTCCCTCCACAACCCATCTGGAGAACCATCCAGGTGGAGGCGGCTGCACCTCGACACGGCTCGGTTCGGCTCCCTACAGCCGCAGCATCCTGCTCGGATGGCCGCTGCAGCTACATCCGTGTTTCCTCCAGCCCTCGGTCCCCTTTCTTCTCCCTTTTACTGCTGCTGCTGCTGGAGGAGGAGGAGGAGGAGGAGGAGGGAGGGGAGGAAGAGCAGGCTGGCGCTGATCTCACAGACAACAGCTGATAATCACGCATCAGACACATGTGCGTCATGGGGGTGTGAAGTGGTTGGGGGGTGGTCATCAGCGCATCTTTATCATCATCAAAGGCGGATAATACGCGTAATTTTGTAGCTTTATAACTTTATGATGTGATAAGGATTAAAGTAATTTGTAATTAACTGTTCATTTTGGAAATGTTAACCTAAAGTGTTGCATTAGAAAACACTAATGTTGAACGTTTCATTTCAGCATATACTTAAAGCAACTTAAAACAGGCTACTTTATTCTGAGTTTTACTTTGTTTGATCATTTAAGTTTATTAATTAGCCATTAATAGCCTAGAGAGCTTTAACATGACAAAATGACTCACATATATGTTTCACATATAATATCCATTTTATTCGCATTTATTTTACATATGACATTTAGTTTTCAGACAATATTTGCACATAAACCTATCACTGATTTTATTAATTTGCTAAATATAGAGGAGCACACAATCAGCAGACATTGCTTCATTCTGCTGGGAACTGTTGCAGAATTTCACAGCATTACAGCTCAAGGACCTGATGCTCAACATCTACACAAGGACTCTTATATGGAGCTAGAAATCACATCACTTTCAGAGACAAACAGAAACGTGGTCACTGATTTTCAAGGCTTTCAATAAATATTATATATAAGATACACAGATTTTTCTCCATTTTTGCTCCTTAAAACCGAAACCACTTCTGTTGCTTTAAATAATGTTGAGAGGGTAAACAAAAAAAAAACAATAAACATTGGATTATTTTTGCAAAAGGCAATGAGCAGTGTTTGGAGAAGAGATCAACAACTTCATGAGTCAGGAATGTTTCTGTGGAGACAAGGATTTAAGGAAGAGAAGGAAGAGGAAGGTTTAAAAACAGCATAAGGAGGGAATGGAACAAAAATAAAGCTCGGGTTTGTGAAGAGGTCACATCAGCGCACATCTGCAACAGCAATCATCTAGACTTTAAAGTCCAGTAGGTTACAGTCGATCTTGTAGTAAACATACGGGTAATATTCTTGCTGGCTCAAATTCAGTCCCGGGATGTCCATAGAGGCCTGTAGGCACAATAGAGAACTAGAATTACATCCATTACATTCTGTGATTTAAGTGGGGGGGAAAAGTATCGAAACTCCCCTTATTTAACTGTTGGCAGGTAAATTATACAGATCTGCTCTGCAGAAAACTCACATCAATAATAGCGGCGCTGCTGTCCAGGTGTTTGTAAAGTTCGTACAGCACCTCTCTCAGTTTCTTCATGTTCTTCTTGTGGGGCTGGAGCAGCATAGCCTGGAAGTTCACTGGCAGCCCATATCTGACACACACAAGACAGAAAAGAAGCTATTAATGTGCTGAACGTGTGGCACGCCAACCTCCGGCTGGGCCTGAGGTTACTCACCTTAGCACGGACTCGACAAAAACGCGCAGAGCTTTTATGTGAATCCAAGCTATGAAGGCTTCGCTGAAATTTACCTTCAACCATCGAACCAAAGGCCCCTGCATAGACAGAAGTTTTAAGCTCACCATCAGTAAATGGCTGCTACACTCTCCCTAAAATTATAAGATACATTTCAATCCAGTGTAGAGAATAAAAGGGGAGAAAAAGCACACATACAAACTGTTTCTTCTTGTCTGTGGACAAACGGGTCATCTCCTCTTTGTCTGCCTTCATCTCCACCTCATTGTACTGGAAGTCACGCACCATGAACCTAGATCCGGAGAACAACAGACACGCTGACGCAAACACACGCACACTCGACAGCACACTATGAAACAAGCTACATATGACTGAAATCCCATTGGTGTGTTAATTGAGAGGCTGTCAAGGGCTGGCGAAATCATGGTTATCATGGAATAGATTTTATAGCTTAGCAAGTGAGCTGCATTGTAGCTAAAACTCCAGCAGGCAGCATGCGTCAATCATTATGCGTCACTGCTAATTATGGCAGGACGATTTTCTAAAGGACAAAGAAACAGCAAGAACAAACAAACAAAACAGAGAAACATAACCTGCAATTTCAGGATTTAAATACTTAATAGAATGCCCTTTTACTTGTTTTCTCTGGCCTGGTGCTTGAAGTCGTCTATAGCCTTCCTGAAGAGCGTAACACTGTACAGGCCACTGTCGTTGTCTTCAAACAGCAGCCTGGTGGAGAAGAGAGGCGACGACGCGTTAAAAAACATATTTAATACAGACGCTGTTGAATGAATGTGGGTTAAAGAAAAACGGAAAATCTAAACTGTAATCAGAGAAGGAACAGAAGGAATCCTCCCTGGCATTGCTGCATTGATCAAACATGTGTCCTGTCCATAGTTTCCAGAACACGTGAAGTCCGTATGTGTGATAGAAATACAGGTTGCTAGGCGGCCACACTGCACTGCCCACGGACGTCACGCCTCAAATCATCTTGTCACAGTAGTAAAAAGGTCAGTTACTTTGCATAAAGCTGGGTATAATTTTCCAGCTTTTTCACAGGTCAGTCATGCAGAACTTCCAATTCCAGAAGCAAAGCTGAATCCTCAGACATAAGGAAAATTTGAAATAATGTAATCAAAAGAGTAGATAAATATAGACTTTCAAATATATAACTTTACAAAAAACTGTTGTAGTAGTGTAAGAATATTCTGGGAGCTATTTTAGTCTGAGTCACCAGAAATCCAGAAATCTAACCAGCAGGTTAGATTTAAAAGGATAAGACTAATTTGTTTGCTCAAAGTTAATCAACTATTCTTTGGTATGTTTCCTTGACCTGTTAAACTATATGGACTATGAAGCAATTCAACATTGAGAATGAAGTAAAATGTCCAATATTCAATCTGCACAGGTTTTGTATTGAAGAACTATATTGAAGAACAGTATGTAAGTTTGGCGCCATCTAGTCGTGAAATATAGATTGCAATTTTGAATGCGTGTTCTGAACACTTCCCCTTTCCAAGAAATAAAATTTTTAAGTTTGAGATTTTACACTGCAAAAATGACTGAGGAGTAACATTACACAGCTGGGGACTTCAGAAATATCCTGGTTTTGATGACACTCTTCCAGAGCTATGGAGTGCATGCTCAAGGTGATTTAAAAATTTAAAGTTTAAAAGAAGCCATTTGCAATCCAGCTATACATTTTTCTTTCTTGTGGTCTTTATATCATAATTTTCTTTCTTCATTGTACCGTCAGCAATTTGGGAAGTCCTCCAGATCCTCCTGCAGCAAAACACCCACTCATCACATTGTCACCACCCTGGTGCTTCACATTTGAAATGGTATTTTTTGATTGCAAACTTCAATCAGGAGTCCGCCAACAAAATGTTGCAAGAACAGAAGCTTCTTTGTGATTGTGGATAGTTTTTGCCCTCTGCTAAACACCAGGAATTCTTTTTTGCATAGATGTGTAAAGTATCTTTTAATTTAATGCCAAGGTGAGTCACAAAAAGATGTTACTTTAATCATATTGTCTGTAAACACACTATAAATATTACCCTTCCAGAAAAGTAGATTAACTGGCTTACAATACAATGGCCCCATTTACACATACAGTCTTTCCCAGTAGTGCATAAGCATTTTATATATAATGTGTAAATGACATCAAAAACATATTTTCTGGAACATTTGTACTGATGTCAAGACATGACGTCCCATGTCAAGACATTGAAGGGAAAAAACTAACAAATAAAAAAATTATTCTAATGACATCAGCCAAAGACTATGTTCACTTTGTCTTCAAATCTGCACCCTGTCTATGGCTGATTAGTCATACAGTAAATGTTAAGTGATCCTTACTTAGTAGATCGTGGCACCACCATTTCCGCCAGGGTTTCATACGTCTTCTGCCAGTCTGCATAATTTGTTCTGTGGAGGGGTAATAATACATGATTTATTTATACAGAATGAAATTACATTTCCATTTCTCAGTTTTTGTGCTATAATTCTTTAAAATGTCTTTTCAGTGTTAAAGTTACTTTGGGACGACCACCAGCATGGTAATCAGGTACTCTGAGTCCAGCACGAAGTCCTCTTTCTTCACTATATCAGCCAAACTCCGGGTCAACAGGCTCCCCCTAAAGATGTGAGGTTGTTCACACTGTGTAAAGCCTTCATTTTCATAGTCACGCACTGAAGTGTATGGAGCTGCATACAGCCAGCATCATGCATCTATGCTCTGGAAGGAAGAATTTTCCTATGTAATTACTTAGAGCATTCTAGTGTACAGGAAGTAGATGAAACACAACAGATCCAACAGGTTCTATCCAGCATGATGAAATAATTCCGTAACTCACGCATTTTTCCTCTCCAGGTTCTGCAGGTTTCCCTTTAAGTTGTTGTAGGCCGAAGCTCTGGCCTTCAGGTCACTGTCGATCTGAGTGGCTTGCTAAAAACAGAAGAGTTGACTGAATAAAATAATTAGTAGAGGAATGCAAGTTTTTTTTATGTGCAAATATGATACAGATACCTTGGAGATGATCTCAGAGATGTTTTTCAGTGACTGTTTAATTGGATATTTGGCCATGTCCCACTGAAATCTGGTGATATAAGTAACCAGGTCAACTGTAAACACAGACGAAGAAGTTGCATTTATATTTTATAAATTTTGTACACCATTAACCTTGGTAAACATAAAAATGACTGATACTGATCACCTCCATTAGCAAGGAGGTTCTCCTGGACTTTATCTCGACTGTCTTCAAGAACATCAGCCATGTACTGAGCCACTTTCTTCACCACGCTGAAAGCCAAAACAGAGTAGAGGGTTCAGGGTGCTCATGTCTCACATGATGGAGACATTTTATATCTCATAAAATCTTACAGCAAACCTTTCCACAAACGTGTCCAGTTTAGCCAGTTCATCTGAGAGCCCTACTAAAACATCAAGTGTCCCAACCTAAAATGAAAACAGGGCATATCAAACCACTGAGCTGGGATTCATCGGAGATTGCTTTAAAAAGACAAGTGATTAACCTTAAGATCAGGGATGTTGAACTTGTTGTTGACGGAGAGGTTGTTGGTTCGCGTGGTGGCCATCATCAGCTTGTCCCAGGTCTGCTGACATGTCTTCTCGCCAGGAGCAGAGATTAACCAGAATTCAGTCATGGCTGCTGGGTAGAATTTTTTCCACTTTGGTGTGAAGAAATCACTGACGGCAAAGTGAGAGAAGGTGGAATAACACAGCTATACAGCTCCAATACATTTTTACTTAGATTTAAGGGCAACAGATGAAAATAGTTCTTAACAGTTAACAAAATATAGGAGTATTTGTTATATGAACAAAATACATTTTACCACATCACCTTAAAGTACAGACTCTAAACAGTGCTTGAATAAAAGAAAATGTACTATTATACGTAGAAAAGCTTTTCCATATACACATTTGTCAGTTTGTGACTTTAAGTTGTAATGCTCTAAATCAAACAAAATTTTAAATATTCCTGTAATAGAAGTGGTTTACATTAGTCATGTTTATAGATATAGAATCTTATTATCCAATAATATCTCCATATATCTAAAAATAATTTACTACAAATTCCACTCAAAGTTTATCATTTTGAGATTCCTTATTTTAATGGCAATTTTCCCACTGCAATAACCTGTCCCTCTTTCTGATTCAGGCACTTCCTCAAACATCTGTGCTTGTAGGGTGGACATTAATCATGAGTGCAGTACAGTATGGACAGTCAGAATTCCATGTCGGATGATTGACCGTCACATGATCAGTTTCTGTTCTCTAAAAGACACTATTACTAAATATTAGCTCTACGTTAAATATAATGAACGCAGATTTACGATCGCTTTCTTGTAAGGTTTCATTTTATTTCTGTTAACTTAATAAACCAAGAGGCAACAAATAAAAATGATTTCAGTTACTGGTTAAATTTACTGTTAGCTTGCTGTAGGCAAAAGCTTGTTTGCACTGCCATCTCACAATGTCACGACTTCAACAATCGGTGCAATTTCGTACTCACCAACGGGTTTAGCGACTTCGAGACCTGGTGAAAGCGATGTAATTTAATTAAATGTTTGCAGCTTCCCATACATATCATAAATAATAGCAGTTTTTTAGCCTCAATGGTCCTTCAACAGAGGCTCATTTAGTCAGCTGATCAGGACCGTCGTTTTGCGCATGCGCGTAGCCTAACCTAATGCTGCCTTCACAGACCAATGACGGCTCGTTAATTTCAGGGCAAGAAATGACTATGACCTAACTGATAAAATATATATTTGCTAAACTAAGACATGCCACGTTCAGCACTGGTGTCCCAGCCAGCATGTGTGCAGCATGTGAACGGATTTCTAATGTTGGGGAAAAAAAGGTGCCAAACAGAACTATGTCCAGCAGAGGTCAGTGTTCAATTTGTTGCAATGCCTGACGAAATAGATGCCTTTTTTTTAAAGCAGTAGTTACAAAGTTGTTAGCTGCGCTCATCCGCATTCAAAATTTTAGGAGAGTAATATTTAAACAATACAGACTTTTACGGTTACATCTCTGCTGTATGTTCTCGCTTGTGAGAGTAAAGGTAGCCATAAATGGAAAGTTAATAGTTATGCAACGCACCAGACTTATAGGTGCGTCTGACCCGTACCCGGAAATACATATTTGGTGTGAGTGCGCGGACTTTGTGAAAGCTCATTGGTGGAACTAAACATGTTGTCCCCGCCTACTGGCCATTGGTTGCCTTTTCCACTTGCCTACTCGGCTTCAGTAGTTCTCCACCCTTCAGCCGAAGAAGAAGACGATGTGAATCAAGCGACACTTGTCCGCTTAACGAAACATATGGCAAAAACGGGCCGCTTTCTTTCTTATATTGTTGTTCCCACTACTCTTTAAACATTCCGCCGAAAAAGAGAAGACGATTTTCCAAAACATTCTGGCCGTTATCTCACGTAAGTAACGCGAAATACATGGTTGAGTTCCTTGGTTTCAGAAGGCGGACGTAACATGGCGGGCTAGTCTTTCTCCCGCACATAACAGCGCGATTGAATTAATTCAGTATTTTATGAAGTATTGCAAAGGTATTAGTGGATTTCTAAGCTAGGTGGTTGTTTCATTCAGGTGTTTACACGCATCTTATTTTAGAGCCGTGTTTGGTGGGTTTATTATCAAAATGCAGCAATGTTGCTAACGTGTTCTTCGCCATGCTACCGTCGTTTAGCCGTTCTCCTTAGCTGCCTGTGTCTGCCATGGCGTTTCATACTTAAATGTCCATGTTTTTTAACAGTTATTCTTTTTACATTTAAAACGTACTAACAGACATTCTTGAGGTAACTTATAAAGCTTATAACTTATATTACCTATAACAGCTTGAGAGGTTGTTTTTCCCAGAACAGTTATATCTGGAAAGGTTTGTTGATGTTAAGTAGTAAGGTTTAAATACAGTAGTGGTGATGTAATGGTTCATGAATCAAATAATAGGTATTTAACGGGTTAACAAAACAAAAGACGTAAGAAGAAGTTGCTTAACATATTGATCAATTGAGGTTTTTGCTCTGATAACAACTGTGAATCCGTGTCTATTAGTGGTTAACTTTATAATGACTGCCTGGAAGTGACAGCCTTGTCCATTTTATGTCAGTCAGCTTGTGATAATCTGTTAGTATGACTTCTGTACAACAAACAATGATTTGTGTCTTTTGTTACCTCAGGGCTCCCCAGTCTCTGCACAGGTGTATGAGCGCTATCCAGTGGGCCTAGGGGCGGCTCTTTACAGGGAGCACTTTGACTTCAACGCTGAGCCGCCTTGGGATCCTAGCTGATAGCGGGACAGGTCCATCTCCTGACTTGTCCATGTGAGTCACAGAGTTCCCTGTACACAGCTCCCTCATACTGTAAACACAGAAATGTGCACACCTATGTCAAAGTCCAAGATCAGTGTGGATATTGTTTTGGTACAGAAGCCGGCATTACATAACATCAATATGTTTTTCTTTATGCATAGATTTTCAGTTCTATAGGTGTGTGTGTGTGTGTGTGTGTGTGTGTGTGTATATATATATATATATATATATATATATATATATATATATATATATATATATAAAAATAAAGAGAGAGAGAAAATATGCCAGGTCACTTTGAGTGGCAATTTAAATAAGTAATTGTATTAAGATGTTTAACAATTTCTATTATGTGTTGAGTATCAGGAACAAAGCAAATGAAGAATTTTCATTATGAAAGTTCAAATATTGTCACTATGTTCATAATTGTATCTAACGGTTTACAACTGCGTACGTTAACTGTCATTTTCTGTATTTAATTTCTGTTCTTAACTGTAATTTTCTGTATTTAGAGTATTTCAATTTAGTTAGAGTAGCTTTATTTGTTTATTTCTTGCTGCACTGTGGGTTTGAGAGGACTGGAATTTCAGTATGCTGTATGTCATGCATGTATAGCACAGCTGACAAGATGATGACTTGACTAAGAACAGAATAGCTTTTAGTTTAGTGTGTAAATTGTTTGGATAGAACCATGTAAAAACCCTGCCTGGATGCTGTTAACAGTTCTTCTCTCTTCTCTTTTCTAGTTTGTTGCATACCGGCAGGACCCCTTGGCTCAGTCGTGACTTCTGAACTTGTTCTTTATGATTGTCGGCTTAGCGGAATACGGTTGAGATGAAAGGACTCGCTGACAAACCCAGCTACACTATTGAACTCCTTGAGGGAGGAGTAACTCTTGAAGATGTAATTGATGGGCACATCTGTGAACAGACTCTGGTCAGTTTGGCAACCGCCTTTTAAAATCAGGTTACAGTGAAATATGTTACCTAAATTATGTAATATTGGTTAGTTATCTGCCAAAATTGGAGGTACTTGGTGCCCCTGACACTTTTTTTACGTGTGTATCAGGTGGATAAGACTGCATTTGTGGTGGGAGACCTGGGTGCCTTGATGCGACAGCATGTGTGCTGGCAGAGCATCTCGCCACAGCTGCAGCCCTATTTCCCAGTCAAGTGCAACAGTAGCCCTGCTGTAATTGAGGTCATGGCCTCCTTGGGTCTGGGCTTCATTTGTGTCAACAAGGTAAAATTGTAACTTCCTGCAATCAGATTTAAGTAATAGTTCCCGCTTAAGGCACAGTGCTTCATCCTGTTATGAAAGAACTTTTAGAGCAATTATAATCACTCAATGAATTGCTGTTCAGATTAAGGCTTACCATTTTCCAGTTATACAACATATTTGTTGCTTTTTGTGGTTTGTTTTGACTCTCCTGTACTAATTTCTCTGTTTTTTGTGCCAAGGCTGAAATGAGTTTGGTGCTGGAACATGGTGTACCACCAGAAGCCATCATCTTGTCAGGTGTTTGCAAGCAGCAGGCACACATCAAGTATGCAGCTAAGAACAACATTCAAAACCTTGTGTGTGAAAATGAGGCCGAGTTGCTCAAGATTTCCCGTCTGCACCCAAATGCAAAGTAAGAACATTTATTGAGCATTATATTTTTTTTCTACTTTCACCCCATACCACTTGATTTCAGATAAAGTGGGTGTGTATTATTTTGGGGTAGTTTGCACCCCTAATTTGGTGTCTCATTCATGTTTTGATTGCTATTAGGTTACTGCTGCAGTTGTCCACCAAAACCCACGCAGCGGAGACCAGCATGACCTTTGGCTTCTCTCTGAAGAGCTCTCGGCACCTACTTGAGGCAGCCAGAGAACTTGGACTCCAGGTGGTGGGTGTTTCCTTCCACATTCCCAGCTCCTGCCAAGACCTGCAAGAGGCCTACACTCATGCGCTGTCAGATGCTCGCTGTGTGTTTGACATGGGGGTATGAAAAGAAAACGATTTCTTTTTGCTACATCATCTCATTGAACTTCCTTTGGGATAATTTTCTGTTTAATGTTTCCGTTCAGGTGGATCTGGGCTTCAACATGAACATTCTGGATATTGGTGGTGGATTTACTGGTTCAGAGTTCCAGCTCAGGCAGGCAAGTTTTCAGCCTGTGTTTGTGTTGGGATATTTTGGATCTACCTTTTTCCTACAAAAATGACATCGCTAAGAAAATGTCAGCAGCTTGTCACTACTATTATATTCTTTTATTTGATCATTAATCATAGACGTGGCTGTACACACTGGGCCTGCCTCTACTCTTTAATGCTTTTAAGCATAGGAATTGATTTTAAAATAATTTAATATCTGGATATTCAAAATTGAGATGTACAAGATGAAGATGATGTACAATTTACATTAAAAATGCTAAGTCCTATTTAATGTGATTGCAGGTCAAGTCTGCCCTCAAGCCTTTGCTAGATGCTTACTTCAGCCCACTATCTGGTGTGCAAGTGTTGGCCCAACCAGGAAACTTCTACGTGGCCTCAGCTTTCTGTCTGGCTGTCACCATTATGGCTAAAAAGACGGTGAACCACCGCTGGGACAACTTGGCTCAAGGTAATTTATTTAACTAATGAATTTATTTAAAAATTAATTATTGTAATTTATTTCTTACGTAATTAGTAACTAAATTTCTCCAAAGGATTTTCTGTATTTTTGACACAGTGACCAAATGTTTTTATACAGGTGAGAACAATGAAGGTACCGAATTCCTGTACTACATGAATGAAGGCATTTATGGCCCGTTCAGCTGCAAGCTGCTGGGAAATTCCATCTCTGCCCCATCAGTGCACAAGGTCAGTAGACCACCCAGATTCAACCCCATTCACACACTACGGAAGCGTCAAGTAGCGCTTCACTTTACAATAGGGAAATGGGGCATACGTTATGTTTTTACAGAAGTGGGGTCAGAGTTGCTTTAGCTTATATATAATAGAGGTATTTATTCACTTACTGGTCTTTCTACAGCTGAGGTTCTTGAAACTGTGTGATCTTTTGAGAAGAAGACACGGGAGCGGCACTTTTTGCTGTCAAACCCTCATTAAAAATGCATTTCTTCTCATGTTTGGTACCCCTCATCTTTTATTGAAAGTGAGACTAATAAAGGAAAGACTGCCAAAGACAACCGGAGCAGCTATTCTGTAGCACCTTTGCACTACTGGAAGGACTGATTTTATTTAATAGAGCTTTTTGTGAGATTAAATGAGATGGAGGTGCCATCCTCAGCCAGCCACGATTATGCCAGGTGAAACACAAAAAATGTTATCTCCTGTCACCACTGCTCGTGCTGAGCGTCTACCAGGAAATCAGAACAGCGCTGTAAAAGAAATGAAGGCCACAGAAAAGAGAGCAGGTGGGATTTTAAAAATCCTTGGTCAAACAACCATGTATGGAGACTGGACACTCCATAGCTGCCTGCAGAATCATTTGACAACAGCTGGATCATCATGCTTCAGTTTCTGGTGGTGCAGATTGAATTAGAGTAATGGCTCTGGGCTAAAATAGTTTAAATGGAAGCTCCCCAGGGCAGCTAGATCCTGTGACTTTGTTCGTAAATAAACTTGTTGCATCGTCTGATTGGTTCCAGAGGAACTGTTAATAGAATAAAAGTCTAATCAGTAACGCCTCTCCGTGTTTCTTCTGTTCAGCATGTGTTTTCTGCTGAGGAGGTGACGTACCCCAGCAGCTTGTGGGGTCCGTCCTTGGACCAGTTGGACCACGTGGTGGAGCGCTGCCTGCTCCCTGAGCTCAGTGTTGGAGACTGGCTTCTATTCCCAAACATGGGAGCTTGTGGCTTGGAGGATTTTAGTTCCCTCCAGCTGCCCGTCTATTACACCGTCTCCACCTCTGACTGGTAGGTCGGCATGCCACAGATTGCCAGCATTGTAGATACGTAAAGAAGTTGGTTAACTGAGAGAGAACTCGCTCCTGTCCTTGGTGTTTTCTGCAGGTTTGAGATGCAGGAGGCTGGAGTTGCGCTGGATAATGCCATGAAGAATTTCTCCATGGTTCAGTGTAGTGCATAGCTACCTTCTGGTCCTGTCCTGTCTTGTACTGCCCAGCTTCTCCTTAGCCTCTGCTTTCATCTGCATTTGTGAAAGGAGAGGTCAGGCGAGTTAGCCAGGACCGGGGCTTAAATGTAGTCAACATTCCAGTCATTTGAGAAATGCCGTGCTCATCATTTCTTCCAGGAATTCGACCTTCTTATACCTCTGAATCCAATTCAACCTCGCTTGTCACAAAGTTGCTATTGAAGGTTTTCGATTCTGCTCCTCCCTCTGGACTGTAAAATCTGTCAGCTAAAAGAACTCCAGATCAAATGACATTATGCAACAAAATGGACGACTCATTGGAGATGGGACCCCATCCCCCCCAATCTGTCGGGGGTCGCTTGTTTCCTAAATCAAATTCAGTTTACAGAAAAAGTCTAATGAGATCATGTTCTTTATCAGTCATCTGAATCCATGTAAATCCTGTGTCAATTCACCACACGTACATTTAGTCAATAGATGATTTAAGCATCGTGTGGAATCTGTACTTTAAATTGTTCACTTCTCATTGTTTAAAATTATGACTTGATGTGACCTTGTTATTTCTCCAGCTCCACCCTAATGAATTTTTATTTATTGGCCACAGATCTTTGCGGGTGTATTCAGAGCTCGTTCTTCAGGTGTGCTCTACCCAGGTATTTTGCTCTGATCCGTCTTGTCCAACAGTGTTTCCCTGAACGTGTACTCATGCTTTTCTGAACTCTACACAGAAAGTGTGCTGTGTACTTGTGACCTCATGGGTTTTCCCAAAAAAGGCATAATGCATCATGATGCACTCCCTGCTTTGAATAAAATGAAGTTAATCTGGATTTAAAAACCAATCTGTTTTGGGCAAAATAAAAACTGACATTTACCAATGCAGTTGTGGATTTTCAGATCTTTGATATAGTCTTGCTTTATATTTTGAGCCGTGTTAAATTATAATTTGGACAATTGGGAGCTTTTTCTAAAGTGTGTGTCTCTACCCTTGAGGAAATGCTGACATAAATAGCTCTGTACCTGTGCAGACAACAGCAGCAGGCCAGACATTACATGTCTCTGACATTGGGGAGGGACTTAATGCAGTCATGTACAGCAAAATGTGCTGCATCTACAAATGCAAACATCACCTGACAAAGGTGCAGTTTTTGAAATTTTCTGCCCTTGTGTTAAAAACGATTAATGTATTAATCTGCTTGTCTAAGACGTCGATGGACCATAGCCTGTTTTTTGACTGTAAATTGTGCTTGTTAAAGTAATGAAAGTGATTAATTTAATACACTTCAGACCAAAATGCTTCTGTGTGTCTTTTTTTTTTTTTTTGGTAGATTTAAAATATCTTAACTAGTGGTCGGTATAATTCATTTACTTTTGATATGAACTCAGCTTTGTTGAAAAGGGCTGAAGTCATTTGTTCAATGGGGTCAAGTGGTCATGCGGCAACACATGAAATATGATTTAACTCATGATAAATGGCCCATTAGCCATGTTGCTAAGCTGGAGAGGTGGGTGCTTCAAACAGCAGACAGACATGTAGATGATCTTTTAATCATATCCGTGTAAGAAGATGTGAGTGGAGGCTTTGCCTGCAAAATCTGACACATCTGTAGATGTAAAAGGCACACTTTTACTACTTGTTGGAGAGCATGTCTGAAGATGGTGTTTTTGATAACGGTGGCAATAAAGCACTTCTAAACAGACCAACCCTGCACAAATTATATATTCATTTGTAATTTTATAACTTAAAGTTGATAAAGTCCCATAATTGTGGAGTAAGGCCTGATGTGTGATGGTTTGTTTGGCATTACTGAGTGAGCACAACCCACCTGAGTTACCTTCATTGTTAAGTATTTAAGCATTACTCAGTCTGCAACCTGTTGCATGTCTGGGTTTCACTGGCTGATTGATGTCATTTTCTTAATCAAATATGAGAGGCCAACAAAACGTAACACCACAGAAATTCAACCTCGGGATCAGATTGACAAAGGTGGATGATTTGTGGAATAACGACCTTCACTTGGACAAATTTATAACACTTCAAAAATTACTTCTCTTGCTGGCCTTTATTGTTCCGAAAGGTCAAGGCCACAATTCCGACCGATGACCTCACTTGAGCATAGGTGAGAGAGCATGCTAGTGCATTTACGTAACAGGCACGTGTACATTATTCAGTTGAAGATTTAAGATTTGAAGAAGCCTTTACGTATTTGATATCGCAAACCAAGAAAACCCAAAGTTAGCATCCGCTAGGATGCGGTAGAAGATGGACGTTTTTTGTTTTTTTTTTTTTTGTTTTTTTGATTATCGTAAGTCTTGGACACTGTGCTAGCTAAAAGACGGTAATTTTAGTTCCCCTCAAATATCAAAAAGATGTTAATTTTAACTGGCTGAAAAATGTAGCATGATATGATGTCACACAACAAGGACCGCCCATTTAGCCCATTTTTGAGATGCCTCATTGGTTAACCTTGATCATATACCACGTGACCGTCAAAGGGCCTCGCAGTAGCCACGCCCCAATACCTAGCTATCCATTGCATATTACAGACACTGTTTAAACAACCAGTATTTACATGTGAATTCAAAGCACGATAATCAGTTTAATCACGGGGAGACTCTGAAACAATGGCTAACAGTTCTGGTAAAAGAATAAAAACTTTTTCGGCTTTATTCATCAAAGCCTCCCATTGGTCGGTTTGTGCGGTATGCAAATCAGGTCGGCTACGTCAGATCCTGAACTTAAGCGCCATTTTTTTCCTCCAAAGGGGAAGAAAGGGACAAAAGCTAGAGCAAAAATAACTTCTGTTTAGGGGTTGCATAAACTAGCGTACGCATTTGATAGCATTCTTCATACAGCGGTGAAGAGAGGGGATGATGCCGGCGCTGGCGTGAGTATCCGCGGGCAGCACCGGGAGCAGACGCAGCTTACTGATACACAGTTGAGGGCCGGAGGAAGTGGGAAAACGTTGTTGGAGGGGGGCACAGCGACGGCTAAGGTTACCCCGAGCTGCAGATCGGACGAGGTAAGAATATGTGATGAAGATGTGTGCTGTTGGAGGCGGCGTCCGCGGGTTATTGTCCCGGCTTTTGGCTGTCAGCGTGCTGGAGGGAGAAAGGCGTCATTAATGAGAGCAATGTGGGCAGGACTCACAGCAGGTCCCCTGGACGGCATGGGTGCCGAGGGGCCAGGTTTTCATCTTTTCTTCAAATAATTTAAATTTCAGAAGCTTGTGTTAGACATGCACAGCTGTGTTTGTTGTGAACCCTGTTTCTGTGCTGCACATCATCATGTTACTACATACTTCCCAACGACCCTCATCAATGAAAAACCAAGTTTCCTGGATTGTTGGGCTGTAACTGTAGGTTCTGTTAATAATCGAGCATTTATTTTGTCCGGTTAATTGATGATTCTGATTAAAAAAAAAAAAGAGCATTTTTATTTCCACCTTTAGCAAAATTAAATGGACAGCAGAAATGTACACAAACGGGTTGCTGCTGCTTGTTAAGCTAATAATAAATGGGAAATAAAATGTTTATATGTACACGATGCACCATCATCTAGCTGGACTTGGTTTGCTGTTTTCTTCAGGAATGAGATAGATGGATATTAGTATGTATAAAGCACAATTTTGTTTCATTTATTACTGTTGGTTTAAGACAAGCAAGTGACCCAAAGCGCAATTACCCCCGAGACATACACATACATATACACAAACACACATTCATAAAAAGTACACATAACCACTACAAAGACTTACCTGCCCTGGCGCTCCCTCCTTCCTCATCAGTGACTCCGTCATGGTTCCGTTTCAGATGCTGTATCATCACCGTGTGCCAGTCACTTTTGCAAAGCTTACATGCAACACAATCTTTTGTTTTGTGCGGTGTCAGGTGCTCCCTGACTATTGATGACTTTGGTGGAACCATTTTCAGTCACATTTTGTTTGTTTGTTGTTTGTTTGTTTGTTTTTTTCTTAAATTTTCCTTGACAATGCCATTCATGTCTGTCTTTGGAAGGTGAAAGGTCAAAGTGCAGACCTTTCACTGGAACATCACCAAAGTTTAATCATCTGTTTCGAGGCCCAGTATCAACATTTCCTGAAAACTTTATTAAAATCTGTTCATAACCTTTCCAGTTAATTTGTTCACAGACAGACAGATAAACGTTGACTGTCACATAATTGTAATAAACAGGATGAAAATGCGGTATAGATTAAAAAAAGAACTTAAAATATTACCGGTATTCATAAACCAGATTTGACAAGATTTCCAGTCAGTTTATGGCGATTGTTTTCTTTTCTACAGGGATTCTGAAGAATAATGTATCAGCTTCCTGTTGGAAACATTGAGAAGATCCGAAAGGCGCGTAAAGCAGTGAAAAACATCTTGAGCGAGATCGGTCTGGAAGACTGTCAAAACCTGCGAAAGGTATGCTGAATTTTGAACGAGGAAGCCTGGGAGGTCCGGGTCCGAGTCCGAGTCGGCGCTACCTGTCGGTTAGTCAGAATCAACGTGTCCGACAGAGAGAAAAAGCTTTGCCCCCTCCACGTTCTCCTCCTGGTGTTCTGGGCCTTTGGCGGCGTCATTCGCGTCGGAACCACGTGCGCTCTGAACTCTGACACACATCCAGGCCTCCCAGGAGGACTGCTGTTTTCTGCCGATGGCTAACATGCTAACAGCATCGGTTGCGTAGCACACGTCATGCACAGGCAGCCACAGGAGGCGTTCATTCCTAACTGGACTCGCTTGTGATTTTACTTTGCAGGAGCTCAAGAAAAACTCTGAGAAAAACTCCGATGAAGATGAGGCCTTTGCTGAGACCAACTGGTACGACTTCACCCATGGATATGGTGGCAGATTACACAAAAAAGTGAGCCTTAACACTTATTTTTCCCCCCAGATAATATTTATTTGACACTCGGCTGAATAATAAATCTGTTTTTGAATGTCATTATTCAGTGGCCTTATCGATCTCAATCCCTGTGCTGCAACGTCTGCAAGTACTCTTCACAAAGCATCCACAACTTCAGGAACCACGTGTCTCGCTGCCATGCAGACATGCACACGATGTGCTCGTTGGCTTCGTGCTCCCAGTGCATCTTCATCGGCCACCCCAGGGTCGTCAAGAAGCACATCATCTTCTTTCACAGCTCTCCCGCCGCCGTCGGCGCGGCGGCCCGCAGAGAATGCTACAAATGTCAGAAATGTGCGTTTCCCAGCTCTTCCATCTTCAACATGAAGAAGCACATCATCCTCAAACATCTGGAGCACTTGGCAGAGCAGTACATCGGGTACAGATTCAACGAGCAAGGCAAGACCACGACGAAGGTCTACTGCTGCAAGGTGTGTCGCGTGAACATTGGAACCCTCGACCAAATGCTGCATCACATGCTGGTGGAGCCGTCGCACTACTCGGTCAGCACGCAGGTTCAGAGCTTGATCTGCGAGAACAAGAATTTTACCGTAAAGCCGGTGGCCAATGGGAATAACCTGTTTGTGACGTTTCCGAGCATCGCTCCGAAAACGCAGCCACCTCAGATATTCAGCGGCAAGTCGTTGGTTTTGCCGAGCAATGGCCAAGCCGCAGGGACTGTTTTAGCGTTGCAGCAGGTTTCGGGAGCTACGAACAGCGCTACTCTCATCTGTACCCCTGCAGGGAACCAGGCGTTTCTTCCCCCTCAGGCATCGGCCCTGGTGCAGCTAGCCAGCGCCGAGGCTAAAGGTCTGCTCCGGCCCGGTGCCACCATCGCTCTCCAAAGTGCTTTGCCCCACGGGCCGTCAGTGGTCCAGCTTCCCACTGTGTCTAACGTGACTCTAAAACAGGCGTCGGTCACTCCGACTCCTGCGCAGCCACAGCAGAAACCGCAGAACATTCTTCTTCCGTCGGCGGTGCAAGCTAATGTTACAGGCGGACCTGCAACTGTGCCTAAAGCAGGTGTGCTCGTGAACAACGCCGTCAGTCTCAAAGGTACCATGCTGACGTCACAGTCCCTGCTGAGTCACCTGATCCCCACTGGCAACAGGGTCAACGGCCTGCCCACGTATACTTTTGCACCTCTGCAAGTCGCTGTGCCTACCTCTCAGAGTTCGCCCGTCAAACCCGCCGAGCAAATCAACTCCGGCAGCACGCAAACCAAGAAATGGATTACCTGTCCTTTCTGCAACGAACTTTTCCCCTCGAATGTCTTTGACATGCACGCAGAAGTGGCCCACCAGACAAATTCAAAGGCGTCCAGCTCAGAAAACGTGGCAGCACAGGCAACGTTCTTAAAAAGCATGCCCGACAAGACCATGAAATGCCTGACCTGCAAAGTTCTGGTTCCGGAAAAAGGCATCTTCCAACACCTGCTGCACGGTTTGAGCTGTTTGCACTGCTCGGCTTTGTTCTTTTCGATCAAACAGCTCGTTGAGCACGTTAAGCAGCACAATCCATCGAGCAAGGCATACCGTGACTTTCTGAGGCAGAAGTACAAGATCCACTCCAAAAACGCCGGCGGGATCCTGTTCCCTCGCATTGACTTTCAGACCTCGGCACCAAAAGAGATCCTGGGAGAAGCAGAGGTCAACCTCGCCCTGGTAACCAGCTCCCTGGAGCTGAGTTACTTTAAGCTGCAGGCCATCGTCCAGCCGGAGATCTGCTCTGCCGACGTCAAGATCGACAGTTCCTTCTGTCCCTTCTGCGACGAGAAGTTCCAGAGTGACTCCAAACACACGGAGCATCTGAAGCAGAAGCACTTTGTGGCCCCCACCATTCACGCCATCCTCAAGAGCGAAGCGTTCAAGTGCATCTACTGCAACGGCGTGTACACGGGCAAGGTCACGCAGCAGGCCGTGATGCTCCACATTCAGCGCTGCCGCTGCTCCCCGAAACCGGCACAGCCGCCGCCCAAAGTGGTGGCGGCGGCGGCAGCAGCGGCAGTAGCGCAGCCGCAGCTGAAAGCCGTCCAGCAGCTCGCTCAGCCTTCTGGCCTTTACTTCCTCCAAGTGCCGCAAGGGATGACCGTCAAACAAACGCTGGTGCCCGCGCCCGTGATCGCAGCGGCGCCGCAGCGCACCGAGACGGAAGCAGAGCGGCAGTCTAAGAAGAGGCTGGAGGCGGCTTTGAAGGAGGCCATCGAAGCCAACGCACGGGAGCGAGAAAAGAAGGCAGCCGGGCTCAAGAAGCGAGAGCAGGAGAAGTTGGCGCCGCCTCCGCCGGAGCCACCGGCTCCAGCAGAGCCGGTGGTGAAGCTGCTGGCAGAGCCCAGCCCGCAGGACTCCCGCAGCAGCGAGGAGCGCAGAGACTTCCTCTCCAGGTACTTCAACCTGAACCCATACGTGAGCCGAGTGGAGAGCGAGGAGCTGTGCAAGAGGTTGTCCCTCACCAAAGCCGAGCTGACGGGCCTGTTCAGCAAGAAGCGCAGCAGATGCATGAAGAGCCTCAGGAGGAACTCGGCCGCCGTCCTCCTCGGCTTCAGCATGACTAAACTGGGCAAGGTCAAGCACAATCTCTTCATCCCAGAACCAAAGCCCGCAGACAGCCAGCCAACGGAAGCCCCGGAACGGCTGGATCAGCAGGCCGGCAATGGGAAACAGGTGGAAAAGATGGAATGACTTCACAAGTTCCTGAATGTAGAAGCTAAGAAAATGCAAATATTTATGTCCCCAGAATATAACAGACTAAGTATGGCCTTTCTGTTAACGGTTACTAGTAACGCTCCACCTGCAACGCACAAAATATTTCCTTATATACAAGTCAAGCGTGAGGGCTGTTTCTCCATGTAGCCTTTAGTTCAAGTAAGACAATAGAAAAGGTCCATATTTCCATGTTCTGACGCTACTTTGAATATAAAGATGCAGATCTGTTGGTTTTAGATGGTGTCAGGCTGTTGGTTTGGAGTTGCATCTCACAGGTTACCACTTCAGTTCGAGCACTGGTGTGCAGGCCGTAGCTGCGTTCCTTCTCCTTTGCATCGTTTAAAGCTAACATCCAGACTTTTGCGTATGCGGAACCAACTTATTTTGTTTGATAATTTGAATTTTATATACGTGGACCTGTTTGTCACATGTCATCTGACCACATGACCTCTTCCTTCACAGTTCCAACTCCTTTTTCAGTTGTGACATAATTCATTTTCCAAAGTTAACACTTTTAAACCTCTGGTCATGTCCTTGCATGAGCCTTTATATTGTCAGATTTGTGCCATTGTGAGGTTTAAATATTCGCTCAGAAGTGTGGAAATTTACCCAGAGAGACTAAACACATTGGTTGGGATATTTAGCCGACTGTCCATCGTCCATTCTCCCGACTATTTGTTTTTGTACTAAACATGTATTTTCTATAATTCCTAGAGCGGAAAAACGTTGATAGGTACACATAATTATGTCCAAAGCCTTTGTGTTGTACAAAATAAAGTGTTTTCTTTTACAGCACTGTTTTTGATCATAGGATTTATTTGACAGTTTACAGTCGGCCACGGCGTGCTTTGTTTTATTGGAAATTGTGAAAGATTGTAAATAAGATGCTGACAGAAGAAAATCCCTCTGAGACCAAAGCCCCATGGAAAAACGGGCAACATGTGACCCAGAGGCTGCACCACCGGTCACGTTTTCGTGTCACTACGCCGCCACGCAAATGCTGTGACTGAAACTGTTCTCATGGCACATTTATCTTTATATTTTAAATGGTTGAGCACAAAAAACAAGAGTCTCAGGATGCGAACCCACAACTTTGAACCTTGAACCACTGCACCAATGGTCACGCTCTCTTCCCATCATCTATCTTCACAGCCTGAGTGGATGAGTGCAAAAATGGACCTCACAACCTTCAGAACACTGTGGAAGTGTTAGCCCACAAAGCCGTCAGGAGACATTCAAGCTCGTGTGGTTAGGTATTTAAATAAAGACAAAAAAGCAGTCACGTGCTGTGATATGAAGCATCAATCTAAGTACTATCCACATCCATGTCTTATCTCAAAAAGAGGCATGAACCAACAATCTTCACAGTTGATCAGTTTATCCACCATTCTACTGGAGCAGGATGACTGAAGTGATATTTAGTTAATGTTTCTTGGTGGAGGTAAACATTGCTGGTTTAGTCATCAATTAATTCTTATCCTTATTTTTTTCTGGTCTTTTCTAGTATTTATTTCTTAACGTATGCTGCTGCTGGAACACTGCTATTTCCCCATTGTGGGATAAGTAAACCTATTCTATTCTAATTGCTTGCAATGTTAAATTGTGACCACATGGTGGTGCTAACTCACCCACAGCGGTAGCCAGTTTGACGTAAATCTTTCCTATAAAAAAAAAAAAAATCATTGCTTTGTCTTGAGTTGATCCAGGAGGGATGGTCCGCTGTAGTTGTTGGTCCGGATGGCCTTCAGCTTCCTCAAGTACTCTGAGGGGAGTCCATTCTGCTCTGCACCCATACACACCACCTAAATTAAATAAAGATATCGTTTAGGAATACTAACATTGACTTTGTAGTCTTGTGTATAAATCAGTGTTTACACACCAGTTTGTAATCTGGAGAAGGTAGACAAGCGCGGAAATTGTTGATCTGATAAGTCCTGCAGACTATAAATCCTTTATCTGTTTCCACTGACACCTCCAGTGGAGAATACCGTCCCCGGTCCACACCTTCCTGGCTGGAAACACGGGCACAACATAAGTCATTCATTGTTAGTTTAAAGGAAAATACAACCATCCTAACTAGACGACAGTGGTCTGTCTCACTTGTCCAGGCTGGCGAGGTTTTCGTTGCTCAAAGTCCAGATAACCCCCCAAACTTCTGCCCCAGGGTGGAACTCAATGGTGGCAACCCCACCGCTCCATATACTTTCCGGATGTTCGGCCCACAGGCCAAATTTCAGCTCATAGTCCTGCAGAGACACGAACAAAAGCTAAATGAACAAAATTCTGGAACAAACCAGACCAAAAAAAAAAAAAAAGACTTCCAAAGCGTCCTTTTATTTATGTCAACATGCTTCATTCCATTCATACTTTGAAAATAATTCACACAAAGATTTATGACGATCGCATCCAAACTTCACACTCATAATGGAAGAGTTCAGGAATGGCAAAGAATTTAATTGAAAAACAAAATGCAAAAATGTTAACGTGAAAACATTCGATAAGGCGGAAATGGAAGAATCGACTGGGAGCGTACAGCAGATTATCGATGGTTACCGAAGTTCCTCGGTATATTCAATAAAGGCTGTTCAGTTATTCAATCAAGATACGGCTCATAAAACGCATTTTTCAAAATCTACCTTTAGACGTCCAGTAGTGAAAAATGTCGCCGAGGGGTTCGCTAATTCCAGCCTTTCCTTTAACAGGTTGCTCCCAAAAGCAAAGTACATGAAGCGACCAGGGTCGGACATGTTGACCGCTCAGTAAAATAACTTTACTGGGACAACAGCAACGTTGATCTTTGAAGAACGACTAATGGTTATGGTCACATTACAGTCGTCGTCATGTTAACCGAGGCGTGTTAACGCGGACCGGAGATGCGCGTGCGCCCGGTACGCTCCTCGTCTCATCTCGCGACACCAGATGCGTTTTAATCAGGCTGGGATTTTCTATTTGCATAAATCTGGAAAACGACAGTTTCGATATACAGTGGTCCCTCGCCACATCGCAGTTCACCTTCCGCGGTCTCGCGGACTTGTTTTTTAATAAAGTTCTGCACATCTAAATTCTTTTTGGTCAGTAAACATCAAAGCGCTGTGCTGTATGTTTTGATTGGCCAAGGGACTTTGGCCCAGAATCACCCCGAAAATACGCTGAATGCGTTCGCGTTTCTGCCGTCCGGCAAAGCACACCCGCTGCGTCAGGAGCTGTGCGGCCAGACAGGACGCTGAAAACGAAATCACGTACGACCGCGCGATATTACCACTTTGTAGTTATGTAGATGAAAAACATATTAAACACTGCATTAATTTCAGTAATTTCAGTGATTAACCATTCACTCCTCTTGCTTCTGAAATCGCTTTACTGTGGTTACAACGACCTCCAAAAAACGAGACCCCAGCAAAGGAGAGACATAATGTCACAGCATTTCTATCCCCTTCCTGTCTGGAAAAAAAAAATCAGGAGAATCCTCCAAAAACATGACATTACAGTACAGTTCAAACCCTCCAACACACTCAGAAACTGGTCCACCCAAAGGACAAGACACCAAGACACAAACAAAGCAATGTTGTCTATGCTGTACAGTGCCAGTCCGAACGCAAGGAACTGTACATTGGGGAAACCAAACAGCCCCTGCATAAACGAATGGCCAAACACAGACGTTCCACCTCTTCAGGACAGGACTCAGCAGTACACCTACACCTAAAAGAAAGCGGACACTCCTTTGAGGACAATCAAGTACGTGTGCTGGCCAGAGAAGATTGAGAGTGGTATCAAGGAAGCCATTCATGTCAAGTTGGAAAAACCATCTTTAAACAGATGTGGTGGACAAAGACACTTTCTGTCACCCATGTACAATGCAGTCGTCCACTCTCTTTGTCAACAATCCAAATGTTCACACCATTTGATGAGACCTGGTGACCTGGTGACATGTGACCCTGGAGACAAAGGGGAAGCACCCAAACTGAAACTAGGTGAACGACCCTGCCAACGACTCACTCGGGTCATTAACATGCCAATGGCCCACAAGGGCTATATTTTCAAGATCTGCCCTCAGATTAGAACTGAAGAAGCTCTCTGGAGAGAGGACGAAGCATTTTCAAGGAAACCTTACAGTCCAGTTGCACACAAAGATCTGACCTTGGATAACTATGACCTGGATGAGTGAAAATCTACACAGACAAGTTTTTCATGTCACTTTTCGTTACTGAAATAACAAGGTCCACAAAAAAGTATTTTTCCCACACTTTTAATACAAAGACTGTGAACCATCATAAAAAAAAAAAGTTAGCAATGCTGCAAGAGCACATCAAACAAAAGGACTTTAATGTCCAAAAGGGGAAAAAAAAAAAAAACATGGACAACAAAATGTACAAACAGCGGGGTCTCAGACAGCACTAGTGAAGCCCATAGATCATCTCCTTGGGCCTCCCCGGCCTCGACCCCTTCCTCTGCCACGACCTCGCCCTCTGCCGCGTCCACGTCCAGCCACTGTCAATACAGATAAGCGATTGAGTTACAACCATTAAATATCCGCCACCATGTTAACACATGTCACCATATAACCATTATAACCACATCATTTAGCAGCAGGAATAAAGACAGATTAGGCATAAATCTGTGAAAGTAGGGGTCAGTTTCTTTTTAGGTTATTCCATATTGCAAGTTCAGTGCAATTTGTGGCCACAAATTAGATATCACGCAATGTGAATCTGTTTTAAGAAGAAATACCACTTCGGTGCTTTTTGGTACAATTCCCATCCTTGAAACTAAAAGAACCTATCAATACAATAGGAAGGCATGCAGGATGAACACAATGCTGCATTACTATCATCTCTGCAGGGCTGAAAGTCTAACGTGATGCTTTTGTCGCGTTGCAATTGCATCTGATAACAAATCACATATTAATCCTTCCAATCCTTGAAATACTATGTCATATAAAGATTCTGACCCATTTTTTTGCCATTCCTCAATGTGTAGGTAATTCTTACCCGCTTCCCTCTTTTTGGACTTGATCTTTGGCTCTATGTCAACGAGCAATGTGTCCAAGGGCAGGCTGTCAGGGAGTATAAAGTAGCGGATATTGTTGCCCCGGATACTCAGAGATTCCAGTTGTGTGGGCTCCCTGTTTTTCAGGGTCATCTTCACAGCCTTGAGGTGGGTATTCATGCTCACGTCAACACCTACATGAGAGAAGACGCAAAAGTTAATTAATGCATATATACTAGAAAATGAAAACAAAAAAAAATAATCACCCTGTCCTCATGATACTGTATATAACCAGTGTTGACAGTGCCACAGACAGATCTGGTCACTCTAAACCTACAGTCACATGACCCATGAAATTAACAATTCCAGAATAACAACTCAAATCAACTTTTTCACAAAGCTGGATTGAAAAACAGACAGGGGTAGAGTGGAGTTTCCTTGTCTTTCCACATAAATGAGAGACTGCCAAAGTGCACAAACACTGCACAGTGCATCAAGGTTGCACGCACATTGTTCGGGAAACTTCACTCAAAGCTGCAATGGGGATCAGTTGTTAAAGAATGTAAAAACTCAGTTATAACGTGACCCCTGATTCTCAAACAAAACAGCCACGAAAGAAATTATGCCATTTACTTTGCACTGCATACGCAATAAAATTTAAAAGAACCCAACAGGGTTAATATAAACCTTACAATTCATTATGTAGTGTACCTGCAGAGACATTATTATAGTGACTAGTGATGGGTCCGGCAACACCGATGCGTCGGCGCATGCGTCGAGCTCGTAGAGCGAAACCCCGTGTCGGTGCGCGTATCGCTTAAGAAAGTCACGTGACCAATACAGGCACTGTTTCGAACTGACGCGCCAAACTGTTTATAAGGAAGCACTATTGCCAGGTTCCAGGATCCTGTGAGATACAGGGACAACCAAAAGACAGTCTATCCAAACCTCTTCCGGCTTGCCTGACAATTTCTCTGCACTCCAGCCTCATCTGTGCCGTGTGAGCGGGTGTGGAGAAGTTGTATCAAAAAAGCGTAACAGACTCAATTTAAAAACGTTGGAAAAACTTTTTTTAAATAAAAACTTGTAAATACAAAAAATCCCTGTCCACAAGCATCCTCATTCACCACACGCTCACTTAGATTTTCACGTTATGATACATGTTCACATTATTTATTGGCTGTATCTAAAAATATCAAATATATTTAAAATTTAAATAAAGATATGAAATAATACAATATAAAATACAAGGACCTAAATTATATTATTGTATATACTACGTCATCAAATCAGTGTCAGGTGAGTCTGTCACCTAGGTTGCCTGTAGGGATTTTTAAGGTCCAGCAGGTGTCAGTATTCAGTGACACAGTATCAATACAGTTTTGCAATGTGTCGAAACTCGTCATGACGCCTCATCTACCCATCACTAATAGTGACATAAGTTTAATACATATTGTTTAAACTTACCTGTGATTGTGCCATGGACCTGGGTGCCGTTCTTTAGCTCAATAGTCACCGTCTCATGGCTGAGCTTCATCAAAAACCTGCGGGAAAAAAAAAACCGAAATTGCATGAACGCTTATACTTTTTTACTCATCCTGCAAGGCTTCTCCGTCAAACCTAGTGGCGTCTGCGCAGGATTTTAAAATGATAAAGCCACGATCAGATAGCTAGCTTAATCGCTTAGCCAAGGTATGCTAGCGACTCAGCTGTAGCACCAAAACAACGACTGCTAGTATTGTTAAATGGCATTCGTGACCACGGACCGACAAATAAACATAAAATGTATGTAAAAAAAATACTGTTTTATTAAATCTCTAATGATTACCAAGATATGTACAGGGTAACAAAGAAAGCATTTCTGGTTACATTTCTACTTCTTCAACCTAATAAGTACGAGGAAAACCCAAAACTCTGCATTTAATGAAAAAGACAAATGCACACGATATGTGGACATATAGTTATTTCACTATCTGGCGTAAAAATAATCACGAAGCCATTCACTCCGTTCATTCATTTAGCTTCTTCCCGCCTCATCGCCATCTCGGCGATTCCATCTATGCCCATCCATCAGAAAGGCGTTGTTTTTAACCAGCGCGATTTACAAGATTCAATAAATCGTTAATATTCGCTTCTACTTACCTTACTAGTTTCATGATGGTGGCAGATTGTATGTACAAATTTTCCACCGAAGAGAAAAATTACAGCGCCGAAACGAAACCGTAGGCCGCTGTTGTATGAGTAACGTTTCAGTCGCACTAATTACACGTCATTAACTCTGCGTTTCTGAATGCTAATAGCGCCACCCGAGGCGAGGAGGCGAACAACAGCACTTGTGTCCCTTTACCATTACGTCTAATATCAGAAAAAAACTTTAGATTAAGTGGTTTATCTTTCAGGCATAATTAGTGGTGTAAATCTGGAAATCAATCCTTTTAAGAAAATCTCATTGTTGTATACTTTCAGTTCGTTTTATTTCAGGTAAACTTCGCGCTGAAACTTTCATTTACAGTTTTGGACACATAAATCCTGATATGGCCCAACCAGGAATGTATCAAGTATTCTGTATGAGAGTGCAATTTATTTTCTTAAAATTCTCAAACTGTTCAGGGGCTGTTAAAATATATATCTCATCTATGGTGTACATGTTGGCAATGGACAATATTTAAATCTAGAAATAAAGTAATAATAACAATATTGATTTAAAACACCAGACTTGACTATGTGATTAAACTGGTGTAGTCATACTGATCAACGTATACAAGACGCAATGTCAGTTCAACAAAATGTCCGGGATGTTCATGGTTCCATACCAAAAACAAAAGAATTTCAGGGGTTTAAACATAAGCTCAATTGAAAACCTCACACATTAAACAAAAATAATTATGAGAAATGAATCATTGATTGCACATCATTTTGTGAATGATTGGCTGCTTTTGGAAAGCTGAGGGAGCTGATTCTATAACAACGTTGCTCTTCAACAGAATTCGTAACTGTTTGGCCTCTCCAGCACCAACACATATATCAATAAACAAGGCAGTGTTTAAATAATCTGTAAACATTACAGTTGGCCAAGGTGGAAAGACAAAACAACAAAAACTTTAAGATAAAAGTACAAATGTCAGTAACTTACAGAACAGTAAAATAAAATGCATGTGGCGATTTTCGTGCATCATCGAAAAAAATCTCGAAAAATATCTCTTACCAGATCATCTTAGGAAAAACTTGCCTAACTCTATAACCAGACCTACAGCTTAAAAAATAGTAAATAAGAGTGAAATAACTGTAAAACCTTCCAAATATGGATTAAATGTCAGAAAATTATGAATAATCATCTAGCCACTAAATAAATAATTCGTATGAGGCTCAATAAATACAAAACAATAAATACAAACGTGAACAAAATAAAAAGGCACAACAATTATGGCCAGTGTTTCTGAATAATAACAAGCCACAACAATAACAGTTATTGTCATTGTTTCCATCTATTATTAGTATATCATAAGTCTTGAGTATACCTGATAAACAGTGAGACAGGAGGTGTTAACCAGTATTTCATCAATATCATTTATTTTCAGTGATAGATGAAGCCTAATCTTTCATTTGAAATGTTTGATATTCTGAGTCTGGAGGCTTTTGCAAATTATAACTGTCATAAAATCTACACTTATAAAATGAATGAAAGCTCATCCCTGAGGAAGAGAATTTTCAACAAATGAAAAATATGAAGGAACCAGGTCCCATTGCAACCACAAGCAGTCATGTTTTCTTACCTCCTGACTGCCTTCTAGCTGAGGCTGACCTCTGACCTCCCTGTGGGAAAACTTTCACAGAGAAGAACAGGTGTGTTATACTTCTTATAGCCTAATAAAAGGGGAAAATATCAGTAGTGTGTTAACCAAGCAGGCACAGTATGCATGAAGAGCTGTTAAAAATGTTAAAGTAGGCCCTCTGATTGTACAGTACGCTAAACAAGGTTACAGATGTCCCCACGTCTGTCTGTCTGTAGGTGCTAAAAACCAGATGGTGTTGCGTCAGTGTGTTTACTGGGTTTGGGCATCAGAGGCAAATCTGGGTTGTAGTGTCATCAGCACCAAAACATTCACTCAGGACAAACTGAGAAGACAATTACAAGAGAGGGAAGACAAATTAAATAAATTATATGTGCAGCATGTTATGATATCAGTAGCTTACCTATTTAATCTACTTGTTTTCAACACTCATTCAAAGATAGTTGTGTCTGTTTGCAAATCAGACAGAAGCACTTAAAATGTGTATGACATCATGTAACACACTGGACAAGAACCTGCTGTTTGTTCTTTTTAGATGCAATATACACACACAGAAAACACTTCCAGAGACCTTCCATCTTTCATCAAAGCATTACTCCTCTAATATCTTTCCATCGGTCCTTCGGCTGTTCTTTAACCTCAAATTCTCTCTGGCTCTCAACCACCCTTTTTACGTTCAGTTCCTGTCAGACCAGATGTACTTGTTCCTCCCACTCCTCAGGGGACTGGTCCCCCTCCATCTGAGGGTTGAACGCTAAATCTCTTTCTGTGGCAGTGGCAGTGTGTGCAGGGCTATTTCCGCAATAAGAGTGTGGATGTGAGAGGTGTGTGTGCGCTTCGTCCAGCGACAGGTCAGCAACACATCTTGCATCCACACCCTCTTCCACAGCCTTTCTGCTTTCTAAGTCCAGACTGCTGGGCCTTGAAGTCTTTGTACCCTCCATGCCCACGGCACCTGGACAGGGACTTGAAGACCCGGTGTCCTCTTCTGGCTCACCCTCCGGGGGCTGCCAGATTGGGCCAGGGGTCACCTCCCTGAAGGTCTGGCTCTTGGACTCTGCTTCAGTGTGTGTGTCAGGGGATGAGTCGCTTTCTGTTGTAGGCGGGGAAGGGATCAGGGCAAGGCTCTGGGGGTTGTTTTGGGGGTTAATGTTGTTGTTAAACCAAGCCATGATGTTGTCCAGCAGCTGGGCACTAGCTGCAGGATCCAGAGATTCCAAACTCTGAGGGTCGCTAGGGGAGAAAGGACCCCCCCGGGGAATCACGGGTGAAAGCAGATGCTCCGGCTCGAGCTCTGGAGACAGGAGGCACAACTGGGCAGGAGGCTGTAGGTCTGACTTGGATGGCCGTTTGAGACTGTAGGCAGCAGGACGCCCCTGAGGGTTAGAGCTACTGTGTTCCTGTAAGTGGCTGTAAGAGCTGTTGGGTTTAGCAGTCCTGTCACACACGGCTGCATGCTCCTGCATATATGAACTCGGTTGGGCAAGATTTTGGTTGCGGTCAGTCTCGTCCGAATAACCAGTGGCATGACGGTAACCTGGCTCTTTGCTGGAAAAGCAAGGATCGGTAATGGCGGCATGATCGAGTGCGTGAGGACTGCTCTGTGCATTCGCTTCTTGCCTATGGCTGCAGTTGCTGTAAGCAGGTTCAATACTATAAGGACCAGCTGGTGAACTGTGGCTGTGTATGTGGCGGGAGCAGCGCTGCTCTTGTGCATGTGAATCCAGGTCATTCGTAGTGGTTATATTCCCTAACTTCATAAGGCTGCCTCCGAGCTCCAGCAGCTCTGCGCTGAGAGTGGGAGGTGGTGGTGGGAGGGAAGCAGAACGAGGGGACTGGTAGGTGGAGTCTGTTCTGTTAGGAGGTCGAGGAGGATCAGTGAGAGAGGGTGGGAAAGAGGTGCCTCTGGCTCCTGCAGGACTCTCTGTGGTGAGAGAATGCAAAGCAACGTCACCCAGGTCTCCCAGGTGAGCTGACCTCTCGTGTCCTCTGTCCACTCCACGCTCCAGCTCCACTCTCCCCTCCATCCCTCTAACCAGGCAGTCGTCCAGACCCTGATCTCGGCGTGACTCCTGAAGTGACAGCTGGATGGCCAGGAGGATGTTTGGATCATCTTCATCCAGGGAACCTAGGGCTCGTCTGAGGCCTTCGCTTCTCTCTGAAGCTTCTAGAATAAAAACACATGCATTCTGGTTAAAGAAGGCAATTATCTATCTGAAATCTAAAACTAGTGGAGACTATATTGTCTTATGTGAGACAGCTTTCAACATGGTCCAAACCTGTGTTGTCACTCCGCCTGCTGGTCTCTGGGGTGTTGCTGCTGCTTCTAAGGCTGTGCAGACTCAGCATGTCTCCTCTGCGACGTGGCCGGTGCCTGCGACGGTACTCCTGCTCAAGACAAGCTTGGTTATTGAAAACATGTCACAGAAGCAGCCTTACAGGTATGGTTGGATGCTTGCTGCCTTTACTGGTAAATCCTTCAACAAGCCCACACCTTTTGTTTGCTTCATAAAGCCTGACTTGAATTTGTTTGGTGTAATGTTAAATAAAGTAAGTACAAATACGTTTGTAGTTCAGTATGAAGAGTCAAGAGTTTTATTGTCATATGCATAGTTGCACTACACAATGAAATTCTTACTCTGTTCATTTCCCTGAGCAAACTTGCATAAAAATAAAACAAAAGAGTAGTAAGGCAGTAAAAACAATAATAGGGGAATAAAAACAATAATGAGGCAATATAAAAACAATAATAAGGCAATCTTCACATTATGAAGATATTATGTGCGGATGGAGTAGATATATATGCATGTAACAGTGCAAAAATATTCTGTAATTACAGCAGCAGGCGGTGTGCAGGAGTTGTAAGGTGCATGTATGCATGCTGTAAAGTGACAGGCGAGGGGGAGGGGATCAATGTATGAGGGAATTGTTCAGAATTCTGATGGCTTGTGGGTAGAAGCTGTTAGCCAACCTCGTAGTCCTGGCCCTCAGGCTCCTGTAGCGTTTACCTGATGGTAGCAGTGTAAACAAGTTATGTTGTGGGTGAGTATTGTCCCTAATGAGGTTGCGTGTCCTCCGCAGAACCCTGGTGTGGTAAATGTCCTGCAGTGAGAGGAAGGCTGTTCCACAGATGCGTTGTGAAGTCTTGATCACCCGCTGGAGAGCCTTCCTGTCTTGTGCTGTACAGCCACCGCCCCAGACTGTGATGGAGGTGGTGAGGACACTCTCGATCGTACATCTGTAGAAGTTACTGAGAATCTTGACTGACATGCCAAATTTCCTCAGTCTCCTCAGAAAGTACAATCTCTGTTGGGAATTTTTGATAATCTGTCGGGTGTTGTGAGACCAGGTGAGATCCTCGCTGATGTAAGTGCCGAGGAATTTGAAGGTTTTCACCCTCTCCACCTCTGTCTCATTGATGAATAATGGTATGTGCAGCTCCTTCCTTCTCCTTGGGTCGATGACCAGCTCTTTGGTTTTGTCTGCGTTGAGGTGGAGGTTGTTGCTGCGACACCAAGCCACCAAATCTGCCACCTCTCTCCTATATGCTGTCTCGACTCCACCAGTGATCAGCCCGATGACTGTAGTGTCGTCCGCAAACTTAATTATGCTGGTGTTGTTCTGGGAGGCGACACAGTCATAAGTGAAGAGTGTGTAGAGCAGGGGGCTCAGCACACAGCCCTGGGGTGTGTGCTGAACTGTGCTTACAGTTCTAATACTGGATGTGCAGTTGTGGACTCTAACTGACTGGGGTCTGCCTGTGAGAAAGTTCAGCACCCAGTTGCAGAGAGAGGATGTCAGACCAAGTGTGAGGAGTTTATCTGTCAATTTGTGAGGAATGACTGTGTTGAATGCTGAGCTGTAGTCGATGAAGAGCATTCTTACATATGTGTCCTTGCCCTCTAAGTGCGTGAGGGCTGTATGGATGGCGGTATTGACTGCATCATCAGTGGACCGGTTCTGACGATATGCAAACTGTAGGGGATCCACGGTTTCTGGGATGGATTTTTTGATGTGGATCATGACTAGCCTCTCAAAGCACTTCATTGTGATTGAAGTGAGTGCTATGGGGCGATAGTCATTTAAGCAGGTCACAGTGCTTCGCTTGGGGACGGGCACTATGATGGTGGACTTGAAGCAGGTGGGGACAGAGGCTTGTGCAAGGGACAGGTTGAAGATGTCTGCGAACACATCAGCTAGCTCTGATGAGCAAACCCCGAGTGCACGGCCTGGGATGTTGTCTGGGCCGGCTGCTTTCCGTGGATTTGTTCTGCTCAGAACCTTACGCACATCTGTTGATGTCACCATGAGCGGTGGGTCCTGTGTGCTCTCCATGCCCAGCATCCTCCTCTGCTGGTCAGGATTTTGGGCATCAAAGCGGGCGTAGAACTCATTCAGTTCATCTGGCAGTGTGGCTTGGCTGGGTGTGACTGCGCTTCTCCTCTGCCGATAATCCGTGATGTGTTGGAGTCCTTCCCACATGCGTCGAGGGTTAGAGGTGGAGTAATAACCCTCCAGCTTCTGCCTGTACTGTCTCTTGGCCTCTCTGATGGCTCTACTCAGGTTATATCTGGCCTTTTTGTAGTCCTCAGCGGTGCCTGACACAAAAGCAGATGAGCGTGCCCGTAGTTTGGCCCTCACATCACAGTTTATCCAGGGCTTTTGGTTGGGGTATATTCTGAGGTGCTTGGTAGTGGTGACAGACTCTATGCATGTGCTGATGTAGCTGGTAACTGCAGAAGCATATTCCTCTAGATCTACAGTATCTTCGCTCATAGCTGCAGTTCTAAACACATCCCAGTTTGTACATCCGAAGCAGTCCTGAAGCACTAGGTCAGTTTCTTCATTCCACACTTTAACAGCTTTACTTACTGGGGAAGCCACATCTGCCAGATTTACTGCAATATCCTGGAATCCAATCAGCAATGTATGTATGTATGTGTGTGTATTTGTATGTATTTATTCCCTATATCTGGTTTATTTAAGTTTAGGGAGAAATGAATGTTGTGATGCAACTGCGGCATATTACCTGTGACTGCCGCTCTCTTTCTCCAGCGCCCAATACAGAGTGGCGGCTTCCCATCTTATGATACATTAGATACGAGGTCACAAGTTAGGGAAATAGTTCACTTTTTCAGTATATGGTTTATGTCTTCTAATTTTTTCTTACCTCAGGGGAGGCAAAGCCGAGGTACTCCCAGTCCCATGAGCCACCAGGATAACTGAAACAAAGACAACTATGATAAAAATCTTACAGCAATAAACCTGATGTTGAAAATCGAAATGATGCAATCATACTTTCTGCGTGGAAGTTCAGGAGAATCATTGGGAGCGACACCACGGGCCACGGATGCAAGGAATTCCTGTCTCTTCTGCTGCACCAGACGAGCAGCGCTGATTATCTTGTGGCACGGTGTCCTCAGGTATGGCCGGTTGACCTTCTGTGCCAGGTCCTCCACGACCATCTCTAGGTCAGTCTGTGGGAGGAAAAAAAGAAGACACTGAATGGAAACTGAAATGAGATTTGTTGAAAGAGATTTTAGTATTACACCCTCAGACAGTTCAGCCCATTTCAAGCCTTCAGAGCTCACTGGAAGGGCTTTGAAGGTCTTGGTTTTGCAGCAGACTGATAAAAGCCACTGATATGTGCTGGATTACCTGCATTAGCTCAAAAATCTCTTTCTGAGTGCTGCCTTGTTGTAGAAAGAAGCCATAAGGGTAAGAGCACTTGAGGATACGTCGCGTCTTCAGCAGCTCACAAACACCATCCTCAATAAAGCGCGTGTCTGGAGGAGTACCTTCACCTGGACCAAACACAAGGGTCAAAGCATTGTGCTAGCAGAGCCAAAATGGAGTGTACTGTACAGTCTCAGTGCTAAGCACCATCCTGTGTATAAGAGACATACGGCAAATGAAGGCTCTGCTCAGCTGTTCCATCTTCTCTTTGGCTGTTTTTAGCAGTTTCTGCTCCAGCTAGCGCATGAAAACGTCATGATCAGATATCTGACTGATGCTTTTTAGAATCCAGGTATCAAACATGGGTGTATTACCTCATAACTGTGTTCATGGTTCTTGAAACGAGTATAGTAGTGCATGAAACGGTCCAGCTCCTGAAAACTTTTGTGCTTCTTTTCTGCCTATAACAACATTTCAGTTTAATTGAGGTGGCTCGTATGAAACAACACTCTGCGTAGTCTTTGATTGTATTGATAAGAGCTCATGTTCAATTAATTTGTTGTTTTTCCAGTGTGGTTATGCTAATTGTTATGATACCTCTGCAGTCATCTCCTTGGACTGCTCTTCTAGCTGTTGGATCACTTCATAGCGAGTACAGCGGTAGTAGCCACCTGTTGATGAGCTATGTTTCTTCCACTCTTCCAGACAGATCCAGCAGAAGTCATACTTGCACTGCACCGACACAGAGAGCAGATTTATATAATAAATAAAGAAGGAACGGGCCAGGAAGAGATTTTCAAAAAATAAATGCAGTAATACAACACGAAGCTACCGGAGATTACTTTATTGTTTGTACCTTGGCACACTGCATATGGTTGCAGCCCTCATTCTTCTGAATGGGTGACTTGCAGTTGGCACATGGTTTGGAGTTGGTCAGCAGCCACAGGCAGTTAGCTGCATCTTCATAGGCCTCACCAACACCTGCCACTGTAGAAAACCACACAAGTTAACATTCTCCCATAACTGCCCCAACACATGCCTATGAGTACAGCTGCACACCCGCTAATAGGTTAAAAAAATGCATTTAATGCAATGTACCGAGGAACAACTTTAACTAAATGGAAATAAACTAAAACATCAGACATACACTCCTCAGGCTTCATTTCTTTGACTTTCTGGAGCCAGTTTCTCCACGTCTGACAGTCACATGGCTCATGGGCTTCACCAAGGCACTCCCTAGGGGGAAGGCAAATAATACACAGAGAAAACCATGAACTTAAAAAAAGAATCATTTTCCAGTAACAAAGGCAATAAAGCATTTGGCATGGGCTAGCACGAGACATGATTCATTAAATAAGTTTACGGAAACAATAAATCATCAGTTATACCAGCAGAAGAGGTGACCTTTGCCACAATCGACAGCTGGGGATGGTAGCAGGGGAAAACTCTGGGGGTCACTGTCACTGGGGCCTGGTCGGGTTAGTCGCACCGCCCGCTCGCATCTTGCTGCGGGGCACCATCGGATGGCAGGATTGTTTTCTACAAAAGCCTGAAAAAAGAGGAAAAAACACAAGCAAAAACAACAATCAGAAACAGAGAAATTAAAAGAAATATATGGAGTTCTTTTAGCTGTGGTCTACCTTGATGTCAAATTGCAAATACCGCTGGTCCATCTCTCTGGAGACCACACTCTCAATCACGTGCACTGGCACCAACTGATAGCACTCGTAGGCTGGGCAGAAGATATTATGAGCATCACCTTCCTGAATCTTGACATTGAGGAACCCTTCCCAGCATGCTCTGCAAAACTCGTGTCCACAGGACATGTCCACTGGATCTTCAAACACCGAGATAGAGCAGAGACAGATTCCACACTGGAGGTAGAAAAACACAACAGTCACATTATCACAATTACAATACAATGTGATGTTATTTCTGTTCTGTCACTTAAAGATTCTAAATATCTTCTTAGTCATGACTCGATACCAAATTTGATTTCCATTTTTCAGGCAAATGTGTCATAACTATGTCACTTCATTGCAATTTGACAAGAGACACGTGTAAGCACGTGGTAATCACAAATTGTCTTTTTATTTGAAAAGACAGCTGTGCAGTGTGCATAAACGTAACGAAAGGCTATTATGTTCTGAGGCGGGGCCAAGTCATTTCTGAAAGATTTAATTTTAGATAGATAGAGGACATTTCAACTGCAGTATCTAATCAACACAGCCACAAATAGAATTACTTGAGGCAAAAACAAGGAAAGGTCAGCCCCAGCCCCTCACCGTGGACAGGCCCTCCTCCCCAGGTGTGAGGCAGCTGTCGGTTGGAGAGGTGAGTGTGAGAGTCAAAGGTGACCGTGGCGTCTTCGGGGTGCGAGGTGAAGGTAGCGTGTCCCAGGCGTTGTAGCCGCTGGGTGGAGGGGTGGGCATCGCTACACCTGAACGTTGGCAGCAGCCATCAGCATCCAACATCCAAGCTTCCAGGAGCTTTTCTCTGTCCCAGTCTAATGAAGAGAGACACGGTTTTAGAGAAATGTTATTAGAGGGGCATGAATTTCAAATTCTTCGAGCAGGGTTACACCCACCATGCGCTCGGAGCAGTGCCTCGGCAGTGAATAGAGGCGCTTGCAGCATGTCCGCCGTCTCTACAATCAGCATGTCCTTTAGCCGGCGCAGGTCCTGAAGCTTCAGCCCTTCGTAAGGCTGAGACAGAACAATGTTCACGTTAGATAAGGAACACTGATAAAGCACTCTATTGTTTAAAAATCAGATAAGGATGGTGACTCATACCATCACAGCTATGCTCCAGCTACTAAGATAACACCATTTATTTCATTCCTCATAAATATCAACACTTCAGTGTTTTAGTTTTAACCCTTACTAAAAATGTATTGAACTGGAATCCACACAAAACCCTACCATCTACCTTTTTATTCCTATTGTTCCATGCACCTGTCAAACTTGATGCCTTATAAGACATTTTATTAAAACCCACACGTGCTTCTTAGATTTTCTTGTTACTGACATAACTGGAAGGACCAGAACTAATAAACAGGCGTGACCTGGTGTAGTTTAATTAGAAGGTCTACTGCACGACACGACACCACCTCCAGTCATTAACTATCATAAAACAAAAGAATTAAAAGTCAAAATTAAAAGTCAAATCATAGGCTCAATATTTCCACAATGTTGACATCCCAACAATGAGGATCCCTTGAAGAACAACAACAACCAAATAATTCAGCTCAAATGGGTCAGCAGGAAACCCGTGATCTTGTAACTGTGGTCTTACGTCCTTGTACTGCAGCAGAGTGCTTTCACTCTGTGTGTCTGCATTTGAGTGCCGACATGATGAGGAGGAAAAAACCATCTGCGACTCCAGGCTCAGGGCCAGCTCAGTGTGGTTATGCCGCTCGGCATGATCACACGGCGTTAACTTCTCCTGGTCCTCAACAAAAAGGTCTGCTTCGCTCTGAATCAGCAGCTAAAGGGGGAGACAAGGCAGGAAATGAATGAACTCAAGAAAGGTGAGAGGAAAACCTGAAATGGGCGTTACATGCCTAGATGTAGACGGAGAAAAACAGAGGGGCTAAATTTTGTTTAATTTCCCTGCAGTTCAGAAAGTACGTTTTCAAATGGATTCAAAGAGCTGCAAGCAAAGGCAGGAGCTCTGCTTTAATCTGACAGTAATCAAACACAAAACAGAGACTAAGAACTATTTGATATAGTCAGACGGGCTTTACTGGAAGAAATATTGCTGGCTGATCCAAGTGATAAGTGTCCAGAAACAGCTCATCTCAGCGAGTGGACACTGCGCCACACGCTTTCTCTCACCTCCACGCAGATCTTCGTGCCTGCGGCAGCGGCATAGTGCATGCAGGTGCTGTTGTGATTGTCGGTGGCATTGACGTTGGCCTTCTCATACTGGCCTCCCTCCAGTCTGGCACCAGTCCAGCTCAGTATCATCTGGTAGCACGGGAACATAAAAAAGAACCCCAAACTTCAGCATTGTGAAAGGCGCCGACTTTACTTTTGATGAGTGGTATGATGGAGTCTCTTTTCCCCGTGTGCCTACCTGCAGACATTCTGCACGACGCTGCTCGTCTCTCTGTGGTCGGGCCAGTCGCGGTGACAGCGCCCCCTCTGACAGCAGCAGTATCTGCGGCCCCTGGCACAGCACGTGGAGGCATGTTTCATTGTGCACGTTACGCTTGTTGGGATTCCCCTCTTTACTGAACAGGAAAGACCTGTATGATGCAGACAATAAGGAAGAGCTTAATAAAATAACAACTTAAGGAGCTCAGTGTTTAAGAAAGAAATCACATTAACAAGAAGTTTATTTCTTAACCGTCTCTGTCTCTGATTGGGGCTAATGTTTATTAAAAAAAGAAAAAAATGCTCGACAGAAAGCTCACTACCTTGCTTGCTCTTCTTACTACTGAGCTTTTTCTTCTGAGGGAAAATATTTCACACAAACACCAACACAAAAGCAGAAAACCAACACATAAATGCGGGGCCCTCTCAGTTACTTGTTTTACTATATAAGATATTGTTTATAACCAAGACCACTAGACTTTGCAAAAAATCCAACTGACCTGACTTTGGCTGTTTTTTGTAGTTAATATTTATCTCTGTCCTCAGAATAAAAAAAAAAACTCTAGATGTAACAATAGTGGCATACTGGGACAGGCTGTCTCTAAAGCAATTTCCTCAAAACAAGGATATAACCTTGCGGTTGCACGGATCTGCTGGTATTATGGGGTGTTTAAAAACCCCTCTTTTTCGGCATTGTACATGGCAGCAGCACGCCTATTGTCTAGTCTTCAGCCTCTTCTTCCAATGTTGTCCTGCTCTTCTGCCTTTGACCTTCTTGACAGCACAAGTCCCTGCAGCCTCCCACTAATGATAGTGCACAGCCAATTCACCCGCACAGCAATAATCACTAATTATCCCCCGTTACCCCAGCCCCCACTGCCACGCCCACAACAAACACAGCCCGATGTTCAGGATGAACGGCTTTAATATCAACGTATACAGAGTAAAAGGCTAATGCACATCCCATGTTTATCGAGTTCCAAAGTAGCTGCGCTTATCCTGATGATTCACAAAGCCAGTAGCCTTCAAAGAAGGATTACTGAAATAAGTGCGTTTGCGCAGTTCATCCCAAATGAAACAAAATGTCCTGTGGCTGTAAGACAAACTACAACAGAACAGGATGTTGTTGGGAAATGTAAAGCCCCATGTAAACAGGAAATCAATTGTTCACAATAATGAACCAAAATAGTTATTTACATATTTCCCTAACTGGCTTTGTGATTTCCGTCAAGGAAGGACTGCACTTCCTGACCTGTGACCACGCTCCAGAAACAGACGCGTTTGTGATTTCATACTGGGACACACAATGAGAAGACAGTAAATACATTTTAAACATCATCAAAAACAGACTGTCCTTTGGATAGAATCCAAGATTGTAAAGACATCTCTGACTGTTTGTGTCCGACTGAGCTGCTGGAACAAAGAAGCACTTCTTCTGATAAGTATCAGGAGCAGCAGGTCTGTCCGACCCTTTATCGCTTGGCAAGGAAAGACATAAATAGAAAACCCATTATTGACTGTGTTATGTTTACTGATCCTGACTCATTAGACAGGTGACGTTAATGCACCAAAACATGAATTTGCACAGCTAAACGGCTGACTTTTTTTTGTTTAAACGCCTTTCTCCGGGACCCTGTAAGACCGGGAAAAATCAGGCAAATATCAGGAAATTTTGAGGAGGAGGATTTAAAGCTATTGAGTCACTGAGTCAGCTGTGGCGGTCATGGCCAACCACCTGATTATCCCAGCAGGGGGGTAAATTACACGCTCACACTTTGATCTTTGTACTGTCGCTCACATGATGTTAAGACTCCAGAGCTTTCCTACATTGTTAAAACAGAGGGAGGAAATGCTCTCACGTGACAGATGGTGGGCATTATTGTCAGCTGACGCTGGTAAACAAAAAACTAAACTTAAGGCTGAGAAAAGAAAAAAGAATTGCCAGATTTGCATTTCAGTCTGTGTAAATGCTGTTCAACTCTTCAACCCTGTTAAAACAAGACTCGTAATCACCGTTGGCTAAATGAAAAGCAGCAAAAGAGCGTGTCGTCTACCTGAGCAGACGTGTCATTGCGTGACGGCAGACGTAGTGTAGCGGCGTGTTGTGCTGGTATTGCTCTCCGTATGATGCGTTTGGGTCCAGGCCTTCCCTGAACTGTGGATTTCCTTCATATAACTGCCAGGCCAGGCCCTCGTCCCCACCTACCAGGGCCTTGCGGAATTTAGTGGCTGTGTTGCCCATGGCTTCAAGTTTGATAAAGGCAGCAGCGGTGGCCCTCCAACCTATCCAGCCAGTGTGCCCCCCCGCTTCTCCTGCTCCTCCTCGTCTGTTCACTACAGGTCACGACCTACAGCAGCTCGGTTCAGCCTTTGTTTACCTGTAAATTACAAAGGAGAAATTCATGTTAGAGGAAGACAAAAAAAAAAGATAGAAAGATAATTCCAAAGGGGGCAGACGGGAGGGGATGGTTAATGATATTCAAGCAATCAATTTGTTAGCCAGTTGATAAAAGCATGGTCAATATTACCACAGCACAGCTGGCCACTTGGAGTCCACTGAGCTCGCTTTTATGAGGCATTTGAATATTTTATGCTGTTTACAAGACATGATTTGATTGTCTGCCACAAGAGATACTCGAGACTGAGTGGATGTTAAATCACAGCGCACTGGAACACTTCACCAGAACTTCTCCAAACAAAAATGACTACTATGGCCAAGTCTACCCTACCAAAAACAGCCCTGAAACAGCTAACAATGTCCTACTTTAACTCTCAGTGCTCAATTATTGGGGTTATCACTTTAATGAAAGGGAACAGATGAGGGAAATTGAAGCGCAAGCCTGTGAAATATTGCGCCTGTATCCATCAATTCATTGAAGCTTTATAAATGTTCCTTCCTGACTTGTTTGCCTACTTCATACGGCCCATCTGTCACCTTTCTCTGCTCGCTCACACAAACACACACACACACACACCTGCATGTAATGGTGTGTGCACATGTACGCAGCTGCATGTGTGTGTTGGGGACTTAAGGGTGTCATTACAGTCTTCATTCTGTGGCCATCTGTCTGGCCCTCACAATGAGCTTCTTTTAGTCAGCTACAGTTGGCCACTGGCTGGCCAGACCCAGCAATATTTGAATAGCATGGCTGGCTGCCTCCCATTTCTACACAGGGGCAGAGAGGGACAGAGACATGGAAAATGCACACAGACAGACGGACAACTGCAGGAGAACAGAGGCTGCTACCACAGGCAAATACAAGCCGACAGCTTTTTTACATCTCATCCTGAGGCTATTCATACAGTGGAACGTTGTGGTTTAAGTATATCTAAAGGGGTGGTGGCGAGGGGATGTTATTATAGTTAATAGGTCAGTCTGTCTGCTTGGTACTCTTTTTAATGCACACTGGCTTATTTCCAGTTCACTTCACTTCTGAGTAGCAGAGCAACCCACTGTTTCTCATACGAAATAAGGACAGCACGTTTAGACGCAGACAAACTTTGGAATTCCACAAACTGCAAGTCTTGCTAATTGTAAACTGCATTGATATACACTTTTTTGAAGGGTTTTTTTTTAGTCTTCAGGATGTGCAAAACTTTCTTTTTACAAATTAACTCCTTGATGCCCCTACATTTGTCCAGTTGATCTATTAAATTACCCATAAATTCAGCCTGGTATTGATACCACATTCATACCACGGGATATATGCCTCTAGCACTTGTGGTATTTCCCATTTTTGGAGATATGACAATACTGACTCACGAGATTAAGATGGATGCTCTCTAACGAGTCCTGCTGACAGGAATTTAAGCCATATCATTTGGCTTACTTGCATTTCCTTTTAACGTAAACATCTATTAGATTTATGCATGGTTAGAATGTCAGGTAATAATTGCCCATGTTTCCACAAGCATGAACTAGTGGTATCATTCAATTTATTCAATATCATCACTGGAATTCTATAGTGATAAATGGTGACGTGTACCCGTGCAGCATGCTAATATTCGACCTTTTGAGGTTGACCTATTATATCCCAGACTAAATGATTGCCAAAGATTGTTAACAAATGGAAAACTGGCAGAATCTTGATGAGTCAAGATAAGAGACAGCTCTCAGACTTTTCCCATGTCCACTGCATTTCCTTCAACCCTTTTCCTCATAAACTTTTTTTTAAGTCCATACATGTAAAAACAGGGTGAGTGCAACCCACCACTTTAACAGCCCAGGACAGCCTCAGCACTGCTGCCCCGTCAATGCTGTCAGACAGAAATCTGAACTCTTGACCTTGGAGGAGAAAGTTTACTAGGACTTTTGTGGCAAACGCCCCTGTATTAAATATATATATATATATATGAGACAATAAAATCTGCACCGTTAACTTATATCACAAAAATTAAAGCTTCTTTTTGATTCCACCATTTCTTTTTCTCCCTGCACATCACAACTTCATGAAAATCTTTTTAACAGTCCTATGGCTTGCCACATGTACAATGCTCCACAGATTCCATTCCAAAAAAAAAAAAAAAAAAAAAAAAAAAAAAAAAAAAAAAAAAAAACTGAAGAACCATTTTTGACTTTTCTACCAGCACTAGATGGTTTCCAACTTTGAAACAGACAAAGGTTCATTACTTCATATAATTGCCACTGGCTATAACAGACATCAAGGCAAACCCTTTAGCCATCGTTTGGGTGGATCATGTTTACGTGTAATCAGAAAAGTCTGGGTGTCACAAAACAAAACTTCAGCGAACCACAGTAGTTGGTTACTTGACCAAAATGAGCTAGATCACAGCATATCGGATACATATCCAGGTCAGAGCTCTTGTGGCTACCCCTTAAGAAATGTGTCAGCATGAAATGGAGCACTAAACAAACAGCAGTCGACTTCTTTCTACATGTTTCTGTCCATGCGGCCCCGGTTAAAGGCTCTTTGTTTAGCCCACTAACAGGACGGATAAATAAGCCAACTCGAAAGCGGAATTGTGTTATGTGTAACGCTTCGATTTTTGACTTTGCGGTTTAACCTTTAATTTTAACCGTGTAGCCACGGCTGTCTGGAGAAATGTTAACACCCTAGTTGCCTACCTTCGCCGAAGCTAGCCTGCCGACTCGCTTTAAGATTTACATTAGCGCGTTGTGTTAGCTTCAACTACCTCCCAACTAACAGCAAAACACGGAATCTCGTTTGTACTTACGCATTCTATTTACTTGGTCACTCGCAACACATTCGGAAGCCTTCGTAAACGGAGGGCCATCGTATCACTGTCATTCGCATCTCTCGCTGCGGTTCAAATGAACCATTCTCCCGGCCAGCAGACCCGGCAGGAGACGCTAAAGATGCTGCTGCTGGGAATGTAGGAGAAGCCTCAACTGTATCGCTTCATGTTGTGGCTGCCAACGACGGACTGCGCATGCTCAGTACCAGCTCTCACCTGATTGGTCCGATGCAAGATCGCTGCAGTACTGAGCGAACCACATCTCAAATTATTGTACTATTTCTACCCGGTTTTGTACATTTCTAGATTTTCTAAAACAAAGATGGACTTTGCTAAAATTAAGTATCGCTTTGACGATTACTTCCCAGTCAACATCGTCGTTTTTGTTATTCTCAATTGAACTGATAGAAAATGATAACATATCCACATCAGCCCTACAGTTTGACTTGGAATACCTTCAATGAATACCAGCATATCTCTTGTATTAGAGGGTGAGCATCTGTGAAAGGGTTCCTGAGTGAGGTGGTAGATTACAGACTATCATGATTCGAGAATCAAGGCATATAAAGAGGGAGTTGTATGGAAGGTCATCTACAAAATAACTACAAATTAACCAGTACAATTAGTATAGTGGGTTATATAGGCAGCAATTCAGGGTTACATAACGTTATGATAAAAGCCTCCTTGGCTGTTGATCTTGGCCTTTGGTATTTGGACTGTTTGAGGACAGGCAGATGATAATACCTGCGAAGCGTTTCCGCCTGACGCATTTCCGCCGGTGCCTAAATTACTGGGAGCCATCCCTCACTGATGTTTCGCCCCTTTCTTCAATGCTCTATATGCTTTATATTGTCAATTGTAGTCTTTTTAGTAGTAGTTTTTGATGTAGCTTTTTTATTTAGTTTAGTTACAGTAGTTAAAGTAGTTTTATTTATTAGCTTGCTGTACCATGGGTCTAAGAGGACTGCAATTTCATTTATGCTGTGTGTCGAGCATGTATAGCATATTTGACAAAGTTGACTTTGACTTGACTTTGACTTTCAATTTAATTTTTTTATTCTTCTATGAAAAAATATTAGTAAGCTTAACACTCTTTATTGCACACTCAATTCTCTCTCTCTTCATTCTGTAAGCAAATGCCATTCCTACAGGCCTCACACAGTTCAGTTTCATGTGGTTTGGTCCATACCCTTCTGAAGTTGTTTGAAGGGCCCCTATCATCATCATCATGATCATTATAGATATTCTTCCGGATTTTGCTGAACAGCTTGCACAACACTTCTTTCACCACATCCTCAGAAAATCCTGGGAACTCAAATCTGTTTTGGCACTGACGGCAGGACTGTCCAAAGGGACGCATCAGGACTGTCCCTCGTCCACCCCTAAGTCGGTAGTGGAACAACATCACCACTCGTGCTGAGGGCCACGTCTTTCGACAAGAGCCACACTGGAATCTGTGAGAAATAAGAGGACAGTAACACTAGAGACAGACAGTCTGATTTCCATGGAAATGTAATGCATCTCTTAGGAGACATCAAGTTTTATAAAGTGCCACATACAGATTCTAATACTGACAGCCCAGATTAACATGAATAATTATATACTGTATTCAAAAGAAGTTAAAGCATTCCATTCTATCACAACACTTTCTGATTTTGCAGTGCTACATTACAAGCATTTGTTAACTACTTTGTTTTTACAAGAGCGGAAAAACAGTGATAACTTGACAAAATGGGATGATTGTTAAAAGCAACAATAATAACATACTCGTATTTTTCGTACTATAAGTTGAATCAGTCAAAAAATGCGTGATGAAGGAGAAAGAAATCTGAGAACAAAATCTGAGACCAAGAACAGACATTTCATCTTGAAAGGCAAGTTATAATAACAGAATAGAAGAGGCTGAATAGGTGTACGTAACACATTGTTATTCCGCTTCATGAAGCACTGACAACAAACTGAATACGTGTTTGGTATGTTAATGTAATGAGCTGAGCCAGAAGGCTCAAAAGCTCTCAATTTACCAGTCGATCTTCATTTCTACCCTCACCTATAGTCATGAGCTTTGGGTAGTGACCGAAAGAACAAGATTGCGGGTACAAGCGACCGAAATGAGTTTCCTCCGTAGGGTGGCTGGGTTCTCCCTTAGAGATACGGTGAGGAGCTCTGTCATCTGGGAGAAGTTCGAAGTAGAGCCGCAGCTCTTCTGCCTTGAGAGCCAGGTGAGGCGGCTCGGGCACCTCATTAGGATGCCTCCTTGGTGAGATGTTCAAGGAACATCCCTCCGGTAGGAGGCCCCTGGGAAGACCCAGGACACGCTGAAGAGACTATGTCTCTCAGCTGGCCTGGGAACGCCTCGGGATCCCCCCGGAAGAGCTGGAGGAAGTAGCTGGGGAGAGGCAAGTCTGGGCTTCCCCGCTGCTGACCCCGCGACACGACCCCAGATAAGCGGTAGAAAATGGATGAATGGATGGATGAATGGATAAAGAACATGCTTACAAACTCTCGAACTTATGGAGCCCCAGACATAACATGTTAAACAAAAATAAATAAATCATGGCCACGAATTATTTATTTTTGTAGTATGGTACGGTAGAAGTACGGTTCCTGGGGTCTGTTTCAGAAAGCAGGTTTTCAAAACTCGGAGTTCGAACCTAAAGTAACCCTGAAAGTACACTGAATGCTTTTGCGTTGCAGCTCCGGCTTTCGCTCCGTCTCTGCCGTCCGGCAAAGCACACTGGCTGCGTCAGCGCTGTACGGCTCCGACAGGACGCTGAAATCGAAATCACGTACGACCGCGCGATATTACTACTTTGTAGTTATGTAGATGAAAAACACATTAAACACTGTAAGCATTAATTTGAGTAATTTCAGTGACTAACCATTTACTCCTCTTGCTTCTGAAATCGCTTTCCATGCCATATCTTTTTACACTATCCTTCTCAAAAGGATATGATAAGTCATAAATAATGGCATGGCTTCGATGATAAGTCTTTCTTCGCCTAAAATGATTGCGAGATCACGCTATGCTAATAAAAGAAAACAAAAATAATAATATAAAAAAAAAGACTGCGAGATCACAGGACTTGGGACGTGTTGAAAACAATCGCTCTAAATACGGAACTTTTTATTTTGGTAATTTCCCGGAAGTTTTATTTTCTCTTCGCACCCGACTTTGTGTCCCGCACGCGATGCATTGTGTTAAATTTTTGCGACGGGCTCGTCACTTCGGAGCTCCTTACCTTGTATTAGTTGGTATTGCAGACTACGGAGAAGGTGTGCTCGATTTGCTTAACCGGTAGTACAGGAACATACCTACTTCGTGGCCACGAACGTGTTCCGTGGGCACGAATTAACATTTCGTGGCCAAGATTTATTTATTTATTTTTTAAACATGTCATGTCTGGGGCTCCGTACTATCAGATCACTAAAATCCACTGAATTCTTCATCCTTGGTGTTGCTTTTGAACAACACCGCCAGCCAAGGAACTGCCACTTCCTCTTTTTCCATTTTCGGCTGCATATTTCACTACATGCAGCTTGTAATTTGTAGAATATGATTTTCTTTTTGGGGGCATTTTCGATCAGTCTTTCTCAGATGTCTTTATAAGTTACTGGTAATAAAGCACAGATTGCCCTTGCGCGGTTGTCATCGTGAAAATAACGAACATGTGAAATTACCGTACATATTATAATTTCATATTATAAATCTCACCTGAGTATAAATCGCACCTCGGCCAAACTATGAAAAAAAAGTGCGAATTATAGTCCGGAAAATACGGTAATCACGCGCCAAGGCCATAATAATATTAGAACATTAAGAAAATCCTAATTTAAGTTACAAGATATGGCAATACTGAACTCTTCAAATCTGTTCATTGCAGTGCAGATACATTTCAGGAGTAGAAAAACACATACTTTCCATGTGCACGGTAGCAGAATATCTTCCAGCCTCTCCTCCTCTCTGCTTGATCGAGAGTATCCGTCAGATTGTAGTTAAAGTTCAGGCTCCAGCTGTCTCCATAGTCTTCATATTCATCCAGCAGCATGTCAAATTTGTCCAACCACAAACCTGGAACCCAGTCTGCAGGAATGTGAAAAAAAAAATAGATAAATAAATGAATTTATGGATCTCATTCTTACGTTATTCAATGCTTGCTTTGTGAGTACTGCCTTTTAAAAAAAATCAAACACACCCTTCTTTATGAGTTAATGCTGACAGTAGGACTAATTAAATATATCTACATCTTTAAAAATGTTGCACGTTACCTGTAGCCCTGGCCATATTGCTTGTTGTATTGTCAGAGAGGATCAAATGTTGCTCCACAGTAAACAATTTCGTTTTATCTCAACTGATGTCTGGAAAACGAAACTTAAAATCGAAGCGGAGTGCTTCAGATGTCACATGGTTGTTATTTTTATTTTTTTTAATCATTTTTACACTCATCAGAGGTGAGCTTGGCAGCCTGTATAATAACCAGATATTGGCTGTAACGCCACTTAAGAAAAGTTCAATTTTTCCATTTCATACAGATTCTAACGCAGCTCTTTTAATAATACAATCACATTTTACTATCGTCATAACGTCATTTAAAAATGAAACTGCACAGTGCATATCTGCGCACTAGAGGGCGGTATAGCAAATATGATGGCTCTTTTCCACTTAGCCGACCAAAATTTCCATGTTTGTCTGTTACGCCAGCGATGAACAAAAATAGTAAATTGTGATTATCTTTAAGGAGAATATGCAATAATAATAATAATAATATGAATATGTGCAAATTGTGTTGCAAACAGCAAGAATGGGCAGAGAAGTTTTGACATAGAAGTGACAAACAGGTGTGAACAGTGTTTTAGCTGTATTGTCAAATTTTTTTCTTTGGTTGACAGATATACTTCAATCCTGTCCACTTCATGAAACATTCTTGGAAGGTTTGACCGAGAGTTGCTCTCAAAACACGTGCGTGTATCACTGTCAGCTCTGTTATAGTTGAAGGGTTTTCATACTGAAAGTTTTTTTTTTCTCTCTCTCTCTCTTAACAATCATTACAATCACTTTATACATATATGTTATGTTATATGTTAATTATAGCATCAGAATAATAACACCTTTGGCAAGTATGTAGTGGCCCTGTCTTTTCACGCATGCACACACAGGAGATAACTAATAACATGCTGTGGGTACTTTGTTCCTGTGTGATGCTGAACCTTTAAGTAATACAGATTGTAAAGTCTGATGGTCTCTAAAATGACTCAGCTATGATCTAATGAGCACACACATATTTAATAACCCTCATACAGGTTTGTCAGGTTCATCAGACTTAGTTAAGAAGTACTTATAATTCATTTTTCAGTTAATAACTTGTAACAACTTAATGGCATTGTGTTTATTGTACACAGATGTAACTCCTAACCTGGATACTGTAGGAGTTCGTGTGTGTGCAGTTTTGCTCCAGTCACAGTGGTGTAAAGATGACCTCAAAGCCCTGGACTCTGCACAGTCACCTTATACTCAGGTGTGACATTACAGGGTGAGAAAAGTATGGGCGGAAAACTCACAGCGCCACAGAGATGCAGGCTGGAAAGGATTCCTGTTCATCCAAATTGCCCTTTGTTTGCTTCTTTCTTCTTCTTTCTACTGGTCTTTTTGTCATTTCATTAGAAGTCACTCTAATGATTCACTGTGTAAAATAAAGCTCAAACAAATCATAGAATCAACAAATGAAACAAATGTTGACACGTAAGCTTATTCAATGTCGTGACAACAAAAAATAGGTTTCATTCCTTACATTGTTTTCGCAGAAAACACCCAGATGCACCTTCCCTTAGGCCTTTAGGTTTTACTGACAGGTACCAAGAAGTGTGACCACAAGGGTTCTAGTCTCCCTACATGAACTTCAGGATTTCACTGCTTGTTTGTAAGCTTTGAAATGGTCCTACACCATGATACCCCACTAAACTACTCCAGGTTCACACGCCAGCTGGAGCGCTTAGGTCAGCAGATAAGATGCTCTTGGATGTTCCAAGCATTTTTGCCTCAAAACCAGAGGTGACTTTATTCAGTTGGACTGTTATATTCCTATATTTTACTGTTTTCTTGTATTTTACAGCATTTTGGTCAACTCTTGTTGTCCGCTGCACCCTGAACCCTGGCAAGCTGAACCCTGTCTGGGCTTGAACACCTGTTTCATGGCTGCCAGGTGACTCTGAGAGGGAGGAGCCTGAGGAGAGAGAGAGAGAGAGTGAGGTAAGAGGTAGGTAGAGAAAGAGGAATGAAAGAGGGTGTGGTGAGATGCCTTCAGCACATTCCTTGGAGCGGCCGCACCCAGTGTCTACCTGCTAATGTTTGTCGTTGAGCTTCTTTTCTATATAGGACACCATCTCTGTTGAAAATTATATATCCTTGATTTAATATAGGCCACACACACACACACACACACACACACACATACAAACAGACACACACGTGAACACATACATACACAGTGTTCCAGTTTCTCACTGCAACCCCCCCCCCCCCCCCCGCCCCCCCATATGCACTGAATCTATTTTAATTTCATAACCGTCATGGTCACTGTCGCACATTTGCATGATTTAGGAACTCTCACCAATCCGGAGCTCAGGGACTTTGAACAGTTTTCTTGTACGCGGGCACCCGAGCACACACTCAAAGGAGGCACACCCTTGAGAACAGGACTGAACACACAAACATAAATGTGTGCTTGTGAGAGAGCTGCTATCAGAAGGTCACGAAACAGGGTGTGTGTTATCAGATAGAGACATTACAGGTCAAAGGGCACCCCATATAATGTGCAAACGTGCAGTGAGGAGTATATAGGAGTTGAAGTGACACATGGAACAACAGATGAGATTCAAAAGCACGTATCAAAAGAGGCTAAACATGTATTAATGTATTATCTTGAAGTTGCAAACTTATGCTAGTGTTAAATATTTCAATTATCATTATTTTTTGGACCCAAGTTTTAAAAAACAACAACAAAAAAAAAACACATGCTATGTAATCACAGTATGACCTCTTGACCCTCATCTACCCGTATGACCAACATGGAGGGAAAAATACTGCCTCAAAATGCCAAAAGATGGGACAGATACAGCCTCCAGCAAGGAGATTTTTCCATGAAATAAAAAAGATGATTCAACAAAAAGCGCTTTGCCTAGGGTGAAATAGAAGGTGACTCACTTGCACGATAGTTCTGTGGGGAACATGGTCTCCAGAGAAACCGTGTAAGTCATGTAAATAAATCATCAACCATCGTTAATCTGCTTTTACATGAAGCTGTTCACGCAAAGTCGAAGTATTAACACAAAGAAAAGTTTGGAAAACTACTAGAACTTGTGTGTTAAAAGTGCCACAAGTGCAACGTCACAAACCAATAAAGTGATTAAAGACAAAACTTCAGACAAAAGACGCTGTAACAGCAAATTTCAACAGAAATTCTAGCACTTTTAAACTATGCCAAAGGAATTCAGCCACCAATGGCCTTTTCTTCCAGTGATGAGGAGTTTGGGGAGGAGTTAGAGCGGTGGGAAAGCCCTGCCCAGGAGGAACTGCTCCGTCCGTCCAAGTTAACGCTCTGTGCTGCTCCACAGCCGCGGCTGCTGAGCTCCTCACACCGCCGACACGACCGCTCAGCCCGGGCCAGGGCGACCGTGTGGTTTCCCCGTTTTGGCTGTCTGCGCTGCTCGGCGCTGGAAGGTGCGATCCAGGGGGCCCCGACCTGGAGTTTAGTGTGCGCAATCCGGAGAATGTGAAAGTGGAACGGGAAGAAAGACGGACATCGGCTGTTTCAAAAGGCGAGGGAGGAAAGAAAGAAGGAAAGTCCGGAGGTACGGAATGGAAATACAGAGCAACTTCTGCCAGTACATATGTGGACAAAGAAACCGTTGTACAGAGGCTCTATTCTATTCTATTCTATTCTATTCTATTCTATTCTATTCTATAACTTAATTTAATTGCTGTTTCTTATTATTGTTTTTTAGTTTAGTGGTAGCCTTCCCCACGAAGATGTTTATAGTACATTAGTTCATCCAGGTGACTAACCTGACCAGTTTTGTTATTACAGGGCTACAACCACATGCTGAAAGACACCTGTGTGGTCTGTCACTGGCCAAATGACATCCGTTTTGAGCTGTCTGGCTGTTTTGTATGAGAAACTGCAGGTGATAAATAATTCTTGAAAAGCCACAGGCAGGTTTACAAGCACGTCTAATGCATTTGGTGGAACAATGCCGCGAGTGCAGATCAGACAGTGTCTTTTAGCTAACCTGAGAACCCTCTAATTTAGAGATGACGGCTGCTTTGCTTGCAGTGTCTTCTCAGAATATTGTTTCTGTCAGCCGGACACAACTCTAATTTCCAGTAGCATCAGACAATCAATCTGTTGTTCAATGTTTGCAGCACTGACCTAAACAGTTAATCTCCTGGAACCTCCATCATTTGCAAGCTTCTCTTCTCTTCCTTCAAAATGACTCACTGGGTAGAAATAGTCCAACATGTGGTTATAATTTCAGGGGGAAAAAGTGTGTAGTGCCAGTCTCTCTGTGCCTGTGCTTCTCATTATAGAGCCATCTTGTCACACTACCCACATGGCTGCTACCTCAGCTTCATTTGCACTGCATGTCAGTGTGAGCAGTATGGAGGAAAATAAACTTCTTGCATTTATTGCTGGGTTTTCCACTTGCTGATGGAACAGATGAGGACAGAGGTTTCTTTTCTTGGTAGCGCTGCTTGGGGAGCACGTTTTCCAACATGGGAGTACGAGGACACTGGGTTTCTCCTGTGCAGTATACATGAACCCAACCTTTACCTTGCCAATCCACATGTGCACAGAGCGACGAGCCGTGCTCCGTGTTTGCTCTCATATTTGTTTGTGTGTTAATCTGAAGACGTGGTATTTAAAGGTTGTGACAGGAGGAGCAGGAGATTACTGGCTCGCCTCTCAAAACCTGTTTTGAGTTATTGCTGTCGCCACTCCATTCGCAACAAATTAAGGAAGAAAGTGAAGCAGGGCAGAGGGGTATGCGGGACCAGTCACAGCCTTTTGTCTACCGAGGCGTGGCCAGATGAATCCAGACTGAAAATATTTTTGAGCCTGAAATTCATTTCAAGTTCACGTGCCGAGGCAGATACTCGTTTTTGTTGCCCTCGGCCCTGCAGCTGTTCCTCCTCTCCAACACAGGGATGCAGAAACAGAGACGTTCACATGCTTTGCGAGCAAACACTGAGTACATCTGAATATTAGAAGAAGTGCACCTGGTTGCTGCCTGCCTGCTGAGCGATGGTTTATTGTTTCAAACTGGTTTTGCTAATTGTGAAGCTAATGCTGGCCAGATCCAAGCAAGCTAACACAAAGGCCTTAGAACTGAGAGAGGAACCGGTCAGAGGGGAGTATGACAAGATGGTGAGAGATCCCTGTTATCCTGTGTCGGCTACAGTTTGATGTGTACTGCAGTTACAGCAAACAAAGCAGCAGGATTTGTTTAACTGTGCAACAGTCGGCCAGGTGAGCTGCAGGAAAACTGCCGTGCTTCTTTTTCTCTAACCTTCAGTTGCTCTGGCAGGCGGACACACATATCAATTTACTGGTGAGCCTTGAGGTTCTTTAGGTTTAAAAGTTATAGATTCGTTGTGGAGCAGATCAAGCACCAGGCTGCAAGACTTGTTTAACAAAAGAACAAAGCCAAATGAGCTGATCAAAGTCCTTGTAGACGTGGCAGGATTGAGAGTATTCCATACACGCTCTTAGTTGTGAAACATTTAAACTGGCAAAAGTGTGCCACAACGCTGGAAGTTCTATGGCTAGAAGAAATGAAGGAAACAGGATGTCAGCCATTTTGTCAGCAGATGAATCACCACAGCCAAGCACGCTGTGGGTTATCTGCGGGCTTGACCAGACTGGGTTCCCTGGTGACTCACCAGGCCTCTCACTACACAGGCTCCTCCCAGTGAGGTGAAACTTGTGCTCTTTGCGATCGCCATCATATCTGGGGACTTACAGAAAAAGAAAAAGAAAAAAAAAACACGTCAGACATTCTGCCTCAGGTACAAGCCTGCAAACAAACCCACTAAATCTTCCACTGTGACCTCACACACACCCTGATCATAAAGTCAGTCAAATAAAGTACCTAAGGCTGTAAAGTAATTTGGGGAAAAAGTGGCCGAATTGTTATACCATAGATGGTCAAAAGGAGCACTTAATGATCTGGAGTTTGATCTTGTAGGGCTGTGATGCCCTTGAGCAGGTCAGATGGTTTCTTTTTGCTTGATTTTGCAACACAAACCCCTCTGAGTAGATTGTAACTAAAACTGAGCATATCTGGCTTGAAATGGACCCCACCCAGGGGGGCGTTGCATCTCTACGGCGACAGCCTGCTTTATCCTCGGAAAGCCGAGACTTGATGTCACAAAATCGTTAAGAGGTTTCAACTCATCATTGTTGAACATTCCAGTGAACAGAATGACTGCTGTGTTTCTATTCTACAAACACTCATAATATATAATTTAAATGATTTTTTGTCAAAGCAAATGAGTTAAAGATTGTCTCACTGCAGTAATAAAGCAGATTAAAGTGGCTACACAGATAACCAGGATGTATTGATATTGTAATATAATCACAAATGGTGAGGTACAAACCCAAGCAAACAGCACTATGACTCCATGTCAGTTTTATCTCCCAACTAACATGAAACTTGGTATGTAAATACCAAGTTGTACGTAATTTACATTAATCTTTGCTCATAATTGACCATCTCCTGATATCAGACCAGTCTAGTGTCCTTTTGCTTGAGGTTTTTTCCATATTCTTTTCTCTCGCCCTGTTTTTTTTTTTTCCAAACTTTACGCATCTTTAGCATCTCTGATAGAAATATTGCCTAGCAAGGGATTTTTTTTTTTTTTTTGGCAGAACTGTTATGTCCATGCAGAATTCTCCAAGGTCAGTAGGAAAGAGCTTGTTAAACTCACTTTGTAGACTTCGACCTGACGACAATAAACTCTTTGTTGTCGTTGTACACAGTCTGTGTCGCTGTGGTGCTCTTCCTCTCACCACCCTGAGGAATACTCAGCTGGAATACAAGAACAGAGCAACAGTTAGTTGCCTCCTAGTTAGTTGTACTTATAGAACAATATGATGAGTGTAAAATGAAGAGGGGGGACAGATGGACTTGCTTACATCCACTTGGATTGCACACATGCTCTAACACGCATGTGCGCCCAGACCAGCTATGAAAACAAAGAACAATACACACAGGCATGAGACTTGACTTGCAACTCAACTGCAGCTCGCTGCTCTGTTTACGGAGACACATACAGAATTTATAATTGTTTCCCCGTTCACTGAACTCTTGTTCCCGATGTCCCTTTTCACCCTTTAGGCTGGATTTCTGACTCTACACCTCCTCAAACATGGCACATCGATCGCAGTCTTCTTCCATTGGCGATAACCCCCTCGACCCCAACTACCTGCCCCCACATTACCGCGAGGAGTACCGTCTAGCTATCGATGCTTTGATAGAAAATGACACACAGGTAACTATTTTAACTGTGTTTAATGCTTATGTGTGATTTATTCACACTTGTTTTATATGTTATTTGAATTTTTGCATGCCTTTCCGCCACACCAGGGCTACTATGAATTCCTCCAGACTGCTGATGTGGTTAGTTTTCTGGCGCAGCCGGAAATCGAGTTCATCAAGAACACCATTCAGATGCCCAACCTGTCGTCCAGCATGCCGGAGTTGACATACCACGACATGGGTCAGGAGGATGATGGCTCCTCCGATACATACTGGCCCGTTCAGTCTGACCTGGCCGCGCCGGGACTTGATTTGGGCTGGCCGCAGCACAGCCTTATAGGGCGCACAGAGGTCACCACCCTGGTAAACCCGTCCGAACCAGACATGCCAAGCATCAAGGAGCAGGCCAGGAGACTCATCAAGACAGCGTGCCAAGTAAGTAAGGCAGCAGAATAGAGATTAGACACAAACAGACTAGAGTATGGTGCACTGTGCACTAAATTCTCATCAATTTTTTTCTGTTTGCTCTCCTGGGCAGGTCATTGCCGTGGTAATGGACACATTCACAGATATTGACATTTTTGCTGATCTCTTGGATGCAGCAAGACGTCACGTACCGGTCTACATTCTCCTGGATGAGCAGGAATCCTATCACTTTGTTTCTATGGTTCTCAACTGTAAAGTCAACTTAGAATCAGTTCCTGTGAGTTTTCTTCCCACCTTCCCATCAACAGCTTGAGCTAATAATCATGTGATCTATCAACTATTCGTACCACACTGAGGCTTGGGTGGCTTTGATATTTTATTTTACAGATGATGCGTGTCAGGACTGTGGCAGGAATCACTTATTACTCTCGAACAGGGAAATCATTCAAAGGGCAGGTGAAAGACCGTTTTCTCCTGGCTGACTGCAGGGCTGTACTCAGTGGTAACTACAGGTGAGTTTTTTAAAATCATTTCAAAACATTAAAATGCCCAGAACTTTCTGTCATTTCTGCTGTCAATTTGAGTGTTTTAGGTTGCTTTCGTAAACTATGGGCAAAATTACAGCACAGACAACTTTATGTCTTTGAATAATACAATAAAGTTATAATGATCATTTTAACATCATCGAAGCACAGATGTTTATCTACTGGAATTAACCGCTAACCAGCTAGCACTGGCAGGTATATTCCAGTTAATTTGGTTGGAGCAATAACCCCGGTCACTCTGAAAGGTATTATGCTGATCGGCTGCTTTCCTTTGCCTGCTGTGTCGCCACTTTCTCAGACTGGTACCTTTACATTCTAACTATATTTTACAAGAAACCGTAAATTATATTCACTCTGCCTCATTTTCTTATAGTTTTATGTGGTCCTACGAGAAGATCCATCGCTGCATTGCCCACCTTTTCCTCGGGGAGCTGGTTACAACCTTTGATGAAGAATTTCGAATTCTCTATGCTCAGTCGGAGCCTTTGGTGATTGATCCATCTGATGCAGTCGCTATCCCTGACAGCCACAGCACCAACAACTACTACGGCAATCAGTTTGGTTTAAAGAGGACCCAGTCATTGCGTAACCCAATAGGATACCGCAGGCAGCATGAGATTACTCCTGCCCTCCCCTTTGGAGACCCTGAGCGCAACCGTGCACTGCCTTTTCGGCGGAATGACCCATTTCGTCAGACCGTTGAACCAGTTTCTGGAGTTACGATTGGAAAGTATTCCCAGCAGCAGTTTCGGCTGCAGCAGTCTTACTTGGAACAAGGGCGATCAATAGTTTCAAGGCAGATGGAGCTGAGTGCCTACAAAAGACACAGCTACGCAGAAGGAACTCAGGAAAGTTATGGGTCTTCAAGGCAATACATGAAGTACAGAGTCATGAATAATCTGGATGAGACAGATTTCAAAAGGTAATTATCTCTTCACTATGTCCAGATTTTTAGATTCTTGTCAGCATCTTATTTGACCACATCTTTACAGGTAAATCATGAACAGTTTTTTTCATTACAGGGAACAGACCCAAAGCAGTCTTTACTACAATGAAGACCCTGTGCCAGGCTCTGGCCATGGACAGTATGACAGACATCGGGGTCTTCCCCCACATCTCACCACTGATCAGTATTCAGAATCCAGTTTTCGCTCAGATCTAGAGCCTGTACCTGGAAGTTATGGAAGGGACTACTTTTCATCAGAGGACCTGGGAGGACCTGAAGGGCATCGGGGACCTCCGTTAGCTGGGAGGTATGGAGGAGGTTCCTCCCACAAGAGGCCGAGCATAGGTCAGACATATGCCTGCCAGAGCTCACCCACGCAGCCCCACCCTCCAGAGAAGAAGCAGTTCCTTAAAGAACGTGATCAAAGCAATGATCAAGATGCAGACGTGAGGCACGGCCTGAGAAGCTGGAGAATCCACTCCTATCTCAGCACTTATGAGGACAGTGGAGAGGAAGGTCTGGCTCAGCCTATGGGCCCTGATGCATTTGAGGATCCTCCAGTGTCTCATCCAGCGAATGCCACTGACAATTCAGGCCCCAACTTTGGTGTGAAAGAGCCACCGATGGTGCCTCCCAAACCCAGACCAGACATTCTGAAGCCACGCTTCGGCAAGCCCGTGTTATCTGAGAACAAAAGTAAAGACTCTCCTCCAGCAACCATTGATGTGCTTCAAACAGGAAGTGACTTAAAACGCTTCGTACCTGAAAGAGAGAAGGAGAGGACATGGGAAACTGAAAGAGAAAAAGAGAGGAGTAGAGGAAAAGATGGGGGAATGGACATGGAGGTGAAGGAGGCTCCCGATCTCCTCTTATCCAAACACGAGTCTTTCCGGACGCGTATTAATCCGCTCCTTCAGCGTAGCTCCCGCTTGCGATCCTCGCTTATTTTCTCATCCTCCAAGGCGGAGATGCACAACAGCGGCCTTGGTCTGAGATCTGCCACGGAGGAAGATGAGCAGTTAGACTCTGTGCGCACGTCTTCGATCGTAGCCCAAATTCTTGAGAAGCGGAGGTTTCGTGAGCCCTTCGAGTGGAGAAAGAGGGCTGAGGAAAAAAATAAGGAGCCCGTCCAGGAGAAAGATGAAAAAGAAGAGAAGGAGCCACAGGAGAAAAACGAAGCTCGACTGAAAGATGAGGTGAAAGCAAAACAGGAGCCACAGAAAACCTTTGCTGAGATTAAGCTGCTGGCAGCTGGAGAGAGAACTAAAGACATCACGCCATCATCTCTCAGCACGAATGAGTCCACCACACAACAATATTTGAAAGATCTGGTCGCCAAGAGAAAAGCCTCAAAAATGGAGGCAGAATTGCAGCTTAAAGCCCCAGAACCTGCCGAAAAAAAGCCAGACCTGACGGATAAACCTCCCTTGAAATCTGCGGTGACTCCAAGCACCCCAGGCGTATCCGTTACGTCAGCAGATGCTGAACCAAAGAAGATCGACATCTCTGCAAAACTGTCAGATCTCACTCGCAGACATTCGGTTAGTTCTTCAAAACCACCCGTAACTGCTCTGAAACCTCCTGTGAGCCACCTGAAACCTCCAGAGACGACCCAACCCAGCAAAGAGGAGAGTTCACCAGAAGGTCAAAAGAAGGACATATTCAAGTCTCTCAAGCCACTTCCTTCGCCCAAGATCTTTAAGAAGGCCCCCCTGAAGCTGAAATCACTGAACCCACGCCGTGTTTCCTGTGGCGAGGAGACCCTCACCACAGACGCAACAGATGCAGAGAAGAGTGAACTTAAAAAGAACCGCACTCAAAGTTCTTCAACGTTGTCACGCGATGACTCAAAGGAAGGATTGCACAAAGCAACGGGTTCCAATACATCTATCAACACACTGGGTGAGGGAAAGGCTGAGGGCAAGAAGCACTGGCTGAAGGGAATCTTGGGCTCTAAGGATAAAGACAAGAAATCTTCAGCAGATGAGAAAGCCAAGAACATAGTTATAGAAGTTACTGATGAAACAGGCAAGAAGCAGAGTCCATCAGCTAAAGATGCAGGATCAACCATCACTGACCAAACTACAGCCAACAACAAGACCTCCATGGGCGTATCGGGCCCATCTCGATACCAGTCAGCCGGTAGCTCAGTCATATTCAGCAGTAACCTCAGAGATGACACCAAAGTCATCCTGGAGCAGATCTCGGCTCACAGCCAGAAGAACCGAGTGGAGCTGGAAGAAACTGTAGGGGACAGAGGTGGTGACGGCGGGGAAAAAGCATTCGAAAGGCACAACTCTGTGAAAGGGAGCAGATTTCTGCGGCCGCAGGGCAACATCCAGGAGCGGGAGGGGCTGCTGAAGAGGATAGAGAGTCTGAGGAAGGAGAAGAAGGTCTACAGCCGCTTTGAGGTACTCTAATGAAGCTGTAAAATTAGTAAAAGCTTATGGAATAATAATTACGTTATTTGAAAACAAAAAAAAAAAAACTGTTATATAATATGGCCACATAGACCCATGATGTAACAGTACAATTACAAGAAAATCTGCACATCTCTGAGCCTTAAATACAAGTTAGATTACTTTTTTATTTATTTTTTTACTTGTTCAATAATTTAATGACTTCATGTTTGATATAGTCTGTTTCTCATTTTTGAAAATAACATTTGGTTAGCAGGCTTTATATAAATACTCAAACATGTGTGACACAGTAACAGGCTGTCAATTTAAATACACTTGATTTTGATTGCATCTTTGCAATTTTTTTACCACTTGAAGTTTCATACGTAGTGATTTGTTGTTGACATTGTTGTGCTTACTGTGTTGACAGATGGGCAATAATTTCGGCTAACTAACGATGGAGTGACCATTCACGTGCAAGATGATCAAAAAAGACTCAATGTGCCAACAACACTGTCAAAAGTACCTCCTGGGCTCTACAAGTCAGCCTTTCCTGGGTCTTCTCACCAAGAAATAAAACTTGAAAATGCAACATATAAAAATACAGAGAACTTTTAAGTCAATGGGTTTGGAATGTCCCTGTTGCCAAGACTTGGTTCAACTGTTTCCTTTTATGGTGACCTAAAGGAAGAAGAGCGACTCCACTGGTTTTACAGACCTGTTTTGTTAATAGGTAGGGCCACTTGCCGATAAGCATTCCGGGGTGCACGTGACTGAACTGGAATTAGAAAGACTATTAGAGACTTGATAGATTTTGAGAGAATGAGAATTGAATTGTCGGTGATTGAACGTAATGGTATGTGGCATCGTTAGAATAGCACCAGGGCTGTTAATGTTCTGGCTTGTGCGTGTGTAGCTGGAACTTGTCTGAAAACGAATCCTTGTGGATTCACTGTGTGCCAACGTTCACCTAGAGAATTACCAAAGCTGGAAAATGACTATGATTCCTTTAGAACAGAGCATTATGTACCTTTCAAAAGGTGTGAGCACCCTTCTCAGGGCAGAAGATGTCAATAACCATTCAGATTCCACGGATACAAGAATGGAGCTTTAAACCCAATACTAGTCTTTGTATCATGTCATGTAAATAAAAGGTGTATATAACATCAAACACAAGCTATTTCTCTAAATTGCAAGGAGTCATACCTACAGGAAACATCCTTGGCCTTTAGTACTCTGAGGAACTGAAGACTTCTGGCTTTATTGCTGGAGAAGAACCGTGCCTCCATACATAACTGGGTAGACCTACGCCCTGTGCAGGACTCCTGGCTACTGTGTAAACACAATTAAGTCAAAGATTTAGCAATGAGATTGAGCAAAATGCGTCTCAAGCTGCTTCACAGGAAAACCACTAGGGCCTAAATCAAAGAGATAATGTATCACTATACCTCAGGGGTTGTCCTTTCTCTGCATATGCAAACATCTTGGTAATCCTCTAAAGCAGGTTTTGATCACTGTACTGTTAAAGTGCATAATTTAATGTAATATGTAAAAGTGTTCTGAACTAAAATGCCTAATTGGTGTGAATTAGGAGGGGAACTGTTTGCACAGGGTCGTTGTGTTATTTTTTAATCTATAGTAGTATCAAATTGTATCTGAAATACTTTCAGTGTCCTCTTGAAAAGTTTAACACAAATACACATTATGTGTAAAATACAAAGTTTTGCCATTACTGCCTCTTTAAAAATGACAAGTAAAACTCACTTGACAATATAAGATTTAACTAATTTTATTTGCAGTAAATAATTTGCATCATGTATAATCAACAGATTCACTACTTAAATGTTCAAATCTTATAACAGTATTAATAACAAGTCAAGGAATCTAAAATGTTGAAGAATGCGTGCAAGTAAGGCTTGTATTTCAATGAGAAACTGTATTCCAACTCACAGATCTCTACAATAGAACAAAAAATGGAGAACACAGTCACAACTAGAGAATAGCGATTTTATCTGAACCAGTTTGACATTATAGGCCTACGACATCTGATTTTACGGCCTCCTGCTAAAAAAGAAACAGTTTACTCCTCCTTAAATTCAGCAGTTGTTGTTTCCAGCTTCATCTGTTTCCTCACCTGTTCCAGCTCCTCATTAAGTTGGCACAACAGGGCCATTTTTGCCTGTTCTATAAACACAACGAAAGACAGCCCCAAATAATGACATATTCACAAATAGACAAAATCATACAGTTTATTGGACTTACCGACTGACAATAGCTGAATATTTGTGTTCTCAGCACGCTTTATTTCATCTGGAAGATTTTTTAAAGTCTAGATAAAAGTGATTAATATTTTTAAAGAAAAATAATACTGGGAAAATTGGTGTATTAATTAGATAACATACAAACATGGACTCCAAAAGCTTATGCTGTTCCATCAGGTCAAGAAGTTGATTTTCAAGCTTCACTCTGCAAACAAAAGCGTTGTAAATTTAAGAAAGTTTGTGACATTATAAGGTTACATTTGCAAATCTAATCCATAACAATTCTATACCGTTGTTTCTGTAATTTAAGACGGAATTCTTGAATTTCACATTTGTACTGTTCCAGCACGTCACAGTGAAACCTGCTCTGCTTCATCTGCCTGCAAATCATGTACATGCCAATATCAGTAAAACTAGAAAATCCATTAATGGTGACAATATGTAATCAAAACAAGCCATATGCCGTTAAGTTAAATACAGACAGTTTATTATGATTGTGTATAGGTTAACATGCCGGTAAGATAAATAATTACACATTTTAAATATATAAATAACACTAAAAAAAACTTTATTTACATAAAATATATTCAAATTTTGAGTTACTACTGTTCTGTTTCTATATTATTTTATCTTTTCAGGATGGCAACACTAGTTACAAACCTATTAACATAAAATATTAAATATTTCATGGATAAAATATCTGCTGCAAATTAAAATATTTCATGAAAAATGCTCTATAAACATATTATTTTAAAATTTGCTTTATACAATTTTTTTCCAAGAAACACGGGATTCAGTTAAATGCTGCCATCTAGTGTTTGATATAACAAAGGAAAAGCTTTGAGGTCGCTTTGGTTCCCTAAAAATGACAGAAAAAAACCTGCTTACTTGGCACAATCTTGCCCATTCTCTTCACATTGGAACTCCATCTTCTTCAACAGCTCTGAAGACAAAAAAAGTCATTATTCATCAACCTCATATAGATTGCCTAAGTATTTATGACAGCTTGTTTTTTGACATAGTCCAGTGCAACACAAGTTGCGTCGTAACCAACTATGCATGTACCTTCTTTTTGTTTATAGATTTCCTCTAGTTGGTAAACTTGAATTTCCACTGGAAAAATAATAGCAGAGTAAACAGATAAAGATAAAGTAGATAAACTTGTTCAGACTAATTGTCAGTACAGACAGAATGATTATACCTGGATTTGTGACTTACATGTGTGCATCTCTTTTTGCAGACAGTCGCGAGTAAAATTAAGCTCAGTTAACTCTTTGTCCAGAATATTTTCACCTGAAGGTGCACAAGAACAATGTTTAGCCAAGCTGCCATTTATCTCCTTTCATTATACGTGTAAAATCAGAATGGGTCACATAGGGAGTTGCTGGTCCCTACATGCCAGAGGACATATAATCATTCCTCATGTAGCCTCCATTCATCATTTTCTGCAACTTCATTTCTGAAGTAACAGGTAAGGATGTACCTTACTGACGACAGCAGAAACTTCCGCGAGAAACTTCTATTGAGAGTATGAACAGCTGAATAACTCATGGTGTTATATCCACCTAATAGTGTCTAACATTAACCGATATGTCGTTTCAAGTATTAGCGTTGTAACGTTAACATTTTCTATCTCAGTCCGACGCAATTCTGTCCCGTTATTCCCATTGACACCATACGGAAACATGTTTTTATTAGCATATTACCGGAAAACCAGTCTTTTCATTGGTCGATTTTCAAAACACTTTTTATTGGTCTTAAAAGAACAATATTTCAAAGGGTTTACATTGTACGCGTACAGTGGATTATTTAAAACAAATGCATGTATTTCACGAGTTATTTGTGCCAAAATTGTAAAATTACAAAAGAAAAACGCACATTGCGACAAAAAGCGGAAGTGTCACCTCAATTCCCCTCCTACTCTTACCGTTTCCTGTTGATATTCGTTCCACATACGTTACCGTAGACATAGAAAAACAACGGGACGTTACTTAATCAACTTAAATATTCATAAGAGTACGCATTTTGCCATAACTGAAATACTTATTCCAAAATTCCGATCACAACCAGTGGCAGAGTTGAATAAGTAGAAGGACAAGAGTTTCATTCTTCACATATCCATACATCCAATGAATACATTTCGCTGTTTGGTCTGAATGGGACTCTGTTTTTACATTTAGCACCTCTCACCTCTCAAGTACGACATAAAATTGAGATACACAAAATTAAAAATTCAAACATTACCTTGTTGTAGGGTTTTTAATGTACACATCATGTCTTCGACTTGGGGCGCTTTAATAGTTCCACCTGATAGCAGAGTATATTTAAGCCGTAATTTGTGGTTATTTGCTTAATTTGTGCTTGAACAATGATTCAAACTAACCTTCTTCAAGCGGGGGTACGCTCACCAGGCCCTCCATGTTAAATCCTGTAACACAAATTAAAATGGTCATTTAATTTAAAACAATTTAAATTATTTTTCCTCAAGATTTTCAACAAGTGTTAGCAAATTAAATGCAATAGTTTTTATTTAAATTAACCCAATTGCTCAACTCGCAGGTTTAATAAGTTTAGGTTTTATGTTTACCACTAAATTCAAGAACATTTTCAAAATAATAGCTACGGAAACGTCCGTACAACGCTAGCTAGCGAAGACTCGAGCTAAAAAAAATAATAATAAAAAAAATTAACTGTTAAATCTCACCAGGTACACCATTATTTCGGTAGTAACTTTGACTCAGCACATTACATTTATAATATTAAAATTGTTGTCACCGTATGTTCTAACGGTTATAACCTTACAGATAATAAAAATTAACATTCCTTTAAAGTGACTTTCAAACATTTTAATTCAGTAGTTTAGATTGCAACTACAATATTGTACCTGCAGATTCTTTTATATTTTTCAGGTAAGAGTTTCAATCTGAAATAAACTATTACCCTATTAATGCACGACGACCGGGTGGATGAGCTCGAGGTCGATTGGCGGAATTTAAAGAAAAAAAAAAGAAAAAAGTTGACCACGTTTGTACAAAACCAAGTAAGCTATTATATTTTCTATATAAATAATAAAAAAAAACATTTACAACTTAACCACCCGAACCATAAATAGTCAAACAAAACGTCAAATACTTTCAAATGGTGTTATTTTTATTGTGATGAAAAAAGCAGTGTATAGGGGAACGCATTTCCGGTTTAATTTATTGCAGATGTGTAATGCAGACCTACAAAGGCCCAAACATCAATTTAAATAGTCATCAAACTTATGAACAAGATAAAAACACAATAGTATTTTAAAAAATGAAACTAATTGCCAAACACCATTTCTTCATAGTGTACAGTACAGTGTAAATAACAGCACATATAGACTGGTTCATGCATGGTGAAAATCAAAATCATAGTTGTAAAGAAACAATGTTTAGAGTTAAATAGCTTTAATTCAAGTTTTGAGTTTGCTGATTTAAAACAGTAACCTGTGATATTGACACTTCTCTATGAAATTTCTAAAACTGCACTGAACAAACCCAATAAATATTTAAATTAAGTACTATGTACCTTTTCCTTCCACTATAAGCCTTTCTATTCACAAGTTTGATACAAGTGGTCAGGAAATTTGAGCATTATAAAAATTTTACATGATGTTTTAAGGAAAATAAATAAATACACCTTCACAGTAATACTACATGATGAAAAAAATCACAAGGGTAGAAAAGAAAAAGGGAATATCGCAGCACTTTAATCTGGAGAGAATGTTTCTTCCACCTGAAAAGGTATTCTGTAACTATATATAGTTACAGTTTATATATATATATATATATATATATATATATATATATATATATATATATATACACACACACACACACAGTACTACTTGGAAAATTAGAATATCATGTAAAAGTTATTTTATTCAGGCAATCCAACATAAAACTCATTACAGATGCAAAATTTTACTTTCAGAGGCCTGACATTTTTGTATTTAAAATTCTTTTTATTGATTTCAAGCAATATTCTAATTTTCTGAGTGTTTGAATTTGAGGTTTTCTGAAACTGCAAGTCCTAATAAGCAAAATCAAAATAAATAAAAGCTTGAAATATATTGATTGGCATACTATTTGTCTATAAAATATGTACATTTCACCTTTAAAGTTACAGAAATGCGTGCACTTTTTCAGGATATTCTAATTTTCCAAGTAGTACTGTATATCTCATTACTTCATTTCCACATCAACATTCTGTTTGCAACAAAAATGTTAAATTCTGACATTGGAGCATATTCTTTCCCAAACTACGAAACTGTAAGAAAAAAAAAAATCACTCCAGCATGCCTTTTAAGAATCAGTTAAACATGTAACTATTTACGGCTGTCAAAAGCAGGCAAGAGTTACTTCTGATAGTACTAAATATGCATCTCAGCAGAAGGTCAGTGTCCAGTGTTGCCATGCACACTTACTTAACATCAAGTGGCTGAAGGGAAAATATACATTCCTGGAAAAAAACAGGCAGACTGAAGGATTAGTGTTTTCATCGCTACAGGACACAAAGTTTCCAGATATTTAGTACAACCCTTTGACAATCTCTGCTGCAGTGCCAGGCTGATTCCCACCCAGAGAAGAACACCTTTTAAACCACATGCTGAGCCAAACTGAAGACTAGTTATTTGTATTGTTTAACCATTTGTGTTAGTAGAAGCAGAAAGTTAGAGCAAGCAGGGTGGTGAGTAAATGACAGATTTACATCATCTAATTAGCAGTAGTTCTGGGTCAATTTTACTGTTTAATTTGATCAATTCAATTCAACTTTATTTACATAGTATCTGTTACAATCAAAACTGTCTCTAGGGGTAGACACCCAGGACCTGATCCCCCCCCTCCCCCTCAAACAAGCAGCAGTAGCACGATACCCTCCCTTTAACAGGAAGACACCTTCAGCAGGACCAGGTTCAAATGGGGGGCTTCCTGCTGATAGCTGGCTGTGTAAAGAAAGAGAAGGGGAGAAGGACAGAAAGGGGAAAGGAAAGACAAACAACGGTAGTCGGGGAATGTTAGCATCATTTCACAACAAAATGAGGCAATTCTTTCCCCTCCTGTTGTCTGAAAGTGGCACCTTTATTCACGGGAGCGTCCCACAATAGACAGGATGTAGATGAAAATTTGGATGATGTCAGTGTAGAGGTTGAGGGCAGCAAAAATGTATTCTTCTGGACTCAGGGACAGGTTCTTGTTGCCCAGGAGAAGCTGGGTGTCAACAGCCAAAAACTGCAAATAAAAAAAGCAAGAATGGGGTTGCCATTTCTACAAAGGTATACATAGGGGGTCTTACATGATAACCTAAGACAATTTTTCATATCCTTGGACCATTTATGAAGTTTAGAAGTTTTTCAAGTCTCTTTAAAGGCTTTATTCTTTAGAGCAGACCTGGGCATTATATGGCCCGCGTAAGGTTAATTGGAAATTACAAAATAAACGTATTTTTTCATTTTACCACATGAATGGACTAAAAATACATTGCTTTTATTTTGAAATTGCTTTTATTCACATGCTCAATGACGCACTACGTATAGCAACAGGTGCGCGTGATTGGATCATTGTCGCGAGATGAGTTTAACCCTCAAAAATATCCACTCATGCTAAAAAAAAGAAAGGTAGATGACAAATGTAGGCTTTTCAACAAAATTGGACTGCTAAGTGTTTGTTTACTGATGTCAGAGGTAAAGCCGTGTGTTTAGTTTGAGGGGAGTAGATCGCCAAATTTAAGGACTACAGTTTAAATTGGCATTACAAGACAAAACACGGGAGAAATACAAAAACTCGACTGATGCTAAAAGTGCGAGAACATCGGAAGCTTTGCTAGCTAAGCTGCAAAAGCAGCAAGTTTTTTTTTTCCAAGCTTCACGAATCCTGGGATGCAGCAAACATGACCAACTTTGTGATATCCCACAAAATCGCTAAAAAGAATAAGCCATTCTCCACCAAAATAGGTGGTAGATTACAAACGTAGGCATCACTGCAGTAACTAGCAGTAAACGGGAAAGCTTCCTTTAGAAGCCTTTTTCTCAAAATCACAGTTCAGTGATGTTCAGTTTAGTCATTTCAGTCTGCCTGTCAATGCTATTTACTGCTTGTTATAAAGAAATACAATTAATATTGTACAGAATTGAGTTCAGCCTTTTGGCTCGACCCTCCACAATATTTTCTGTTTTTCATGTGGCCCCATGGAAAAAAATAATTGCCCACCCCTGCTTTAGAGACAACCCAAGCATGAACAACAAAGCTACTCAAAAGAACAACAGTGGTTTAATGGTGAACCTGCAAAAAGAAAACATGTTACGCAACTTACGCAGGTGAAGAGCAGGGCCCCCAGTGACGAATAGACAATTTGGAGGATATTGTTGCGGAAAAAGATGCAGAGGATTGAGAAGAGGAAGAGAACGATCAGGCACACAAAAAGTACGCCCCGGCAGGAAGTGAAGTCATACTTGCTCTGTGATTAAAAAAATAAAAAGCGTTTTAACCAAATGCAATCAAGGATTTAAAAAGAATGAACTCAGAGCCTGTACATCCCTAAATATACTAAACTGAGATAATTGTGCGTGCCGACCTGTAGTGAGAAGAGGACAACAGAAAAGCAGACCACCGCTGTGATGCCCACCGCCATGATGACAGTGTCTGTGTTGTAGAAGCTGGCAATCATGCCCACCATGTAGGAGAGGCTCAGAGTTAAGATAGACTGCGAGGTACAGAAAAACAGTGCTTGAGTTTAACAAAAGTGATGCAGATGCATGTGCTGCTGGTCGTTTGGTAAAATTCTCACCAGCGCAATCAAGTTCCATGGGTGCTTGCGGCGGAAGTCTCCGCAGCAGCTGAGGACTATCAGAGCGACGAGGAAGATTGCATAGGAAACATAACACATCCAGGGATATTGCCGAACAAATTTCTTGGCATCGTCAACAAAGGTGAAGACGGCAACGAAGGAGAATGTGACCAGAAGCTGCACTGTGAGCACCAAGAACACCTGAGGGGATAGTACGTAATACTGCTTAAGACTGCTTAACTAATATTCAAGCACAAGATCACATTAGCATTATAGTGACAATGCAATAATCACCAAATTATTAAATGTACCGAATCTTTGCATTTACACTCACAATTTTGTATCGACTTGATCTGCAGCTCTGCACTCTAAAGAACTTACTTTTCTGATAAAGGCTTGTCGGATGGTTTTATCCTCAAAACCAGAGTTGGTGAACTCGTCGTTATCGTAGTAGGATGGGGGCACGTCTCCATGGTAACCAGGGCTGCCAACATTTCCTGGACAGAGCACAAAAACGAACAATGATTTAGGTTAATTTCTGTTCACTCTGATGGTCAAACTCTTTTCCTGTGTATACAGTCTACCATAACTTTATAACTCACCCATAGGGTCACTGGCAAAGCCGTGCTGTGCAGGTCCTTGCTGGTAAGGACCCGGAGGGTAGGGTCCCTGTGGGTAGGGCATCTGAGGGTAGGGCATCTGAGGGTAGGGGCCCACAGGAGGGAAGCCTGGCTGTCCATAGTTGGCTGCTGGTTGGTAAGGCCCTCCTGGACCTTGGTTGTAGTTGGGAGGAGGCAGAACGAAACCCGGCTGAGGAGGACCGTAAATGTTGCTATGAAGTGGGTTGGTCTCACCCATGATAGGGTATCTGTTCTTGTCCTGGGACATGATGCAATCAAAGGCTCCAACTGCTAATAATCTGTGAGAAAATAAACAGAATTTAGACTGAATTCCACAAACACACAACCAAAATTTACAGCAAATCTTTTTGCGCTGCAACCAGTTCAAAGGATTATTCTGAAATACTATAAAATCGTAAGTTTAAAGAAGCAAAAATCGTTCATCAATTATACCAGGCTTCGTGGGCCTGTGGGAGAGAAATCTCGGACAATCAGGCTGCAGGGGGATCAGGAGGATAAAAGATGGTGCCTCATCAGCCATCACTCGATACTGCAGAGTGTATAGGTTCAACTTGGACTTTAACGGAGTTTAATTTGGGATGGATACACAGTTTGTGGTAACTGCACCGTTTTAAAAAATGACACAAGAACAATATTGACTACAAGGTATGACTTTGCAAACTGAGAAACATTTTGTCCGCAACGGAAGTGTGAAGTTTATAAGCAGGGAAGGCTGGCGGGACAGACTGGAGCAGTTAAAAATATTGTGTACCTTAGAGCATAGTTACCATGGCCATAGAAAAATTTCAAATACAATTTGCTGTTCATTTATAATTAGGTAAAGGTGTGTCTAGCAGCTAGATGAACAGTGCTTCTACTTACTGCTGGAGGTTTAAGTTCAATGTTTAATCCAATTTTTAACTGTCAAATTTTGGATGAGCTTTTGATTTTCAAACGCGGTGTAGTTTCTCGTATTTTCTATTTCTTCCTATCGTTGCTAACTGGGTTAATGGATACCAGTGGCGTAGGGAGCAGCCGTATAACCATGCAACATACAGTATTTGTAGTATAATGTTGCTCTGAATCAAAGCATTGATCCTTTGATCTTCAGAGTTGTTTGAACAATAGTGCCAGCGCTGGGTTGAGCCTCTACGGCTGCACAAGCCTCGCTGGGGCTGATGACTTTCCTCAGCAAATGAAAACTAGACAAAACACGACACACGACTCCCCCCCTTACAAAAGGAGAAATCACTTCCTAAGAAAGATGAGGATTACAGGGTTGCAATTTCCAGTTGCTGTGCACATCCAGAGGTGCACATGCAGCAGCAGACAAAATCAGTTCCTGACCACTGACTTCAACAGTATGCGACAAATGCTAACAGTGGTCGGTGCATTTTTCATTTACATGCAATTCCTGTGCATCTATTTGATGACAGACCAGCTAAAATGTTTTGCACACCACGTCAGTAACGCCACTACACTTATTCTAGGCCCTCCTGGATTAGTTATACAACACTGCCTCTGTATTTTACGCCGGCAAACACACCCTGTCCTCATGATCCTGTCTGTCCATCACAAGGACGATGCAGTAGCCAGACAACATTAATGTTGGCTCTGCTTCACACTAACGATAACGATTATAACAGATTACAAACCTTATCTGAGCAGCCAAATCCCTCACAGCTTTCTGAACAAGAATGGTTGTGCAAATAACTAGGAATGTTTACGTGTAATTAGCACAGGTTCATCATACGGCTTTAAAATACTGTATTGATTTGAACTGACATAGACCAGCTCAATAGTTCTGCAGCTGTAGCTGCACAAACAAGTTTGACTCATGGCGTGACAGAAACGTTGAAAGCATGTGATCCCCTCCCTCTAATGTCCATGTAAAAGATCTAAGCTTGACATTCAGAAAATGCAGTACATCACGCAGAAAATGCAATTATGGTGACATAAACTGTGAAAAGGTTTCAAAATACGTACCGTTAAAGTTTTGAAAAGTACTTTTTACCTCTACAAACACCAAAGTTTAGGGTTGGGTTGGGTTAGGGGTTAAAGTTTGTGTTCTATTTCAAAACAAAACATTATTTTGGAGTAAAAGCACAGCTTAGAAATGTGTATAGGAGTAAATATTAGAATTTAGTTTCAAAATATTTGCTGATTATTTTTATTTGATTGATGTCCAGCTTTTGTGTGATATACTGTTAGCAATTATGAATAAAATGAATTTTAACAACTAAAATGCCATTAAAAGAGACTCCTTGACTACTAGTGATATTCATCACTAAATGATTTGGGCAAAAGGCTGATTCCGTTAGCTAACCAGAGGGCGATAGAACACAATTAGGCTTGCACAATACCTTGACCAACCCATTTGCATCATACTATGCATGCCTGAGCGACATTAGAACAGTGAAAACACAGGAACAGCCGGACAAAGCAGAGAGGCCTTTACAAGTCAGGGTGTTAACATACGAGGCCTCGAAACAACAGCGACAACGTGATTTTCTTAAGCGATACAAAAAAGCAAAACGCAGCTATGTAATCCGTTCAGGTCCAGCGGAGGGTCAACTGGTCTGTTGAAAGGAACTTGCAGATGTTTCACCCTTCTTTCAAGAGGCTTCTTCAGTTCAGCAGTCATCTAGAAGGATGCAATGTTCATTTCACTGCTACTGATTAACCAGTGTTCAGGTGGGGATTTCTCTGACGGGTGTCACCACTGCAGGATCACCTTCCTTCAGTATTAGTTCTCTACACATTGTTTTTAAATGGATAAAGAATTGAAAGTGTGTAGCTTGTCAAACCAGATTATCTCCGAAATATCCCGTCATTGTTTAGTGTGCTACAGCTATCAGATACGGCTTGTTTGTACTGAATTACTGGAGCTGAATTAAAAACAGGGCGCGTTTACATAATTAAATATCTGTCAAGTAAGACTATTCGTATAATTGTAAAATGAAATTGTCATTTTGCATATGTAGCAGATAACGTCAACACAATCTGCTGTTTTAACTCTGCCTAAAAGTAAACCAGTGGCCATGATGTGGATAGATTAGCAAAGTATCTACATTCTGCACAGCAGATTCACCTGTTCAGTTCCCCCAAAAGTGCTTATTGTATAATAATTATCTCAGACGTCAGGTTTCTGATTAGAGGCGACGCACGGCAAGAAGCCAAAACAAACACGAATCCCACACCGATACGTCAGCAGCGGGCCTCGTCTTCATGGTCCTCCGGCGGCGGGCAAACCGTCATAGGCCTCATCAGCGCAAACATGCGCCACATGGGACCATCTGTTATTTCGCCAAAGTACCAGATAAAACCCTGATACTGCCTGCATCATCAGGTGAAAAAAGCCGATCTGATCATCGATGATGCTAAAGTTATCCCCGCTCATCACTATGATTCCGAAATAAATGTATCAATTATTGATGAAGACCACACGCCCAGAAACCGACTGAAACAGATAGTGCCTCCCTCAAACGCATTTTTTTTTTTAAATCTAAAGCTCACTGCATCAGGCTACGCAACGTTCTGTCCGTGATGCCATCATAAGCAGTTTTGCATCCTATACCATTGAGCGTCGCTTGCTAGCTGCTAGAGTAGATCTCGCTAGCCGCACGAAACAACAACAATAAATCAACAGACACGTTCAAAAGTGCTATCTGCGCTTCGACACTTACCTGATTCACCTGTGACTTGTTTATTTCAGGACAGGTGCCGAAAGAAAGCCTTCGTCCTCCTCCTCCTCCTCCGCCGGACAGTCTGAGCTCGATCGAGAGCGATTGACGCCACCGCGACAGGTGGTCACGTGATGAGCGCGAGTTCCCGTTATGTCAGCTGTGCATATAAACAAACAACGATATGGCGAACAGGTAAACAGAAAAACATTTCAAATACCACTTATTGCTCGTCCAAAAGAATAATTATGGCATGATATTTGACCCGCTCCTTACACTGCGTTTTAAACAACTGACGTCACGTCAGCCCCTCCCCTCGTGTCTTTATGATGTGCCACAGCATTTCTATATGTTGAAATCACAAGAGAAGTCAAAAGTCTGCACAAATGGGGTTTATTAAACATGAAAGGCCTACATCAAATCATGTACCTACTTCTGCATGACGCTAAACTGCACTGACCTTGAGGAATATTACAGAATATTTTACCAGTTAATGTCAGTGTGGTTCCATTCAACTACATTTCACAATGCATACTCGATATGCATGACTGTATGGTCATGTTTTATCTTTTAAAATAGTCTAAACAATTGGGGGAAAAACAGCAATACATGATAAATCGATAGAAGTCTCTTAAATGGCTTTAACTTCCAGGTTTAGATCTACTGAGGTAATTTAACCTGAAGTAAACAACAAAAAGTGCTATGCTACATTATACTTGGTGTTGCATCAGTACATTATGATGTCATACTGGGTTTTTACAAATATATATTCACTGTCAGTGTCAACAGCTGTGACCTACATATTTTCAGTCACTTGTCTTCCAGTTATTTCTCATTCACAGAGCAAGGCAAAAATGCTGTGTGTTTAAACACACACCCCCAGGTCCATGTAATCGCATGGCAGCAATTACTGGCGATAAGGCTGGCTCCGCAGCAGATTCTCCAGGTCGCTCTTGTTAATAGTGCCATACGCTTGTGTGTAGCTGCCCAGTTTGGCTCGAGGGTCACCTGCAGCTGCCACGTTACAGTTGCTCTGAAAGACCTTCTTGCTATACCTTACCACTGGCCGAACTTGAGAGTTTGAACGCTGGTTCTGCATGGGGGGAAACACAGTGATATCCTTATAGTGTAATTCCACACTTCATGTTTTTTTTTTTTTTTCTCAAACATGTTCTGCGTTGGGGTGCACTGACCAGCTGTGCAGATGTGACCTGGATCCCAGAGGTCAGGGGTGTCTCATCTTTACGAACCAGTGGGTTGTTTTGGGTTTGGTTTAGGGCTGAGGAGAAGGCACGATTATGAGCCGCGGGCGCTGAGTGACCACGCTGCAGTATCTGGTCCATAGACTTGTGTGTATGTATAAGAAAGAAATTTTTAAAAAATTACCAGGTTGACAGTGAAAGTAGTATGGCAAGTAACTGTCCAAGCATGTTAATTTAAAAAAAAAAAGAACTTGCTTACTACAGTGGCGCCCCCTGTTGGTGGTGACGTTGCATCATTGTTACTGCTCTGCTCCATTAGCCTACTGTTGGCTGCAGTCGAGTGGCAGTGATGAGCTGCACCAACTGGACTCCGAACATAGCCATCTGAATGGAAAAAAATAAAGACGTAACTATTTTTTAAATCCTTACTCAAACAATTCAGATATTAATAGGGCAGAATTCAATTCTTGACTATTTAAATGAAATATATTTGGGTTAGCTTTGTAGTTTGATGCGTACTTGGGGCGTGTGTGATGGGATTGTATGTAAGTTTTCCAAGGCCAGGGCCAACGACTGGACTCATCCTGTCCACAGCAGGCGGGGTTGACACATGTATGGGTCCAGGTTTTGGGATGGATGTATGTCTCTGATGTATTTGCTCTTCAGACTCATTGTCAGCATTCTCATTTGCTGCCGCTGAACTATTTCCTTCCTTGTCTGTCGCATTGGGCTTCTCTCCAGTGCTGACTCTGCTGCTGTGTTTTGGCTGGATTAGTTTGAGCATGCTCTCATTAGTCCTTCTCTCCAACATCATCTGCAAACAAAGAACAAAAAATTAGCCTTAATAATTAGAAAGTACATTTTAGACTAGGCTGTGGCTGTTTCATACCTCATAAAGTTTGTTACGGTACTGACCAACGGATAATTGTACAGCATCATCCACTGGCAGAATTACATCATAGCTAAGAGCTGGCTCTTTGGCTGGACTGTGAAACCTTCAGGGACAGAAAATACACTCAAGTAATTGCAAATTTTCATAACAATATAATAGTTTCTCAAAAACCTGTAACATATCAATATATTGATTTGTTTTTAATCCTAGATACCTAGCCACGTATGGGTGCTGGAGCGCTTGCTCAGCTGTCAGCCGCTTGTCTGGGTTGAAAACAAGCAAACCTTTCAACAGGTCCAGAGCATCTGGAGGCACAGATGGTTGGAGAAGATCCTGTAAAGGCACTTGTGGTCTGGTGAAAGAAGGAAGATTTTTAAACAGAGCTGCAGCGCTTCAACGTTTCCAGTTTGATTCCATGCGTGTAACTGGTGAGAACTTAACTAGCTGCTCAGACTACATGGATGTGTAATCCATCTTTTCTTACTTCAATAACATCCTCTGAATCACCGAGGACCCATATTCTGATCTGATTGCCAGAATATCTGAAATATAAACATCACTGAATTAAATCACACTCATGAATGTTCTGTACTAAAACGAGAATATCCGGGGTTTGTATCTTGTCACCTTCTGGGCTGGGGTGAGGTATGGCACTCATGATCTTTTCAATTTGGTTGATAGTGGAAGTCCCAGGAAACAGAGCTTTACCCAGTAGCATCTCTCCCAGAATGCAGCCAAGGCTCCATATGTCTACACCTTTGGTGTACCTTTGGACAAGAGATACTCACTCATAATGGACTTAAAAAAAAAAAACATCAGCTGCTTCAGTTTAGGCAACAAATGCTGAAAATACCTCGCGGATCCCAGCAGAATCTCTGGAGCTCGGTACCAACGAGTGGCCACGTACTCCGTCAGAGCTGGATTAAAAGTGTCCTCTTGGAATTGTTTAAGTGATCTGGCTAAGCCGAAATCACAAAGCTTAACAACACAGTCGGTGTCTAACAGCACGTTGGATGGCTGTGGGGAATACGGCAGAAAATGACACTTAGCACAGCGCAAGACAACCGAAATCTCACAGCGAGAGAGAGCTTGTTGACTTTTAGCAGTGTGACAGAAAAGTACGAATGTGCCAAATCATTTCAAGAGTAATACACAGTCTCTGCTGATGTACCTTTTGGTCCCTGTGGATAACATTCCCTGAATGCAGGTATTTGATGGCTTTAAAAAGTTGGTACATTACATAACGTTTGTGAATGTCTTTCAGTAAAGTGCCCTTCTTTATCACGGCATGCAGGTCCGTATCTGGTATGAAGAGAAAAAAAAGACAGTTACAGTAACAATGGACTGCAAATCACTAGAATCGTTATGAGAGATGACAAAATGTCATATTTCAACAGAATGTGGTTTAAAAAAATCAAAATGTAAACAAAGAATCAAAGGTTAGCTGTGTTAAACTGCCCAAAGGGTCACTGTCCATACACTCCTAAAACATCCAAGTCTTGTGTCAGGACTTTAGAGAATTTTATCCTTTAAGTGGTAAGTAGCTTCAGATATCTTCTGCATAACAGAGACAGGAAATACTGTACTATAAAAATGGACCCAGAAACTGGACAGGTGGGGAACCTCTGCAGTAAGAGGACTACTGAGCAAAGCTCCTCAACAAACTGCAGCACAGTTCCACAAGCACTTAATTACTGCTTCTACAAAGGTGGAATTTACTGCAGAGAAGAGAAGGCCAAGCTGCTGAGTCAGCACTCAGGCACTGCAGCTAATACACACACACACACACACACACACACACAATGCCAATCCAAGTTAGACTGCAACCACAGTTGCCTATACTCTGATTTGAAGTCTGACAATCAAACAACACTCACCCATATACTCAAAGATGAGGTAAATATCTTTATCATTCTGGGCTCTGATGACATTTAGGAGTTTAACAATGTTGGGATGATCTCCAAATTCCTGCATGCAAAAAAAAAAAAAAAAAATTAAAAAAAAAAAAAAAAAGGTTAGTGACAGAAACAAGAACTCAAGACAGCCCTGTCTGGTCAGTGCAGCTTTCTTGTGTTGTGTCAACACTGTGAAACAAAGATTTTAACAGTGGTTATGTGCCAGCAGTTTAATGGAGTGCACAGGCGAAAGCCGCGTGAATGTAGGTCAGCAAACTGCAACAGGGAGGTGCTGCAGACGGATATAGAGCATATTAACATTTCTGTGGAGCAAAGTTATCAGGTAAAGGAGTTTACCTGTTGTGTTCTTATGAAGGGGCTTAAAAAAAATTACCTGGAGGAACATGATTTCCCTGAACGTCCTCTGAAATTGGAAGGAAAATGGAAAAGAATGAGAGAAACACCCAGCCATAAAATAGGTCAACACAACCGGTGTGTCCTGTTAAATCATTAGCCAAAATATTAATACATATATTTGCTCATTTAGAGGAGGTTGCAAGTTAAAAATCGCTCCAAAGTTTTCATGCAAGAAAAAGCATCAGTAAATCATATGACAATGTGGTGAACAGATTATAAAAATAAGGTAATGATATACATTATTGGGTTTATTTAACACGCACCTGAGCATCAGTCCTGTTCCTGAAGGCATCAAAAATCTTCTTCACAGCCACAATCTCACCGGTCTGTCTGTCAATCGCCTTCCAAACAATGCCATAAGCCTGAACCAGACGGAATACTGGTATCAAAACACCATTTTCACTGAACTTAAAAATTAGACAGTATTAATTACTTGTAATACGGGTGAGATCCATTATAACCTCTTGATCCGAATTTCAAAAACAGCTTAATACGTACTAGAAGATGTCTTTTTGGGAGGCTACTTAAGAAACTTTGTCCCTCTCATCATCATTTTCTATTTTCATCCCATCTAGGGTCTGCATCCCCGACTGCAATTATGAGGAAGGAGCTGATGGAAGCGGTGAAATCAAGCATAACAGGAGGCATCAGGGCACACTGTTATAGTTGATGGAGCATTACTGTCACTGGAGACAGTGTATCAGGTGCACACGATCATGCACGACGGTCCTGCAGCTGTTGTCCGAGAGAAAATTCTCCAAACTTGATATACTGTATGTCCACAGGTGACTTCAAACGGAAAAAAGGATGTGGCTTATTTCAAAGCTATAAAAGTGGTTTCTGACCCCCCGAGGCAATTAGCACAGTTGTTTTCCGTTCGATTGTTTTCCTCCCTCAAGCATCTCTCCTGTCCCAAAAGGCGAGTGTAAACAAGTTTCAGTCCCATAATTATCTGCAGATCACAGGTGTGTTAGGTATGACATGAGGACCCACAATTTGCAAGTCACTGAGCAGAGCAGCAGTTTTACGCAAATTTAAGTTCATTTAGACGTCGGACCTGTTTCCTGTGATAAAGAAACTGGGCTGAAAGAGAACACATGACCGATTCGCAAGATTGTATCGTCAAAGTAAATAAACCCTGTGCTAACTGGTATTTACAGAGGAACTTAGGTCCTGATAAGTGAATGGTCGTTGACTTTGGTCGATTAGAGACTTAAAAGTTGTTAATGTTTACACAAAGGTAAGGTAAGGGGCTGACATGGTATTTGCAGATGCCACAATATTCCACATACAATTCAGATCCTAATCTTAGTAACGGTTACTTCAGGCAACACAGGACTTACCCCTTTTCCTAATCTTTTCTTGATTTCATACTTGAGGGAAATGTGTTCCTCCACCTCGGATACTTTCGCCGATTCACATTTGTTGTTCATTTTCTCAAATCGTTGGGATTTCTGTTCATACAGGAAGCCTCATAATTCTTTTTCTGAATTCCTCCGTATCAACAACTGCCGGTGGAACACGTCCTGGACGCCAGTGAAGCGGAAGTCTTCTTCTTCTTTAATTACAAGGCGTCGTTGCGCAGTGTGTATCCAGAAACAGTAGCTTTAATTCAGTGTTTTAACAGCTGGCACAGCCCCTCAGGTTGCTCTGTACGCAGCTCCTTGAGTCCGAAAGCAAACATAGCTTCCATACAGTTTTGCAATTCCCGTTGCTTTGGCAACGAATACGCTTACTGCGTGTTCTTAAAGGGCCGCCACACCAACGTCCGAAAGGCACAACCTTGTTGTTGCTCAATGGACTACACTTGCCCGAAACAATATTGTACTTTCACTTCACTTTTTTTCCAGGTGACATCAATCTGGCTAAAGGCTACATGCTAAAAGTTTAAATCAGACAAACTCCAGCTTACAGGTTAAATTATTAGCCATTTTGGAGAAAAATAAAGATTTCACTGAGGTGAGTTTTTGTTAGATGAAGCAAAAAAAAAAAAAATCAAGAATTATTGTGTGAAAAATCTATATGCAGACAAATATAGACCAGAAAATGGCAATGATGGAGGTCCCAATGATAAAGAGAAGATTCAAATATTGCAAACTATGGTGTGGTTACTCAAATTTACTAATGCAAACATAATGCTTCACGTCCAACGATCACAACTGAAGGACACATCCCTCTGGTTTCAACCTTTTCTAGTCAAAGACCACCACTGGGCTTGTGAAACAGCCCAACAGAGACTGTACGTCCCGAGGAAAAGAGAACAGGCCTCACTTCCTGCTAGAATCCTAAAGTGGGCAGAAAGAGTCATCGGAGTTTCAAAACAACACACACATAAAATGGTTTTTGACAGATACAAGCAGAAAAAAGACAAATGTAGATGGAAGCAGAGTTTTTGGGGAATTTTTTTCCATTACCATTACTGGACCCAAATTATTATTTTTATAGCATTTATTATGATTGGCATGGCAAAGTTTTAGCTACTCATATTCTAAAATTTGTCAATAAACTGAATTATTCTACAATATGTGTGCATTTCAAAATTTACAATTAAGCATAGAACAAGAAATATTAATCCCACACCAAGAACAGGTAAGTTATTGAATATAATTTGGTTATGAAAAAGAAACAAAATCTCTATTTATTTCAAAAATACAAAGGCTTTGGGTGAACCTGTCTTTGCCAAACATTACAATTGTGTCCTGCTTCTTTATAGTTGCTTTGCCTAACATAAATATAAAATTAGACCTTTTTGATACCCTATTACAAAGTTAAAAATACACCATTTCATCAAAAGTAAACAACAAATGATAAAGGGACTTATCCCACAGGTTTGGATAGAAATGAAGTGCCAGTCGAACATCTCACCAGCACCAGAGAGACTCTGACGTGCAAGGCTGCAGGCAGAATATCAAGGTGGACACAGGAAGTACACAACTGACTCCCTTCCAACAGCCACAGGGAAAAATTAGAGTTGTCCTTTTAACTTAAATTATATAAGAATCGGATGAGTTCCTTGTATTAATGCTTTAGGAGGAGTGGAGGAAACGGTTGAAGGCATTGTAGGCTGACTCCAGATCAAACAGCATCTGGCGTACCTGACTGTCATCCAGCTCGTCTGAGGCCGACATGCTGCTGAGGGTGGTCAACCTGGATGAATAAAGGGAAGCGATAAGAAGATAAAACATATTAACAATACAAATTATTATAAATACTTAAAGAGAATCTACATGATTACAAAAGCTCCGTTTGGGGCAAAAAAACTAAAGCTTGAAAGCAAGACAATCATTACCCTCAATAATATTAAATCATGAACTATAATTGCCTCAACTTCAGCAGTGACATTTTAGTGTTGCAGTGTTATACAGAATATCCTTATTTTACCACAGGTCTGTGTTGAATAGCCCCAATACCATTAAAATTCATAAATAATACAAATCTTTAATATAAATCTGTTTGATTATGAAGTGCTCCTGCACTTGAAACAAACCAGAGGCTGACTTTGTCCTTTGCTTCCGAATCTGGAGGCATGTTGCTCATTCTGTTCATGGTTTCCATCAGCTCCCTCAGGTCTGGTTGGATCTGGACATTAAAAACAACACATAAACCAGGCACTCTTATCTGTTTAAGATTCAGCATGTGCATTCGTTTTGAAGTTACCTCATCCATGGCCCTTATCTCCAGTCTCAGCTTGTCCATCACGGTAATGAATAGCTGAGAGTTACAGAAATGGAGAGAAATTAGGTCAGGTTCAGACAATATTTTCCAACTTCCACTCTCAGAAGGAAGAGACAGTTTTTTCTTTCGGCAAAGAGATCTGACAGCCCTTGCCCTACAATGCTGGCAGTAGACCCAGCTGGCAACAAGGCTTCACTTCACTGACTGAAGGTTAAACCAAATTAAACGGCTTAAACCACTTACTGCTTGGACTGAACACTCAAATCATTTTTAATAAAAAAAAAATTACAGCAACAATTTCATTATTATACTGGCAGCAGAAGGATTGGGGGAGGCGTAAAATGAGTTACATACTGAAACTATATCAGCAATGCAGCGATTTAGGTTGCCTTTGTCGTCCTTAATGGTGATTGGTCGATCCTCCTTAATCCTCTCCATGGCTAAAGGACAGTCAAGCTGTGACACAAAAAGACCACCGTAAGACTGCTCAAAACCAAAATGCATAGATGTGTATAATAAGATCACCACTTTAAAACTCACTCGATACTTCCTGCAAAAATCCTCTATGGAGCCCACATCAGATCCCTGCACCTGTTTGAAAGCAGCCTTGTACTGAACCAACAGTCTGGAACAGGAAGCAGTGTACCTGAAAAATACACATCACCCATGTCACGACATCTGTGGCATTTGATTCGGTTTAAAACATACAATAAATATAAAACTGCAACCTACTCATTAGGTGTGACACAGTCCTTGATATAAGCTTTCTCCAGAGCCTGAAGGGTCTTGACAACAGCAAACAATTCTGCCATATTATCATACCTTAGGAAAATTCAATTCCAACGTTAGCATCTCAAATGCCTGATGGTATGGAAGTCAAAATAATATGATGGAAGCTGTCGCTTACTTTTCTCGTTCTCTTGCATTTGTGTATAATTTTACTTCCTGAAAGACATGATGATGATGATTTATGGTAAAAGACTTGCAGTGACAAAAAAACATGCAATTCTACTTTAATCAGAAAACCGATTTTAGATGCAATTTTCCCAGTCATAAAAGTTTGAGAAAAATAAAATCCAACATCTACTAAATAATTTAAAATTAAGTACAAAAAAATTACTAACCTCATATAATTCAGGTTTATTAGGTGGGGCTGTAAGAGACAATGACAAAATTTAGGGGATATTTATTGCTTTTTATTGATAAAAATAGGCACAATTGAAAACATGAATGTTGATATTCAGTGAATGTCTTACCTCCTCCCGCACCTCCTGTGGCTGGTATCCCATGAAACATTATATGTTCAGATATTAGTGCTTGATCTGAAAAACAAATGAGTTGACAATGTCAAGTTATGCGTGTTTTTGTGACCACAGCTCTGCCCAAACTGCTTGATCAATCGTAGAAGGATGCAAGGGACAACTCGAGTCCTCTTGTTCACCAATTTAACTGAGTAATAGTTGATACCCTTGCAGATAAACAGAACGTACATTTGTATCCAATGCATGCATAACACTTGATAGTACAATGCAATCATTATGAATATGTGAATGAATGACAATGAATATGAACAAATATTAATACCAATTAATACCACTACCAATCAATCTTAAATTAATCTTAAACGTTTAAGGTTGCTTGCTACCAGTTGTGTTTTCTGATTGGTCAGGAGCTTTGGTGCTCTTTTTGAAGGGCATGTCTAAGGACACATCCCTTACATAATTGTAACACAGTATGTTGCCTTACATCAAACCGCCTTGACCTTTGATTAATAAACATCAGATGCTCCTTTGATCGTGACAGATTTTTTATCTGTCTGATTGAGCTGCACCTTTGACTTTCTGAATTTTGGATTTTGACACAACAGACAATATTACTCTCCCTATAATTTTGACAAAAATGTGTATAATTTCTTACAGTTACAAAAAAATGAAACAATAACAACAATAATTAGTAAACAACAGTGATGCTGATAATAAATGTAAATAAAAACATTTACAAGAACAATCACCCTCAGAAACTAATACCAGAAGGACGAGTTTAGACAGTTAATTCCAGGTATAACGTAAACCATCAGAAAGGTGTCAGGTTTATTTGGCGTTACTACAAGTCGGTCAGTTATTTATCGATAATACGTGGTGACATTCATAGATGCCTAAAGAAATCTCCAACAGACTCTTTTAATTCCAGATTTAACAAAACGTTTAGTTTTCTCTTCTTTTGCTTAGTCTCCCAAAATATGTCAGCTACAGCGATGTAAGCTATCAAAGCTAGCCCATAAGCATTTCCTCCTCTGTGTTATGAAAACTGTGCTAGAAACAATGTGTTTATACACACCAAGCTTTATATTAAACACAATTATGGTGGAAATTGATATGTTAAATAATCACATAACCCACGTTACTTCCTAATCTGTCGTTAACAGGAGAAATAAGAGTTTGCTTACCCTCTCAGCAAATGAGCTCTGACGTCGACGTAAACGCACCCTTCGGTGAGGACCAAAAGACGTCAACATACAGGTGCCCTTTGTGCCTGACTTAAAACAACAAAATAAACAATATGTTGTTGGTATTGGTATCAACAACATATATTTTAGGTTGTTTATATTTTGTTGAATATAAAGTTATTGATTCTAGATCTTAAAGATTTGCCACATTCAATGGTTTTTACAGGCAAATATCTTAAGCACCGGTCCTTTCTTTGGCTGAGACGCTAAGGCGCCAGACTCAAACTATTACTAACGATGGATAATCTCTATCTGATGAAAAGCACAATTTAACATCTTAAGTTCGTGTAGGTATAAAGAAAAGCAGAAAATATTAGGAATCTTCACTGGACTAGTTCAGAAATTACTACCGACGATATTCTTTTACTTGCAGTTAGCAAATATTTAGGCCAAATCTACGGGTGATTCTTTATTAATATTTCATAGATCAAACTTTAGCTTTAACATGAAAACTTCAAAACCAACACTAAAGAAATCTGATCAAGGGAAATGTGGTGTTTGGCTTGACACTGCGGAGCTGAAAGGAAAAGCTAAACAGGTGGAGTATCAAATTATCACAAATATAACATACTATCAGCTGCATGATGGATAGTATGGCGTTATGACAAGATTTTAAACGGATGAAAAAAAATTACATTTGCATAATACATTATACAATACAAAATACATTTGTTGACAGTTAAAATTGTCCTTTTTTTAATTTATATTTTTGTGCATCCAGAAACGGCTTGCTCGTCCCATTTCCAAACTGTTAAGTCCCTTCCTTGAAGGTGGAGGATACAGTGTAGCCGTAGCTCTTAACTTTACTCAGACCAAACTTGAAATGCCAAAAACCAAACAAAGCTCTATATGGTCCTTCTTCGCCCCCCAGTGCAAAGGTATGTGGCAAACATTTCCTAGTGCTAATATGATCCTTAGACGGTAAACCTTTTATGTGTAAATAACATTATTTCTGTCATGAATTATCCCAAAAGATGTTAAGAAGATGTTAACTTCTGAGAACGTTGCTACACCCCCGGCGTCAGCTTCAAATTCACATTCACCTGCAACACGAGGGACAAAAAGGAGTCGTGACATAGATCTGGATGCCTGCAGCTCTGAACTCACCCGGGTTCATAACCTGGAAGGTAAAAGTGAAGAAGAGTTTTGTCTGGAGCAGACAGAAAATCACACACCTGCTCCAAACAAGAACCACGAAGAAATGATGCATTCCCCACAAAGTAAGCGAAGAGTCTTTGCAAATTCCTCATTGCTGGATGATGATGAGCCTCATCTAAGAGCCTGGAGTCAGGACCCTCTTTTCACCTTCAGTGAGTATTCTCAAGGGGAATCAAATCTAAAAGAACACAACAATTCTACAGTAAAAGACATTAGCCACTCAGAGTCACTGATTTTCAACGGTTTTCAAAGTGAGGAGGCCTGGGGTGTTCATCTGGATGTAGCAGCCACCACTTCCACCCAGAAATCTTTAAAACACATTAATTCCTCTCTGCTGGATGATGACAAAGAAAATGCCAAGTTTGCACCTTTTAAGTCCCCAAATAAACACAGGACTTCAAATCTTACACCTGCCCATTCACCTTCACCTCCAAAATATATCCCAGTACACCCACAGGAGAAAGCTCACAAAGAAGAATCCCAGTTGACGTGGACAAAACCCAGAAGCCCGCCTGTCAAAAGAACCCAGCTGCCCTGCAAAGCTGATGATGAGGACAGTCTGGTCATGCTGTTCACCCAAGACTCTGAAGGCTTCAGGGTGATAGCACACGGAGGAATGCGAGGACGAAGTCCGCTGAAGGATCACAGCAACGTCAACGCTGGGATGTCGGGTAGGAGCGCTCACAAATCTCTGCCGGAGGAGGAGGACGAGATGCTTTTTACTCAAGACTCTCAGGGAAATGTGGTGATCAAACACTGACACGAACCGTACGAACATCTTCATCATTCACCATCCATCATCTTCATCCAATGCTACAACAGTGTAACTGATTTACACGTAGATAGTTTTCATCTGTTGATCTTTCCAGTTGTATATATTAAAAAAAAAAAGACAATACGCGACATGTTCTACCTGACTGCCAGCATCTAACAAGCAAGAATTATTTTAATTGTATGTGGAAAAAGCAAATTATATTTTTCAAAAATGAAGATTAAAGTTTTGTAAGGCATTACATTGAGAACACAATCTTAATGCTGGTGACACATGCTACAGTAGAAATTAATATAGGGTGACAGGTACAGTGAAATGAGTAGCATTTTTTTTATAATTATTACAATATTGTCATTTAAAAGGTAAATATCTAGAACTGCCACATTCTAAGTTGATTTGTTATGCTTCTTTGTCATTACTGAGTTGTGCTGCATGTGCTTTAGGAGGTAACTACAATACATAAAAAAAAAAATACAGAAAACCTATTCTTAATGTAATCTGGAAAATAACGTTCTGGTGTGGTCTCTTTAAATCATTAATAAAAATGCGTCAACCAAAATGTATGAAGAAAATTAAAAAACATTGGGTCAGTGCTTTATCCTGAGATGTTCATGGGATGTTGTTTCAAAGTGCTACAAGAGTCAATAAGTACCAACTACAGCAACAACAAAACCACAAACTACTCCCCTCAGAACCTGTATATGTAACTTAACATTTTAAAACCTGATTGAATAATCTGTGTGAAACAATTAGCCTGCGATCTCTGTGGGTTCTGTTGCCAGTTTGGAGCCGTCCCAGACAGTCTTGAATTGTTCTGGAACTGGGAACTCTTTCTGTGGAATGGAAAATTAAAATCTTACAAATAAAACTTCATAAAAACGAGATTAGCAAACCAGAGGCAGAAGACGGGATTATCTCCAGCACTTACAAATTCATCATCTTGTGGTATCAGGATGTTCATCTCAGAGCTCTTAGCGCTGACGATGTCACAGTGGAGGGATTCCTTGCTCAGGTAGACCTGGCAGCCCTCTGTCTTGTTGATGGAAATGGTGGGAACTTTTCCCAAAACCTTCAGGAAAACATTTAGGAAAGTGAGTAAGAACTACAATACCCACAACCCCCAAGCACCACTGTCTTAAATCTGATACCTGAGTTTATTCTCACCTGTAACTGAACCGCCTTTGAATTTATAATCTCCACAATCCCAACCACGTTCTCAAACACCAGACCCAGCTTCTTACAGTTGTCTAGAAGATATGAGGATAAAATGAATATGGGAATCAGGAATCATGTCTACATATTTTGGTCTGCTTGAGGAGAAAGCTCACCTACGATGATGGAATTAATTTTCCCTTTAATCTGCAGGGTGCAGTTATTGCAGCTAAAGATGTAAGCTACTTGTTTCAGCTCTGTCTCAATCATCAGGTCGTGTTTCTGCTCAAAGTTTTCCTGCAACAAGAGAAGAGATCATGCCACATGATCTGCAGCATGTTGTCAGTCATCTATATACCTGGTAATATTTTACACACCACTCTCCATTTCTTCCCCTCAAGCTCCAGCAAAGGGGGTCTTTTCTGGACAACTGGTTGAGGCGTATTCACGGTCTCAGGGGTCTTTGTTTTGATCGCCGATGCTTGCACACGTAGATTGGGATTCTTGTGGGTCTTTTGGTCATCTGATACATGCTTCAGGCCTAGCGATTGAAAATACCAAACAAAAAAATGAGCAGAAACAATAAACAAATAAATAATTATAACATACAGGATCATTATCTTCCACCTTTAGTAATATCCATGCCCTGGTTAAGCTGTGCAAATAGAGCTGAATGCGGGGCCCCTCTACTGCCCATCTGGGACTGGGAGTCTCCATCAGTGAAGACAGGAGGAGGACCAGGTGGAGATGGAGGTGGTGGGGGAGAGGAAGTACTGGGGGAAGTGGTGGTATCACACAGAAAAGGAGGAGCAATAGGACCCTGAAAGGCCAAAGAATGTTAAGTGTAAATATAACAGTGATCTGATGTTCAGAAACAGCGGTACCAGCTAACGGGTGTAGTACCAAACAATTCCAGCAGATGGTAGTAGTGCATATAAAATATCCCAAACGTCTAGTTTAATTTATATCAACGTCACTTCAAGGGTTTACCTGTACCATTGACTTGGTGTTGCTGCACATAATATATTCCTTGTGGAAGGGTTACTTCAATCTAATAATCATTTTTGTACATGGATGCATTTTTGAAAAAAAGATATGGTTTTTAAACACATGCTCAAGTTCATCCAAAAAAAAGTTTAGTTTTACACATGGATTTAAAAAAGTAGTCTGTGGATCTGAAATGTTGAATATGCCTCTGTCTCATAAGGGTCTCTAAGTACAGGAGACCTTTATCTTTAAACCATGAGCTTGTATTTAACTGATTTCACAGACATGAATTGACACCCCCAACCTCTCTCTGTACACTAAGTCTGTGTACAGCTGCCAGACAGCCAGACACACACCCCTCCTGGGGTTACTCTGTCATTTCATGCACTTCTGGATGCAGCTGACACGGCTTGACCTTTGACATGATGCGCATGTGTGGTAGATTTAAATTCATGATCCAGAACGGTGACCTGTTACACTAAAAAACATACTAGCTCAAAAAATGACTGCTTCTTTGTGTTTACGTTATCCTTATTCGTATATTTACTAATAAGTTCTGTTTCACAAGAACGCTAAATTTAATCTCCAGTTTCCGCTACACTCATGTAAGTATTTGCTATTTTTGTCATGACATCTGTGCAAAAGATGAATATTAAAATGAAAGAAAAAAAAAACAGCAAAGCACAAATCTGTAGCATTTATCTCAAGAATGTACTTAATTTTGCAAAGGTTAAAATAAAAAGAGGGAAGGTTGGACAACTGGAAGTAAAAATTGAGGGGCACTAGCATAAGATAATGTTTCTGCAGATATATGTCAGCATGTGCCTCCATGTGTCAACCTACATACAGTAAGTCAGAGTGTCACCAAATCTTGATCTGAGCAGCAGACAGTGTCTCGGAATACGGGGCCAGTTTAGGTTACGGCGCAGGGTGTGTGTACAGAGTCTTTTTCATTTTTCTTTTGGTCAAATGAAAACCTCCATTCAAGACCCCCTGAGGGCCACCTGTTTGTACCACACACTCCTGGCCTTGTACACGCACAGTTGTGCTCTGTCGCTCGACAGCTGGGACAACAGCTGACACACGTGGCTGCTTCTCCCTCTTACGTTTCTGCATTCAGAACCCAGCTGTCGAACATCAGTTTTTCCTCTGATGTTGCTTCAGTGTTGCTTTGCATTTCTTAAGAGTGAACTTAACTTAACTCTGGGATAGGTTGCTAGAAGCTAATTAGTTTAAATTATGAGACTAAATAAGTACTTTAGATCTTGATGCAGTTTAATGCGACATCGGCACAACTCATTAAAAACATGACACAATCCCATGTCATTAGCTAATTTAGCTAATGCTAATAATTGGGAAATATCAGTTGGAATCTTTAAAATATGCATCTTAATTCAATGTATTTTCATTTATGTGAATTGTGGACGTTTAGGTTCACAAAGTAGCGCTGCAAAAGTGACATTTTAACTGCTGCGTTCAACTGCCTGAGCTCTGAGCTAACAAACTTAACTGATAACGACAAAATGCTACCACGGCCAGAAAGACATTGCACCACACGGCATGCAGAAAATGCTTTGTGCTAAGGAACTCAGTCAGCATTCCTTCACTGAATAAAACCTTTTGCTACCAAGAAAAAAGGTCAAGTGTGTGTTGATGGATGTGGTTTCCACTGATCATCAGGGCATTCATTCACTCATTCATTCATTCTCTCTTAGACAGTTTATCTAACCAACGTACCACTACAAATGGAAAAAAAGACATACAACAACTGTTGAAAAACATCCAAATAAAAGTTAAAAGAATAATTGTTCTGAAAGGTGTGTGGAATTGTACAAAAGAAGTAAAGATGAATAACAGCTTAAAATACAAACACTGTTGGGATTTACACCCTTATTCTTCTGGCAGGAAGCTCATTGTACTCACGGTCTTGCTCCACACCAGTCCTGTAGTGTGGTGCTCTTTGATAAACGCCTGCATCTCTGTCCAGACTGACAGGTAGGAAGTCACCCAGTCTACATGACGCCTGTCACTGGCACAAAAATTATAATAAATTCAATAAAATGTTTTAAAATATTAAAAAACTCATCCAATACAGGTTTCCTTAATAGTAGAAATAACAAGTCTTTAATTAGTATTTAATACTGCAAACTGTGCTGATGTGCTTTTAGTCAACTTTCCTATAGCTATAAAGGTAAGCAGCAGGCATCATGGGAGTTGTAGTCTCTGTCATTAAAGACACACAATTGCAAGTAAAAGGGTGGTGCTCACTCGATTGTGATTTTAAAAGAACTCCAAATACTGTTTTAGATACATGATTATATTTGCACAACTGTAAGTAACCATAAAACATAAAACTATTCATCTGGGACATGTTTATTCATTGTGAACATACGTTTCTTTATAGTCTTTCAACACTCTGTTGGTGTAAAAAGTGGCGGCATCTTTCATCTCCTTCACATAAAGCCCCGGCTTTTGATTCTGTTGGAAAAGAAAAGTTCATACGTAAACACTGATTTTAATACAGGTGGGACAGAAACACCGTGTGGTCCAAACAGCCTTGTTGGAGGAAAGAGTGCCTCCCTGACAGCGCTGAGAAGACCCAGGATGGAAACCATTCATCTTTATCTAAATGGTACTCGCACATAAACGTAAAGGAAGAGATTAGGTTTCATTTGGTAATGAGAAGTAACAAAAACCAAGGAAATTAATATAGAAAATAAGTGAAGGGAGATGTAAACCACTGGAAGGTAGAAGATGTCTGTGTTTCAATTCTCAGTGTGTAAGAGTTGTTGCTGGTTTTGTGTGTGCTGCTGCATTCTTCCTCACCACAGCCACCCAGCCCAGAGCTGGGATGCTCTCACTAATGGCTGAAAGGTGGTTAAAAAGGCTCCTGCCGCGATTCCTTTCTCTGAAGTTCTGGATCTCCTGGATATGATCCGATATCGGCTTCAGCAAATCGTGGAGCTCCATCTGCGCGTGAAGGAAGAGGACAGGCAGAGGTGTCAGTGTAAGAGAACAGCTGATGGAGCAATATTCTACATGAAAGGATCGACCGGAGCGGATGAATGTTTCAGACAATCCTTGCCCGCCCCCCTGCCATTCCTCAGTGCTTTCTACTGGAACCTCCAGAGCTCAGCTTTAGCTCTTCTCCTGTTTTCCCTCCCCATCGCTCCATTCCCCCAAACATTCCTCGGTTCACACGGAGATCCCTCAGTCCATGTAAAGGCATATGGCTTCTCCAGTGTTTATACTTCACCTAGCCAACCCTGTGTGCATGAACACGGCGTCTCATCTGTGAAGTTCTGTCGCAGCTTTTCTGTTCAGCAGCACTGAACCTTCTGCTGTGGAACATGTTCCTAGTTACCTTAATTAGCATTAGGATCTTGAAATGCTGCTGTGTTTCAATTAAGACTTCTGCAGGTAAGAATCAGTGGAGTACACAGAAATACACAAAGTCTACTTTTCTTTTACTGCTTGAACACAAAGCAGCTATAAAAACACACAAGCTCACACAACCCAGAGCTCCTGAAGCTTCTGGGTTTGATTCTGGGGTTTCTGAGAGTGATCTTGAACACTCAACTAATGAGAGCGTGAATTTGCCTCACAATGACTGCAGAAAAAAAAAATATTACTTTGATCCTTTCCATCCTGCTGCAGAGTGAAAACAGATGCATAAACTGTATGTGCTGAGACAGAGAACAATATAGATAAGGAGAAAACCTTGTGGACATGTTCAAAAAGAACTTTTGGCTGTGGAACATCAAGTGTAATCTATAAATATGTACAAGTCAAGCCTGGGGCACAAGTTCTCCATGTACCTTTCAACGTATCTGCAACAACGACAGCTATATTCCAGCTGCTGACATCAGCGCTATACTTATATATGGACATCTGTCGGCTAATAAGGGTAGCATGCTACTTGTTACTGTCACTACTGGGGTTGAAATGTCGCTGCTCTAAGGTGAGTCAGGTTAAACCAGCTCAGCCAATCATTTTCTGGGACCACATGTTTGACTATATAGATAATAACCGGGCTGAGGCAGACAGACATAGCACGAGTTCACAAAAGGATCAGAAATGTCTGCTCGCGTTATTTGATGGGCTCAGTTTGTTACAATAGCGTTCACCTCCTATACAAGCAGCGGATCAAAGAGAGGGAACGGTGACGACACGAGCGCAGCTGCTGGCGGAATCTGTGTGAAAGCTGTAGAAATCGACGGCGCAAAGCTTGTGTTAAAACTAGAAGAACTAACAGCAAAGACACCCAGCTAAAGGGCTGACCTGAGGTTATACAAGAAAGGCTTGTGTTTTTGCTCCCACTCACTTTTGTCTGACTTTATCTCTCTCTCTCTCTCACACACACACACTGACAACAGACTCAAATATAGAACATGCCCATAAAAAGTCAAAGAGCACAACAGAGCTGTGTTGCAGAGAAAGACCAGAAGTTTGTACACTTATAGACTCTCTCTTTCTCTCTCTGTGTGTGTACATGTGTGTATGAGTGTTGATGGTCAAACTCAGGCACACTCTTCTTCTGTCTGCTTTGTATGAAGGACTACAGATAAAGAAGGGCAGTAGCCAGGTAAATAGATGAACAGTGTGTTGTTTATGGAGGTCTGTACTTCGAATGTGTGTGTGTGTGTGTGTGTGTGTGTGTCTTGACCTAATCACACTGTACCTTACTGACAGTACAAAAGCTTTGGTTTCACTAGCCGTTGGATGACAAAGTCTGTTCTCACCAAAAGTTTATTTTTAAAGTTCTCATTCAGAGTTTATTGGTTGGCATAGCAACTACAAATCCCACAAGTCTTGGACAGCTCTGCTGTTCAAGTCCCATCCCATAATCACTGTAAATAAAATACATTTCTTTCTGGGACAAGTGGCAGGGAATGATACACTTCACTAAAACTGTATTTTCAAACGTGTTTGACTCCTCTTATGTCAGAGAAATGCAAGAAATGAAAAATGAAACCTGTGAATGACTGTGGAAAGAAAACTGCTGGGGATGGAGACACAGAGTCAGGAGGCTCTTCCTTTGGTCAGATTTCCTTTAGGCTTTAACCATTTAAAGTACTCTCTCACATCACACCATGCATCACCCCTGAACATGTCCACCTGTTTCTGCACAAACCTGCACTCTTTGCTTGTTTGCATTTCTGACAAAAACTAACGGCTCTTCTCGTCACCTCTCAACCAGTGACCTGAAAAACAGAGAGTAATCACTTCCTGACACACACACACACACAGAAGGCCAACGGGATGATATCATATCAGCTCTTTCTCCCTCTCTCTAACACACAAACACACACTCGCAGATTTCCTCCCACCCCTCTGTCTCTATATGTGAACATGCTGAGAATGTGTTGTATTAGCGTTTTCTCAGTCAAAGAGCCACGTAATCCCCCCATGAACAGCCTGTCCTGCTGGGGAACACAGGAGGGGAGGCTGCAGGCTGACACACAGAACTCACAAGCCCTTTTCCTTCTTCTGCTGTTTGAGTCTACATGTTTGTTTTTTTTTCTGTGAGCTGAATCAAACCCAGCAACAAACAATGAAAACTGGACAATAAATATTGTGCTGGCATAGCAACCGTATTAAAATGGTGTTTTGAGAAGTAAATGCAACACGACGGTAGAAAAAGCAGAATCTAATTTAACATGACGTTGTTATTATGTAGTGTTCTAAGGAAGGGCCCTGACCACAGAAGGCAAGTTCCCATTGGGGAGATTATTAACGGCCCATTAAAGGAAACACTTCCGGTAAACACTTCAATGCAGAGAAAGACGGTGGAGTCCCCGCTACATGAAGTGGACTGGGAACTGGAGCTGCATGCATGAATGCCAGTGGCAATAGGGAAATTGGTAAAAATCACTGAATGAAACAATGTGTTGGAGCAGGTGAGAGAAAGGACAAAAAAGCAACAATTAATCCCAATTAACCCCTTTAACCCTTCAAGCCATGGAGAAAAAAACAACTATATGTGTCAGTGTGTCGTACCTTTGCAGGTTCCTGGTGTGTTGTAACCATCTTTAGGAATCTTCTCTGGGTTTGAAGGGCCTTGCTCACCATTTCAGCCTGTTAATCCCAAACAGGATTAATAAAGGATACATTTCTGTTTCATGTAATAAACAGCAGTCATACAGGTAGAGTTGAGAGGGAATATCTCAGTTTCATTTATTGAGAGTTCTTTCATTCTTCCCACACTGTGTTGGCAGTGAATCTGTTATTAAAAAGTGAAAGTACAGCAACACACACACACACACACACACACACACACACACACACACACACACAGAGGGTTATTTCCAGCCAGCTGTGTCTGTGTGTGTTTGCAGGGCCAGGGGAACCACCGGGGTAGCTCTTTGTCCTTACAAGGAGCACCACATCTTTAAAAAAAAAAAAAAAAAAAAAGACCTGCATCTCCTAACACACACTCCTCCAAAATCTCAACCTCTGATAGAGAACTTTTCTCACTGCACCAAAAAGTAGCTTTCACAAAGCAGAGGAACTTTCTGGAAGGAGATTCTTTTGTGTCAGAGTTAATAAACAGCTGCATTTTCCAACAGCAACTGTTATGACATTAATTTTAAAATGGTTTAAAGAATCAATAATATACTTTAAAGATATACTTTTTTTTTTCAGGGTTTCTCTCTTTGAACTGTAGCCGGTACAAAATGCTGACCTCTAACTCTTTCAACATTTCAACTCTCTTTCTGTCATCTAACATCTGGATTTTTGGACAGTCGAGCTCTAAGAACAACAATTCTATCACAACTTACATGTTTTTCCACCTCGTCTCCGATGGCTTGGCTGATCTTCAGGTACTCTGTCACAGGACCGTTCAGAATGACATCAAATGCCTCCATAGCTTGGGACGAACCTTAACACACACACACACACACACACAAACACACACACACACACAACTTTGCAGCGTTAATCAAACAATATTCTGAGCGGAGTTCCATTCTCTGGAGACCTGCCTTCATCGACGCCGTTGACGCAGCCTCCATTCACAACGCCGCTGGACTCCTGCATGGTGACAGACAATTTCTCCAGGCGGGTCACTACTCGTTCCAGCCGCTCCATCAAACCTTCCATGGTTACAGACCTAAAAACAAAAGCAGACATGGGCTCTCTCTGTATGGCAGCCTATTAGCATCTTAAGATAACAATTATTTTTTTTCACACATAAAGCTCACTGTAATGATTTTATAATGCATGGCAGCGTGCATGAGAAACACTACATTAGATAATGTAAAGAAGAGAGGATAATAAATAAAGGTAAATCATTTTAACTACAAACACTTCATTACATTCCACTAGAGTCATGTCCAAGATGCTCCTATCATTTAATTATGTGACGCCAAGTAGCTAATCAAACTGCTAACACAACTGAAATTTATATTATAAATAAACTGACTGCACCCATATATAGCCATAATGACTAGTCATGTACTTTACTGTGAAGCAATACGGGCTCATTTCTGAATTTATTAATCAACAGACTGGAATTCAGTCCAGCAACCATTGCCTGTTTACTCCTGCTAGGTAGCACACACTTGCTAATCTGACACCTGTCCCCCTCATGTTCAACGCCAAATCCAAGACTGTGAGTAATAATCTATTTATTTAAAAAATATATTTCAACATGTTTCCCTGTTGGAACGTCAGCTTTGCTGCCTGTGTGTGTGATCTAAATAACCGAGTCAGTTGTGTTATGACCTATGAACCGTAAACACGTCCTGATGGGTGACATGGAGTCACCTCCCTGGAGAAACCGCTCACAGCTGCCAGAATCCTCTGCAGGACTCGGCTGCTATTTCTGCTCTCCAGGTCAGACCTGTTCCTAAAAATCCTGAGACAGCACTGACTGCAATCTCCATGACAACATCACAAGCTGTTATCTTTTCATGTGTATCACAGAAAGGAAAACAGTCACAAAAAAAAAACAAGAACACATAATTCATCTTTAAAAGGTCAGACGGACTGACTAAATACTGATGGACTTTGAGTGGACATTCCTCTTCAGTCACTACAGATAGAAGGTCACTGTCGTCCGCCACATAGAAACACCGACCAACAGCTGAGGAAGCACACATGTTCCTGCAGTGGAAAGATATGACTGACTTCACCCCGACCAGTGTGTGTCTCCTGAACTTTCTGGCCTGGTATCTGATCTTTGGGCTATATTGAGCCACAACCTGCCATCTGCTGCTATGGGCCTGTTGAAAGTAGGTATATTTACATAAAGATAAAGTCAGTGTGTAGAGTCAGCAGGAAAATCTATCTATCTAATTGATTTTATTAACCACCCATCTCAGCTCAGCCTTTTATTTATTTAGAATTTAGGACTTATACCATCAGGCTCCACGTCTCCTGCAGGCTGCAGGTATCCTCACACAGGTACTCACAGATGAGCTGACCAAAACATGACGTGACTGGCTCGCTGACAGCACTTTCACCGCCCCACAAATCTGACGGTTCATGCTCCGTTACTCCAAAACCAAAGACCGACATATCAGGAGGTAGTAGAACCCAACTGTGCGTTCATATCGTTGCTAAAGAATCCATGCAGGACAGGAAGCAGGTGACGCACATATCAATTCCAGAACCGTCTCCTCCAGAGCACCATATAAACTATACATTTAGAAATGATCGGCGAAGCATTGAGGGGGAAAACTCACCTATTTTCTCTCCTTTGCAGCAATTTTTTGTGGGTATTTTGACTCTTGGTTGTGAGCGTCCTCTCGGATGGAGTCTGTGTCCAGCTGCCGTGCGGTCCCGTCCTGCCTCCTCACGCCGTCACCAGCAACACTCTTCCGCCATGTCCTAATTAAGAAACCCGGGTGAAACGGAGCCATAAGGCAACCAGAGACAGCGACTCGTTGGCGCAGTATCTCCAATGAGACCGATGGACAGTTTCAGACAAAATGGCAGCCCCGGCGAGCCCCGGCTAAAAATAAATGAACATTTAACGCTGTGTTGCTGCGGGTGTATATGAATCTGTCTAAGCAAAGAAACTCCCCAGAAACCTCCCATCCTTTCAAAATAAAAAAGGATAGCGTAGATATAACATGTAATATATGTCAATATACAAGCTGTAAAGTACATTTTAATTTAGTGAAAGTTCAATTTTTGGGTCATTTGTAAGGAACTATTTTACCAAACTACAAAAGTAACCCCATGAACCTCGGCCGCCATTTTTAAAAAGCTCAGTCACAATTTACATTTAAAGTAAATTAAATGTAAACATGTATGTGAGAGTTAAACTGATACATAATGGCGAGGAAGGCCAAACAAGTGCTGCATTTAGCCATGAAGACTAATGTTTCCAGTATAATAATTAACATCCTATTTTTACCTCCACCAAAGGTTATGTGACACCTGGTGGTTATCTCTCTGACTGTTACCAAAATAACTCGAAAAGTCATGAATAGGCTCTGATAAAATTTGCATAAAATGTTGATAATGGGCCAATGAACCGATAATTAAATTCTGGTGACCTTTGATTATCCAATGACCATATGCCAAGATCAAAGGCCAATGGGCTTTGATCATAAAGCAACCTACTATGTTATATAACCTTGTATTACTATACTACATGTGTAAGTCACAATATGTGGCCATATGAGCTGCTTGGCACAGGTCTGTGCTCTCTGAGTGCTTTTCTAGTGATGTATTAACATTACTTTTCACAAAAAAAGACATTGTTTTATTGTTTTTTATTGTTAAACAAAGTTGTCTTTTGTACTTCCTGTATTTATCTAATGTTCGGTCATATGCTCTAGGCTCTCCACTAAAATACTTAGGGTGAAAAATGGTAAAATTGTCAATAATGTGACTTATTGATTAGTGAGTGGATTAATCATTGGTGTAATGGGCCCCAGGAGACTTTATTTGTATAGAGTGAACTGTGGGTGTAAGGTGAGAGACAGTTCTGGGGACAGTGACTCACTGGGAAAGCCACTCATCATATGGCTCTTGCAGGCAGGTGATAGTAAATAGATAGTAGAGCTCTAAATTCTATATGATTTATTTATTAAAATGTATTATTTCAAGATGAGACAAAACACACACACACACACACATTTTATGCCAGAACTATTTCATGGTGTCACCATGTCAACCTTTCTGACAAAACAGTTGTACATTTACTGAGGACAGGAAGTTTAACAAATGCTATCCAGCTAAAACATTAGTCTGTTAAGCAACCATCTTGATCAAGTCTAAAACAAGTATTAAGTAGCTCTCAAGTCTGTTTTTCATAACCTAGCAACATAATATAAATAACTGACGGAAGCATTATAATTTCTGAAGCTTATCTCCATTTATAATTTAATAGGTCTAAGTTTTGACAGCATATAAATGGACTAAACCGATGTAGGAAAATCCACAGTTCCTGTAGCAGCTTTAGCCTTCATGAAAACAAATGTCAGTCTTTTAAAATAACATTTTATTTCAAATTTGAGTAAATGATTATGAAATTCTGAAGGTTTATTATCAACAGGACCTTTGCATATATTTCATAACATTTAACATACCTTCATCTAGCAACAATGAAAAGCTTCCTTAGAAAGATTTTTGACTTTTTTTTTCATATTTCCCTTGTAAGAAATAATTCAAGTATAAAACAATCCCAACAGTGTAAAATAGCCCATCTGATGAATATTAAGCAGACAAAGAACAGCTACCGAAACCTTGATGATGACTATACATTCTAGTGGAGTAAGCAGCATTCTTGCTTGTTTTTTTTATGACATTTATTGTTGTTTTCCTCTCTTCTAACCACAGAAGAGGCAGAGTACAATCTGCAAACAGGGCTGCATTTAAAGTCTTTCCTATAAAAAGCATGAAGGTATTAAGCAAATATGTCAAAATTTAGAAATAAAGAAAAGTACAGTGCACATAACATAATCTTAAATAGCTCCTACATCAACACTGCTGGTTGAGTATGTTAATGATAATTGTAATAAAATAATAATATTACTACTAAAGCTAATCAATAACTTATATATGCCTTGAGATGAGTACATAATATTAATACAGTACCGCCACTAAGTTTCTACTCTCAGAGTGTCAACATGGTCAACCCTCAAAAATAAATATCTTAAATAGATTTCTCTCTTTTTTCTTTTTTTCTATTTAAATAGTGAAATTGTAAGGCACACAGACCAACGTAAGGTCAAGAGTCAACCCCTCCTCCGCGCTCTCCACCCCACCTGGTGGTCTTGACAGACATGAGGCAGGCCAGTTGTCGGGGTGGCTTTGGTGTGTGTGTTTATGTGTGTGTGCGTGCACACGTATGTGTACCTGACACCAGACTAGAACAGTACAAAGGTGGAAGTGCTGACAGCTGCAGGCCTGAATGACCACAAGCGTGTTTGTGTGTGTGTGTGTGTGTTTGGGGGGGCGGGGTTCCTATGCCATGGGGCTCTGTGTAAGTCAGTTCCCAAATGGGCCCAGCCGGGGGATTAAAATGTGACAGCTCAACAAACAAGCACAAGTGATGCGTTCTTTCCAGAGTGATCTGTCTATGTGGCGCTAGAGCAGCTCTGTCCCGCCCCCCCCCACGGCAGCTGTTCCTGCTTTCTTTCTCTTTTTCTTTCTGTCCATCCTGAAGCCACAGAGAAACACAAGTGTGCCGCTTTTGTGTTCGACTGCCAAATGTGCAACTTTCGATGCATGTGTCGCACATGCAAGCGAAGCAACGTGGCAAAGCAGTTTCTCATTGTCTGAAGCCATCCCCCCCACCCCTTTTATCAGTGCATTTGTTTTGGTTGCCAAGTCCCTCTTTAACCCAAGGTTTGTGTCAGACTCAATGACGTTGTCAGTTTTTTTGGGTTTCTTTTCTCTGTCCTTGTGATTTGCGAGCTTTGCACAGGCCGAGAGGTCGAGACACAGCATAAAAGGGGGGACAATCGGCATCAGGAAGGTGTAAAAAAAAAAAGTAAAGTAGTACTTCAAATATGTGTGACATGACGAGTTGCAACTCTGACTTCCTGACAGAGATCACCTAATAATAGCTAACACTTTGGAAACGGTTCCATTTCCCTGATTATCAGAAAATATTCCAAAAGATGCACTTGAAAAGACAAAAAAAGAGCCCCAAAAATGTAACAAAAACAATAATAAATATTAATGTTATAAGGTCATCAAAGAACCCAAAACACTTGTAGAAAACCACAAGTTAAAAAATGAAACAAACAAAAAAAATGAACATTTCCTAAAGACAGCAATATGACTTAAAAGTCTTAGTTTAACAGCTACAGCAAACACAGGGATTAGTTCCTGCATTTTTTTCTCCAAAAATAACTATACTACAATAATAATATAGTAATAATATAGTAATTATAATAGAATAAAGTTATAACAACAAGAGGGAATCACTTTCATTATTTGTTCTGCGACTTTTTTATATTTTCTAGCTTTTTGGTTGAAGCACAGCAAGTTGGAAAGTTACTGTAAAAGTTTCCCACCTCACCATCATCATCACAACCACCAGCATCACCTCTTTAAAGGTACTCTGCCTCTGAGCTGCTGACACAGCCATCCTCATGGACCCTCCCTCTTCTTTTTTCCTTTCACTGTTCATGAATGCCCTGGCCCTCCAAGAGCTGCGCGTCCAGGCTGTTGCAGCGGCTGCTATTGCATGCGGTCAGTCTGCAGCTGCTGCGGCTGGTACTGGCTGAAAGCTGCCGCTGCGGCCGCGGCCGAGCCTGGGGCAGCGGTGGCTAAAGGCTGCTGGACTGCATAGCCGTAGCCAGTAGCAGCCACGTAACCAGTGGCTGCGGGGGATGCGGCGTAGGGGTACTGCTCATAGGCGGCGGCGGCAGCTGCAGCACTCGCGGCGGCTGCGGAATACTGAGCGTATGCAGCCCCGGTGTAATCGATGTAGGGGGAGGAAGCTGTGGCAGGTGCAGTGGGCGCAGGTTGCACATGAGGGATGACCACACTGGGCTGTACGAAGGCTTGCGGGTACACATAGTGGGCTGGGATGCTGCAAAACAAACACACACATGAGAGGTTAGTTTAGTTTAGACCCACTAAAAATCCAAACCTATCACTTTCAAGGTCCCGACCACTACTGACCTCACAGCCTGGACTAAATCCCCACTGAAGCATACAGGAAATACCTACTTGTGCTGATAAGACCAATATAGGGTTGCCAAAATAGAGATCTTAGACTGAAATATGAAGGAAAAACAGTAAAAACTTGCCAAAAACACGTGGAAATGGTTTGTTTCTTAATGACGCGGGACTGGTTGCACATATTTGATCTGGTTTTGATTGTGCAGTATTAATAAGGGGGAGGTGGAATAAAAGAGGTAATTGGTTAAACAAGGAAAAAAAAAGAGGTAACCTGTTTGCTGATTTGTTGGTTGTCCCACTGGCTGCTGCGGGGCGAGCGGGTGGGGAGGAGTCGGCAAGGCTTACGGGGGGGCTGGGGACAGAGGAGATGAGCCCAGGGAAGCATTGTGAAAATGTCACGGCCACTTTGACAGCTGGACAGTTTTCAAAAAGCAACGCTGCCGGCCATTTCCCCCTCTGTGTCGGCACAAAGAGCCAGGGAGGCAAACCGGGGAGTGGGGGGGGGGGACTAGGCTCCGCAGCCAGAGGGATGTTTTCATTAAATAAACAATTAAGAACAATGAGCACATTCTGCCCTGTGACATAGCCTTATGCTCACCGCTACCCCCCCAGACTTTATGGTCTGGAAACATCAAATATCAGGGGAATTTCTTCTTCTTTTTTAACTGTTGCACCACTGGTTTGGAAGAAGTTCAAAAACCTTCCAGGCTTTGGTCTTCAGAGTATCTGATTAAACCTCTTCTGACTCAAGAGACAAAAACTGACTCCGATGAGGCCTAATAGGATCATGAAGTTGATGCAAAATCTGAGGAAATTAAAAAAAGAAAAGAAAAAAGAAAACGTGTACTGGGCTGGGAAAGGAGGTGCAGAAATTGTGAAAGCCGGGATCTATAGTGGCAACCCTATTGTAAGCACTCCATTGTCCAATCCAACCCACATTTCAACCCAAAACAGTGCACAAGGAGAAAAACAGGAAAAAAAAAAACAAGAGCAAGCCACCCGAGAGGAAGAAAGATATTTAAAAAATAATAAGTAGTTACAGAAGAAGCAACAGGGGAATGACAAAAAAGGACACACACACATGCACAGGGGAGACAATTTTCAAATTGGAAGCAAAACTTTGGTTGCGAATGTTGTTTTCTGAAAGACTTTTTCAACGACCCTAAGAGGAAACTCCTCATCCGGCCTTTTTAACTGTCATGTGATGCGGACGCTCTCCGTTGAGATGCCGCTGAGGTTTAGGCAGCCCAGATTCGAATGACGCCACCTCTAAACGTGGATGGATAAGAATCCCCCCACACACAAGTGCTGAAAAAAAATGCACATGATGGAAACGCTGAAAGTTTGACCAGGTAACATTATTTAAACAAGTGGTGCACCTCTTCAGGGCTCCTGATATTTAAATGCTTTCTTAATTTGGGGTGTAACTATCCTGTTGCGTACCACACACACACACACACACACACACACACACACACACACAGTGGGTGACCCAGACCCATAAAATCTCCCTCACTTTAACCCGAATCCAATGAGAGAAGAAAAAATCTGGCACTTCAACCTGCACCGCTCATTATCTGTGTTCTGGAATGTCGTGTTCACACAGTCCAGTGGTCAGTGAAGTTCAAGGCTAGATAAAGGTTCTTCTCCATCGTGTGACGTCTGCAGAGGGAGTCAGTGCGCATACACTCTTCAGCGGCAGGAAGATGCCTGAAGTGGTCTTACTGTATCAAACAGTGGGGTGAGTTATCCCCCTTTATCTGGTTAATGAAGTTGTCTTGCCTCCTTTTGTTCACAGTTAGAGTCGTCCTTGTTTTCATCCCATCATTATATCCCATCTATTAAAGGGAGGGGCCATCCAAAAAATGACCTAGAACCTACACAGTTCATTAAAATGATTTTCTAGAAGTAACTTGCTGCAGAAACTGCTAAAATGGAGACCACCAGTGATTTGTGAAGTGAACAATGTTTGGTAAAAACAAGATCAAGTTATTTTCCTATTGCTATAAAGAGTGTCCAGGACATGGTAAAACTTGTCACAAACATGGAACTGGACAATATTAGCAATAAACTGACAAGTACAAGCATATAATGTATAGTTCTGGGTGAAGCTCCACAGGTGTCGAGTTCCCCATCAAGGGATGTTGCTGCTACTCGTACAGGATGAAGTGACAGACTAGTTTAAATATACGTCTGCCCATCCAGCTCTGACCCTGATCATATGGCCCCTGCCCTGCTCTTACATGACAGAAAGCGATGGTACTCTCACGAGACCCCCATCCTGCCCCCACTGCTCACAAATGCACCAGTGCTGCCTGCGACTGCAGTGTCAGCAGTCAGGGCTTTGTGGGGACAATGGGCGCAATTGTTTCCCCTAACACCTCGAGCCCATGTGACGCAAGCACGCAGAGAATGGAAACGAGACAGATATCCTGACATCTGGCTGAGTTGCATCGGAGGCGTGCAAACATACAGACATTGTAAGGACACCGGATCGCTTCGGAAACGTAAACCCACTCGCACTGATGAGGTTTTCATCCATCCATACGTGGGTTCACACACATGCGTCACTGGTGGTACATGATTTCACACATATTCGTAAAAAATAATAGTGCTGATAGTATGAAAAGGGTTGGAAAACAGGGTACAGAAGTGATGTGAAGGGAGCCCAGAAAATTTACCACTCACTCAACAAGACAGCCAGAAAAGAACAAAACACACAACAAAACTCTTTTCTGAGAAAAGTTAATTATCTTCCCAAAAAAGGGAAATTAATTAAAAAAAAAAAAAAAAAAAAACACCCCAAAATTGCAATCAATCAGCATTTTTTTTTTTTTTGGTCATTAGAGTAAAAAAGCACACGGTTTAGCTAACAACACCACATCATAACCACACGCAAAGCTCTAAACTCTATTAAAATACAGTAAAACAAAATCAAACCCCACGTACATGCTTCTATAATCACCATTTTGAGAGCTTGTATGTGTGTGTGAGTCTACAGGTAATTCCTTTCTCTGATCTGTGACTATGTTCGCGGAGCTACTCCACCAACCAGCACTGTTAGCTTAACCGAGAGCGAGCCTGTCAAACCAGAGAAAGATAGACAACATTGAGTCAGACTGGAAGGTTCCATCATTGTCCACTCAGCACAAACACACAGGTAACTACACACACTCGCGCACACGCTGCCATCAACTAGCAAGCCTAGAAAAGGCAGTTTGACTGGCTGTGGTAGACGAAGCTGCACACAACCTAACGTCCACCTGTTATCAGCAGTTATCTATGTTAATGCAGCTAAACTTTCAACTGAAAAAACTGAAAGATACTGAAATGTCAATACCAGTACTTACCCATAAGGCCTCTGGATGAAGGCAGGGTGAATCTGGGGAATGCCAAAGGTAAAACCTGAAAGTAGCAAAAAGGCTGAATTCAGATCTTACTTTTGCAACTTCCAAATACATTCCTACATCAGGATACAAACAAGTACAAGTACTGGAAGGAAAAAATCAGTGGAATCATGACTGTATTATTTTTCCTTGTCTTTACCTGGCTGCATCACCCGCGGCTTGGCCCCCAGGTAGGCCAGGTTGACGTTAGCCTTCCTGCCGTCAATGATTGGGTTTGGGTCTTTGCAGGCGCGGTCCGCAGCCGAGCGGTCCGCCATCGTCACCTGGGCGGGCAGGAAGACAGAGAGTGAGACCGCCGTGGAGAGAGAGCCCGTTTCCAAATCAACAGGTTGGAGGAGTGTGAAACGTGGTTCTGTTATAGGCTTTCTCACTCCTTATAGAGACTTTCCTGACTGCCCAGATCTCAGTTTACATATCAGAAATGCGTCACTGTGGAGCTTTACATCATGTGTTAATAATGCGTCATAATTAACTTTGAGGAGCTCAAAGGCACCTCTCTAGACATATCTGCCACGTCCACTCATCCAAAAACTGTTACTAATGCAAGTTAAAACACTTTTGACAGATAATGACTGAACTGTATCTCAAATAATAACCGATTAAGCAGAAAGGATAAATAAATTTAAATTTTGGCGTATTAACGCCAACAATGCTTAAAAAAAGCTTTTTTTGTAGGAAAAAAAAAGGGAAATGGCGTTTCATGCTGAATCGCAGCAAACAGCGGAAGTTGTTAACAGCTTTGATCGAGATAAAACCAGTGTAACCACTGTAGAAAACACACTGGTGTGGTTTTTCTTTTAGCCCACCAGACCTGTCAATGTGAGTGAGGTCAGCGCGCATTTAAACATGTCAGGGCGCATACCAGACATTATATGTCGGCGGCTGCGGCAGCGGTAAATGACTATAAGCATCCCGGGATTGTAGAGAAAATGCAATTAGTCATAATGGTGCAACGGCAAAGGGGGCTTTACAAGAAGGCGCGTAATTTCAGTTTTCCTGCCTTCTCATGCGTAAAAAGCGCATTCTGCGTAAAATCGGGAGACTCGGCGTTTAACACAGGGTACTTACGAAGCCATAACCCCTTGACTTGCCGGTCTGCCTGTCGGTGATGACAACCGCTTCTTCAATCTCACCAAACACCTCAAAATATTTCCTGAGACTTGAATCTGTGGTATGGTAAGGAAGACCGCCGACAAAGATCTTTGTGTAGGTCGTGTCCTTCTGCGTGGTGTGCATCGTTAGTGCAAATCACAATTAACAACGTGGAAAAAAGCAATAGTGCAATGTCTCCTTATCAGTGAATACTTTGGATGAAGAGAGCGGAGCTGGCTCCGGACCTTTTTCAGAAGAAACAAAACAAAAAGTCGACAAAAATTAAGCCTGGAGGTAGATGGTTCTTCCGACACTTTAGAGGAGAATCTGGAGCGGATTTTCCCAGAGCGACCATCAGGTGTTTCCAGCTCTTCTTGGTGAGTCTGCTCTCTAACTAAAATAGATTGTGGGACCCATTCCTTAAAGCGATTCGTTTAACTCCACCCAGTTGTTGGAGTCCACCTCTGCTCCGCCCACCATCGCGCAAACAGCTGGAGAACCTGTACAAAGTAAAACTCTGGAGATCCACAGAGGAAAGTTCCGGTTACTGATGGTTAGAATAACGTCAAACAAGTGGAATTCACTTTCATCAACTACTTTTTAAATAAAAATGAACTTGATTACTAATATGATCTACTAGAGTTGATGCCATACTTGTATCGAAAATATGATTACACATGTAAATCTATGTGCGATATAGATTTGCCAGAGAGTAAATCATTTCCATTGTATCTCCAGTATGATTTCAGAGTTGCAGCAGCTGGTAGTGGTCTTGTCCCATCTCGGTGACAGACATGCACCAGCAGCAGTGAGCAAGCCGACAGGTGCAGCTCTGCAGTCCACTCAGGACGCGACGAGTTGGACACGTTTCTCAGTGCGTCCCGGCACAAAAAGAACGCACTACGGGACTGAAGAGCATGATCAAACTCCAAATTTGACAACAAGGATCTCCTAATTGTCTCTTTTTCTATATCCACTGACATGAAAATGCTTTGCCCTTTCACAATGTGAGTTACGAAAGGACCGTGCGTAAAGATTTACGCAAAGCGAAAATAAAACACATCAACACTTCGACAGTCTCTAAACATAAATTATTTAATTCTGTTGTAATGCGTCCCTTCCCCTGACTGATTGGTGAGTTGATGGCCCGTTTTAAAGGTCGGGATGAGCAGTTTACCATCAGTAAGCTGAAAAGGAACTGAAGTCAATCGTACACCAGATCCGTTTGTGTGCCATCGCGACACTGCCACACATGAACACACATCTTTTTTCAGAGAAAGGTTTTGTACCTTATTCTTCTTTTTTCCCCCCCACACGTTCCATTACAGTATGAGGTTTATGTAAATGAGCAGGAGAGGGATCACATAAGAAATACAACCTGATATAATCGCCTTTCTGTGGCGTCTGTGTTTTATTCATGCAGGCACACGCACGTTTAAGTCTGCCTGTATTGCCACAAAAGGTGCGTGTTATCAAATTTCCAAGGCTCACCCACAAGGATCAGCTCAGGTTGCCTTTGTGTTCACTAACACGCTGACTGATCTTATGCCTATGGCTCTCTGAAACAGTATCGTATTTCAGCAGTTTACACATAAAAGGATCCAAACCGGATCGGGCTCTGGAATTTAAACACATTTTACCAGTAAGAAAATGTCTGAGAGCTTGTAAAACGCAATCCTACACCTGTCAGGCAGAGAAAACAGTCAATGTTTGACAGCGGGACAGCTGAACACTCACAGCTCGGTCGCACGTCTCACCTATCATATATAGATGCGTAAAAGGATCAAACGATAAAATCAAATATGATGAAAAGGTATAGTTTCTGGTAAAGGACTGAGTAGGGTGACGTAATACAGGCAATAGACTTTATTGATCAAATAACAGCTTTACTTTCAGCGCTCAGCGTCTTCTTTTAGGGATCTGTTAAATAGCGTTGAAACAGCGCCATCTAACGACCATAATAAAAATCGAATAACTCAAGGAAGTAAGATAATGAGTAAGTGCTAAGTTTTAACATATTACAAAAATGCAAAAATATGTTTTTCCCACTAATACAAATAGTGAAACAAACTGTGGGTACTGAAGCATTTCTCAATACCTTACAGTACGCATTTATTCTAATATAAAGATTGTTTAATTTTTAAGATATGATCATACGTATTTATTAACACAGACCAAATCTAAAATTCGAACTCGATTTGTTATCGGTGTTTCTACTTTGGGAAACACTGTTAAACAATTTTTCATTTGATTATGAAAACCTTAATTTCAATGTGCAATATTTATATTACATAATTTGCATTTAATGCATTATTATGATAAATGTGGTGTAACTTCACTGTCGGTTGTAAAAATCAATAATTTATTTTCTTTTGTTTATTTTGAAAGCATATTCATGATTAGATGTTAAAATGTTTCTTTGCCCTCTGGACTCTGACATCTAGAATCATACAGCTCATGCATCAGCTCCACCACCTGGGTCACCTCCTCTTCCTCCTCCCCATCACCGTCCTCATTCCCCCCCTCGGATCTTCCTGTCTCTCCATCCACTCTGACATCATGTAACCTCTCTGTCACACGCTCCTCACCTTCAGCCTCTTCGCGTTCGATCTGACTGAGTCTGGCTGGGTCTAAAAGGTCCGTGGAGACGCGCTGGTCTGTCCATGCCACAGGGGCAATGGCCGCATCCTCATCAGCTTCAGAGATGATGGCAGCGGCGGGGACGCGAACACGAGCTGACTTGGCCCGTAGACGGGTCTTGAGCTCATTTTCTTTTAACTAGGTGAGAAAACCGGAAAGATGAAAACAAGCTGTATACAGGTCGAGTGTACACAAACATATACATGAGATACCTTGCGTCTCTCTTCCACAAGTCTCATCTTTTCCTCACACTCTTCTCTGCTGGGGAGATGTTGTTCTTTCGTGGCCTTCAGGGACTCCAGTCTTACCGGAGGTCTTCGTCTGATCGCCTCTCCATCATCCAACTAATGCAGGATACAATAACACACAGACCAGGAGGAAACAAACAATCTTAAATGCTTACACACTAACCAAAATATTAAAAAAAAACATGTGAAATAACTATGGTTTATGTAGCTTTGCTGATAGCTAATGTAGTTCTAAATGGGAGCTTTGTGCAGCAGGTACCTACAATGATGCTGTAGGCCTCTCCTGCGGCACTGGCCCTCTGTCCCACTGGTATGATCCCCTGGTTCTTCAGCTCATCCAGGATTTTACTGGACTGCAGCTGTATGCCTGTAAAACAGACAAAAGGAAAAGCTTTGCGTGCATTACAGTTACTTCAGTTACTTTTTTTTTTTACAGACTTTTATGTGGGACACATAAACTCACCATCTTGTCTGTTTCTGTCAAACACACTTGTTAAATTGGGAGGTTTCTGGGGGACTTCTCCTGGTAATGCTGGGATAAGCCCATCCTCTATCACCACCCCGCTGTCTGTGGTGCCCTTTGAGACGGCTGAATCCCCACGGCCATCAAGTGTATTTCCTGTCTCATCCTAACAAAGGTACAGCATTAATACAGCAACAGTGTATAATGTATAACTGCTTAATGTCATGGTTTCATGTTTGTTGTCATGAACACAGTAGCTCAGTAACAATGATTATTGACAACAAGGAAATACTTCAGCTCAGCCCATTGTAACTGTTGTTCTCTGACCTGTGGAAATCTGTAGAGAGGTGGAATCTTTTAATAATGTACTGCTCTTGCAGGAGTTTTTCCTACATCTTGGCTGGGTGGAATAACAGAAGGCACCTGCCATGTGTTCGTGACAAAAAAGTGATGCAGAGCACCAGAGGTTGTCTTTTTCAAAAACAGTCGCCCAGAATTTTTTGAAGAAAAATACATCAGCCAACTGGAATCAGAAGAATAAAAAAGGCACGAGGCAAAAATAGTGGTGAATCAAAACCCAAAAAGGTCAGTCGACTGGAGCAGAAGTCGTCGTTGCCCACCTCCGATCTCTAGAGGTGTCCCCAAAATGCTCAGCCGAGACTAAGACACCTCTCTATATTATGCCTCTGTACACTCCATCAAACTACGCAGTTTGTCTGTGGATGAGTAATAATTATCAAGATTTTATATACAAATAATATACAAATATTACCATTGTATATATCAATATAAACTAAACTATTGTCGTGATTAAAGAAGGAATATAATAAATTCCTTGTTTTTGTATACTACTGTAAATACATGTTCAAATTTCTATCATGGTCATATGATGTATTTTGATTGAAAATTTGGTTAAAAAAAAATAAAAAATTAAAAAAATCCAACAAGTTAACTTCCGGAGGGGACTAAATTTGAAGAGGACATAGATTCTAACTCTGCAGCTGGAACGAAATGTTTAAAGCAAAATTAATTTAAAAGCGTTTTTTAAATGTCTAGTCAAATACACTGCATTTATTGACAGGTGGGAGTGCTTTTTTTTTAAACAATATTTCATGTTTTTACACAGCCAAAGTGGCGGCAGGCAGTGTGTCAGCGCCTACCTCGGCTCCCTTCACGTCCTCGGGTCTCAGAGGTTGTAAGGCGGTGTTGGAGGACCAGCTGCATCCCATGTCGGCTCGCAGCAACGTTGTGAAATAAGTCCATAAAAGTCAGACATATGAACGAATGAATCACACCTCTGTTTATGTCCTGATATTTTGTGAGGCCCGCATTACTCCAAATGCAGTTTCCACGGAGCCGGTGCGTAGCTAAGGCCCGTTGCTACAATAAATCTGACCCGGTCAAAGAGATGACAGGCCGGAACAAATGGCGAATGACACAGATAACGCAACATTCACCCCCCGCAGCTCAATTTAATTTATTATAGTAACACTAAATCATATCAGGGTAATTTTGATCATTTTTCCCACAGCTATTATTAGATGTAATTTGCCTTGGCTGTCATTAGAAGACAGGTTTAAGATTAATTCAATTCAATGCAACTTTATTTACACATCGTCTGATACAATGAGGATCCCTGGAGTCCAACAATTTTAGTCTGAACTATGAGAAACCAAAGTAATCCTTAGTGAACAGTAATCCAGTTATTTATCCTGACAAAACAAGAGGAACGTTTGTTTTTATAGTTTTATTGATGTCATTACCCATGGTTTTCATTTTATCACTCATCTGATAATCATGGCTTTAAAATTAAACTGACTTCCTCATCATCCAAAGTCACCCTTATCCATTTAAACACGCAATAGAAAAATATATACTTATTACTTTGTACAATACTGGTTTTGGTCCAAACAAAAGTGGATCAGAAAAGCCAATATACCTTTAGTCATTAAAGGCTCTCCAATTTGCATTTAAGCTACTTTTAAATGGATTTGGGCAACTTTGAATATAGGAACTTACATAAATTCTAAAGACAAAAATGCTGAATGCAGAGTTGGAAACACAAAAATGCAACTGCACAGATTAAAAAAAAAAAAAAAAAATCACTATTTACAGGTTTTTGTGATAATAAAGGCCAATTAAGAGAGATAAAGAGGCAAAGAGAGGAGTATAAGGTCTGCAGAGGAGAGAGGGAAGAAGAGAGAGACAACAGGGCACAGAAGCAGTAGTGGAACGAACCAGAGGTGAAAACATGTAACAGAGTTTGAACAATATGAATTTACAAAGTCCTAAAGGAGTTGAACAAGGGCGTCCATCCTCCACAGTGCACCGATACGCTTTTCCCCTCTCCCATTCCCATCCTCCTTCCTTTCTCCCTAGGTTTTATTTGTTTTAAACATTCATTTGCTTGCTGGCCTGTGGTGGCGCCAGTTAGCATCCCAGGCGTTCAGTTTTCATACAGGCGACACACAACCTCAGCGTGTACAAAGGTTCAAACACACCTCAAGTCTGTACATAAGAGGAGCTAAAAAAAAAAAAAAAAAAAAAAAAATCACGCAAGCACGCTGCATTTGCCACAGAATGTTACGCACTCATCTCTGTACATACAGCACACTGCACAGACACCGTGGCTACATCTCCATTCCTGTCAAACCGTTTTCAGGATGAACAATGGAGATCTGCCGCACCATCTTTCACAGACGCTCTACATAAACCACTCACCCATACTATTAAGATTTTGTGTACACTCGCATCCTCCGTTTTGCAGCTTTTTATTACAAAAAGTCATGCCTGAAGTCTAGTAGATATCTGCCGGTGTAGAAAATACATATGACTGTCCTGCTTTCTGTCCATCGCGTTCTTCCCGGGGTCCATATTTGATTGTTTTTAAGCCAGTTTGGTCTTTCACATTGATTTCCAAGGAAACATTCTGTGGGATGTTTTCATACAACAACGATTTCGGTCAACGTGAAAACCTCTGAATAATCTGTAAAGCTAACAGCTAAAATAAGCCCAGCTCTTCACCGTGAACATGTGGCCTCAACCCTTTAGACCCTTCCTATACACGCCCAAATATTTCTTTTAGTATTTGTCCAGTTGACACTGTCTGAGGACATTGTATGCAGGAATAGAGATAAGTCACAATCAAGTCTGTTATTTCACAGTCTGCTCCACAGTGTTACTTCCGTCGTCTCACTGCCATCTTGAACTTGCGCCCGGCTATCGCTTGCTGTCCAGCAGGAGAGGCAGTAAAGGACTTTGTTGAACTGGAAGAAAAGAGTTTGACATCATTACAATCACAAAGTGTTGAAAACACTTGCTAGCACTGTTGCAGTGTGCAGAATTTTACTGTTTCATAGCACAGTACAATATACCCAATATTAAAGGCAGGCGCCTGTGCAAAGCTGAATCCAGCTCCAGTTGCTCCAGTCTGGGGTGGGATGGCTGGGTTGGCAGGGGGCGCAGGAGATGCTGCCGCCCCTGCTCCGAAAGTGAAAACACCTGAAGTGTTGTTAGTGGCTCCAAATCCACTGGCACTAAACTGGAATCCTCCACCTGATGAGTACAAAACACACACGTTTTTTATTCCAGGATGATTTTATCTTGAGTTGCTCCTGTGAGATCAACAGGGCTCCAGATGAAAATGTATTTAAACTGTGACGCTACCCACCTGATGATGAATTAGCATTTGCCCCAAATGAAGGGGTGGAGTTGGCCTGCTGTCCAAAGACAGGAGTGGGAGTGGGACTGGCTCCAAACGTGGGGGGGCTTTGAGAAGGTGGTGCTGTGAAAGGAGATCCAAAGGTTGAGCCAAATAAAGTAGCCTGACTGGCCCCGAATCCAGCAGATGGCGCTGAACTGAATGTAAATGGCGATGAAACTGCAGATGGAGCTGAAAGGGGAATCATAAGGCATGAATACCACAGAAATGACACCGGGATGACTCTTAAAACATTAACAAACGCAGACCTGAGGATGAGGTCACAGAGGGAGCAGCTGCTCCAAAGCCAAACGATGGAGCTGCAGCGGGAGGAGCAGCACCGCTGGCAGAAACACCAAAGATGAAGGGCTGAGCTGGAGATGGGGTTGCATTGGAGTTCAGGGGAGTGGCTGATGGAGCTGAAGGCTGGCTGTCCTGACTCTGGCCAAAGACGAAGGCAGCTTTTGCTGGAGGCCCGTCACTCGAGCTCGTTGCAGGCTGGCCAAACACAAAAGTGCTGGAAGCAGCGGATGGAGCTGGAGCCTGACTAGAAGTGGTGCTGCTACCAAACAGACTCTGGGTTGCGATGGAGGAAGAGGATGCGGTGGCGGTGGTGGAGTTTGTTGGATTACTAACCATAAAAGAAAACTCTGGTTTTGGAGCATTTGAAGAATCTGCTGAAGGTTACAAATATATGATTATGACGTGTACTGCAGCATAACAGTACATGCACAAAAATTACAAAAAAGACACAAACAGTCTCCCACCTGGGGCACTTTGTCCGAAGGTAAAAGCAGCTTTTGGGGGTTCTGTGTTAGTTGTTTCACTTGTGTCTGCTGACTTGCCGAATGAGAAAATGGGTGGAGGCGGTTCTGCTGGTGCACTGGGCTTCCCGAAGGTAAAACCTCCTGTCGTGGCTGGTGCGGGTGCAGAATTAACATCTTTATTGGCGCCACCGAAAACAAAACCCGATGGAGCTGGTGAGGGGGTGACTTCCTTCTTTTCCTCTGGCTTCCCAAAGCTAAATGTGGGAGCAGCTGGCTCCTTATTCATATGTAATGACCCAAAAAGAGAGCCTGCTTGTGGTGCAGGAGCTGCTGAACTTGGCTCACCCAATCTGGAAAACACAGACCCTTTGGCAGCCGTTACGGTAATGATGGATTCGACAGTTGAACTGGCATTTGATATGGTGTCACTTGTTGCTGTCACGCTGTCGCTCTTTTCTTGAGGAACACCAGCAGCAGCAGCAGTTGCACTGACAGATGACGCAGTGGTGGTGGTGGTGGGTGTTTTGTCCTCAGTTTTAGTCACACCAAAGCTGAAGCCGCCCTCACTTTCCGTGCTGAATGACTCTGTTCCAAACACCACTCCACTAGTTCCAAACTTGAATCCAGAGGCTGCAGCAGGTTGGGTGGATGTTTTCTCATCGTCTGAAGCAGTTCCAAATTTAAAGCCTTCAGTGGAGCCACCGAATTTGAACCCTGAAGAAGCAGTGCTGTCTTGAGAAGCAGGTTCTGATGAAGAACTTCCGAATGCTACTCCAAATTTGAATCCAGTCGATGGTGAAGAGGAGTCTCCAAATGAGCCCCCGAACTTGAAACCTTTAGACACTGAACCAGCGGTGCTCTCTGTTGTTCCAAATTTAAAGCCTCCAGAGCTTGAGGTAGAGGATCCAAAAGTGGAGGTGGATGAAGCGCCACCAGCTGGTAAAAAGAGAACAAGGAACTATAATTATTAGGTCTGTGACAGCCAATAAGTTCATGTAACTTTACTTCATAAGGTGCTTTACTTTTACCTTTGGGCTCCACTTTGGCTCCAGGTTTGGGCGTCTGACAGGCGACACACTCCACATCAGCTGCCTTGTTCTGTACAAGACAGACGTCACAATCCCAGGAACCCTCTGGCTTCTTGAATGCATCTCCGAACCCCAAAACCGGAGCAGCGCTGACTGGAGTCGAGGCTTCCGCTGAGGCTTCTACAGATGCCCCTATTTTAGAAATGATTAAAAAGTAAATATAAGTTCCACTTCTTGAACTATAACTTCAACAACACAAAGATAGAATAGCGAAGAGCCATTACCTGGTTTAGTGTTCATGCAAGCCACACACTTTGTGTCCTCTGCCTTGTTTTCTACCATACAAGTGTCACATTCCCATGCACCCTCAGGTTTTTTGAATTTGTCTCCAAATCCCACAAAGCCTGTAGAAACAGGGGTTGCAGGGGTGGATTCAGCCTTAATGGCTGAGAAGGCAGACGGAATAGTCAGTGAGGTTTTGAGCCCTGTTCCTGGTTTGGCTGTTTCACAGGCCACACATTTTACTGCATCAGGTTTATTCCTAACAAGACATGTATCACAGTCCCAGGACCCCACAGGTTTGGTAAACACCGCGGCGAATCCTGTAGTTGTTGTAGAGGTCGAGCTGCTGCTCTCCAGCCCGACTGAGGTGGCGGTTGACGGTTTATTGTCCAAAGGTGCAGATGAGGAGGGATTAGGCTGAGGAGTCATGCAGCAAACACACTTTGTGTCTGATGGTTTGTTCTGGACTAAGCAAACGTCACAGTTCCATCCTGGGGGAGGTTTGAACAGATCACCAAACCCTGTTGAAGAACTGGTAGAGGAGGTGGTTGTGGTGGTGGTGGACGGCGAGGCAGTGGTCTGCTGTGGAGCTTCGTCCGGGCAAGATCCCGTCTGTACCGGAGAGGCAAAGCCTACACAGAGAAGATAAAATCATTTTTAAATGGAGAAGGAAATAAAATAACATCTTGTGTGTAATTCTACTGCATCTAACCAGGAGTTTTAAGAAGATCCAACACACTGCCCTGCTTCAGGGTCTTGGCTGGTTTAAAAGGACCATCAGAGACATCTGTGCTTTTGCTTGTTGCTGGCTTAACTGGGGGAAAAAACAAAAAAAAAAACAGCAGGATTTCTCAGACCACAAGTCTACAAAACTGTTTTTTCTTGAAATAGTCAAACCACATTTATTTTACCTGCTGCCACTTTGGGATTGGCCAGTTTTCCATTAGATATTGAAGGACCCTTTGCTACAGGTGCACTAAAAGTAAATCCAGCCTACAAAGCAAAAGCAAACCATAATCTGTGTTAATATTGTGAAGAGAAGCCCATATTAACGCAGTATAACTGACAGGTACATGTGTACTTACGGATGGAGAAAAGGAAGGAGTACTAGCAGGAGTGGCTTTGACAATAGGAGAAGAAAATGTAAAAGGTACAGAGGGAGAAGATAAAGCTGGGGTTGTCTCCTGAAAAAGAATGGTATTGACAATCAGACTGGTAATAGTACAGAAATTGAATTTTAATATTGTATAAAAAATATCAAAATGAATGCCTTCAGATGAGGTGATAATTATTACCCATTACCAATATCTAATATCTATTCTAGATGAGGATAGTGGTACTACCACGTAGTACCACAAGAGGGCAACAGAAGTCCGGGATTGATATACAGGGACACTCGGGATATATCTAACAAGTTAATGATTTAAATTGAAAAACATAGCAAGAATTTGAACACAGACCTTAATCTTGATCTCTTGACTCTTTACAGGAGTAACTGTGACACTTGGTGTGTTGCTGATGGTTGAAGCTAGCAGGGGGGAGGTGAAGCTGAAGGTGGGTAAGGCAGTGGTGCTGCTGATGGGAAGGGAAATGGGTGGAAGATCTGGCAACTCGGACACCTGAAGTCAGAAAGTCAACAGGCGTTTGTGTTACTTCTTTCAGGCACAGAAATATTTTACTGACCAGGTAAAAGATATTTATAATGCACCATTTTTCAAGAGGTTTTTTTTTTTTGAGCAGGAAAACTTACCTCGTCTTGTTCGTGCCGTTTTGAAGACACCCTTGCAGAGGATCTTTCTCGTTTCATCTTGCCACCTCCAAAAGTCACACTGTTGGCTGCAGGTGTGCTAGATAAGGGATAGGCTGGGGCACTGTACCCAATTGTGCTGAAAGAGAAGAATAAATATTATTCGTTACTCAATTAAACTGAAATATTTGCCAAACATAACCGTTTCAAAACATATATGCTGTTTGTTCAATGGACTGTGGGGAAAATCCAAATTTTCTGTAGCTTTGCACAATCGTCACACCTCACTGACATAAAGCTTTCTCACCTTTGAGATGGACGAGAGGACGCTTCAGGTAGTTGCGGTGATTGTCTTGTAGGCTACAGGAAAAAAATGGTAAAGAAGACATCTAAGTATTGTGAAGCTCAATCTCAGTGTGTTGTAATGAAGGAAGAATCTTGCAGTGCATCTGGAAAGTATTTGCAACACTTCACTTCCATATTTTGTTGTTACAACCCTATTCTAAAATGGATTGAATTACTTCTTTCCCCCCTCAAAATTCTACATACAAGATGCTATACTGCTGAAAGATGGTCCCAATGTGAGGTCACGAACTCTCCTGACCAGGTTTTCGCTGTACACTGTTGCATTATCTTTCCCTCTATTCTGACTAGTGTCCCAGTTCCTGCCACTGAAAAACATCCCCACAGCATCAGGCCGCAGTGCCTGGTTTCCTCCAAATATGCTGCCTGGTATTCACACCAAAGAGTTCAATCTTTGTCTCATTGGACCAGAGAATTTTGTCTGTCATAGTCTGAGAGTCTTTCAGGTGCCTTTTGGTAATCTCCAGGTGGGCTGCCGTGTGCCTTTAACTAAGGAGTGGCTTCTGTCTGGCCACTTGACCCTACAGGTCTGATTGGTGGATTACTGCAGAGATGATTGTCCCTCTGGAGGGTTCTCCTCTCTTCACAGAGGAATTCTATCTGATAGAGTGGCCATGGGGGTCTTGGTCACCTCCCTTCTCCTCGATGGCTTAGTTTGGATGGCTGGCAGCTCTAGAAAGAGTACAGGTGGTTCCGAACTTCTTCTACTTACAGACGATGGAGGCCACTGTGCTCATTGGGGCCTTCAAAGCAGCAGACATTTTTCAGTACCCTTCCCCAGACTAGTGCCTCCAGACAATTCCTTTGGCTTCATGCTTGGTTTGTGCTCTGACATGCGCCGTCAACTGTTAGGACCTTACATAGACAGGAGGCTGCCATTCCAAATCATATCCAATCAACAGAATTACAACTACAAGTGTACTCCAATAAAGTTGTAGAAACATCTCAAGAAAGATCAGTGGAAACAGGATGCACCAGAACTTTTTGAGCTTCATGGCAAAGGCTGTGAATACTTATGTACATGTGATTTCTTAGTTTATTTTTACTAAATTTGCAAACACCTCAAAAAGACTTTTCACATTGTCATGATGGGGAATTGTGTGTAGAATCTTGAGGGGTAAAGTGAATTTAACCCCTTTTGGAATAAGGCTGGAACACAACAAAATGGGAAAAGTGAAACACTGCAAATACTTTCCAGGTGCACTGTATAGCAGCACTGCATTTCTAACCGTCTCTGCTGGGGCCTTATCCAGAGGTCTGCTCACTCCTCCAGGAGTCAAAGTGGGTCTAAAGGACATGGAGCGGTTTCCTGACATGGATGCTACAGAAGGAACTACAAGTTTTTGCACAGGTGGGAGGGTGGTATCCATCTGAGTTTATGAAAACATATAAAACATAATTAGAATCAACTGCAATGACCAAAAAGTCAACAGCTGCACACACATTTAAAAAAAATGGATTGAACAAAGACCAAACAGAATCAATAGAATACTCAAGCATGTTCTTTCCCTGCTGCATAAAACAGAGAAATCCCTCATTCAGAGACAGCTGCATCTACCACAACTGCACCTGTCACACAAGCCATGGGCCAGTGGCCAGCGTGCTTGGACACGCACTCATTTTCCACTCAACAGTACAACCTAAACTTCTGTCCTATCCATAACCTTCATCTAATTTCAACTGATACCTTAACTGTAAACTATTGTCATGTTTTCTAGGAAAATTAACACTTTTGTCCCCACTACTTTGCATGTACAAGAACACACACACACACACACACACACACACACACACACACACACACACAATATGGTGGAGGGAAAAGTCCGAGACAAGAAGATAAGTCGCAACAAATGCTGGATTTATACAAAGACATGACTGTGCAATACTGGAACCTCTATTTAGGGACAAAAGTGTGGACTTCTCTGGAAGGCCACAAATAATGGACGCCAAGTTGTGGACACATTGTGACAAGAATTGCAAATCAGTACTTACACGTTTCTTTTTTGCCTGTGAATGGAGCACATCTAGATTTATGCTGTCCATTGTCTGCAAATGGAAAAAAAAATGTGTGAAAAATTGCTGCAATCACAATCAAGATGTATTCACAGAAAACTTCCACGTTTGTGATATGATTACATGACATACTGGAAAATGTGCTCTTACTGTGGACAAAGGAGATGATGCAGATGTTGGGATTCTCCGGGCATCCTGTTGAAGAAAAACCGAGTTTTTATTAAACAGACAATTCACTGCCAATTCACTGGACACAGTGGTGCATGTGCGTGTGTGTACTCACAGCAAGAGGACTTGACATGCGCTCCAATGACTGTAGGACACGTCTGGCTGTGGCACTGGTCACTCCGCAAGGCTGAGCACCAGCAGGCTTGGCCTTGATCTGTCTCCTCACTGGGGCCTACAGATCAGAATAGAAGTTTCACCCTTAATTCATTCATGCTATGTCAGAGTGCAATCTGAAATGGTCACGAGAGAGATAAACAGTGGGCTACTGATCTGCGTTGAACGGCACTGTCTAGGTACACAATGTCACTGATGTTGGGCAGGTATAGAACATATAGTATCTGCCTCAGATCAGAAATGCAGATGCAGTCGTGAGAAAAGTGAACAACTGGCAGTACCTGGTATGGTGTTCCAGGGCGATTACGAGAGCTCCTGGATGCAGCGGCCCCACCGTAGGTTGTCTTCCCTGGGTAGAAGGGTGAGTCTCCGAGCTGACTGGAGTTCAGCACCGTGTTGTTAAAGGATGTCTACACATGGAAAGTGAAGAGAATTTTTAGACGTCAAAAACGAGACATCACAACGACATACTTGTATACTTCTGAGCTAACCGTTACTCACATTAGAGGAAGTTCCAAACACAGACAGGTTGAAAGCTGGCTTTTTCATACTGTTCTGGGATGGCTGAGGGCCAGTGTGGCTTCTGTCCATCTCTGGAGACCAAAGTTGGGGAAGTGATGCAGTTTTTGAAGTGGGGACATCTACAGAAAAGGGATAAATGACAAAACCATACATAGGAAGAAAAAAGATGATTTTACTTTCACGTACAAGACAAAATTCTAAGAATGATGCACGTAAATATGTACCACTAAGGTCAGACCATAATTTTATTTACCTTTGTCAGAAGCTCGGGAGGAGAAGCCGCTAGTTGTAGAGATGTTATCATCTTCATGCTGTGAGAGGTTATCCTTGATTTCTTTGACCAAGGAGAAGCCTGTGGTGAATGGTCCAGGAGCTGAGGAGATGGAGGGCTGAGAAAAGAGGCTGTTGGAATTTCCCAGGTTTGGGGACGACACATCCAGTGGGGTGAAGTGGAGGTGGGAGCGATTCAGCGGAGGTCGGGAAAGAACATACTCCTGAAAATTCAGGGATGCTCTGCTGGTGGTGGGCTCTATAGCAGATATAGAAGAGTGTTTAGAGCAATCCCACTATATCAATGGATTTAAACTTTACAAAATTAACTTTTTTTTTTTTTAATTATATGAGACACCAACTGATTTATTCACCTGTGTTACTGGTGCTAGGCTCTGGGGAATCACGACCATCAACAGGAGGTCCCTCTTCATTCCCATTAGGAGGCTGTGGCGGTGGTGGTGGTGAGAGCTGGCAGTTTTGATCTCTGCCCTGTTCAGTCCCTCCTCCTTCAGGACCATCTTCATTATTAAAGTATTTTTGTAGCCAGGAGGGAACGATACTCTTAACTGTGTCCGTCACTCGACTGATGAGGCCAGACTGCTGTTGATGATGAAAGACATGAAAAGAACAGGAAAGATTAAATGTTTAAAAATAATCCTATGAGGATTTTGGATTTGGAACCTCTTTACAGAAAGAATTTATCAATTTTTCATCAACATACTAATATTTTCTGGGGCTAAAAAGCAACTGATTGGTCAACTACACCACTGATGGAAATAATTTATACACATTTTCTTTACATGCAAACCTAAAATATTTTTGAACCAGAGTTACAGTCCACTCAAAGCTGAATAAAGCATTTGTTCTCCAACTCCAACACAAACACAACACACAAGCCAAGAAAAAACAAAACTGGGTCATACCCTGTGTTTGCATGCTTCTGTGAAACAGAACAACTGGCTCTAGTCAGTTATTGTTTAAACTGATGATGAAATATGCCGTAAATTTGTGTACCATAAAAGTACAAAAAAAGTCATATCTGATGAAAAAAAGTTTGTTTTTATTCATTTGTTTTTTATGTATGCCACAGCAGGTCAATGTTTATGCTTATACCATGCTGTGTCAACATCTGCCTAAAGAACTATAAGTCAATGCATATCTGCATGCTGAAACACAAACTGCAAAAATCCAAACTTGCTCAACGCAAAGTCTAACTAACCTGTTTTTAGTGTAATGTAACTGTATTTGAGGACATGGCATTTACAATTAAATTGCCAGAAGTTGGAAAAACAAGACAATGGAAGTAACTTAAATACTTTTATCCATTCCATAAATTAAGAGCTGCTTGATATGACATAAATATCTCAACTGAATTAAGAAGCTATAAAGATCTGATATAAAGCATATTCAATGGATTCACACAAATACAACTCTTAAATATCACAGGCTTGGTGTTTTCCTCCTTTTGTGCTCACTTCTAACCAACCGCTACAGCCAGAAAAACACCCAAGCCTTAATCTTAATGATTGCCCTTTTGTGTTCGTAGCTTCAGTCCACATCACCCACAAAATACCCACCAACAAGTTGCACAGTTTAAGACAAGGCTCACAATTAAGAAAATAATATTTGAGATCTCTTGGACTCAGAATCAACTGTTCCTTAAAAATACTGCCAAATATCTATGCAAATGCCATTAATTTCTATTATGAAATTCAAGTTGACACTAAAACTGGGATTTACTCGCTGTACCTGACAGTTACTAATGACAATGACAAATTATTGTCTCATTTATTGTATTTACTAGTATTCTCAATCATGTCAATGAACAATTCCCAATTACATATTTGACTATTAAAAACAATGCTGAAGATATGAATATGAATGTAATTTTATCTGATACGTCTCGACAATTGTTGAGATAATGGAGTCATCTAAAAGTTAATGTTACCTAAATTGCAAGAGGGAGCCTAATGAAGTGAAGGCACCCATGTGGGTTACCTACCATGCAATGTTTCCTGCGCAATAAACAGGTTGCGATTTGGCTAACGTGGGCTAGTCTAAGGTCGATACTAATTCCACACATCAAAAGGACAGTTCTAAAACAGAAAATGGTGGCACTATTGACACATTACACCGATAAAATACAGGAAGGTGTGATCATGTCACCTTAGTCGCAGCCAATGCAATACCCTCGAAGTTCAGACAATGAGTTGATCCATACTGGTAGCCTTTCAGCAAGCCTTAGCTCTATGAGCTAACACATATTAGCTCTCACTATGCTACTTCCTTGCTTTCCGCTAACTGGCTACCAGCTAAAGGTTTATTAATGTGGCTGATGTTTATCATTTCAATGTGTCATGCGTACTTCTGTCGATAACTCAAAGGTGGTTAACTAGTAAACTCGACTTGCTGTTCTTAGATGACCTGTCAAGTTCGTTATATTTACCTAAGTTTTGAGCTAGCTCGCTTGTTCACTACCATTTTATGAACAAGCTAGTCGCGCGTGGAGGCCACGAGCGCTAATGGCAGGCCATGAAATGCTTTCAACAAAACAAAAACAACGGCGAAGCGATCGTGGCATTCCATGTAACACAACTCCGTCGACTTAGACTTACATTATAAAATCTGTTAGTCAACTTACCTGTTTACTCTTGGCGTAAGGTTTAGAGACGATGTGATATCTTCTGCTTCTGATTTTCCCTCCACCCGTGGCCGCCATGGCTCTTTCGTCTGAGTGTCTATCGGTGTTTCGGCGCCGGATAGCTGTCATCCAGGACAGCGGCCAGTCACTGGGGGCTATGGGAAATGTAGTTTCTGAACAAAACAAAGGCAGGAAACGAGAATGGAATATAAAATCAGAACAGACCACATTCGTCATTTCTATATTGAGTAAATTGTAATTTCTTGAGGAGCTCTTAATAAAGGTTTTATTTCAAAACCGCCGTGCTTTGCTTTGTCATTAAAAAAAAAAATTAGGATTAAAACTTATGAAGCTAAAACAATCATTTTATAAATTTATTGCCTTCAAATCTGTCATAGTTAAATACATAAATTGATTAGTAATGAATTCTCTCCATAGATTTCATTATTTAAACTAGAAAAACATCCAGAGTGCAGACCTCTTATAAGCAGCTCATTTTCACACATCTGTAATATAGTTGTCATAAAGTAGTAATGCAAGATTACATAATATAGGTTAGCGAAAGGATCAAAGCCCCTTAGCGTTTTGATTTTTGGAAGATCAAAAAGTCAAAGTCCCTCTCAAATCCGAAACACCACCAAAATGTAATCATCTGTTCCTCGTCCCATTATCAACATTTCCTGAAAATTTCATTTAAATCTGTTCATAACTTTTCAAGTTATTTTGGTAAAAGGCAGGGCCAAAAAAAATAACGGCAGAAGTAATAATAGGACCAGCGATTCAATATATAAATCTCAACTTTTATATTAGCAATTCAAATATACAGTGGAGATATTTAAAACCAAGTTAATGCTTATTATATAAATATTTTATTAAGTGTACAAAAACTAGCAAACCAACATACATAAAATCAGGCAATAAAATTAGTAGTGCATTAAAGGCTACAATTCATTCACTTTGTAATCTGACAATTCAAGCACCGCAAACAATAAAAACAACGCAATCCTTAGTAGGGAAAGCATTAAAGTGTCCTTATAAATTGATTAGCAAGAACCTAGTTAGATTGGTTAATGGAAATCATAGGTTGAACAACAGAAACATCACACTAAATTAAATGAAACTTAATTGCCACATTCCAAAAAAAAAAAAAAAAGTGATTATCCTCCATGTTTGACTGAATAATATCACAGTATTGTAGACAGCGCACCTTTAGTAACACTGACACAATCAATGACTAATATACATATCAAGAATGTCAATAAGATTTAAGACTAATAAGGCAAGGCTCTGTTCTCCCTGTGGAATAAACAAGGCAATAAGGATTGCTTAAAAAAAATATATATATATCATATAAAAACATTATTTAGGAGTGTACAGACAACTTAAGCAAACCAATTTAAACTATTTTCTTTAAATATAATTACTGACATTTACTTTAGCTACTTAATGTTTTAAGTCAGTTAGTGTCACCTGTTTTGGATGAACCGTTTTGGGTACACAAGGTACAAATAAATCCCACAACAGACTTAACAGTTAAACTACAGATATACTGCTGTGGGATTTGTACCTTGTGTACCCAAACAGGTTCATCTCTAAGAGACAGAACGTTTTCTTCCCGAGCAGTATGGCGACCTCACACTTCCACTGTGTTTATTGCATACTATACATAATTGGCATGGGTAGGTTTACATTTCAGAAATATGCCCCAAGTACGAGTTAAGTGATTTTGCTATGGGTTCTCAGATTCTTTCAACAGTAACTGGAGTGCAGAATTTAATTTATCGGAAATAAAAAATTTAATTGGTGAATTTTGTGTTGTACACACATTAATATCCACTAGTGCAGTGCAAAAACATAATAGTATAAATATATTCAAGCTGATGATGAGGCCTTTGTAAATTCAGTAAATTCAACTACAGTGCAAAATTTAAAAGTAGTGTCAAATTAAAAAAAAAACAAAAACAAAAAAAAAAACAAAAAACGGTGAATTATCATGCTGATGCTAGCAGGCTAGCTTTACAGTGCAAATATTCCCATCTCTTGAAATTCCATGGCAAAACCTTCACTTACTTGGGTGGCATTTTAAAGGTGACAATAATAAGAAGACTATTTTTGGACTTGATTGGAGTTGCATTTTTTAAAAATCTGATGATAATTCTACAAATAATCTGTACCCATGTTACTAAGGCTTTCAGTTCCTTTTGCTTTGCTTTAAACTCTGACAGCCAATAGAAGATCAGTTTCAGTAATGTAACACAAGTAGATATGTCTTTGTTTTGTTTTCAGGCCTTCACACACTTTTTAACACAGTTATTCTGCAGAATTAAACAGTACTGTATATGCTATTCTTGTTGTGGAGAGTGACAGAGGTTACTCAGTTTGCTGTCTGATCCTTCCACCCATGGCGAAAAGCAGATCTGTTCCTCACAGGAGCTCTCCTCTGTTTTGTGGGTTGCATGCTGCTCTCAGAATCCTGCTGAGCTATTGAGGAAGAAAGCACAACGGCGTTAAACAGAAAGCAGCATTTACAGGAAGCTCACTAGCTTGACATGAGACTAACCTGCAACATCATCACTGAGAACTCCACATGATTTGACACCATTGTGGTCGTCACTGTCCTCACAAAAGGTCTGCAAACAAACACAATCACACAAACAGCTATTTAGACTAGTGTAAAGCATAAACGTGAAAATAATAAACAGTCACAACTAATGATTTCATTCCAATTACATTATTCAAATTTAGGTCTGAGGTGCTAGTCATGCATTACCGAAAAGGGTTAGGGTTTCAGTTCATTTCAATGCCCATAGTTTTCCTTCAATAACTTCAAGAATAATTGTTCTTTTGTTAAAAAGTGCAGCATTTCTTAAAATTACTCTCCTAAAACGTAAGTAAAATAACAGTTACATACCTTCATTTTGTTTTGCTCATACCAAACCATTCCATATAAACAGAGAAGTGTGATGAGTGCCTAAAATGTAATATATTACATGACATCTTTCTCCATTCTGACATTATTTTTTGAACATAGAGATTACATGTAGGTGTGCCAAACTTACCAGACAGAGCAGCCACAAGAGTACAGAGCGAATTTGTGTCTTGGAAAATAAGTCATGACCAAATTTCACACAAACAAGAGCCTCAAGGAAAGCGATGGCCCTGAAACGAAATATATCAAAAGATCGATCATTGTATTTAATGATCGATCATTAAATACAGCGCCATTGTTTATTTGTCAATGGCGCTCCCTCTCGGCAGATTGACGTCACTGCAATGTAGCGCCTCCGTTTCATTGTGCTTTATGCGGGAGTTCATATGTGCTCATCTTCACATTATTGTTCCACAACCACTCAAATAGACAGGAAAACAGGCCTTTTTTTCCTTCTATGACAAATGTATTCCGGGTTTAAAGGATAGATTTCAGAGCAGACCTGGTGTCTCTACCTCAAAAAGACTTGTTACCACAGAAACTGAAGCAGACACAGCACATCAGCAGCTTTATGTCTAAGATTAGGTCAATATGACATTTTTTTTTTAAACTATTAAAAAATCCTTTCATTCATTCTTAAATATTAAATTAAATGCATCGGTTTACGGGTCATTTCTTTAAACATTTATTGGGTTAAATCTGCAATATTTTTTTGAACCAGAATAACTACAGCAAAATACTGTTTTGTTTTAATCACAGATGTTTTAGCTTGAAGTAGCAGAGCAAATATAATGCAGAATAGAGGCAATGGCAACATAACAAAAAACAACAGTTCTTTAAAAAAACCAGACACGAATTCCTCATGGCGCTAACTTACCCAAACACCCAGCATTGTGTCCCCACTCGTTTACACTGAGTGTCTGTAAGGTACGCATAATATTGTCTGGAATAGGATGAATAAAGACATATACACTAATTAGACAAACACTAAACACTATTTTAATCACTATATCACATCCATTGGGGCCAATAAGTAAATGTGACATACCGTACAGTTGGTGCCGTAATGACTCCAATGAGAAGGATACGACACCAGCTGAGAGGATGAGAGGCCTGGAAGATGAAGATGTGCTTCAGGAAGAATGTGTTCAACTCAGTCAGCTGGAAAAATGCAGGATATAAGACAGGCATATTCAAGACAATGTCTTGCGAATTAGATAAAACATTTCATTCACTGCTTTAAAAAGATTTAACAATATATTCGTTTTTGTTACTATCCTGCAAGTTGTTGCAATGCAGTACCTGCCATAGGATCATAAAAAGATAGATTCCAGCTAGCCTGTGAAAGGAGGACTTTGGATCAAACCATCGCACATACGTCCAGCTTGCCGGGGTGAACTGGAGTACGACTCGCTTTATCTTTCCTGTGGTGGAATGGATTTCCCTGAAGAGGGCATGGACACTTTTGAGGATGATCCAAAAAAAAACATTGCAGAAGTACCCAGGAAATGACTTTTCCATAACATAAAAAGGTCACAAATTGAAAGAAATTAAAAAAAAAAAAAAACAAAAACAAAAGAAAAAGAAAAAGTGACTTTCACTGACTTGATGCTTGCCCAGCAGTAAGTTCTCATCTCCAGGAAGCGACAGACAGTCATGCCCAGCCAGATGCCTCCTCCGTTACACAACAGTATATCCAATATTACCTGATCCCACCAGCACTCTGCAAAGTTTGGCAGCAGGTGCATGAAGAACAACTGTTAAAACAAAATGGTATGTCTCAACAGAGGGATATCTCAACAACTGGCAGAAGTCAAGAGAAAAGCATTTAGCTAATTACAAGCAGTTATACAGTTTGTATGGGCTGGATTTCTGTTCTGCTTCATGTCCTAAACATGCATAATACCTCAGTGAGTTCCCATGTGATGCTGATAGTCCAGCAGAGGCCGTAGCTACGAATAAGCAGAGCCTTCATGGCCCAGCCTCCAAAGTGGCCAAAGGCAAAGATGTCACAGTGGCTCAAGATCCGCTCCCATGTTATGGTTGTACAGTTTACAGCATATTCCTGCAGAAATCAAGGTCGAATAAATCATAACAAGCACTATGCTGATTAAAAAATAAAGCAGAACAAACAGAGAGCCATACTCACCATCACATCAGCTTCTCTTGTAGCGTAGCGCAAATTTGGGTCCAACCAGTACATCAGAGTCTTTACTTGGTCCCAGTTGAGAAAAATGAGAAAGACAAGAAATAAGAAGTACATGACACTGAGTCCTAGGATGAGAAAGCAAAGAAAAGAGGATAACAAAAATAATTAATGCAGACTATCTGGTTAACGCCAGTGATTTAAAGGAAGTTGTAGATTAGCACTCACCAAACACCACTCTCCATACAGCAGGATGAGGTCTGGTAAATGGCCCTGACGAGGGGACAATGAGCAACTTTAGATGACTTTGAATTACACTGATAGTGAAAATAGATAAACCTAATGACACTAGCGCCAACATTTACCAGGTTTATTCTCACTCTAACCACACAAACGTCATACTTGACCATTTATTTCAATAAAGAAAAACTGGTTACTTGTATAATCAGCAAATCAATAATGTGAATACTAATGTGAATCACTTTGTAGAAAAACTGAAATTGTATCCATTTATGAAAACCGCTCTCACACCTTCAGTCTCAAAATATTTGCAACATCATCAGCTGATTTAACTATTAAAATAAGCACGATGACAGTGATACTGATAACAGCATCTCCAATTTTTGTTCTTACCATTCGGAAAGGCCAGGACACTGATGACTAAAAAGAAGGAGATAACCACTAAAAGGCCAACTCGGAGGTTATTGTCGGAACTGTTGTCATTCCTGCAATATTACAAACAATGGACAGTTTGTTTTCCCAACTAGTCAACATTATGAGTTTCCCATTCAGTTAGCAACATAAAGTTGACTGAGACTTTACCTTCTTTAACTTTTAAAGTGTATGTAATGCATTACGTAGAGAAGAAGTTAAATGAAAGAGTAGTTTACCTGGCAAAAGCAAAGTACATGAGACTGAGAAGGGTCACGGTCAGGAGCGTAATAGTGTGAGGTTTGTAGAAGAACTCGATACAGATGTCGTCCACTTGTTGCTCGTTTATCATTCGGAAATGTAATTTATAGCTAACATCATCCTTCCTAGATGTTAGAGGACTCGCTGCAGCTGCCATGTTGCTCTTGTAGGAAATCTTCCCCATTTAAACTAAAAACATCAAAAGTGAAAATTGTCAACACCAATGGGAAAATGATGCAGGGAGTTCACCGGGAAACGAACCTTGAAGGTGGACTAAACTATAGCGCTAAAGATAGCGTTCCATTGCGGAAAATATATTCTCAAGATTTGACAAAAATAACAACACAAGTCGTCAATTAATGTAAATGTCTTTTTAACTTCTCATAAAATGTGTGTTTTGTATACGATTGTATAAGTATTTTCGGCTAGAGACACCGACAAAATATCTTACTGTGGTACCGCCCGTAGCGGCACTTCCGCTAAGTACTTCCGTTACAGTCCACGGTTAATACACACGTGAAGGAGATTGACATTGATGACAGAGAGGACTTGAGAATTAACTATTTTGATCAACCAGTTGTAAGTAATAAACATCTAACGTAATATAATACCAATAACATTTATGCCGTATGACGTTTTCTATTCTTAAAACATGGTATAGCATATAGCATTAAGCATTGAGCTAGCCCTGCTAGCAGTTTCAACATTGTCCATTATTCTGTATCTTAACAGTTATAAAAATATCATGTTTTACACACAATTAACAAATTTAGCTAGTAGATGCAGAAGATTTGTAGATATGTTATAACCACAAAATTACTGTAGACTACAGCAATGTCGTGTACACATCAAGCCATATATTTATGTGTAGGTTCTTATAAGTGTTTCTAATAATTCATGCATTATTTGCTAGTACATATGTCAAATATCTTAGCTTATCAGGACCTCATATTGATGTATTTTGATGAAAATCTGACCCCAGTTTTGTTGATAACGTCAATGTTTTGAGGGTTTTATTTAACTAAACAGAAGCTATTGTGTCAGACAGTGAACTTTTATTATTGAAAATAACATGCCATGCCTCTCAAATCTTAGGAGTCTTTCATACAGATCAACATGGCTTCATCCTGCATGCAGCTCTGTTTGCAGTGCAGAAGATTTCTCCTCTCAAAACCGGTGGCCAGTGTCTGGCACTATTACTCTACAGCTTCAGGCTCGCCAACAAAAGTGGTTAATGCATCCCTGGTTGTCAGGTGGAGTCACAAAACAACTTGGACACAACAAAGATGGATGCAACAGATATTATTTTTCAATGATTTTGCTATCAAACATTTATCAACTGATACTAAAGGGAAGAAAGGTATTGAAGAATTGTCAATAACTGATGTATCATACAAAAGCCCTCTGTTACCAGTCAAAGATGCTGTCCCGTCGTCTCTTCACCAGATGCCTTTAGGTAAGTGTTGGTCTTGTATTTACTATAAAGAAAATGATTAGAGTTCAGATTTAAATTACTTGTGAGTTAAATAAATAATACAATCTTTGCATTTTTTAACCAGATCTGGATGCACCATATTCTGCATTAGAGATCATTGATGATGATGAGGCAGTCAGTATAACCGTTCCTCCTGCCTTGCCACCCTCCTCCACCTCTCTTCGAGATTATGTTGACCACTCTGAAACTCTCAGGAAACTGGTAGAACTGGGTAATAATACTGTATATTGAGTTGGATGATTGTATGTCTTGGCCTGATGATGCATTTTGGTTTTATACATTAGTGATCATTCTCTGAATACAGGTGTAAATCTGTGGAAAGCTGAGCAAAGGCCCAATGTGGGTTCCATGTTGATGAAGCTCAACTTTGACACAGATGTGGCTCCAAAGTTGTTATTTCTCAAAGACATTGGCGTGGATGGATCCCGCTTTGGATATATCATCACGCACAATCCTTTCCTTCTGACTGAGAACTTGGAGAATCTGCAGACCAGGTAATGTTACACGTGTAAATATTAGGTCCCTGTATTATTTTAGTTGGACCTAAATTTGTCACACAAAACAACAAACTCGTAGTGGTAGGGCAGGCCATTAGATTCTTCTAACAACATTCTCTTCATTCTTCTTTACAAAGGATAAACTATCTCAAGTCAAAGAATTTCAGTGGTGAGACTGTTGCCTCCATGGTATCAAGAGCTCCATATCTGCTTAACTTCAGTGTGAAGAGGCTGGACAACAGACTTTGCTTCTTTCAGAATCAACTCAGCCTGAGTGCCTCTAATGTAAATAACTCTCGCCGCACATCACAAGTACTTTGCTTAAGGAAAAATAGACTAAAACAAAAAGTTTAATTTTTTCAGACACGGAATGTTGTAGCTCGTCTGCCCAGACTACTGTGTGGAAGTTTGGAGCCTATCAAGGAAAATTTGAAGGTAGTAAATGACATAAAATTTGAATGACAAAAGGAGGAGGAGGCAGCATTGATTAAATTTCTTTTTTTTTTAAATGTCATTCACAGGTCTGTGAGATAGAGCTTGGCTTCAAGAAAAATGAGATCCAACACATTGTGACTGTTGTCCCAAAAGTGCTGACTGCTAATAAAAAGAAGCTGACGCAGATATTTGACTACATCCACAATACCATGAAGGTTCCCCACCACCTGATCGCTAAGTTTCCGCAGGTGTCTATTTTGGGTGTTTTTTATAGCATGTTTTATTCCTATTTCTAATTTATGTAATATTTACTTCTACAGGTTCTGAATTCCAAGTACTTGCGTATCAGAGAGCGGCATATGTTCCTTGACTACCTTGGAAAGGCTCAGTATAATCCTGCCCTGCCCACCTACATCTCTCTGGACCGTCTGGTGTCTTTGCCTGATGAGCTTTTTTGTACAGATGTGGCTTCGGCCACAGTGGAAGATTTTTATTTGTTCCAAAAAACGCTTTGACTTATAATAAATGTACATACAGTTGCAGAAGTGTGTTATTTTGTGTAATAAATGCGCTGTTTAATAAATTTGCAGTGTATATCAACTCATTTGCTTGAGTTACTGTCTGTACTAGGTCTGCACTGCTGAACAAGTATTAAAGTAGAATGAATTTATCATGCAATGAGGTGTGTATTGAAACTGCAATAGAAAAGACAATGAAAAATTGCCTCATGAATCGTAAGACCTTTCACACTGTATGACAATTTAAAGTTTTGCATCAATCTGAGCATTGATAACAATACTTAAAGCATCTTGACATGCAACAAAAAATCTCTACACAGCAAGTTTTGTAATGTTATTCTAAATAATCGAAAGTTAATGAAAAGCTGTTTTAAAATGAATGGAGGTTACTGCATCTTTTAAAAGTACTGGAAGCAAAACGTTTTTCACTTGAAAGAAATTGTGTATTTGCTCGTAGCAAATGTGCATTTTTGTACGTTTCTACACAAAGCACAATTTTTAACTTGATTTGGATTATAGCTTTTAATTTGCAATATTTAAGGGCAGAATTACGCAACTTGAGGCTTCAAGTTGTCTACCCACAATGCATCACGGTCATTCCGAGTAAAGATGGCGTCTAGGGCACCAGGTAACTGAATAACGCTCTTTGCTAATATTTCTTCTGAATATTTAGCAGTAAACATGGATTCGTACTGACACTATGTCATTCTTTTAATAATAATAAATCTAATATCGTACTGTATTTATATCTGTCCAGCTGAGTACACCATTGTGTAAATTTGACTTGTGTGTCCTTTAGTGTCCCTGTGCTAACCAATGCTAAATGTGGTTAACATTCCAACCTGTCACTCGCTTTTCTGCTTTTTCGTGATTTTGACTTTACTGTATTTACCGTAACTGTAATTTCCCCATCTGAATTCAACAGAATATGACAGATGAGGACAAACGAATTACAAACCATACAGTGTCATATTAAACAATAATATCCTTGGAACTTCTCTTTCTTAAACGGAACAGAAGTAAAATGAAAAAAGTTTGAAGGGGTTTGGAAATGTCTTTCCCAACACAGTTTCTGGATACATCTATATGCTCCTGCAAAGAATTTTTAATACATTTTTTGTATTTTGCCATATTTACAGTAGCGTCAGGCAGACTCCTGCTTGGGTTCCGCAAATGGTATTACAACAAATGTGGCTTCAACAAACTTGGTAAGCTCAAAAAATAATTATGTGTTGATCACAAAGGTTTAGATGTTTTTAAAAAAATGGTTAAAGCTCATTTTTCATGTTGTTAACTATGTTGTTTCTTCAAAGTTTAGCCTAAAATTGCAAGAACTTCCAATTCTCCAAATCTTCTGATTCATAGTTTTGTGTTTTTCTTAAGGTCTGATGAGAGATGATACAATTTATGAGGATGGCGACGTAAAAGAGGCCCTGCAGAGGCTTCCAGAAGGCCAGTACAATGACAGGGTGTTCAGGATCAAGAGAGCCTTGGATCTTTCCATGAAGCAACAGATTCTGCCAAAAGACCAGTGGACAAAATATGAAGAGGTTTGTTATAGCTACTCAACTATTTTCTAATTGTAAACATGTTTACGTTATTACCACATGTATGCCATCATGTTAATTGCAAAATGCTGGCTTTATTAAGATTCTGAGATTTTTCCAAATATCTTGTATCCTCTGTTATTCATAGCAAATCAAATAGAATTTTTTTTATTTGACTTGGCTCCAGCCATTCTAATTGCTGTGTCACCTAACAGCTAAGCAAAAGTCATGCACAGGGTTTTGAATTTGCATTTGATTTAAATAATTGTAATTTACATATTGCCATCTCCTGCAGTTAAACATCCTTTAAATTGCCAATATGGTAGCCAACATTTTATTCTCTATCTGAGGTATTTTGTGTACACAACAGAAGCTGCCCTTCTACATGGCTGGCATGAATTTTAACTGATTTCTCCATTCAAATTTTCAGGCAGATGTAAAATTAAATACAAAACTGTTGTGCAGCACTGAAATGCCCTCTTTGTCTGCTTCAGGGAATCTAAATCTAAAAATAAGAAATATGGCAAACCCTATATACACAAATAACATATATATACACACACACACACACACACACACACACACCATGCTGTACATGAATTATGAAACCAAACTGCACAAGAGAGGAAGGAAGAAAATTAGAATTTACAAACTGAACAGTTAGTAGTATTATTCTATTTTTATATTTTTCCAAAGTCTTTCTAATATTTATTTCTTAATCTATGCTGCTGTTGCTGCTGGAACACTGCAATTTCCCCATTGTTGGATCAATAAACATATTCTTATTCTAATTCTTATTCTTATACTTTTTACCAGGATGTTCATTACCTGTCACCATACCTGGATGAGGTGATCCGTGAGAGAAAAGAGAGAGAGGAGTGGATGAAGAAATAGATTCCTAGTCAGAACTGTTGAACCTTGTGTTTGGTGGTGGTGCATGGACGAAACCATGTTGTAATATTTAAAAGTAAATGTGATCTGTTTAGCACCGTGCCCAATAAACAAATGTACATTTTTGAAGACCTGTAAGGGTGTCCCTTTTCAATGTGATGGATGGAACATTTTTCATAAATCAGTTTTTATTGTTATTGTAAGGGTGAAAGCTTTACAAAGCTCTTGGGGTACATTTTGGCTTATTTGGAACATTATGAGTTCAATATAAACACACAAAAATGAATTCTACCACCTCGTTTATAATATATTCATTTTCACTGATAACCTGTTCAGATTACAGATGTAGCTTGAAAACATTAGAGTCTATTTTAATATAAATGCATTCAGTTTTGGAGTTTTTCTATTCATGTATGTATGGCTTAACAGGAAGTTAGGTTAGCTGTCTTTACAAGCATGCGACCTCCTGTTGTCTACATCAGTTATGGTTTCTATGAAACCACCAACAACGCTGTTGAATGCTTTCAGCATTGATACTCCCAGTTCGTTACTGGTTTCGGTGATGTCCGGGTCATAGGCTCCGGTGAGTGGTGTGCTCACCGCCACCCTCCCTCTTCCAGCTCCCTCCAGGATGCCCTTCAGCTGCTCTCTGACCTGCTCAAACATCTCCTTGTTGTACTGCAGGAGGACGGAATCCTCCGGGGGATAAGTGATATCTTCAGCATAGCACTCAGGAGGAACAGGTACCTCTACATGCTTCAGCTTAGGAAAGGCTGCAGAAAGCACAGAGAATAAGCCCCTCAAGGCTGCTGAGCTCAGCGGGTTTCCCAGGAGTTTGAGCTCCTCCAGCTCCTGACAGAAAGTCAGGGCATTAATGAAGGCGTCCATGTGTTCGTCCTTTATGTTGCACTCTTCAAGGGTCAGGCTGGCCAGTGTGGACGAGCACCGGCTGAGCAGCTTGTGGAAACAGGTGGCAAAGGAGCCGAAAAGGTTGTGTCCGCTGATGTCCAGGCGGACCAGGGCTTCGCTGTGGAGGCTGTTGGAGAGGTAGGTCATGTCAACACGGTTCAGGCAACAGTTGGCCAACTCCAAGCACTTCAGTGGAGTGTTGAGAGGGCTGGGTGAAGAAAACAAAGTAGGAAGATGTTATGATGTAGAAGAAGATGTTAAGATGAAGTTATGTACTATTAGTGTTTAGGTACTCGCCTCAGCAGTCTACGCAACTGTCCAGTTAAAGTGGAGAAGCCAATATAGATCTCTGTTAGCTTGCTAAGTCGGGCCAGCAGATTTCCAATGGTGACCAGTAGGTTGTCATCCGAACCCAGTCTCCTCACATCCAGGGCCCCAGCCGGCAGGGTCAAAGAACGTAAAGAGGGGAAATCCACCCTGGACAGCAGCACCTCCAGGTGTACCGCTTCCAGGGGAACGTTGTGCACCATCTCCAGCTTTGAAATTGATTCGGGTTTTGCCAGACGCAGAACATAGAACAGCTTCTTGAGACTGAGGGAGTCGGCGCGGAAACCAACAAAACGAAGTTTCAGTGGACAGTAGGGCATGAGGAGGAAGACCTGAGTCACCAGGTCGTAGTTACGGCCTGTGATGAAGCCGTTGAGCTGGACATCAATAGCTGTTTCAAAGGCGGACTCGGACACATTGCTGGCTTGCATGGCCACGACAGTCTCGTAACACATTTGGGTCAGGAACTGGGTTCTCCCCCAGCGACCTAGGGTCGACTGGCAGGGGCAGGCCTGGTGCTCGATATCCTTCAGGGCTGTCAGGTCCACCACACGCAGGCTCTTGGCATAGGTCCTTGGAGGAGACAACACATAGTCCTTTAGAAAACAAGATGAAATTAGTTTAAAGTGCTCGAATACTTTGCATCGGTAAACCAAACAGGTAAAAGATGCTGCTGTCTGATTACCAAACACAGGGTGTGCTGAGGAGTTTACTTTTAGATATTTAAAGTACCTTTAAGCCAGTCAAAATGGCTGTCAGACACAGCCGGCAGGTACGGGAGGTGAGGTCCATGGGACAGTCGGATGTCTCTCCTAGGAGCGTGTGAAGGTTCAGCTCAGCAAGCGGCCAAGCCTGGACCAGGTCGTGCAGCAAGTCAGTCTGCTCGTGGAGGTAGCAGGCCTTCAAGAGGAGTGGGTAGAGGTTAAAAGACACCCAGTGAAGCCTCTCTCTGGCACTCGTGCCAGTTCGGATGAAGCCCTCAGCAGCAAGGAATCGCAGCGACTTCATGTCTCCTGGTTCGATTTTCAGCAAAACCCCAGGTTCCAAACAGCTGACGTTGGCTCAGCGTGGCAGTGTTTGCCCTCCAACGCTGAGTCCCTCATCCGCCTGTATGTTTGTCTGGTTAGAGCCTGCTGCAGTAGCAGAGCAAAGGGGTCTCTGGTAGGTAAAAGTTAGGAGGTTATTTATAGAAACAGCTGTCTCATACCCTTCGTCTGGGACGGTTTCTATTTGCAAACATTGCCAGAGATAAGTGGGAACATTTCACTTTCAGCACTAATGAAACTTGTCAGCATGCAGGTCTGTTGCAGAGACCTACAACCTTTCCCAGAATACATTTTTAATTGATATCTCTTTTAGAACTTTGTTTATAATAATTTAATTTAAGCGATCTCTGATAAGAGTGGAATTTTAACACTCATGATTACTGGATAACTGAAGTGCTTTTTTCCCTATTTTCACTTTCCTTTTTGTGCTCTTGTTATATTTAGAACAGCGCTTGAGGACTAAGTCTTCCCCCAAACAATCAAACTCTGCAAATCTATAAAGATGAAATACAGCTCCTAATGGTATGGCAGTTTACTATTTGTACCAATAGATGGCGCACAATGACAAGACAAGTTAACCAGAGGAGCGGTTTGGTTACTATTTTCACCCCTGTGGATTATTTTGTATCATGCTGTGGTTTATCAGAGCTTCACAACCAATAATTCATTCAAATATTTTCTGAAACCTCCATCAAAAGACACAAGGCTCCGCAAGGTGATGAAGCCTCTTCTCCATAATCATTAAACGGTTATTGACTTGCAGGCGTGATTAAGACATTTTAATGTGTGGCAAATCTCCTATTTGGTGAAAATGAAGACACGAGCAGCGTTTCTAATGTACTACGTAGATAAGATGTGGCATACGGACCAGCAAAAATAAAGCCAGGACAATCATATTCTGATAGTTTCCATGACAGTCAGCTCCTGAATGGACCTGACCTTCTGAGGTTGCTGGAAGGCAGATAAGAAAATAAATACTGAATAAAGGTTGCAGCAACTTGTTCTGCACACCAGCAAGGCCCGGGTCCTTGTTCAACCATGTGCACGCTGCTGAGGCTGTGTGTCCTTGTCACAGCATGTTTGTCATGCTCCCTGTTATGTCCTGGTGCAGTGACAGCATCACTTAGCTGCCTGAGAGACATCAGTGATCATGTTCGCAGTGCCACCAGCGAGAGGGGCCTGAGACGCGGAGCCAGCCACGGGGCTCCGGGAGTGGATACTGTCAGGGAGTTCAGGGCAGCAACATATGTTTTCTGACAGAGGAACGCCTGACTGTGGCCAGGCAGGAGGCAGAGACGGACTGGTCACTGATTGGAGTGACAACTGTCAGGGTCTGTGTGTGTTTCTGTGTGTGTGTGTGTGTACATGCTATGTTGAATGCCAAAATACAAACTCTCCAAGCAAAGTGAGGATATTTATGGGACATAAGGACATTTTGGTTGGTCGCCACACAGATATAAGTCAGAGGATGTGTGTGTGTGTGTGTGTGTGTGTGAGAGAGAGAGAGAGAGAGACAAAAAAACTTGCCTGATACCACGAAATGTTATAAAAATGGCTTTTTACTGCTATTCACACGGTACAGCTTCTTTGACTCGGCTTAATTCAAGCCGAACAGCAGCTAATTTTTTTGAAATTTTTGGCTATTTTATGTGAACTAACACATCTTTTCACGTTCAAAGAAAGAAAGGTTCAGTTATTGAGGCAGAACTCTCAAAAGTAAAATAAAAGTCAAAATGTTTTTGAAATGTAAGCTATGGCTCACAGCATGGGCTGGGTGGAAACACACGGCCAGCACTTTCAGTTTAATATTTGTGTTTATTTACACTCCCAGATATTTTATTTGCATGTCTTCTTTAGCATGTCTCCCACAGCGTGCTGAAGTTCTTAGTGCTGTTTCTAACAGGTGGTGACTGGTGATAAGGACTATTCCCAGCAGCCTCTGCTGGTATGACAATGGGGCACATTTCCACAGTCAAAATATTTGATTCCATAGATTTATATATTGCAAAAAAAAAAAAGATTTTTATCTCATCTTTCTGGAGCAGTGATTAAAATTTCAATGCAAGGCCAAAGTTTTTCGTTTTCTTTGGGGGGGGGGGTGGGGGTAGGGGTGGATTTGTCATTACAGCCTGCTTTAAAGATGAAATGTGGCATCTGAGGCGGAGGCACGCGCAGGAAGAAAAAGACACATCCATCAAATTAACACACAGTAATGTCTTCCTGGTCTGGTTCCCAGCATCAGTGATTTATCAATGCAAAGCTAATAGCATCAATATGAATCTAACTAAAAATCAATATTTCATTACCTAATTGTTAGTGGGAATGAAGAAGGATGATTGTGAGGAGACGGCGGTGGAGAGCATCTGGAGTTCACAGAGACATCTGGAGGACAAACTCGAACAGGAAGTGCACGCTGGGTGACACCACCGCGAAAGAAAGGGGCACGTGCCCAGTGAAAGCAGGACTGCCACTGCTTCCCCTTAAAATTCCCCTTACATTTTAAAATCCAATCAGATCAGGCTCTCATTTCCTTGAATCTTCTCCGAGAAGGATGTCTTCACCTTCATGACATGATTTAAGAGTTAACATTCTACAAGAAAACGGCTGACTTTAGCTTTGCTAAATAGGTACGTATGTGATAAATGTGCAAATAGAAAGTGAGGAATAAGGAGAAAACGTGGAAGTTTATTTTACAATTTAAGTGGAGGTACAATATAAATACTTCTCAACGCATCACTCAAGAGGAGTCATCTTTGCTTTATGGTGAAAAGAGAGCAAGTTCAGCAACTTCAATGGAAAACATAGAAATAGGTCTGTTTGCAAATTTGAAAAGATGCCTCTTTGCTGCACTGCTGCTGCTTTAAGTAGAGTTCTGAGTTCTTCTTTATAGCAGTTTCTGTACCTGGAGCATGAAAATACCTCAATAGCTCAACATTTTTTAGATTCCATAACCAGATAAACAACAAGAACAGAACAACAGAACTGAATCTCAGTGAACTGATGGTTGAAATTAATTTGATCTTGCTCTTGAACTGCAATATTGTCCAATTCGGCATCTTCCTACAAAAAAAGACTTATTGTGCTTCCTTGAGCAGTTCCTGTGAAGGTGCAAAAGAGTCCTGCTGTGATGAGTTCTTAAAATCATAGATACATAATGGAGGCAGTGATATTTAACAAAGTGTCAGAGAATCCTTCTCCATGGTCTCTAAAATGTATTCCGGAACTATAAACAGACTCAAAGTGACGGTCGTTCTCGTTAAAAAGATCAAGAAGAGTTACTTTAAACAGTGGAAATGACTCCCACATACTCTCCAAGCTTCTTTTGTGCTGGTAAATCAGTCCCAAAACCAGTCTGCCTGAAGGAGACAATATGAAACGGCCTTCACATCACTCTCTGTCACCCGAGTGTGACTGAGTTCACATCCAAACTGTAAACCCCCAAACCCGGTTCAAGCCAGTAGGGCAGCAGTGGTGACAAGATGTAAGTTCAAGGCACGTTAGACTGTTCTGGCTCTCAGATGTTTGCATTCCACCGTAGGAGCAGTACGGAGAACCGCAGTGTGCGCCGAACGGAACACAGTTTGCATGTAAAAACATCACCAACTTGCCACAAACTGAGGATAAGTCTTCAGTTTGTAGCTTTTAAAGATAAACACTCCCACTTTTCAGCCATTTATATATGTGCAAATGCACAGATTTGACCACGAGAATAAAAGCATGCATTTGCACCAATCTAACAGAACAGATTGAAATACACAATAAATGGAAACAAAAAGTTGAATTAATAACGATAAATGTACGCTGAATGCAACGGCTTGCCCTTTATTTTAACGCGAGCAGGTTCCTGGTTCAATTCTCTGCCCTGATGATGAGTCGAGCTGTCCTCGCGGCTGTTTGAGATGGGCTCCAGAACCACCGTGACCCTAATTAGGATTAATCAGCGGAGAACAGACGATGAATGAATGACGTTAACAAGATAAGCCCGAGTTAACAGTAACCAATCACAATCCTGTCTGCTTCTACGTCCCCGAATGTAGTTAGAAGGGCCCTCACCTTAGAGAGTCTGTGCTGAAAACACCCCCACTGTACGCAGCAGTGGTTGTAAAGACTCTTAGGTAAGGTCTTATTTGTTCTGTCAATGGTCTCATTACACGGCGATACCTGTTAATGTTTGTGTAATTTATGAAATGCCTCTTTACGAGCTTTGATTCGGCAGCGGAGAACGTTAAAGAGGGGTTTGGGTTTAACCGCTGCAGAGCAGAGAACACAACAACAACAACAAGGTCCAGGACCTGGGAAGAAGCCAGACTGCTCCACTAATAACACGTCAGGGTGACAGAGACGCGCCTCCTCTCTACCTTGTTGTATCGATCTCCCAGCTCACTGTTAATAGTGCTGTTAAACACCAGCTCTCGGCTCTTTACTGTCTCCAGGCCCACTTAACAATAAAACTCCCTTTTATCTTTTCAAATGCCTGCAGGCATTCAGACCACCGAGGGCCAAAACCGCTGCCGCCAGAGCTACGGAGTCACCTGTCTGCCTTTAAAGGGCTCTAGCCACAATGAAAAAATCTGATTTTTCATATATTAAGCTTCTGTGGTGTTAATGAAAATATCATCCTTATGTTATAAAGGTTGGTCTATATTTTAAGGCTTTATAGTTATAAAAATAGTGGGTTCAGGTGAGTTGATTGGATCAAAACCTGCCCCACCCCGGAAAGACTGGGTGAACTTTGAGCAATTTGTCACAATTTATGAATCTTTTGTGGGGAACCTGAAACGCACTGAGCATGCTGGAATATGAAGAGAGAAAAGCAGTTTTTTGTTATTACAGGAGGGCGTTTTGAAACCGACTTGATAGTCTGAGTGTGGCGGCTTTTTTAATTTTTTTTTCCCAAGCAGGAAAAAAAAACAACAACAACATTTCAGGAACCAAACAGTTGTGTGAACGTGATGTTTGCTTTGTTTGATTCCGCCGATGCCTCAGGAAGGATTTTCTGTCTTTGGTGTTGTGGCTTTGATGAGAGACTTCTCAAAGGCCTGCGCCGTTTTTTTATTTTTATTTTTTTCCCCTTTCCTTTCTTGTCGTAATACAATGTTTTTATTTATTCTGATATTAGTGGGTGTGAAGTAGATGCTCGCCTCATTCCGGCAGACACATTTCAGGTTCTTTTGCTCTTCACTGTCTGCCAGCCTAATTTACTGCAGTTGTCAGTAAACCCAGTTTAAGTTGGTGCAGGTCACTTCTTTAATATTTGCTTTATTCCCTGGTGTCCACTAAATAAATATTTGGGTCTGGAATAGCTGTCCTAAAAACCTATTGGTGTGTATTGTTTTGACTAAACCACAGAAAAAAAAGAGACAATAACACGACCAGTTTTGATGATTCATTCTCACAATTTATTATTAATATTTTTAATTCTCTGATTTTAGCTAATAAGGGTATATTTTTTTCCAGGTTTCTCTTAGCAGATTTTTTTTATTTATTATAAATATAAGAAAATTATATGTCCTAATTATGCAACCAGTCTTCAAAAACACCAAACCTGTCAATCAATCATTCAGTGACCACAATCTGTTAAACGTAAGCATTTCTGTCCTGCACGGTGATCTATCCTGTCTCCTGGTATGAGAAAAACACCTTAAACTGGCTTTGGGTCAGCCTGCATGAACCATCCAGTAAATGTAGCAACTGATTTATGTGAAAATGATGATGATAAAATGTCAGCACTACCATACAAGTCAGATCTTCAGCATTTCCTCTCAAACGTGGATCATAGTCTGCCGTGAAACAATATTTTTGGGCCAGCTGCTGGACTGCTTTTCAGGTATTGCACCATAAACTGCCCCCCCCACCCCCCGCTGCATGTTATTTATCACCGCGGCGAATTCCGGCTGTGAAACGCAGGTGCTCCGACCGTGCTCATGCAGTCTCTCCAAATGATTCATAATCTCTGCTGAGTCTGCGCTTTACCTGAATGCGGACATTCCTCACCAGGAAAGTGCAGGATAACGGCTCTGTTCTGAATCTGGGCCTTGCTGAAGGTGGCAATCATGCTGCAGGATTAAGCATCCTAATTTGCAGAAAACAAATGCATTTATAGAATCTTCCCATTTGTTTGCCTTTGATTGAGCTTTAATTACAATATGATAACAACGTATTGTTAATCTCCACAGTGAACCTTCATCTACCATATAGTTGACCTGGCTTTAGGGTAAAGATGACGCCCTGACAGGCTGTGTCTTTCTATCTTTGATTCATTTCAGTAAAGCCTTCCAGATCAGACCACTAGCACCAATTAGCTGATGGGCTGCAGCAGCAGGCTACTGGTAAGCTTACTGGTTTAACAGCAGGAACCAGCTTCATGAAATCAGATTACCAAAGTGTGTAAATGACTCCTTATTGATCTTGGAGGAGGGCGCCAACAGAAATGCAGTGTTTATCTCTCCTTCCACAGATTTGTTGTTGTTGTTCTTGTTGCATTCGTGGTGAGCGTCTTGTGTCCTGCAGCGATGGCATCTTGTCCTCACATCCATACCAATTCATTCATGAAGAAATGAAACACTGTTGCCAGGTCAGCTTACAATCACAACACCATGCACAATGCGAACGCAGAAAAGACCTTGGGGGAGATAATTCTTCGGGAGCTCCTCAGAATGATACTACTGTAACTACTGACCGTACTGTTTTTGTAATTTATTCATCACATGATTTCCTATGAAGGCATTAAAGAGAAAATTGGAACCATCAAAATAGAAGATTCATGAAATTTTGAGGGGTTTTTTTCTGTGTGATTAGTATTCTTTTTCTAAAATGTAAAAAGTGCGGATCAAAAGCAGCCTGGCGAGTCTCCCGCTGGTTTCCTGTGTCTGTCAACAACAACAAAAACGGGCTACATAAAAATGATCCAGCCTTCCTTCATTCTGTGCACTCTAATTAACACTAGATCCCTTGAAATGTAAAAAAAAAAACAACAAAAAAACAAACCGAGAGTCCTGGTGACTGAAATTCAAATGTTTACACCAGGAAATAAAGATAATTATGCTCTTTGATCAATATGCCTGAATACGGTTTTGCGAACAGTTGAACATGTTTGAATGCACCTTTCATCAGAGCCTCCCGACTATGACTGACACCCATCCGCTGTAGTGATTTCAGCTGTAAAATCCCACGTAACCTCCTGTCCTGTGGAGCACATTGTGATACAGGAACTCAGCACATTACAGTAAAATGATATTTACAGTCTGCTTTATGTCCTGCGCTGGGTCCAATCTCTCCACAGCCTCCTTTCAATTGTCTCCAGCTTAATTGCTTTACTGCCCTCTGAATACCCTTCTCTTCAACTCTCCCATTCTCTCTCTCTCTGTCTCACACACTCACACAAATGCACGCACGCAGTATCTGGCCCCGAGTCAGGCAGGGCAGCTGCAAAAGGCCTCACCAACGCATCCTGACGAGAAGTGACAGCTCTCTGTATCACTCGCTGGCACTGACAGCTGACAGATGGATACCACTCACACACATCTACTGCAGGGAGAGGGAAGGAGAGGAGGAGGGAGGGGGGGACGGATGGAGGGAAAAATGATTCTCCTGCACTACCCTCTCTCTGCGATGCGACTGAACACTGGGTACAGCAAGCTCGCCTCGTGCCAACGCAAAGCTCTTAAGATCTCAGAGACGCAAACGGATGCATGCAAACACCCACACGCAGCAAGAATAAACCAGAGTCACGACAATCGGAGGCAAAAGGCCAAGCGAATGACCTCAATATTGGATAATAATCTTGTTTTTTTTCCTGATCCTTGTGGGTGGCGGCTGCTAAAGCAGCTGCAATTTTCCCACTTTGCTGAACTCACGATGCCCGAAATATTTAAAACGACTTCACGATTCCGCTCAAAAGACTAAATTAACAAAGGTGAAAGGATGCTCGTCTCCCCTGTTCGCGCATTTACCAGATGTTTTCCCACATCGCCTCTGACGTGACTCTGTTGCTTGATTGATGCCGACGCATCGGCAGCAACTTGTGAACGTGGAGATATTTATCGCCGTCAGCTCTGTCGGGTCTTCGGAAGCATTGGCAATTTGCTTTTCAACAACATTGTCAAGTTGCATGAAGTCGACATGTTTTTTCTGCATTGATGTTTTGTTTGTTTTTCCATAAATTTCACTCACTTACTGAAATCTGATAAATGCTTTAAATATTTTATTGTCATTAGTAGAACAGATTATATCTTTTTCAGTGATTTGTGTTTTCAAAGGACTGGAAATCAAATTTCTGTCTGAATACTAGTACCAATGAGCTGATGGGCTCTGGACTGGATCTTTGTCTGCATGTGCAGCAGCAGGCTGCTGGTAAGGTTACTGGTTTAAGAGCAGGAACCACTCTACAACGACTCAGTCATCAAACAAGTCTAATTTCACCTCGATTATTCTGGCATTTGTATGAGAATCAGCAGCCAGGCGGCGATTATTGCGGTAACTAGAAAAAGAACATTGAGGTGGTAAAGGAAATCCACCAGGGAGAGCTAGGACAAAAGAGAAAAAGCAAAATGGACAACTTGAGGATGCACGCCAAGAGCAGACGCTTGGTCCTCCATCTGAAGTAGAAATCCCACCTTAAAAGTGCGCCGCTCTCACTTCAATTAAAAGTTTAAATCTGCCAGTGTGGCTGCCGTAGACTCCCGTGTACTTTGCGAAATCAAATTTCACGCCCCTCTAAGAGGCGTGTGGGGAGACGATGGCGTTCAGGAGCAACATTTGATTGTAAGTTGGCACACTGGGAACATCTGCTGAGTCTGATTGAACTAATAAGCCCGTGCCTTAAACCTTAAGTGACACTCTAAAATAGCAACAGTGTCAAAACTCAAATGGCTGCCTCACACCAAGGCGATGATGACATGAGTATTGTGTATAAGAGGTGAAGAGTATGGTAATGTTGTCAGTGCAGCCTGAGGCCTCTGAGCCATCACACAGCCAAAACAAGAACTCCGGTAATGCGCTGTCTCGTTACTGGCTGCCACGTATTCTGTCAGTCCTCCTAATGCCAGACTGCTGCTCTGATTACTTCCTCTCCACTTCTTGCATCCTTCGCAGACTGCTTGACCTTTTGGAATTATGTAAAGTGATATTTATTTGGTGTTTTTTTTGTTTTTTATAATAAAACTAAAATCCTAAAACTCAGAGATAGCGACAGCTGGATTTAAGTGATCATCATAACTGCAGCTTCTCGTTGCTAAAAGGCACAAACCCTGCCTTAGGTCTTAACTTCTCAAATTTTTTGAGATTATATAACATGATAAGTGTGATAAAGTATTTTTCTGTGCATAAAAAGAGGGAGATGGTCATGACCTTTGGTCCTTGATCTTTGAACATGTTAAAAGATCAAAAATACATGATATATGTCTTTGATCTTTCAACATATTTAAATACAAAGGTTCATAGTGTATAGTGTTTTGTAAAAGGATCCATGCTAATGTAGGCCTTTTTTTGTATTTGTAGAAATTGAGGTAGCAGAGAAATCAATATAATTTGATGGGACATGTTTGTCACCAGATTAAAAGATAGAAATTAAGGTGACTGTTTTCATTCTGTTTGGAAATATTCTGGTTTGTAGAGGCAGATCGCAGATGTGAGCCTGGGGGGGTTTGGCAAGGCTTTTAGTGAGGTTTTTGACTGTTGCCATGTCAAGATCATTCCAGTCTGCTGCCTTCTTTTGAGTTTGGCAGTACCAATGATTTCTTTTTCAACGATCATGCCAGTGTCAGTCCTTTGGTCATTTCTGGCTTTGATCAGCATTAAAGAGGAAAGACTGCCCGAGACAAGTCAAGTTAATACCTCCTATACCAAACAAGTGTTTTTTTGACGCTACGCCGTAGATGGCAGGCAGGTAAGCTTTTTTAAACAGAATATTTGGCAAGAATAATATTAGTGACAGAATAATGTGTTTGATCTTGGAAGCTTGATGTATCCCACCAACATCTTATCCGGGGTCGGGTCGCGGGGGCAGCAGCCTAAGCAGGGAAGCCCAGACTTCCCTCTCCCCAGCTACTTCATCCAACTCTTCTGAGGGGATCCCGAGGCGTTCCCAGGCCAGCAAAGAGACATAGTCTCTCCAGCATGTCCTGGGTCTTCCTGGGGGCCGCCTCCGTGCCCTGAACACCTCACCAGGGAGGCATCCTAGACTAGATGCCCAAGCCACCTCTTCTGGCTCCTTTCAATGCGGAGGAGCAGCAGCTCTGCTCCGAGCCGCTCTGGATGGCAGAGCTTCTCACCCCATCTCTAAGGGAGAGCCCAGCCACCCTACGGAGGAACTCATTTTGGCCGCTTGCACCCGATCTCATTCTTTCGGTCACTACCCAAAGCTCATGACCATAGGTGATGCTAGGAACAAAGACTGACTGGTAAATTGACAGCTGGGCTGATTTTGGCTCAGCTCTCTCTTCACCACAACGGATCAGTGCAGAGTCCGCATTACTGCAGACGCAGCAACGATCCACCTATCGATCTCCCGCTCCATTCTTCCCTCACTTGTGAACAAGACCCCAAGGTACCTAAACTCCTCCACTTGGGGCAGGATCTCCTCCCCGACCCGGAGAAGGCACTTCACCTTTTTCCGGCTGAGAACCATGGCCTCAGATTTGGAGGTGCTGATTGTCATCCTGGCTGCTTCACACTCAATTGCGAACCGATCCAGTGAGAGTTGGAGGTCATGGGCCGATGAAGCCAACAGGACCACATCATCCGGGAGGCATGATGTGGTCCTGTTTATCCATAAAAGTTATGAACAGAATTGGTGACAAAGGGCAGCCCTGGCGGAGTCCAACCCTCACTGGAAACGAGTTCGACTTACTACCAGCAATGCGGACCAAGCTCTGACACCGGTCATACAGGGAGCGGACAGCCCATGTTAGGGGGCCCCACACCCCATACTTCCGGAGAACCCCCCACAGGACTCCCCCAGAGACACGGTCGAATGCCTTCTCCAAATCCACAAAACACATTTGGATTGGTTGGGCAAACTCCCACGCACCCTCAAGGACCCTGCTGAGGGTGTAGAGCTGGTCCACAGTTCCACGGCCTGGACGAAAACTGCATTGTTCCTACTGAATCCGAGGTTCGACTATCCAGCGGACCCTCCTCTCTAGTACACCTGAATAGACCTTACCAGGTAGGCTGAGGAGTGTAATCCCCCTATAGTTGGAATACATCCTCTGGTCCCCCTTCTTAAAAAGAAGGACCACCCACCCCGGTCTGCCAATCCAGGGGCACTGCCCCTGATGTCTACGCGATGTTGCAGAGTCGTGTCAACCACGACAGCCCTACAACGTCCAGAGCCCTAAGGAACTCAGGGCGTATCTCATCCATCCCGGGGTCCTGCCACCGAGGAGTTTTTTGACCACCTCGGCAACTTCAGCCCTGGAGATATGAGAGCCCATCCCCAAGTCCCCAGGCCCTGCTTTCTCACCGGAAGGCGCGTTGGTGGCATTGAGGAGGTTTTCGAAGTATTCCTAGAGCTAGCTTCTGCAGCCGGGGATGGGCCTCCAGGGTACCCGCCTTCGGCTGCCACCCAACACACCCGACCCCTTTGGCCCCTCCTGCAGGTGGTGAGCCCATGGGAAATGGTCTTGAGGTAATGAAGGCTCTTTTCTGTACATGTTAAGGGCTCAGCCCTGAATGCTGCAATATCTTGATACGCCACCATATTCACAGCGCCCTCTGGTGCTAACAGGAAATGATCACTTCTTACTCCAATACTGATCCGAGGCCAAGGGTCAAGGGAATGGGTGCGTGGGGTGTCCAGGGGTGAAGTACCCCGTTCCCCTGCTTGCAGCTTTATTAGTGAAGCCATTTACAAAATGTTTGCTAGAAAACCAGTAACTCTGGGTTATTATAATGATGTAAGGGGAGAAATATCAGGTGTATGTCTTTGGATACAATTATTAGAGCGATTGAGTGAGCAGACAAACAGTTATACAGTGCTGCATTTGTACAGCGCAGCATGTTCACACAGCCGACAGGAGACAAGCTTAATAAATTGCCTGTTAGGCTTGATAATTAATAAAGACCACAACCTGACACTAGATAAGTGTTTCCGTAGAGTTTCTGTGCTTTGCTGTAGATATAAAGGTAGTTTTCTCTGATTTGAAGTTGTGAACATTACAGGACACTGAAAGTGTGTCCCATTTTCACTCTATGTCTAATGTTTTACACCGCTGCTCCCTTCTCTTTTTGTCTTTCCTCTTCTAATACATCAGTTACCAGGACGGTTGCAATATGTCTCCACAAACATGTGCACAAGACCAGTACTTCACAGAAAATGGAAGCATCATCTTCTCAAAACAAACCAATTATCAGGTGCAGTCCATTCTGGGAGAGGGTTCTTTTGGGAAAGTAGTCAAATGTGTAAGACTGAAGGACAAAAAGCCCGTGGCAGTCAAAATCATAAAGAAAGAAGGACATTACTATGCTCGCGTAAAGAAGGAAGTATGTGCTAACAGCTTTTGTTTCTGTATGGCTGCATCGTCTTGTGTGGGTGGTTTAACCAAGCAGAACTATAAATTGTCTTTCCTTCAGATACTAGCCCTGCTCAAGCTTAAAGGTCTCGATGCAGACAAATGCAACATTGTCCAGATTCACTCAGCTTTTTTTGACAGAGGAAATTTCTGTTTCGTCTTCGAGTACCTGGACAAAAGTCTCTCCGACTTCATCGAGACAAACGATTTTCGTCCTCTGCCCCTGGAGGGAATCAGATTCATTGTCCACCAGGTAGGTTCTGCTGCATTTTGTCATTCGCCGACAACCATTAGTACAATGAAAATGTTTTTCTTTTCAGCTTGCAGTTGCACTTCAGTCTCTGTGCAGTGTCGGTCTAACGCACTGCGACATCAAGCTGGACAATATTATGTTGGTCGACCACGAAAAACAGCCCTTCAGAGTCAAACTTATCGACTTCGGCATCGCGAGTGTTGCGTCATCTATACCACAGGGCTCAGTTATACAGGCTCTCTGTTACAGGTAATTAATTGGACAAACGTTTAACATCATAAAATCTATAAATGCGAGATAAAAAGAAAATAAACACCCCTTTAGGTCTCCAGAGGTCTTATTGGGTCTTCCGGTGACAGAGGCCGTAGACATGTGGTCTCTGGGCTGTGTAGTTGGAAAGTTATACCTTGGCGATCGGCTGTTCAATGGGAAAAATGAGTATGACATGGAAAGTATTTTATTTGTAATTTGTAATTACACTCCATTCTTTACTTGGATTTAGCTTTTCTAAATGATACAACACTCACCATTTCTTTTGGGGTGTGAATGGACATGTGATGTCTTGTTTTACCTACAGATGAGGTGCATTGTAGAGCTACTTGGTCAACCTCCAAATCGAATGCTAGACGCAGGACAAAAAACTCAGCATTACTTTAAAAGAGGCTTCTGCGCATGGAACCGTTCATGGAAACTCAGGGTATCATTGCTACTTTGATTTCCTTATGAACTAATTTTTTTCCCAAAAACTAGTTAACATGTACGTGTCTGTAGTGCAACGCTTAACTTAAATTCTGTTGTCTGTTTAGAACGACATGAACTACAGCAAAAGAGCAGGACAAAAGCTTCTGGATTCCCTAGATGACATTTTAAATGTATGTTTTTTCTTTTTTAATTTATTTACCTCAAAAGAACTAGACTCTTTCCTTAAACCATAAATAATATATTTTTGGTGAATTAGTTAATTAAATCGTATTTTTTTCATTGTTCCAGGCCTTTCCTACTAAAGGCAGCGGAAGTCCCGAACTAATTCTTTTTGTGAATATGTTAAAGAAAATGCTTGACCTTGATCCTTCTACACGCATCACTCCAGGTCAACTGTTGCAACATGGCTTTCTGAGCAACGCTGAGTAAGTCTATACGTAGATCATTCATTTCGATCCTAAAGCCCTTGATTTATCTGTTTTAATTCATAAATGCTGGATCTCGAATAGTTATTAAAGTCAAGTCTTTGTTGTCTTGAAGGGTGGTATCTTCCTCTAAAGAGCCAGAGTCTACTGCCAGTGAGGAAAAAGGACAGATGTCACATGCGCAGAGTTCCAACCCCCAGCAGAGCCCAAAAGACCAGTTAAAGACAGCAGAAAAGAAAAGAAAACATGAATCTGCGGATGAGGATACGACATGTCACGACTCCAAACGGGCCAAAAATTCAGTTCAGGGTGAGACTGCTGAGGAAGGCCAGACACAAAAATGCTGCCCAGACAAGGCTTCCTAAGGTTGAGGACAGTGGGTTTATAAGGAACAAAGGTCGATCATCCCACCGCCTTGACGTCTGTGTCCAGCCAAAGACATAAAACAAGGAAAAGGAAAATGAAGAGAACTGTGTGAAAGTGTTAAGAAGCTGATTTAATCATGTTAACATCAGCTTTTGACTGGTCTTCAAGGCCATCAAGTGCAGAAATAAACACACCTTTAGCTTCTGCAGCCGGGGATCAGACCGGTGACCCACGTCCGGATGAGGGAAACTCAAGACCATTTACATTACTCATCATAAGGGGTATTTTGGGCTACGCTTTGTCTGGGCCCTCCCCTAGGACCTGTTTGCCATGGGTGGCCTACTAGGGGCACAACGCCCTAGATACCTGAGCTCCTAGGATAATTGGGACATGCAAACCCCTCCACCACGATAAGGTAGTAGCCCAGGAGGAGCCTCACCGGACGCCTCCCTGGTTAGCTGTTCCGGGGACATCGGGTAGGAGGCCCCGGGGAAGGCCCAGGACATGTCTCTCTGCTGGCCTGGGAACGCCTCAGGATCCCCCCGGAAGAGCTGGACAAAGTAGCTGGGGAGAGGGAAGTCTGGGCTTCTGCGACCCGACCTCGTATAAGTGGTAGAAAATGGATGGATGGATAGATAAAATCCTTTATTGAATTCTTTCAGGTAACACAAAATTATGGTGGATTAATATTGTTATAATTATTGCTAAATAATAATTATAATAATAATAATTATTATAAATAATAATAATTATTAAGTACTAAATGTTCTAGTCCAACCTGATGTACAGTATAAGTGGTTTACAAACAGTTAGTAAAACAGACAGGAAACAGCTAATTATCTTAAATGCTAATAAAATTAAAAATATCTCCCTGAATGACATATAGAATATCCCCAAAGTACTCTAACAACTATTTTAAATATATCCTGAGCTGCTGTCCTCCTTAACAGATGTGTGTATGCTGCTGTCACCATTGTTTCCAGTGTAAACCACCTTAATAACGATCATACAACAAATAATCAGCCACCCTGTCTCGGAGTTTCTTTTGTCATCTAAAATCTGTACATTTTCAGTCCCCGTGAGAGTCCCGATCACAGTTAACGTCACACGCGGACGTTAACTACCACGGAAGAAATCTGCCATGGAACCTAATCACAAAAGGTCATGTTGGCGAGCGAGGAACAGATTAAATTAGCATAGTGGAAGATCCGGAAAATGATTTCTGTCAAGTCACACTGTTGCACAATTATATGTTAATCAATCCTTTCATTAAGGAAGTTGATTGCAGTTCACAGATGAAATCATCCGAAGAGAGACACCTGGAAAAACGGTGATAAACCTCAAAACCCAAAGTTCTGTAGCTCCTCTGGGCTTCATCGTCACTCTGGCTGTTTTTTTTTTTTTTTTTATTCTCATTTGCTGGTTTAAAAGGAAGCTGATGAGGACTTTAAGGTCATGTGACCTTTAATAACTATTCCTCAAAGGAAAACCCTGACAAAGTTAAACTGAGCAGGCTGAACAAACATGGCCCGATTGGCCACTTTTTAAAAATTCTGTAGAGATATGATTGTGGTTATGGTCTCATGTGGAGGAGCGATATCAGCCAGCCAAACTGTCCTTTCAGACAAATGGAATAAAGCCTTGGTTATCAGAAATAGAACTGCTTAAACTACAGGACCCTGAAAGTAACACGATACTAAAACAAAGCCAGTAATAACAGTTTAATAACACTGAAACAAATATGTGACGTAATGATTTAAGAACAAAACACCGTGTGACGGCACCATCACAACACGCGTAAACAGCAGTGCGGAACCTATTTGTATCTTAGATTTTGCATGTCAAAGCACATTTCTGGAAGAATTCTGCTGAAAACCAGACTAAACACAGAAGTGTGGAGTTTAAATGTGAAGATGTGAAAGCCTTCCATCAAAATTGTGCTTTTATTTGATTCCTATTTACACCTAATTGATATAATTAGACCTGTGTGGGCTTAATATCCTCTACAGTGCAGTTTCCACACCTGTCCTGCAGCTCCTTCATGAGTGACACACGGGGAATAAAAGCAGACGTAGGTGTGAGCTGAACAACGATTGCTTGCGTAATCGTGCTGCCGTGGACAATCCAGCTTCACCTGAAGGTCCCCTTACACATCAGCAGACGTGGGTTTAAAGGGTGCGTTTGCAATAATCATACTTAGTATCAATCCTGACACAGAGCAATGTATTTATGGATCTCTGCTCCCCCTTCATGTTTGACAAAATGACAAATTCAAAGTTTGTGTCAGCTTGCACACACTAATGCCCATGTGGACACTCACTTCCTTCATTTGCCTTCTAAAGCCGTCAGTACTTGAGGGCTTTGTCAGCTTCTATTTCCAGAACTGGTCAGCTTCTTTACATTGTGCCAAACTGGATAGATTTCTGGCATCGTTTATTATTTCTTCAATGAGTCCAGAAAGTTTAAGCCGATCCAAAAGCTCCCAGCCTGATTGAAAGACTGACATGTCGCGCGCCGGTTATGGAAAAGCTGTGCGGCAATGATGGCAACGCTAAATGGCACTTGCCTGTGACAAGAAGCAAATGGAGGGGATTAACATGAGCCAGTGAGCTACAGAATGAATATATGTTCAAACCTCATTTGAAGTGGCATCTGTGACATTGCCATGCCAATTTAGAGAAAATTCAATCTGCTGGCATCAACTCGCTGAAACCGTGATTGGACTTTTGAAGAGACCAATTTGCGAGTGCAGTTGGGCCTCTTTGTGATTATGATCCCATATCAGTATTTATTCTCTAGCTTCGGCTGTATTCTCAACTCCATCAGCACTCAAATTAGCCTTTCTTATCAAGTATTTGAGGGAAGATTAGAACATAATACCGTCTATCACTTTGAGAGGCAGGGTTAATGTTTGCCAGGATGTTTGAGAGGTTATCAGCTGTCGCTACAAATTGCTAGAAAGTTGATGAAGCCTGTGTTTCATTTGTGACCAGCAGTTAATCCAATGTACCAGATTTGTATTCTGGAATGAATTATTTTCGATAAGCCTGCCAACCCTTCTTCATCGTTTTCATGGGTGTTTTCACAGTCCATAAACGTCATCGTCCATCGTCTTCTTTTCCATAACGCAGATACTTTCCAACGTCCACACACACACGGATACATATAGATGGAGGTCAAGAGTCTTTGAAATAAAAACTACTTTATGGATAATCTTTTACTTAATGTTTTTTTAGAATAAATATAATACAGGTGTCATTATATATCATATCTGGACGGATGATTATTATGGTTACAGGTGATGTCCACAGACAAGTGGAAACACTAATTACCTCGTTATTATGGCATCTGGAACTTATGAGGCAACAAGTGAACATTTTGTCCTCGGATTTGATGTGTTAGCTGCAGTAAAGATCGGCCTGCATGAGGATTTGCGTGAGTGTAACATATAACACCATACCTATCTCTATTTTCATCATAACATTGGTAAATTAACGTCTAGCAATAATATACATTAAGTGTAAAACCATTATTTCTGTTTTTATTGGGACGTATTCTAGCATACGAGGAGGAAAAGTATTGTTGTTAACTTGAAACTTGAGTTTCATCAGCTGTTGCATGAAGTCATGTGTCGCTGTCGTGTGCTTTGATTATTATGATGAACGATTATCATCTTTCTTGCTCTCACAGGGTGGCGGGGTCCAGAGCTGTTTTTATTTATTTATTTATTTTGTTGGACCATTATCTCTCATCTGTTTGTGCAAATGGCAGTTTAATGCTTCAGAGGAGATGCGTCTGAATAACATTAGAATAACCGGACGTGAAAGAGGGGATCCAGCCTGGTGGGGCATTGCGTTAAAACAAATGTGTGTGTGTGTGTATGTATGCGTACATGCACGAGTGTGTGTGTGAGAGAGAGTGTGTGATGCGTGCAGGAGAGCTTGTGTATATCCTGTCATATGATAAATGTTCTCTCTCTTATAATCTATGTGCTTCAAAATATGATGTATGTGAGGATGAACTTTGAATTATAACCTAAAGAGTGACTCATTAATCTTCTGACTTTGCTGGGGAGTGGACCAGAGGAATCATTTTGCGTGTTTATGTTTTATGAATAATGCAATATTGTGACTGGTCAGCTGAATCAGAAGTCAACAACAAACAGCTCTGTTCTGCAGAAGCAAGTGTGAGCGTTGAGAACTCTTCATGGTCAACATGGACCATGCATCAGTGTTGATCTCACTGCTTATCTCTTTTTCTGCTATATTTTACTGATAACATCCAGTAGAACGGATTCCTTATGAGTCATCTGGCACCACTGTGATATTAAATACAGATTTATGAATTAATATGACTGATGTCCAAATTTCAGCAAAAAAATTAAGGGGTTTCACAAAAATATACCTTCTTGTACATTCCTAATGCCATATAATATGTTGTTAACATATTATAAAATGTTAGTTCTTCAGAAAAGATAATTCAACAAAAGTAACAAGCTTAATCTTGTTTAAAGTGTGATTATCAGCATACATTTTCTCTTATTTCAGGAGGAGTAACTGAATGTCTTCATTGCAGTGAGGATCTGCAACGGTGCCGTTGTAGTCGTTTCCAACAAAAAATGCGCCTCATTAAAATTTTACAGTCATTTACGCGTCTTCTGCATCATTTACTGTTTCCCGCCGGGAGCGTGCAAAAAGATGCGCGGTCCTCTCTGCTGCAGTTTGGAATAGTCATTTCAGTCCAGAGGCCCCAGCGGTGCCCTCAACCTGAGTGGCTAAAATTCTTTTCAAAGGGAAATGTGAAGCCGTACCAAGTTATCAGGTGAGCGCAGATGCGGCGTGAGAGTTGATTTACTCTGAGCGTCATTGGGGCTTTCTTTGTTTCCCCGAGGTCTGATTTGAACTTAAATTGCTTCGGTGAGGACTCGACTCGGCTTCTGATTATGTCGCCCCTCCTACACCTCGAACAATAAGGCGCCTCGTGTAGTGCGCTGTACTGTCCCCTCAAATGTTAATGCCTTCATTCTTCACACTGTAACTGCATCAGTCACACCGTTTCATTAGGACCGGCTCCTCTTGAAGCGGAGAGAAAAAAACTTGTAAAATCAACTAGTTTTTAGATAGACTGATGCTTCCATACAAAAAACAAAAGGTACGCGCTTTTCCAGTTTTACCACTCTGTTAGCTAGTTCCTCTCCTCTTTCTGTCATTCCCCCTGCCCAGTCTCCCGTCCCCCTTTACCTGGTCGGCCATCAGAAGGAGGGTCCCCCCATATGAGCTTGGTCCTACTTGAGGTCTCTCCCCTTAAAAGAGAAATAAAAAAGTGAGATGGAAAAAGATGAAAAAAATGCTAAATTGACAGTGCAAGACATACAAGAGGAAATGGTCCTCACTCTGCTAGTTGAATCAATATTTTGGTACTGAGTTTGTAGCAAGTATGAGAACACACACACACACAGATACACACTAATGTGTAGTCTGGTGACTACACATGGTGACCCAGTGCTATCCTATGAAACGAGATAGAGAAGGATATAGCAGGCTGGGAAGTATACATTAACAAACTTGTAAGTGCTAGCGGAATGCCTCTCACCCTGCCCGCGTGCAGCCAGACAGCCATAACCAGATACATCAAGCACACATTACATCCCTATACCCTGAGTATTTACTCTGCCATCCTAGCAGAAAGATTAGTTTAGCTGGAGAGTTGATTTATGGACGACAGAAAGTAATCCCTTCTTGTCCTGCCTGCTGTAGCCGTGCCTCCTCCTTTGCCACAGCGCCGAGCTTACACAGTCTGAAAGCCCTTGATACCGTGTTCGCCCTAAGGTGTAATGTTTGATAATATAACTACTGCTTCTGTCACCCAGACCCCCCACCCCATATGCACCCGCAGCCAAGCCTCCACCCCCCCACAAATACATTACAGCTGTACAATGCTTTGAGATTTATGAGGAGGCGTTGGCGCAGGAGGGAGAGAGTTAGAGTGAGAATATGCATTGATTGAAAGTCCCAGATAGTCCCATCCAATCCCGCCCCAAAGAACATCAGTTATTTTGCATCCTGACACAGCGATTGATAACTCGTAAATGTGTGCGGGGATGACAAATGCAGATGGAAACCGACTCTGACAAAAATGATAACTGCATCGGTCTCGAGGGGGTGACGGAGGTGGAGGCGGGATGCTGCTTAAAATATTTAATAATTGATATGGAGGCAGCGAGATGCTGTTTGACCCTGGAGGAGTGTGAATGTCATCAGAAAATTGGCAAGACTTTGAAGTGAAATGCATTAATGATGCATGTGTGCGTGTGTGCATGCGCGTGTGCTTCTGTTTGCAGAGGAGGCTGAGAGGTTCACTTGGTCACTTTGCTCTGCTTGTCTTTGGGATTATGAGTATTTTCTCCCTCCTCCGAAGGCTGTGAAGTGTTCAAACAAGTTTCATCTATGCGGCTGTGTTTTTGCTCTCCGGCAGGATCTGAACAACACAGAAACTCTCCTCTCTGACCCAAGTCCATTCCTAACAAACTTCCCATCCTTGCACAGATCTATCATTTTTGTTTTTGTAAAGAAAAAAGTGGATCAACCCGGACATAACACAAATGATGGGATGCACCAATACTATCTGGCATTTGTGCCATCATGCTCGTAAACGAAGGCTCCTAAAACCACAGCAGCGCGACATCCCCCTCCGAGCTGAGAAGGTGACAGACGAGGAATTTCAGCCACGTTGAGGTATTTCCAAATAAACAAAGGTGACAAAAGTGAAGCCAGCTATAAAATATCTCCAGCAAAGATTGTCTGGATCAGATCTTGCCTTATTCCGCCTACATTTAGGTTTATTTACTTATTTTTTAACATACATGTGAGGATGTGCCCTGTTAATACGCTTCATATTACACTGTAGTACCAAACATGTGAATTTGTCTCCATATGGTGCGTCGTGCACCCCCTGTGGTGGACATTGTGGGACGCTGGGCAGTTTTAAAGCCCCCGATCACCTCTCAAACCTTCAGCAGAATGGCCCCTCAAAAGAATCTGCTGTCTCGTTTGTGGCATTAGGACAAATCAGTTTCAGGAGTTCAGTCCTGAAGCGTTTCAATCCTCTTACACAAGTCTGACGTCTGATAAGAAACAGACAGTTAAGACGCTCCAATCAACAAAGTGCAGGAGATTAAGGATGGTTGTTAAAAACATCTATGATTAGACTATATTTACTGTTTCAAGCACCAGGTCAGAGAATGATTTGAACTGAATTGAAAGAGCCCTGGGGGTCAACGTGGATCGCTGAGCTACCAAAACCAATGTCTTGTACTAAGGGGTAATTATACATTAGTATCTTTAATGTTAAGGGGAAACTGGAGAAAACAATTATAGTGGGGCCAGTCTTTGGAATTTGAAGGCTAACCACTGCGCCACCAAGGACCCAAGGTGGAAATGATCAGTACGTCCTTCTTGGGAAAAGAAGGAAACTAAACACGCTTGCTTGATAATAAGATCACTCGTGGAAAATTCTGATTAAAGCTGGACTGATGTTCCTCAGAAGTTACTTCAAGCTTTCTTTCCTAATGTATCTGACGTCGCCTCCTACCTCCAGAAACAGGGGTGAAGAAGCAGAGGAGAGGGAGCCAACAGGGATGTGAAGAGACGTTAAAACATTTCAAATGAAAGGTGCATCAGAAGAGCCTGTCATTGCATTAACGCCAAGATTAAAGGGGTCTCGGTGTCTTCTGTCGGGTTCAAGGGAGACAGCATGAGGATTTACTCAGGCTCTTAAATACCTCTGTCGACTAAGATTCAAACAAACACTTCCACAATAATTACAAGTTGACTTTTCTTCCTCCCGGAGTGGAAGGTATACCAGTACCAGTCTCAAACCGCCACATTGTCAGCATAAGCGCCCGGTGCTGTTTATTAAGAAAAAAAAAAGGAGACCATTATTCGTTCATGAGGACACATGGCACTGAACACATAATGCTAGCATATTAACTCGCCTCGGAGTTGAAGAGAAATAAAGTATTTAGTTCAGGTATTAGTTTGGAAATGAGTATGCCATTGCTTGTAATCCAGAATAGGCAGCCATGCCAAAGTTGTTTCATGAAAGGATCCTGCTTATAGCGCTGACATTTTGTGCTCAATTTGTACTTTTAAGACTTTGTACGCAGGAATATACTCAAAAAGTTTTCTTAGTTATCGGACGGAGCTGACACGTGTTGGTTTTTCCTCTTTCCACACATCAGCTCTGTGGAGGGACAGAAACAGGAAGGAATTCGACCTTGAGTGATCCGGTTTTAACCTTCTGATACACTCCTTAGTTCATTAGCCATCAATTTTTTTTTCATTGTCAGCCTGTTATAGGTAAAAAAAAAATTATTAATCAAAATCATATTTTTCTTGCTTTTATAGCATTTATGTAGAGAAAAGAGCCAGCGTTTTATAAAATAAACACCTTCCAAACACACGGATATATCTTTCTTGCAGTAAATATATATAAAAAAAATGGCAGTAGGAAATAACCTAGATGATGCTAAGCTACTTACGGTAAATTCTGTCCCCCCTCTAGTTGACCGACATGAGGACGTACACACGTCGCAACGACAAACCAAGAGCGCACAGAAAGAAACCGAAATGACTGAAAATTGATTTCAAGTTCTGTCAGGAGCGATGAAGAAAACACAAAAAAAAACAACAGCTCTCACGGGCTGCCTGGAGAAAACAAAACTGTGCCATTAAAAATATAATAGGATTATCGTTTCTGTTTGTTTGTCACGGTGGATCAAGAAAATTAGAGTTAAGAGAAGAGCTTAGAGCCACATTGTTATCGCCGCTTCAGAAAGCGAGGCCCAGACACGGACCATTTACATATTCATTTGCTGCTTTTGAAATTCACCTTTATAATTAGTCACCGCGTGGCGCTCTCTTAATATCAGCAAACACCTTGACACCCTGACACATCAGCTGCTGCACACTTAACACGGGCTCATCAAGCAGCAGGAAAGTTACACAACAGCGATGCGTGTCGGAGTGATGTCTGAGTGGGAGGAAGAGAGATGAAAGAGAGAGGAACGCTGCGAAGGCTAACAGCCGCTCACCAGGTTGTGGGAGCTGTGTTTGTTTGGCTTGTTTGTTTGCTTGTGTGAGGAATGAGGGAAAATAAGACAGACAAGCTACCGCAGCACCGGTTTAGATCCAATAATGTGTGGCTTTGGCGGGTCTTTATGGTTCAGGCTTCAGAGGGAAAAATGAATGGCTTCCGGTGACGCCAGGGTTGTGCACTGACAAATGTAGATAGGAATGTAAAAAATGCATTAGTCCAACCCAGAAATCTATAACTAAATAAGGTTAAAAACCTCTTTATAAAAACGTATTTACCAATGCTGGAATTATTGAGTCAACACAAATGATAGTGGATAACTAGGCCTGTCAAAATTAAAGTGTTAATCTAGATTAATTAATTTGTCTGGTCATTATCATAATATGGACACCCCCTAGTGAGGATTGGTTTGGTACCATCAGGATGAACCTCTCCAAGCATCTTATTGGCCCTCTCAATGGGAAGGTCAGGTGTAAAAGAACCACTAAGACGCAACAAACCACCAATATTAAGCCATTTTCATGAAAATGTGGGTGTTTTTTAGGGATTAGGTCTGCGTTTGGGGAGTCTCGGTGGTGCTCTGACACACACATGCGGGGCCTTCAAGCCTGAACGGTAGACTATACATATATATCCAACCATGCATACATTAGCGAGGTGTCAGGCCTGGCATTGATATTTATTGAGCCGCCTGTGCATTGAAGAGTGAGGAACGGTACCTGTCACCTCAGCTGTGTGACAAGCTGGAGGCAGAACCAGACCGAGCTTCTTTACTGACAGCGAGAACATGTGGCGGTTTACTGATACGCAGCCCTGCCAGAGGTCCAGGTGCAGAACATTCATTTTATATGTAAACTGTGGTGGAACGTTTATGTTATTTAGGACTGAGATGAAATTTGAAAGCGCTCTCTGGGTGCCAAAGGCTCTCTTCGCGACCGGTGTGTCACATCTAGCGGAAGCTGACAGCAGCCTCTCAAACCTCCTCCTGATGTTCCAGCGGCGCTCGCAGACGTGCAGCGGGTGAACAGAAGCGGCAGAAACATACACGGCGTCAGTGTCCTTGTGTCGACATGGTTGACGGCGGTGCGGCGTTGATGACGGAGACGCACCAACTATCTGCATTCGGCTGCGTGGCTCTGCAGCAGAAGGCCGACTGCGGAGGAAAAAGATTAAGTAGGAGCAGCTGAGCATGAAGTCATTCGGGGTTTCTTATTGTTACCAGCAGCATCTTTTTTGATGGTAAAATTACATTCATGGGTGGAACAATAGCATGAATCTGAGCTTTATTTCCACAGATATTCACACTTATGTAAGAATGTGAATCAGGATATTCTCTCTGTGATTTTATTGAGCCATTAAATTTCATTTTCTTGTAATTCTCTCTTCAAAGGACATTTCAGTTATATATCACAGCCTCTCGTCAAGGACACACGCACAGATGTGGACGGTGTTTCAGCAGAATTTCATTTCTGCAGTTTTGCACATGAATTCTTATATCATATTTCTGAAAATGTGTCTACATTTGAGCCTTACAAACTGGTGATTTGGACGCAGGAAAAACAAGGATTACGAATGATGTAATGCATCATATAAAACAAAAAAGAGAAAAGCAAATTCCATCAAGCCTGAGCAGTTCATCACTCAGCGTAACAACTTTCATTTCTGCTCATTATTCTGCTTCTAACACAGATTAAATTAACTATAAATTCAGTTGTGAATGACTCAAGTGAGCTGAGCTGGTTGTATCTAATTTGACATAGGAAAAAAAGGACAATTATATAAAGTTGTTACAATTTCCAGCACATGAAATCAACATATGTTTAATTTGATTAAAGTGCTGCATTGATCAAAATCCAGTTTGATTGAAACTTTGTCCCCAGTGATAATTCAGATTAATAAAGCTGTTGTTTAGATTCTTTGAGTGACAGTTTGGCAGATATGACTATTCCTCCGACTCTTGTTTATCTCGTTTGGACATAAAATAGTAATTGAAGGCGTTGGAAAGAAACTCTTCTGGAAAGCTCCAAACCGGCCTCCTGAAACCTCATTCCTGGCCGTAGCGGTGCTCGAATCGCGCTCCGTTCTGGCGTCGCATCTCCAGTTGAACCAAAAATACCTTGGATTCTATGAGCTGTCATCCAACAAAACCAGGCGCCACCTGTTCCGGTGTGTTCAGCTGGGATGTCCCTGCAGTGGAAAACAGCCATTTCACCGTGAAACCAAACTTGTTTTATTCTTAGGGTCTGCACTTTCTGACATGTTTGATGTGTTTGTGCGTCTCGCTTCGATGTGCATGTACATCAGTAACACACCTCGGTGTGTGTGTGTGTGTGTGTGTGTGTATGTACAGTAAGGGGGGCATCTCTCCGTAGTGCTGTCTTGTTGCTACATTTCTCGCTGACAGGTCTGATCAGAAAGTGATGACAGCCTATGATTGTCAAAACGCCTGTCAGTGAGTGGCAGATCAGCTCTGGCTCGGCCTTATTTTCCACTTCCCTTCCCCCCGGTTCTGTCACATCTCTTTTCCCGGTGGCAGGGTTGGCGTGACGCGGAGAGAAGGTAAGGAGAGTAGAGGTGGCACGCGGAACTCAATCACAGTGTGCTGTATTAGGGCCGCTGTGCATGTCACGCAATAATACTCCCACGATGTTGCAAAGCGAGCCAGAGAGTGACAGTGTGGGAGTTAAACCGGGAGTTGCTGCGCTGAGTTTGGCGAGCGTCTTGACAAACAAAGCTCTTCGGATTGTTGCGCTGGACAGGTATGACAGAAGCAATATGTGAAGTTTGACTTAAAGAAGCCTGGAAAAAGGTGCACAACAGACAGACCCTCTTTTATTCAGAACTTCGGGTCGTTTTAAAATCAGTAAATCTCCAATTTCATCCAAAATATGAGGAGGTGATTGCTGTTTTTCTTTATTCCACCTCTATCCTCTCAGAGATCTTGCCTTTAAACTAAATATAGAAGCTAAACAGATGGCAGGATTTAATGAGATGAAAAATCTGCTATGTATTTTTGCACTGGAAGCAAATTAATATTTCTCTATGTCTCATTTACTGACCAGTTCAGTGACCTCGTCGTTGAATGGATGGGACAGCGGATTTGGTTTTGCCACAAAAACCAAATCCCCTATACCCAGATGTGAACAGCCTCTTGCATGAGTGCATCTGTTTGCCTCATCAAACTAACTCGCCGCATTAGCGCAGTTTAGCAGAAAGTCCGCGCTCGTCTCCGTTCCGCTGCTCCTCCACCGCCCTCCTGCCATTTTCTCATCACTCATTTGTGGCTGTGATCATGATGGTTGGATAACCGCTAATTAAAGACATGTCAGACGTGCGTCAGCGATAGCGAGACAAATAAAATCTTCATCACAAGAGAGCTCACTCCCTCATTCTGCAGATCCAGGACTCAACTTACCCTCGGTGGAAATGTTAAGCAAGGCAAAAGTGACAGGCCAACATCCATCCGCCTCCTCACTTGTCTATTTATATGTGTATTCATATTCATGAGCCATTGGACCATGTGCCGTTGGATGCATTTAGCGTTATTGGAAAAACAGAATCTCAGTTCTCCTCCTGGCAACTGACAGAGAAAGATTGCAGTGCCCAAGTGACAAAGGACTGGCAGGGCTGCTACTAAATCACTGCGGTGACGCGGGAAATGAAAGCTTGAGCTCATCCTTGGACTTGTAAAAATGACTTTACCCTTCACTCTGGGCATTAAGTGGATTGTTGATTCTTCTATAAACACATTCCTTAAAGATGCGTTTGAGAGACCTTTTTCAAGCAGAAGAACTGATTACACGACGATTAGAGAACAGATTACACAGTATCTTACAGACTCACGTTTACTCCCATAACTGTGCATGTTTGCGGTGTTTTGTGTGCTGGATGACAGATTTGGGTCCTTTACTCGTGAATTAGCTTGTGTTAAGTGAAGCTGAAACGGAGATGCAACGAAGCCATCTACAGAATGGAAAATAAAAGACAGTAAATTAATGACAGGACCCTGCATTGACAGCTATATTTAAAAATTCTCGAGAGTTGCAGACAAAGAACTTTGAATCCACGCGTACGCACGTGTTTTTGAGCAGACAGCGCTCTTGGAGTTTATTACACGCTCTAACGTCCCGACGAATTCACTCTTCTCGTTTTGTATTTCCTATTTTATTTTGAAATCTAAACCCTCCTCTCGTTTCAGACACCTTTACCTTCTGCCCTGGTGTGTTTCCCGCCCTTGTGGTTGTCTGGCTCTCTCCCTGATTGTTTTCACCTGTACCCTAGTGTTTAAATAGTCTGAAAATCACCTGCTCGGGTCCAGTTGGGCTCATTGTGTTAAGTTGTGTACCTCATGTCAGTGTATCAGTGGCTTGTTGGAAAGCAATAGAGTTTGGTAGAAGGCGAGTGGGTTAGTTTATTCACACCTTGCCTGAAATCAGTTGTGCTTGGTCATAGTGTTTAGCTCCTCCATCTGGGATCAGTTCCTTGTCACACTCATTTTGATGTCCAGGTCAGGGTGATCCACAGAAATGCCAAAGGTCAGAGATTGAAGCAAAGTCCCTTCATTACAGCAAACACTGAGGACATTGCAATACTTTAAGACCAGCTCTTTTGTTTGAAGGGATTCATTTATAAAGTTCATTTGATTTATCACATCAGAAAAACCTCATTGGGATTAGAATTACCACAAATTCCTGCTCCTCTGTCCGTCCCTCCCCTCTCTTACTCCCCCATCCACCTGTGCACTCCTTTTCGTCAGTTCCTCCCTCAACCCGCTGACAGTCGCGAAGGTAAAGACACTCACACTGCTGCCTCTGCATAATGCGGATGCGCCTTCTGTAGGTCGAATGAAGCTCCTTCGACATGTGTCAGCAGCTCTCCGTGTAGGTTTGGACTAATGATGGCACAGAGGCCGGCCCACTGCCCCTCAGCATATGCCCACTCCCTCACGTGTGTGTCAGCGTGTGCATGTGCATGCGCAATTGGTGGCAGGGTTCGTCATGCTGATTAAAAGAACCCCCCCATCACAAAGCCCCTCTGAAAAAGACAGCGGGGAACATGAACCACTGTCAGGTTGGCCCATATGAGGACGCAAGATCCGTGTCACCTGAATTTACCGGCCTAATATGACAGCCCAGTTGTGATCCCTTGTCTGGGACGTGTCACATTCGCAGACTTTGGGCTTATTCTCATGCAAATGATGTCAGGATTGGAAAGAATGTGAATGAGACTCGCCACACTGGCCAATGGGCTAAACCCGATCACATGACGGCGGCTCCTCGGGGTGAAATAAACACGGATTTTTGACATTCGCACCTGGCCACCGATACGGGGAACAGTTCAAAATAATGAGGAATTTGTGCAACGCCGGTACAACATATTTACCCTGTCTGAGGACCTAAATAGCACGAAGCCAAACTCCAGTGAGACGACATGTTAAACACCTCTACACAACTACAGCGACTGACATCACCCCCACTCATTCTTCATTAAAACTACAATTCCTAATCAAAATACACATATTAGCCACACAAACAAATCCCTGTAGAACAATTAAAACCTCAAAGAAACAAGCTGCCTTTCTACATCAATTAATCCAGTAAAAAAATGGAACGATTACAATGCCCGTTATTGAATCACTAACTTGAATCTTACTGATACAACTGTCACGCGCTTGACAGCACACCTGTGAGCTTCACGGCAACAAAAGTTCAATAGATCTTAAAAAACACTTCATGTGCTCAGAAGGCTGACACCCGTCATCCTTCTCAAAAGAGCCCTCTTTGTCACTTCTCCATTCTTCAAGAGCTCTCGCTCGGCCTGATGAATTATGTCGTCTGTATCTTCCAAAACAAGGCTCGTTCCTGACAGGTACACGACGCTCTACCGCTACGGTTTCCACCGCCTGCAGATCTCAGCGGGGACAGACGTGTCAACCAGCGACTGGATTGAACTCTCTGTCCATGATGAGGGATCCCAGGTGAATTGAAACCTTCAGCTTTTCGCTAGCATAAAGCCGAGAGCGCCACCTCAGGAGGATTTATTTATGAGACGGCATCAAAAATCAGGTGTATGATAATCATTTTCAGTCTTTCCAAAGTCGCCAACAGCACTGTCAACAATGGCCATGTGTGTCAATAAGACAAATATTGGGGAGAAGAAGACATTTTCTTGGGGAAATTAAACTTGGGAGCCTTTATTTCGGTGCAGATGCACCCAGAAATACTACTGAAACATGGCTGAACCTTGCTGGAACTTGAAAAACAGTATGAAAAAGCAGAGAGGGTCAGGTTACCTCACTGAGGTACATCTCAGCTTCCTGCGACTCTCCGCTCTGATCATTACAATTGGATGGACCCTGTTGTTGAATGTCAGATTTGTGCTGCTGCTGCACTAATGGTGATGATGTGGAGTCAATTTATTTTCCGCTTGTTCTTGTTTGTTGCTTCAAAACAAACAAGAGTTGCGAGAGAACAAGCCAAACATTGTCTGCCTGACAAAATTGTATGTGCACACCTGTGTGTCTGTGGTGACAAGACAAAGTTGGCTTATTTCAGACCACATCTGTGTTGGCATGCTTTTAAATAAAGCACGAGATCCTAAATAATTAATAAGCAGTTCTAAACCAAAACCTGCACTGTAGGATTTGTCCCCCTCTTCTGGCAGTGGAGATAACCAAAGCATTGCTGTGGATGCTCCCTGTTACGCTTTTGCTCTGTGTCCATCAGAAAATAAGAGCCACAGTTTTATACTTTTCTTTTTTTAAATTCCTTTTCAGTTCTTTTTTGTTGCACATATTCCCCAAGTGTCTGTAAATTAGGCTCCTGCATGTGGTCGTCTCTCATGTGACTTTATTTAATGCTACTCTTCTGTGCATTTGTAACTGCTCTTTATTCACGCTGCGCAGCACCGGAACTCCACTGTTTCTTGGGGAAAACGCCTCAGGCTAGTGTTCATGAGATGCGTGGGGTGGGAGCATGTCGACTTAAATACCTTCAGTGGAGACATGCCATGGCCTCTTTTATCAGGTGTCTCAGGAGCAGAACTATAAAGCTTAGCACTCTGTTAAACCAAAGTCAAATCATGTTGTTTTTTTCTTTGACACTGTTGTATTAACTTTTCATCCTGCCCTGGATTACAGTACGTCTCTATTTGAAAAACCCTTGCTGTCTTAGAGTTTGTCACCCTCTTGAAATGAAAACTTCACCTAATTTAATAGCGTATATATGCCAACATGAACTAATAACACTGAAATGTTTGGTTATGTATTAATACAGCAGGTGCAGCTGCATATTAAGCTTCTTGTAATGTATTTAATAACAACATATCGTGTATTTAATAACAATGCAATAATATACTTCCAATGCAAAAATACATCCAAGTTTTTTCATCTCATTAAATCCTGCAAAATATAGCCTCTATATTTTATTTTAAGTATGAACTCGGAGATGACAGAGGATGAATTAAGAAAAACAGCAATGTAATTGAGAGCTAAATGAATAGCACTGAATCCTTTCTCTGAGTTGAGTCCTCTCTGTTTAATAGTCTGCATGATCTTCTAGAGGATGCGGATTCTCTGGTAAACAGCAGTGTGGCTAACTCTATGCGTAGCCATAACTTGTCCTATTTAGCCCTGACCAAAGGGTGCCAAAAAAAATGCTACCAGTTATCTTAGCATAAGATGCATGGGAAAAGCCAGTTAGGTAGCGTTTCCTCGACAAAAATATTTTACTTTTATTAGTTCCAATGTTAATTTGCAGCAGAGAAATTAAAGTATTTTGTTTACGATCGTACGATGTCCTACAAAAAAAAAGAAAAAAATGTCAAGGGCTCTTTTTGAGACGATGGTCACGACCCTCACTAGCATCTCTGGACAGTTTCACGGACAAATGAAATCTTATGCAAGTTGCGCAGGTTAAGAAAATCTGTTTCTGGACATGCTCCAGAGTGAGCTGCAGCTCCTTTGAAAGGGGTGGGCTACCACGGAGGATTTTAACGGGCCTGATGTGTCCTAATTTGGCCGGCCTCAAAAATCGGCTGGTCGTTCTGGTAAAACCAGAACATGTAGACATTACATGAGAAATGTCTCCTAAAATAAATAATAAACATGTCACTAAATTAAAATTACTGTAATACAAAGCTTGCAGTGTGATATCATCTTTTGTTTGTATATTGGATTCGATTTCACTCACAGAATTGCTCAGACGACACCGGTTTGTTCCAGGACATGGAGTTTATTGTACAACTGATAATAAAAGAATGCCATTTTTAATCCTGATGGAACAAAACAAAACTGGAATCCATCACTGCGAGAGAATTTAAGTTTTTTTTTTTTTTTCCACTGTTATGTACAGTACCTCGCATCAGAGCAGATGCCAGTAAAGTTCTGTCATTTGATGTAAACCACACTGAAGGACCCACTTTTCACTGAAAAATGACACTGTGGTCCGACAAGAATCTGTATTTATGTACATTTCAACCCCGCGCCCTCCCCTCAACCGCTTTTGTCTAGAAAATAACATCATATAAATGCACACAGTACAAATATGTTAAACTGTTAAGAGCCAGATATGCTGACATACATGTATACATACCTGCTGATTATTGATACAATGAATTTTAAACTTTGTTTTACAACTGTAGCGTCACGATAATAAAATTGGCAGGTTACTAACAGAAATACTGTACATGTCAAATCAACCAAGAAATGAAATTTTACTTGAGAAACAAATATTCTAAACATTTTGTGAGATTTTCTTTCTTTTTCTTTTTGTTTCAATGGAAAATACAACATGAGTCCTGCCACTGCCGTGTTGATTAGAACTCAGTAGGGTGATGTGTTCAAGTTTACCCCTTCATGACTTTACCATGTACACTTTTTTAAAGTGCTGAAATCATCTTAATGATTAACAATTTTCTTTACATGGCAAACCATAAACCTTCATACAAACACCTATATCTTGTTAAACAGGGATATAAGCTCACTGTTTTATATAAAATAAAAACATGCACAAACTCATAAATAATAGGTGTTGCAATATATTCCTTTAAAAATTCAAAAATCTGCGATCAAAATAAAAGCATAGTCCAGTTTTAAAACAACAGATGGACTTTCCCCAACGGCTCAGTTTTCGTCCCCCTGTCCCCTGTTGCAGTGCATTAGGAAAGCAACAATCAGTCAGTGACTACATAATGTCATGGCAGCTGCACCAAGGGTGGTACTTTAGTCACCAAAAATACAAGTTTATAATGTAGCTAGAAGCTTCTGCAGTGCAAGGACTCGTCCTCTCTATGTACGGTTAAGATGACAGTAAAGCTACCGTGTTGTGTGCTAACAACACTGGTGTCGCTATCTGTAATGACAGATTGCAGCTTAGAGTTCTAGTGCAACGGTAACCTGTCGTGCTATTGGCGTTTTTTCTTTATTTTTTGTCAGATTCTTTCACAAAGATAAGATGGTCCTCTGGGGACTTGCCGTGTGTTTTGCAAAGGTGCAGTTTGATTGCATGTTTGCTGACAAATGTCCGATTGCACAGTCTGCACTGGTGGATTGAGCCGGTGTCTTCTTCTGTCAGTCCAGAGGAGCTGAGGGTTCTGTCCTCTGTTCTGCCGACTGCCTGCTGCTCTATTAGATCTATGGAAAGCTTCGAAAGGTCCTTCAGGGTGAACCCAAGGTGGGACTCCAAATGATGGATGTAGGAAGAGGGAGTCCTGAACTGGGAAGCACAGTCACTACACAAAAACAGAGGTTGGCCAGAGTCAATATTTTTGAGGAATTTCGTCCCCCCTGTCCTCTTTAACTGATACTTGACATTGGCCAGCCAATGTGAGATAGTAGTCATGGACAGACCAGTGAATTTACAGATGTGGACCCTTTCTTGCGGTCCCAAGTCACTAATCACAAACTTTCCATCTGGAGTCTCCTTGAGACTTGAGGCAAACTGTGCCTGCAGTATTAGGAGGTGTTGGGGATTCCAGTTTGACTGCCTGCCTTTCCGTCTCTGGATGGGAGACAGTTCCTCCAAACTGTCGTCTAAAGCACAGCCGTCCAGGTCCGATTTTTCAGAGATGGAAGAAGGGGTTGTAGACTTTGGTGTCAAACGGCCTGTTAGATTTTTTACCATGTCGGAAATATCCATCAAAGCGTTCTCCCGCACAGTCGGAGATGATGACTGTGAGTTTTTGTAAACTGCTTTGCTGTTGTTTACTCTGTCATTGCTGTTTGGAGCACAAACTCCCTTAGCTGTACTTGAATCTGAGTTTCTGGACTTGGTCAAATCCATCGGCTGGTCATCGTCATCCTGGTTCTGAGTCCGAGGCTCTGCTGACTTCATGTGCACAGAGTTGGTGTTCATCTTGTAAAGCATCGCAAAGGGGTCTAAGAAAGGGGTGGTCACTTTTGCAGCTTTGCCTAAGTGGCTGTTCATTATAGACTGTAGGGCACTAAGAGGGCTGACAAGTGGTTGTTCGGGTGAGTGATCAGTGATGATGGACAGGTTAGTGCAGCCATTGCTTAGAGGACTTTTTGGTGACTTGGCTTCACTCTTTATGGGGGTTTCTGATTTGCCCTCTGCCTGCTCTCCTTCTTTGCCTTTTGACTCAGTCTTGACATCTACTACAGAACTTTTGGCCACCTTTGAAAGGTTTTCTAGATCAGGTGAAGACCGTCTTTCCTTCGGATTTGGCAAAGGAGACTTTGCCAACCTGCATTTGTTGTCTGGGAGTTTGTCATCTTTTTCGATCTTCGCTGAAGTTTTCCCTGTCACTTTCTCCACTAGCTCTTCCATGGCCAGAACGTTGCTCTTATGGCTTGGGGGTGGGGAGGGGCTATTTGGCGAATGGATCAGAGTGCCTAAATCAGCAGACAGGGCCTTTAGACTGTTGCTGCCGAACAAGGGTTGAACCTGTGCACCTGAGGGCAAGATGGACTTCAACGATCCATGGAGCTGATAGGCAGCGTGGATGCTGGGATATCCACCCCAGGTTGGTGTGCCTGTTTGAGCCTTACTGATTGCACTTGAAACAGTGTTCTCTAAAGACTTTAAAATGTCCAAGCCCCCTTTGGGTGTCTCTTCCAAGTCTTCCTCTCTCAAGTATTGGTAAGATTTTGTCTTTTGTTGTTTATCAGCCTTTTCAGGGGAATCTTCTTTCTCCTCTTTGATATTTTTCTCTGGCTCCTTGGTTTCCATTTTCTCCTCCACTGCTTCTTCATTTTTCTTTTTTTCACTTTCCTCTTCGGGGCTAGGAGGCTGTCCTGGGGAGTCGGGCTGTGACTTCCCATTGGTTGCTGGGAGTCGTGTGCTAGTTGGTGGTAGAGGAATTGATTGGAATTTTTCCTCAACAACTGAATCAAAAACCAGCTGCTTACCCTTTTTAGAGGCTGAATTGGTCACTTTGAGAAAGTGCCCCGTAACCATCATGTGGGCCGTGAGTTGCTGCAGAGTGTCGTGTGAACTCCCACATTCCATACATTTGAGAATTTGTGCCTTGCGTGCCTCGAACTGCCACGTGTAACTGGCACCGTTCTGATAACCATATCGATTGTTTGGCGTGACGTAAGGATTGGCCAGTTTTTGGTCTTTGGGAGGCTCTCCTAAGAGTATGCCAGAGGAGGTTAACTCTGGCGAGCTTGGCGACATCATGTCTTGGAATGCTCTTTTTTTGGTTGGAGGTACCAACTTAGAGGTGAGAGCTGGCATTGGTTCTTTTAGAGGCACTTTCTGATAGTGTTTTGTTTTGATCATGTGAACACTGAGGTCTTGCAGCGATTCGAAAGAGTGACCACAGTACATGCATTTGAGAACCTTCTGAGCATCCTCTTTGCCCTCCATCTCCATCAGGGATCTCTTCCGTGGCTTGGACCACTTCTTACTTCTGTCATCATCAGCATCTTTGTTGTCATCGCGGTAGTGGCCCGTCTCATTCATATGTACCGTGAGGCCTACCAAAGTGTCATAGGCTGCGCTACAGTCCTTACACCTAAACTTGCTGGCCCCTGTAAACACAGGGCCGTAGAGCTTGTTATTTTGCCTATAAAGCTGGACAGTGCTGAAAAGGCTAGGCTCTGGAAGAAGTTGGTATGTGGTCTGCTGTAGGGTCTTTGCCAATGCTGCCTGGTGCCAGTCGTAAGCCAGTCCTCCTGTGCTACAAGAACTTACACTTGTACCACTGGTGCTGTTGCTGGACACTGTTCTGGTGGTAGTACTGCTGGTGCTAATATTAGTAGTGCTTGAGGCGTTGGAAGTGTTGCATCTGCTCTTAAGATGAATGTTGCCTGGGCTGTGACTGTTCATAAAGCCGTTACGAGCTTTATGGTTGGTACCATTGGCATTGCTAGCGGCATCACTGTTCCCCTGCTTATGCTTAAGCATGTCCACAGCAATGCTGGACCAAGAGGCATCAGAGATCAGACTTGCATAGACAGCTTTCATTTGTGCCAGACTGTCTTGCACAGAGAGGCCATTGACGGTCTCCGTGCTCACCCCTAACTTCTCCTTTATCTTGTCTTGGTTGCTAATGGAGGAAGCTGCCTTAAGATCCAGCATTTGATCGCTGGTGGTGCTAAGCGGGGAGGCGTAGCCAGCGTCAGGGTTGGTGCCATTGCTGAGTGGAGAGTTCTGGCAGCTGTAATGATCTTTTGCGTCCTCGTCATCATTGAAAAGATAATCTGCATCTTGACCATCCAGGGAAAGGCCGTCATCTTGCAGAGGTTCCTCTTCATCAATCTTATCGGCTTTGAAATCGTCCTCAGGTCCATAAGCTGCAAAACACAGAAGAGGCAAAAGGTGGAATCAGATCATTTTATGTACGCATTTTCTAAAACATTAAAATGACACCAGTTATGCATTCACCACAGTTACTATGTAAACAAATCTTGGCTAACATGCCCACAAAGACAGTCCTGCCAGAGGATGCATTTGTGATAATAAAGTATTAACCATTCATATCTTGGCAATGACAGTCCTCCTCAGTGCATGGCTGAATGAAGCAAAAAGGAAAAAAAAGACTAAAAAAAGGTTTCCATACGAACAAGAGAAAACCCAGAATACTGCACGTAGCTGCAGAATCTATTCTCCCATGGCATACAAAGCCCAAATATATTCCTGACTTTGCTTTGCTCAATAAGTCTAACATGCCACATATAATATGGATTCACAAGTAAGAGATAGTGGTAGAGAGGTGCCAGCTGCCTCCGGCTTGCCAAGCCACAGTTGGCTGGAGTCAACTTGGCATCGACTGTGGAAGTTCTCACAGCGTGACGCTAGGAAACGGCCAGTGGACATGACAAGCTGTGTTGTTACTGCTTACGCTCCCCGAGTCCTCACGGCTTCAAGTGTGCCATTTTAGAGGAACACATGGAGTGTTATAGTATAGCGGGGGAAAATGGCTGCCGTTTCTCTCCGCGGCTCTCTGTTCATTTGTCTCATCAATAATTAAATCCTCTTTAATCCTCTGATGACAAAAATCTATCACAGAATAAGAAAATGACTGGAAAAAAGAGACAACACTGGAAATATCTAAAGGTTTGCGCCCAAGCCTGGAAGCAGATTAATAGGGGAATATTAGAGGCAGCTTCCCCTTTTCATTCCTCCAAAGATGCACGTCTAAAGTGCCAGAATCAGTCTCCAGTGAGAAGGCAGATGTGCTGTCAGCTTCAAACAGCATGTAGCTCTCCATCCCATAATCGAAATGGACGTGATACCTGATGTTTGCGAAGTGCCAGTTACTACTGCCTGGCAAATGCTGGAGGTTCAGCAGCTGCAGCCCTCTGCTTTGTGTGCATTTAAACGCGAATTTGTGCAAGAAAGAAAAAAAAAAAAAAACTCAAAAAACCCAGAAACGCTGCACGTCCTCAACATAAAACCTTAGCCTTTCTAATTAAACCCTTCTAAAGCTTTTAATTATACAAGATGAAAACACTCACTCTACTCAACCACTAAATTAGTAGATGTTAACCCTTTTGCGACTGCAGCTGCACTGTTTCTTTCAACCTGCCCATCAAGACACAGCTCACTGTATTGAAATAAATGCAAAACTAAACCTATTCAGAGTCAATGTGGTGGAGTTTAAGACAAAGAAGCTTAGCTGACAAAGTGAGAGAAACCTGACAGCAGTACAAACGCACACACACACACACACACACACACGCATTCACACACTGAGACTAACACTAAATTCTCGTCTTTCCCCGCCAGCCTCCGTATGTTGCCTTGACAGGCGTCAGTGTCAGGAGTGTGTCAGTGTCAGCCCGCGGTGTCAGTGTCCACGCAAACAAGCAGCGAGAGCGGCGGGAGGGAGGGGAAGTAACAACAACAAACACAAGTCAGCTCCCCCACTTCTGGCCGAGCCTCCTCCTCTCCCTCCTTCACCATCTGTGTCAGAAAAGCTGCGGGTGCCACCGCCGGCTAATAAGGCAATCAGAGATGGAAAAGATGCTGACACGGCGGCTTTCGAGCGTCACTCAGAACAAAAGAGGTAGAGGAGAGGGAGGCATAGAGGGATAGGGAGGGGATTAAACCAGGGTGGAGGGGATGGAGGAGGGGTAGGTGGGGGGGGGTGTCTGTTGTGGTTGTCCATCAAAAACATAAGCCCACTTTGTGCTGTCAAGGAGCGCGGGCAATAGAGAAGTTCCGAAAAGATGAGGAAAAGAGATGCGAGTGACTGAGCACAAAACACGCCGAGGAGACAGAAGTTACAGGGCGTCCGACAAACAGATCTCAGGTGAGAGAGAGAGAGAGCGGCAGGATTGCCGCGTGAGACATAGGTGTGGCCGATCGCTCGTGTCGAGTATCACAGCGTGTCAGGTTGGCGTGATGGGTAGGGGTGGGGGTGGGGCGGGGGGGCAAGCCATCTGTGTGCGGAGAGGAGCCTGTCACCATTGTTGTGTCCAGAGTCCAGGATTTCCTGCTGCAGACAGGTGACACCACAGTGGGAGTCCCTGATCACACACACACACACACACACACACACACACACACACACACACACACACACACACACACACACACTGAACAAAACAACTGAGAGAAATTCTTAATAGTAAAGATCTACTACATTCTTTTTAATGTATAGAAATGCATATAGATACATAAGTTTGAGGATCTGCTGATACTGATCTGATAACAGTGGACTAATTTACTGACCATTTGCAGTGGTTGCCACACAAACCAATAGCGTCTTTATTGGACCAAAATCAAATGTTATTATCCAATTGATCAATAAACTAGCATCTAATAGGCTCTTTGAGTAAAGATACATAGCTTCTAATAGATAAGTAGATGGGAAATGAATATATATATTAACTGACTATAAAAAGGCAAGCCAATCAAATCCTACAGCAAAGAATCCTGGAGTTATTTTTAATTTAAAGGGATAATAACAACACCAGTCCAAAGGAACAATCCAAGTGAGATCAGTGGAGTTACTTCTGCAGACCCCAAACACACACTCTCCCCGTCCAACCCTTCTTCATTTATTCATGTTGTCTCGTCGAAGAGGGCAATCCTGCCTCTCATTTGCAGCGCTAATGTCCAATTCCGCCAGCTTTCACCCAGCTGATTTACCCTGCGTGTCTGGACGCCGCCTCCGGAGCCGGGCGCCTGGTGAAGGCTCCCTCACACCGTTTAGCGACCCTTCAAAACGGGAGCTCTGGCGTGGCAGTCTTATTTCTCTCCCCCGTTTCGCTTTGTCACCGGCCCCTCTATTCCCTGCCACTCACCTCTGATGGCTTTGGACATGCCTGATCAGTGTGTGTCATTGACCTGTACGGTGTGCATGAGTGTGTGCGCGTTTCAGCAGAGAGAAGGCTGTAAATAAAATGACATTATTATTTCCTCTGTCCTATCATGTAGAAAAGCCAATTATGGTAATGCTTAGTATGTCAGGCAATCTCTGTCTCTCCTTGCTCTCCCCCTGTCCTCTTCATTCTTGCTCTTTTTTTCTCTTCCTTGTTGCCGTGGTTTCACACGACTTGACAATCTCTTTGGACTTTTGTGTGGACATGCCGAGGCGCTCGTCCTCAGCCTCGACACAACTTTAAACACTATTCTGATTAACACTTCTTCCTTCAAACTTCTTACTTTGAAAAGGTTAGGAACTTTACCTTCTGTCACTATTGGCTCATGATTGAGTCACATCGCAATGATAGCAAGGTCAAAAACAGCAGGAGGGTCTTAGATTACTGATAAAAGGGTTGTTGGAAAAGCCTACGTAACAGCCCCCCTGCCATGTCCCTCACCCTGCTCTAACCCAGATGGAACAGTGCACCATATGGCACAATAGCTCCAGGGCTTCTGAAAGTCTGTGTGTCGGTACAAACCCACCTTCTCAGCTTCCATCAGTCTTTCCGGTTGAGGAAATCAAAACAGGAGTGTGCTCCTCGTGCTAGCAGCTATACTATGCTGAGAGAGCCGGCTTGTTTTTTTTCTGCTCATGGAAAGAATTTGTGTGTCTGTCTGGATTCCATAAAGAAGACACATTAAATTAAATTACCTTTTCCTCAACTTTCGGACAGTCCTGAGGGCTTTCAAACATGTTCCAAGTAATTTGCAATTACTTGAACTCATATTATGCTAATAGCCTTCTTAAATGGGTCATATAGGCAATGCATTTTACCCCTGGCTAAGCTTCATTAGGCCACTCTGAGTACAGTATGTGTTCAAGAGAGGGGCAAATGATAACTGCTTGCCGAACAAATCATAGATGAAACAAACAGCTAAGGAAAATAATTTCAATAAATATGTTTCGAATTGCTTTGCAGTGGCCATTCATGTTTTATTTTGTTTTGTTTCCCCCTGCCTATTTTGCCCATTTCTTCATATCTCCCAGAGCCAGTTTTGACACGCCATGACAGTGACTGTGGTCTATAAATCACCCGTTTCCCTGAACTGTCAGTGCCTGCTTGCTCTGAGATGAAACAACAGCCATTAGCTCATCGGCACCACCGACTCCAGCCCCTTTTCTGCTTGGCTTTCCTGCCAAAGCCCCCACACCCAGCAATCGAACGCAATTCAGTGCTTTTCAAACCATCTGGTTTGTTTTCAGGCAAAGTACAGAGACAGAATCAGTAATGCTAATTAAAGATGATATGAGTGAGATTTACGCAACCAATGCCAGGCTCTGTTTCAATGCGAGCTCCATCAGGCATTTGTTAAATAGAGCCAATATGGTCACGTGTTTTCATTTTGAGTCTGTATTTAACAAGTGCTGTCAGTTTTCAGACACTATAATGCCTTTAAGAACATTCTTCAAGACATTCCCAGGAAGCAACAAGATGTGTTTGCATCAAAATTATAATTTTAGAGGGTGCAGGCTACCAAAGGAACATTTCTTCCCTTTATAGATGCCATCTATTGACTTCACCTGCATTGCCCCTGACAGTGAAGCTTCCTCTGACTAAACAACAGCTGCTCCCATTGCCTAGCAACAACCAGTTGATGGATGACCCCAAAGATGGATAATTACCATAAATCACTATGGTTGTGTGGAGAATAGAAGCAGAAAATCATTGAAGGCAAAAACAAGCTTCAGTTTAAACTGGTGTGCGTGGTGCTTTGGTAAACTTTGCAGAAAAGAGTCGGCTCCATAACTGGAAAGAGCTGGTGGGCGACCACTAAATTCAGCAGATTTGTCTATTAGGAATGTTTTTTTCTCGTTTTTCTTTCCGAGCTTTTCTCTCGCGCTTCAGGCAGAATGAATGGGGGCTGTAAAATGAAACCTGATGAACTGACTAATGGGACAAAACCTGTCCTAAAGAAGCAAAGTGGGGAGAGGAAGGAAGAAAGGAAGCAGCAGAGAATGAATGACGACAACAATGATGAGTTCAGTGTAGCAAAGAAAACGGGGAGGGGGGCACAAAGGAAGCATGTTTACTGTCTGAACGTACATGTATAGCTTGTACTTTGTATGTCTGTCTGTATACCAATAACAAAGGGCAGGGAGGAAGAGAAAATAGCACTGAGAATAAATAAAAAGTCAGAAAACAACCAGGCCTTGGGCTAAAACGGGGTCATAACCCAACCAGCTCTGTCCAACAAAGTCTAGTTGCACAATAAGCTATCAATCAGCCTACTGCATGCTGTCAGACCTCCCCTCAACTCAGAGACACCATCCATTTTGGAGCAAAACACAGAACAGGAAACCCAGGGACAGGGAGAAAAATACAGAGTAGACAGTAGACACAGATGAAGCATGAACCAATGATAATACCTTAATAGCAAAGTATGAAAATCATTATCAAATGAATACACACGTGAGTGAGTTAAATGCCGTAAATGTATTTATTTGTGTTTCTGGTTTCACTAGATGGTAGATTTAGCCCTAACTGTCTACTGTACATGTGACAAGTCTGTCACAGTTGCGCGCAGCTTCAGGAAATTCCCGCCTGGGGTGATTAGCTCAGTGCGGATTGATGCAGCTTCAGTTGCAAAAAGACTTCCTCCGTACTCTTCACATAGCGGAGCACCTGCTCCCGGGGTGCTCCCAGTGCACGTTGCGATGCTGCTGGTGGAAAAACACATCCAGCACACTGAGGGTAGCTGTGGTGGCCACAACACGCTGCTAACGCGTCCTGTGGGTTGAAGGTCAGCAGTCGGGGCAGCTTTTATTTCGTTAAAATTCAAATGTCAAAGTTGACCAAAGTTTGAAGTGGCAGTGAAACTGTTTTGCAGAGTCACGTGACCATCTGAGAGCCAATAGAACGACTGGCATTCCTGTTAAGTTTGTCTAGGGCTAAATAGTCCTTAAAGCCAGTTTAATTTAAAACAGTCCAAAGCGATAGCACAACTACGCACATGCACATTCATGCTCAAAAAAAAAAAAAAAAAAAAAAAGAAACGTGGAATTGTTGAGTACAGGACCTCAGAGACCTGACTCACATCCCTTCCCCAACATAAACAATGACAGAAAGAAATTAGAACTTTAAAAACCATAAAGTCACTTCAGGGAAATTAATTAGAATCACAAAGCCTCCAGGTGCAGGGCTGCTCAGGACAACAAAACGTCCCCGAACATTTTAGTGCTTTTAACTGCAAGTGTCTTCGGGGAAATAACAGCGAGCCGTTACACTTTATGCCTGGCCACATTTTCTGTCTCGTTTTGCCTGTTCTTGTGACGAGTTAGTGCCGCAGTCCGGACAGAGTTGCACTGCTTCCTTTCAACGCTCGTTTCACATTTACTACACGATGAACGAAATGGTGGTATAGCAAAAAACAAAAAAAAAAAAAAGAAAACATGCAACAAAAGCGTAGCTTGCAGATCACTACGCGCTGGAATTTCCATGTGTGCTTGTGTGGAGTTGTTTTTCCACCCCTTTTCCCAATGACCATGACGATAAAGTGACAAAAGAAAAAATGATAGGAGGGAGGAGGGATTAGCAGTGAAAAAGAGTCCCTGGAGAAAGTCAGTAAATTATGTGTTCTCAAAGTGGACGAGTATCAGTAACCATCTCGCTCTAATTGCGACTGTGTGTGACTATGCACGCCCGTGTGTGTGTATGTGTAAGGGTGTACAATGGCTATGAACAGCTTCACAGTCAGAGGGAGAGAGACAGGAAGAGAGGAAGCAATCCTTCAACAGAGCACAATATCAGACTGCGGACAGACAACTAACGGCTGGAAGGTTCTGGAAAAAAAAAGGCCTGCCTCCCTCACATTTCAGCTCCCGGTGCCGCCTCCTAAAGTGCCCTCCATCTAACACTTACACACATAAATGGCACCATAACTCCATATCCGCAATCAATCTGGGCTATGAAGATGCATCCATCTTCAGTAATGTTAATGGGAGGGTTCGGAGGGGTTGGCAGCGGGGGTGGGGGGGTGGGAGTGGGGGTGGGGAGGACGGGGTAAACCGGAGGGTACGCGACTGCAGAGCTGACCTCGGAGCACTGTGAGCTAATCCAGCCTGGGCGTGCAATAAAACAGCGTGGTGTAAATGAATAAAAAGCTGGGAAGGAGTTATGCGGATACGCTCACTCACGTTGGCGTGCTTCGACAATGCGTCACAGGGTCAGGTGTGTGTGTGTGTGTGTGTGTGTGTGCGTGTGCAGTGGGGAGGGAAGACTGATGGCTGTCAGCTTTCATCTGGCAGAGAAAATAAATTAGGCTTATGAAGACAAATGAACAGGCTACGGAAGGAGTGAATGGGGGAGGAATGAAGAGAAGAAAAGAGGGATATTGTGAGTATGTGGCTGCGTGGATATGGCTGTTGCCAAGAAAGAGAGTTCCTTCCCTTTATTAAAAAGGACGGGCACATAGATGGGCCTGCTGCTGGCAACGGGAGATGCTTTGGCTGCATGTACCCATTTTTTTCCTCCACTCTTTCCTTTCTTTGAACTTTCTATACAGTCGTCACCTCGCTTCGTTTGGTTTGTTTCCTCCGCCCATGTGTCGGCGTCGGCGTGTAGCCATGTGTGTTCTATCTCCGCAGATTTGTCAGTGTCTATCCCGTGACACGCTCCCCTCGCTGCGAGTGGAGGAGAGCTCTCCGGGGGCTTTGTCACGCGGCGGTCTGTTCTTTTCCTGAGGCCTGGCGCCCCTCGTTTGATAAATGACACATGTCATTCTGTCAGCCCCTGCCATCCGGGCTGGGAGGCCCCGAGCTGATGTATGGCCGCCCAGGCAAAAGGAAATCAGGGTGCTTTGGCAGCATACTGAGAACATGGCCCTTGTAATGGGAATGCGTATGTGTGTGTGTGCGTGTGTGTGTGTGTGCCTGTCTGTCTGTCATACTGACTGAATGTTTAATTGTGTGTATATGCAACTATTAGTGAGTGTCCGTGTCTTGCCGAGTGAGTATTTGTGCGTGTGTGTGCATGCTCTCAACCTGTCAAGCAGACGGGCAGAGGGAGACAAATCATCGCCATGGCCGCCCCAGCTGTTCCCCAAATTTGGTGCGAGGAGGAGAACGGGGGGGGGGGGGGGGGAATCCTTGTCGTTTGAGTTGTAAACGGCTGATGCTTCCCAGAAACGGGAATGAGTGAGAGGACAAGTGGAGCTCAGCGAAAACATGCACACATCACACACATGCACACACGGTCCTGCATGCTGAAGCAAATGTGTAATGTTGCAGTAGGAACCGGGCCAGTACCAGAAGGAAGCAACAGAAAACCAGAGTGGTTTTCTTGTAAACAAACATCCTGGTGTAAGGATGAAGCATCTGCGCCCAAGCTAAGTAAAACGCAAAAGGCTAGCTGTGTTTTTAACTCTGAGAGAGGCGCCACTCTGGTGAATATGCACTCCTCTGCGATAAATGTACGTATTCTGAGGAAGAAGATGCTAGTCTGAAGGCCTTTTTTGCAAGCGACGGTAGTCCTGCAAACTATTCTGTCTGCCAGTGGCTTCAGTTGGCGCAGAAAACACGACAGGCTCCGTAACAAGTAAGTTATTGCCGATCCACTCGTCTCTCCTTGTCCTGCTGCAAGGCGTAAGTTTCCTCGGTCCCACCTGAAGGATATGAACTCTGTTTGACCCCATTTGATTGGACGCCGGCTGAAACACCCCCCCTCCAGCCTCTCCCACGGAAAAGAAGCGGGAAAAGGGGGGAAAAAAATAGCGTCATTAAGCTGTGAGTGATGAGTGGCAGCCATGGGTGACATCCCCCCTCTTTCGTTCTTCCCCCCTCTAACTGCTTTCACTGTCTCTCTTTTTTCTTCCCCTTTGCCTTGGTGCTCTCTCCCTTTTTCATCTCTCTCTCCATCCCTCAACCCCTCTAGTCATTTCTCTTTCACCCCTCTGTTGTTTTGCCTCCTCTTTTTCCACTCCCTCCTCCTTTTTTTCTTCCCTGGCTCTTTTTTGTCTGCTGTCACTCTTTTTCTCCTCCTTTTTTTCAGCCTCTTACGCCCCTCCTCAGTCGCAAACACAATAGTTCCTCACTCGGCCCTGTCTAGCTCTCTTGCCTCGGTCGTGTAGATGCGCGGCTCCTCCATGCAAAATAGATCCCAGCGATCACGAGGAGGGGGCTCAACGTTTTCATCTGGTAACGATTGTGGGGCTATAAACCCTCATAAACCCTTTTCTAGATGGCTCATTCAAGTCATTTAAGGACGGACCAGTGGTGGTTAGATAAATGAACAACTCCTCCTCCACCAGTTAACTCTTCTGTTGTGTCAGGTAGCCATAATCATGTTGATTTTGATTGGGGGTGATCCCAGCTTGAGAATGGGCAGCTGTATTAAAATAAGAGACACTCCTTATTGTATAGCAGACACTGTATAAATAAAGTATAGAATAGCAAATTGCTAATTGGAACAAGGAAGCGGAAGCATTCCTGGGTAAGGAGAAACTGTTCATGGTTTTTTGGATATAAAAAAACCATGGACAGTTTTTTAATGGCAACTTTTATCCAAATGGTAATGTTATGTGGCCTAAATATAATAAAATATAACAGACTGTTCAAGTATATCTTGAGGCCCTGGGGTTGTTTAAAGCTAAAAAAAAAAAACACGACACAAAAGAAGAGTAGAAGACACACGGGGGGCACTGATGGCTGCCACTGGAGCTACTAGGTGGTCATTCTGGTCAATCTCTGAGGTGAATGTTGGCAGCATTTTTGAAGGAGGTTGGTTTTAACGCTGCAAAGGAAGTTCCGGAAACAACCTGCAACTCATGCGTTACCAGCTGAAACTAAAGCTATCACTGTGTTTATTCAGCCAGACGCACAGAGTTGGTGAGCTGTGTGAGTGATGTGGGAGACATGCGGGTGTACAAGAGACTCCCTGCTGTCGTCCTGGAGACAGACGACTTATAGAAAGCTTAGCTCGTACCCCCTCCCTGGGACTGTCGGCGTCTGAGACAAAACCACGGCTCAAGAAAGATTTGGGGGAATTTTTTTTTCTTGCCAGGGCAGCATGTGGTGCTGTTAAATGGATCGGCGTCCCGAGACATTATATCCTCTTTCAACTGCCCATCACGCCGACAACTGTTGCATGTGTGTTTACCCCCGAGCGAATGATGGCCGGTGGGTTCTTTCTGAATGAAAGGCTCAAACAGTACCGCACAACAAAATGTGCTTTGATTCTCCTCCTGGTCAGCTAGCTTTATGGCTGAAAATGCATGACAGTCATGTGTTTCAACTTCAAAGAGGTTGATAGGAAAGCAAAAATTTATGTGACCTTTCAAATTTTTAAATAACCTAGAAGGATGACTGCAGGAGGGGGGAGGGGGGCTAAAATCAGACAACTGAACACACAAAAAAAGAGAAAATAGGAGAACAAGGCTAGTCCTGACAGGGAATTACGCTCTTCTTCAGACACCGAGTTCATGTTCTTGTAACCAGTTCACTGGCTCTTCGGCATCCGGTGAGAAAGAGCGATAGCTGAGGGCAAGAGACAGGGAGGAAGATGAAAGCAAACATGAGCAGGCTGCAGGAGAATTGAGTCGGTACCAAAAAGATTGATGACAGATAGGACAATGAGAAAAGGCTTACGGGGAATGCGGAGAGGGTCCCGAAAACCGGAGGAGAGGCCCGAGATAAAAATGAAGAGGTGAGGGGAGGAAAAGAGAGATGGCACGCCACAGCGCTGCAGAGCGACCTTCCCCGGCGTCCACCTCCAAGGACAAAGTGTCATCTGTTAACTGTATCTATTCCCCCATGACTCATCTGCAGCAAGAAAGCATCCAAAAAAAAAAAAAAAAAACATATATATATCCATTGCTTCTCAGCCCACCTTATCAGTTAAACAAACACTCCTTTGGGGAAGGAAAATTCTGCCAGACTTTGGTCTAATTGCCCAGTTTGGATGTGCTGAGGCTAGCAATTATCCGTCTCAATGTAGCATAAAAGAAGCTGCTTTTTTACTTGAATGATGATAAACTGAAATACATCTGGGTACTGTTCGCTGCAGCCGTGTCTTTCTTTAGCGCCGTGAAAACAGGAAAGACACTGTATCGCAAGCTTTAACTCACAAAGACCGTACGCAGTTATCATGCTTAGATGTACCATCTTACTAACTATGCTAATTCTTTAAGCGGGCCTGAAGAGTTTGAGTATAGCCTTATAGTTTTGCGTGAAAATGTGCTTCAAGTCTCCCTTCTAATGACTTTGTGCTGGGTTATAATATTCAGTCACAACATCCTGCAGCATTCAGAGGCTCTGATTTCTGTTTTTAACTGCACAGTTTTGTCAAACCTTCCTGCAAAATGCTGGTATTATTATTCCCTCCCGAGATAAACAGGAGGGAACTGTGAGACCTGCACTGGGGTTACGTTACATGGTTCCAAATTTCAACGGCGAATACGTCAATATGAGGCCACTCATATTCCCGTTTCCACGAGACATTCTGGAAATGGTATCGTTTTCCATTTTAAGTTTTCGGGAATTAATGCATTCGGATAAAAACATTTTCAAAACGTGCAATGTTTACATGGGATGTTCAAAAACACTGTAGTTTCCATACCAGACCAGTAGTTGACACTGTGTTCTGCGTATCTGCATCCGCGTTTCCATGGGGCGAAAACACTATTTCCGTGGAAACGGACAGCCAAAACGTGACAGATGTTCACCTCAAAGTGAGAGCAGATCACGCTGATTTAAGGTGGCTCTTTAACACATTTCTAATGTAATTAGGCCATTATAGGTGGTGATAGAGATCAGATCCGTACATCTTTGGCTCAAGGGGCTCATGTCCATTTAATTAGTAGCACATTAAGCTCAGATACAATAGGGAAATGCAACAGCAAGCTGAAGAATTCTTTCATTTTCTATACACAAAATGTTATATGAGACTGTTCATCCTAATTGACCTCCAGCACTGTGTCTTTTTGTCTCCATGTGTTCACCTGGCAACACAGCAGCTATACGTGCTGGTGTGTCTGCACCATAGACACATGTAATTAGCAGCTAATAATAAGTGAGTGAGAATAGCTGCCCCACTGTGAATCAATGGCCAAAATAATTGCTAATATAGTGAATATTGATTAGCCCCCCCGCCATGCTCTCATTTTGTGGCCACGATGGCGCCGCGGCAAGGGTAAAGTGTTACTTCTCAAAAAGATACAAAGGCGGTATAGCATGAAAAAAGAAAAAAGTGAGGCCTGAGCAGTTATTCTTAATTGACACCTGTCAGCACGATGGCAACAGTCACAGCTGCTGCAGAAGAACGTCCGTTCAAGCCTTGTTCATCTGTCACTTCTGATATCTCTTCTTCACGGGGACTTGTGTGGGCCTGGACGCGCTCGTTCCCTGCGATTGCACTTTTGGACACATTTAATACCAGCTGAAGCCTCTGTCTTTAAGACAGCGCACCAATCACACAAAAGCCCCTATTATCTAACGGATATGACTGCAACCTTACAGTTAAACCGGTAACTAAGCAGCTATGCACATGCTGACATAAAGCACAATAGGACAATAAAATATAAAGGTGACGAGATGGCGGCTACCCTTCATACACCCCGAGTGTATTCTGGATATCCGGTGCTCAAATACTGACTCAAGCCTTCCTATTTCCCCACTCTGGTTGGCATCTTTCTTTTCCTCATTCACTTTGTGAACACTCTCCACTGTGCAGTTCCAGGGTTTATTTCTAATAAAGTTGAGGAATCTCCGGTTGTCTACATCATCAGGTACACACCCTAAGTTTGGAAGTTTGCAGAAACCAGTCGGAATTCCAAGATGGCCGCTCTGCGCCTAAATTGTTAGCCGATTTTTGTGGAATAAACTTAGTTGTGTCCACTGTATTTGGCAACTTCTACCATGTAGGCACCTTGTTTTTGCTTTGCAGCATTCAGGAGCTAACAATGCTAACATCAAAAATAGCTTAGCCTAGAAGGAGGTGCTATTGTTAGCAGGAAACCTTTCAACTCTTCAACAAAAGCCTGATTGATTCAAGGAAAAAACAGAAATGCTTATTTTAAATTTTGGTTTTAGGCAAAAAGTGCTGTCATTTGTGGATTTGTCACATGTAATGTGACACACACACACACACACACACACACACACACAAAAGAAAACAATTGTGCAGGTTCTGGGTTTGTGGATCGTTGGTCAGCCCACCAGTGCTCGAAACCCCCTCCAGGCCATTAAAATAAACGGTTTCATCATGGTTATTATTCCTGTTATTATTATGCAGGCATGTCGTACATTACAGCTTTTGTTGTGCAGCTGGTTTGAAATGAAGCCAAGGGTGGGAAAAAAAAAAAAAACCTAGACACGACAAACACGGGCAGGATGTGTTCATGAGCATGGACGCTCATCAGCTCCATTCCCATCAAAACGACCTTGTTTCTTTTTTTTGGTGTTGCCGAGGCGCCTCGTGTCACGCTTGAGTGAAACCCCAGGTTTTCCTGCTTCCTCTGATCCTCATTAGGCTCTTGGGTAGGTTTACCTTGTGGCTGCAGTGCCAAATGCCTTTGCATCATCAACCCGGCCTAATTCCTGCATATTTTCAATCCGACCCTCTCGATTCGGTAAGAGCAGTCATCGATCTTCATTTGTCCCTTAACCTCTACGAAGACGAGGACGCGGAATGTTAGCCGGGCGGGAGTGCGTATTAGCGCGTGTCTTTGATTTCCTGGAGGCCTCCCGCCTGCGACGCCACATGCAAATGAAACTGTGGGTGAAGCCAAGTGTGGGAAGGCGAATATATTCACGGGCTCCTTCAGTCAATGTCACCTGTTAATGACACTTTCCATACGCTGCCTTATCACACCATCAGCGTTACACATGGCCGGGTTACACAAACTCCTCGCCTCTGCAGACACTCGTGCACGCGTGCATGCAGACTTTTCACTTCGCAGCAGCTCAGCTGCGGCTCCTGGCGAATGCCTTTAAACGCATTTTGGTGAGGGGCTGATGTGTTTGAGCTATATTTCCGCAGTCAGTGCAACTTGTAGAACGTCGTTCCTTTTCTGTACCCATTAAAAAAACGACCTTTGCTGCGTGTGGAGCTGTTGAGAATGTGTGCTGAGTGCACGCCCACGCACAGACTCCAAACCTTGTTACGGGGCTGTTTGTGTCCAGCACAACATCGCTTCACATCTGTCAACCTCTGCTGTTGACTTTACACCAGAACAACCGGGGCTTCGCCTGTGAGAGGTGGCTAACACTGACTTGATTATATCGAGGCGGCTCGCAGACTTGACACCTCGCTGAATTTGTAAGCATTAATCGGAAGGGCCCTGTCACTGATCCGTCAGCTACCTGGATAATTAGGGACCGCGGCTAACGACGCTGTCGCGGAGAGGGGAAGCTCAACTTCTCCTTCCTTCAAGTCATAATTAAGAGGCTCTGTTAGCAACGAGGCAGCCATAGCAGCGGTATGGTGTTGGTGTTTATGGGGTGGGGGTGGCGTGGAGTAGAAGCTCACAGCACAAAGCCAGATGATTATAATGTTGGAAAGTAAAACCTAAACATTTCTTTTAATATGCGATATCAGTATAAGTTTATCTTAAAAGACGTCTTCAGCTCTGAACGCTGCCACGTTCTCCCTCCATGACCTGTGCTAATTCTGTCAGTCCAGATGCTGCTCAATGCTGTCAGACCAGATGAGATTCCAGCGCTGGATCAAATGTTTCAGAACTTTTAAACATCTGACAGCATACGAAAAAAATAAATAAATAAATAAAAAAACATACCCTGCCTAATTCAACCTAACTATCTACACAAGGACAAAGATGCTAACTCAAAACATTGGTTCATCCCACTGCTCTGACTATTCCCCCAGTCAGCTGTTTGTTTAATAGCAGAACAGATAAAAAAAGACATTTTATTATTTACATATACATATTTTTGCAACTAGATCTTTATAAATCCTGTGGAATAAATTTAACATAACATCACACCATAATCACGCTGACATGCTGACTGATTAGTTGACAGATTCATTACTTAGCGTGTCAGCATGTGATTTAAGATAGCGCTGCTGTCAAACTAAAAGCAGGAATAGAAACGCAGCAATGCGATTAATTATCCACTGGCGACCAAAAGTGAGACCTTGGTGTCAAAGCAAATGCAGAATTATGGCTTCTTTGTTTATCGTACACACAGTATCTCACAATGCTGGTTAGCTTAGCTGTCATATGTATGTTTCTCTGTTGTTTTCTTCGCATGGGGACAAGAATGGCTGCTGCTTTTTTTTTTTGTCCTACAGCTTCTGTCAAACAGGAAATCAGGTAAAAAAATTAGCTGGATCCATTCAAGCAAAATAGGATCATCGATTAATGTTAAGAAATTAGTTGCAGACACATTTACTCTCCTGATTCCATTCTTCTCCCTCTCATACTTGCTGTTTACCTTTCGGGAACTACTCAAACAGGCAGGGCTGCAAAGAAAAGAGGACAAATGACTGCAGCAAAAACTCGCTGCTGCTCAGATTTGCACCGCTCTGAACTCAATGGCCAAAACTAACAGACGCGCTAATGAAGTTCCGAACGAAGGAACACTGACGTATTGTCACTGGTCATAAAGCAGATAGGCTGCAGCACCATTACAGCGTCTAAAATCATCACTGTGACTGATGAAACAGAGCCTGTTTCAAATGGCGTACAAAGAGCTATTGAAGGATCTCTCTCTCTCTCTCTCTCTCTCTCTCTCTCTCTCTCCTTTTTTCTTTCAGTGCAACTCCAAAGTGACAAATCAAGGTTGGTGGAAATATCTGGAAATGCATGTAAAAATAGCCTTCCGTTTATAGGTGTGTGCGCCATTTCACAGAGGAAGCAGCCTCGAGCACACACACACAAGCACACACACACATGAGCAGAAGTGTTAAAGTGTGTGGAGCGCCTGTATGTCAGGAAGTGAAAACAATGTAGCCAAGCTGCCGTTGAGTTTGTCACAAAAACAGAAAATCGAATTAATATCAGAGCATAAGCTGCCCCGCAGCCTCTTCAGAGCTCCGAAACAGGCTACAAAAAATAGAAAGAAACAGCACTTTTTTTGGAAACTTCTTTTCAGCCTTCAAACACATTTCCCTCCATCCTTCACCGAAGCCTTGTGTCAATTCAAAATTACAGCCCCACTGAGTTCAAAGTCTCTCTGTCACAACTTTGATTAAGTCTGCTTAATCTCACATTTCCACCGCCTGATTAACATTCTACAGCTGTTTTATTCAGCTTTGGTCATTACTGTGCCAACTTCAAAAGGCCTCCTCTTCCCCCTCCTCTTCGTCATTGGAAAACACGCGTCAATCACGCACATCTCCCCGGACGACAGTCGAACGTGGGATCCTCCGGACAAAAATCAGCACCCTTCTATTGGCTGGTCCGGTTCCGCTTCTGTGTGACCCAGTAGTGACGCTAACTTTTATTTACTTGGTTATTACTCCTGAATCTGTGTTAAGTGCGCGGAATGCAAACATTTACTTCCTCTTTCCGAGAGGTCAAACAGGAAGGACCATGAAAGGTCGGCTCTCCACTGCACCCTGCAACCTTCCACGCCTGCGTCTGAGGGAGATGCTTCTCTGTGATCTCGCCATGCCCCAGCACCTTCTCCCCCTCCCCCCTCTAACCCCCCCCATTAATTGCTAACTATTTATCCCGCTTTAGAACTTTTCTTTCAATCTGTCTTTTCTTTGCTCCTGGGCAGGGGCAAAAAGTTCTCCTTTGAGGGAGCCCAGCTGACAGGCGCATGCGTGTCTCCATGGTGAATGATTTACTGATGCTTATCTGGAATGAATAGATCAAAGGCAGTCACATGACAGGCGATCAATCAAGCATCAAATCAAAGATGGCAATCCCGGAGCGGAACGCAAGCTGAAAATATGCCACTTTTCTTTCTTTTTCTCCTTCTTTTTTTTTCCAAACCGGGACCAGCACATCAAACACTTTAGCCTGTAAAAATGAGATAAGATGGGCTTTGTGTGGAGAACATGGAAGCTGGCAACTATAGCGGGTGATTAGCTTTAAAGCGCTGCGGCTGAAGCGCATCTGAGCGCATTCATCTCTCACAGGCGGAATTGGCACCGAAGCGTGACCGCGTATAAAAACAATGATGCTGCCAGTCGAACGTGGCTCAGGCGAGCAGAAAAGCAACTTATTATGCGCCGCTGGAGAGTTGGGGGAAACTACGCTCGGCGGCGGAACCGCTGACATTTTCGCCGTTGCGCGTCAAATGCGCAAAAGCGAGTGCGTAAACTTGTCTGCATGCGTGCACACCGTTGGTGTGTTTTGAGTTGGGGGGAGGGGGGAAATTGTGTGTGTTTGTGTGTGTGTGTGTGTGTGTGTGTGTGTGTGTGTTCATGCAGAGGGCCGGGGCTTACCTGATGACCGCCGCGGCGCTTGCTGCTTTCTCCTCGGCATGCTGCTGCAAGAGTTTCCACTTGACTTTTCATGCAGAGAACAAAATAGCGGACGAGCCGCGGAAGAAGCCGATGCTACGAGATCAAATCACAGCCAGCAGCGTGTCCTCGGCTCTTCAAGCTGCTTCTTTAAGTGTAGATCCCTGGCGAGGGTGGAAAAGTCTTTTTTAAGCGATGTGGAAGTCGAGAGTTGAATCAGTCTCTGTTGCTCATCTTAAAATCAGTGTCCCGGTCAAAAGAAAAAAAAGATTACAGCTCGTTTGAAGCAAAGCAGAGCTCGTCCATTAACTTCTGCCGATCACAGAAACTCATCGCAGCTCGGGTCGGTGTGAAACTGGCGGAAATCTACCGAGGGGGAGATGCGGACAGTCGGAGCCCCTTGCCGCTTTTCCACAAAAATATTTCACCAGCACTTCTTCTTTTTCGTACCTCTGTTCAAACCAAAGTCGAAACAGCGGAGCTTTCCGTCTTGCAAAAGAAATTGAGTCCGAACTGCGCTCGGCGGCTCCAGGTGGCGGCTCCGCTCTCCGAGCCTCCGCTACGGTCTTTCGGGAGGAAATCAGGAAAAAAGAAAGGAAAGAGTGACACGTTAGTCGAGCTGGGTGTGAGTGTGTGTCAGTCTGTCAAGTGTGTGCGTGGAGAAAAGCCCACAGCTCGCACACACACGCCGTCTCTTCCCCTCTGAAAATCGCCCCGTGGATAATAAAATACTCACAGAGACGCCGTCCGTCCGATTGTCAACACGGACACTTGACGAATTTCACAAAAAACTCATCTGAAATCAGAGCGATCGGGACCGCCCTCTAGGCAGCAGTCTGGGGGTTATTGTTGTCCTGCTTGTCTCTTTGTTTATTGTTATTATTATTATTTTATTCTAAAGAGCGCAGCGAACGTCCCCGGGAATTCTCCGCAGTGAAATGCGCGCACGTCGGTGATGCGCGGTGCGTCAGCTTCCCCACTGATAGACAGACACATCCAGCTGCCTCTCCGGCCTCTCCTTTACTCCACCCCTCCACAAGCGTCACCCTGACAGTCAGAGCCCACCTGTCAATCAGCCGCTCTAATTGTTCGCCGCGGTGGCGCTCGTTTCGACGTGACGCGTAAAGTGCGCGTAGCCACGATGTGTAAAACGAGATTAGACAGGTGTCTGGAAAAGTTTGCGTGCATTTTTTGCCGACGAAGGATGTTTTAATGAGCTCTGGATTGAAAGCAGTCTGCCAATTATTCACAGTTTTTAAAATTAAACCATATCAGCAAACTACAGAATATACAGATTACTTGTAAATATTATGATAAATAACGCAATTATTCACGAAAGACTTACAGTCAACCATAATAGCTGCGCAGAGATGATATAATACTTTTGATAAACCCAAATTTGACCAAATCTGAGCTGCACTGGTGCCGATGCCTCCAGTCCTCCAGAGAGGATCAGTTTTTCCAGTGGGACTGAAAGTTTGCTCAGACGGGGATCTTTTCGGTGACCCCCTGAGCGGGACAAAGCAGGCTGCAGATCGATTCGTTACACCTTTTTAGTGAGCCTTCTGGTGAAGGGGAGGGGCTCTGCATGCACAAGAGGCTCCATTAATAGCCACTCCATCCGAACTATTATCCACCCATAAAGTGTTCATATAGGACACACAACAATGTTGCCTCAAATCAGATGAGAACCTTCTTTACTGCGAAAGAGAGCATTGGAGAAGGGGATAAAAGGAGAATTCGGTGTTGTTAATTCCGAAAAAAGAATCCGTCGGACTTTAGGACAACATTCACCGAACTGCAGCGCGTCCAGTTCAGGCTTCTCCTGCATCTCACACAATGGATTACAAACTTTATGCCACCTTATCTGGTGAGTGCCCGAATTTACTTCTTATTTTCAGAAGAAAAAGACGCTTTTACGCGCTACAGAAAAGACTTGCGCGTCTTTACGTTCGATATTTTAAACCAGCGGCGACGAAAACTGAACAGAAAAGGTGCGTGAGGTCGCCTGTTATGTGGTAAAGAAAAGAGCAAGTACCGCCCCAACATCTGTCCATCCCTGTCTGTCAGAGCGGCCTGCCCGCTGATTGATGGAGCACACTTACGTCACCAATATTTCCAATTCCAGCGTCTGCAGCCAGACAGAAGAGTTGCATTTCACCATTTCACGACCAAGTACGGGCTTCATCAAACATGTTGAAAGCACGGAAACCTGATTTATTAAAAGAAATTATAAATGCGCCATCGGGCTGCGTGTTTGCATGGATTACATGTATCACGCAGTGTTTAGAACCAGCTCTAATGCAGATCAGGAAATAATCATAATGTAACAGATTTGTAAAGTATTTATTTGTGTTCGTGGATCAGGAAAAAAAAACGACACAATTAAGAAAAAAAAGATTTGGTTTTGAAGTTTAATTCAAATAAATCCAGCGTCTGTCAGAAAACGGAATTTTCTCGCAGCGGTCTGAACGGATGGCTCTGGAGGTCAGGAACTGAAGCGTCGCCTCTCCCTCTGAAGGCTGAGCGGTATCACAGCACAGCAGAGGCGCCTGTGCAGGGTCTGATTCTAGGCCAGCAGAGGGGGACATGCAGTCCTCGAGAGCAGCGGAACAATGACCTCTGCGCGCACACAGTGAAAGATTTCAGAAATCACCATTGTCTCTCTTTTTCTATTTTACTGTGTGTATCGTTAAAGTATCAACAATCAATTTTAAATTTAAAAAAGAACAGGATGGCTCCATGATCGATTGAAACTTTGCCGCCAAACTAATTGTGGTGAAAATCTTTCCTGTGTATGGCTCCAGATCCTTCTGTCATAATATCTCTAATGTGTGATGACTGAAATATTTGTCACACATGGTCACGACATAAAGGCCCAGAATGCCCCTCCGGTGGGTACGACCGGCATCCGTACGCACAAACATCAGCTCGCCGCCGCCCTCGGCCCATCGCCCCTTTCTCATACAACAGTGACGGCGGCGTGATGACACGCAGTCCTGTTTCCTTCCACGTTCTGTGATGTTCCTCGCCTTGCAGCGCTTGAGAACATCCAGGTAGATGTCGAGAATATTTACGTACATTATTCTTAACTTCACTTTGTGTTTTTTTTTTTTTTTTTTTTTCAGTGGTGGCGTGACAGTCTGAGAGTTCTTCACCAGACCAGCTGGACAATGGTCAGCAGAGGTGAGGGACTTTATTACATGTGTCAAACATGACCTTTTCATTTCATTTTGTAAATATTCCAACTATCACTATTTATATTTTTGTACAGATTATATAGAATTGCTGGAACTCAGATGGTAGTAATACTCATTAATATATAATATATAATAAATATTCATTTATGTTGGCTTGTGACTCATTCAGCTGTAATACAACAGTATATTGTAAAATCCCAACAGAAGCTCTAAAAATAAATAAACCCGTTTTGGTGACAGTGTCAGAGTTGTGTTTTGGTGATTTCCATCAGAAAACTCTCAGCATAAACCTTCCAAACGTCCTCTGACACTATAAGCAGCTGTTGAACTGGCTTCCTTTGTCTTTCCTTCTCTCTTCGGGTGTCAGATCAGGAGCATTTTTACATTAAAGCCCAACAACAAGCAGAAAATTGGTTTTATTGCCGTTTTCTGCCCTGCAAATGCACCCAAAATGTGGAATAACGTGTCTTATAACACCACAACTGAAAATAGTCACAAATAAATGGTGCATTGGAAATGTTGACTCATTTTCCCGCACAGTGCACAGTCCTCTTTGGGGTCTGTGCGGTGTCGTCGACCATTGGTCGTGTTGGAATCTGCCACAGACGTCTGAACTTCACTGCAAGTTCACATCTGGAATGATGAGCGCTTCCAGCTTCTGATAATACCTCCCTTTCGAGTAATCTCCAATCGATGTAGGCTGCTATCGGATTCTCATTGACAGCCTGAATAAGAATATATAATAAAAAATTAATAAAGGCCAGGCTCTAACTTTGACATGAGCTCTATCTCCACATCTATCAGATAAGACTGCATAATTAAAATGCCAAGTGAGCAGGAGGGAGAGAGAAAAGGGCTTTTTCCGCATTTTGGAGATTTACTTTTTCGTGACTTGTTCAGTGTGCGTCCTTTTTATAAAACGGTACGTTCTTCTAGTTCTGACAATGCAATTAAAGCTTTGTAATCCCCGTCGCATTATTTTAGAGAGGCAAGACAGCGCAGGGGGGAGGACATCGGCTTGTTTATACGGACCATGTAGAGCAGAACGTGGAGCTTCAGAGAGCGTCCCTTCGGTTTAAACGCCAGACGGAGCCTGAAAAAAATCCCCAGCAGCTCGGCGTACAAAAGTGACACATTTCACGTTTCCAAATACCAGCCCTGCTGACACGCACGAGCCTGCCCTCGCCTCGTTCACTTTGCCTTTTGTTTTCTTTGACACGTGCACTCCAATTAGCATTTTCCAGCCATTAAGGAGGAAGGAGAGGCAGTTTGTCTCATCAAGATCCCCTATTTTTATATTTATTTTTATATTTCCCCTCAACATTCTTGGGCCCCCGTTGAAAATGTAATATTAACCTCCGTAAAAGAAACATTTGGAATCTAGACAGCCTCAGTATTTTCCTCAATGCTAACATGATCTTCACATCACTTACCAGGAGCTCTGGTTGACCTTCACCAAAGTTGTTGTCAGAATGAATTTGGAGCAATTAAAAAAAGCTCAAAATTATTTTTTTAAATGAGAGCACCCAAGCTGCGAGGGTTATTTCTTTTGTCTGTGACATTCTGTAATCAGTTCAACGTTTTCATTTCGTAAACGTTTCCATCGCTTGATCGCAGAAACGCGTTTCCAGGCACAGTTAAACGGGAGGACTTTGCCAGTTCTGGCTATTAATTGCACGTCCCTGGATGATGGTGTGCAAAATCTGGCTCAAAAAGAGGTCCAGGGAGACTTCAGCAGTTCCTGCGACAGCATCAAATTCCTAATCTTCTGCTTTTGTTTTAAATACAGCCCCCCCACCCAAATCTGCGTATCTTAAATTGCCCAGATCTGCTGCTGCTGTGGCTGCTGCAGGAAAATCTGTCACCGCCGCTGGTGTGCCGCGCAATAAAGGCGAAAACGCTTTTTAAAAAGGTGCTTCAGTGACATTAAAATGACTTGTGTGCACAGTGCATGTCTGTCTGTGCAGTTTGAGGCGTATATTTATGAATAGGAACCTTTAATTAGGGCCTGTGTTTCCTCCCTAGTCACATTGAGGGATGGTCCTCACCGACATTCATTAATGATAATCACCAAGAGCGATGGCGTAGCTACAGGCCACGTCTCCAGGGACCCAACACTTGAAAAGAAGCATTAAATTACACAGAGGGACTCTTTAATTGCAAAAAGGAAAATATATAGCCATCATTGTTAAATATGATCTTTTGTAAGCCTTTACTGGTTCAAGGATTTGTCTTCATCCACAGACTTTCAAAGGAACCTCTCAGCACATTTCTGCGACCGTTTTACCCGTTTTATCTTAAGCCAGCTACAAATAACTGACGTGTTTGCAAAAGTGCATTTTGTTGTAAATTCCGGTTTGGACAAACTGCATTTGTGTGGGGGTGTGGGCCCGTGTGGGGCCATGCGGTCTTTAAAGAAATTCAGAACAATTGAAATTTATCGAAACCCTCCTAAATGTGCCACAAACACATCACTGCTTTCACGAGGTTGGTCATTTATAGGTCATCTTTACTAGATTTTATTGTTTTTCACTCCACGGACAATGTTACACTGATATGACTGAGCCATGAGATGGAATTAGGGATCAATGCCACGGCAGCCATTTTTAGACCATTTAGGAGGGAATTACAGTCGATTACAATAAAGTACATTTCCAACTTACATTTATAATAGCATCTATAAATTATTGTTTAAACTTTTACTTTTATTACCCTTTATTTACTGTATGTCTGAACTTTTGCTTGACAATTAAGGCCATAACATATATTAAATGTAAAATACAAAATAAAATGCAGAGTTGTTTACTATTTACTCAATGTCATTGTGATATTTTGTCTTTAGATGATTCCACAAAACGATCACAACTCATAACTGTAACATTCCTCTGAAAACGTCAGCATGACCTCATCCATATGACCTCATCTCAAGTCTATTAATCTCTCCACTCAAGTTTAGTGCAGATTATAATCCCGAGTTTATAGTAGCATCCAAATAAGTGGGGGTGGGTGGGGTTGGATGTGCATTGAAGAGACCATTGGAGTCATTCTTTAGAAGAGCAAATTTAGGAGATAATTTCGACACTGACCCGAAGAGAAGCTACAAACGAGGGCTGAGCTTTGATCTGTTCACTTGCAGTTTACCAACTTAGCAAAGATGTCAGCTGCAAAAGGATTTTAGGCCCAGTGTTTCAAATTGAGTTGGTCTCTTGAAAAAAAAAAAAAAAAAGATCTAAATTTGTCATTAAAAACTCGTGAGATTAAATAAACCATTTTGCATCACTCACTGACTGAGGTAAACCGTGATGACAGATTGTTGCAAAAACGACAATTATAATTTTTAATGGAACTCTTCCTGTTGGGAGCATCTCAGAAGCAAATTTCAATAATATAACGTTGCGTTTCTACTGGTTTTCACTGTGTTTTTACTAGTTTCTCCTAGCTTTAATTGGACGGCCATGCAGCTACGGTGCCCTAAACCTGTTTTCTGGGGTCCCAGATTCCTCAGCGAAAGCAGGCTGAAGAAATTTAAACAATTTCCAAAATAAAACACGAGTGCGCACTCTCAGCATTCCTCCCTTCGTTAATCCATTCATCCTTCCTGTCCTCCCTTCCGTCCCTCATCAACCTCGGAACCACCCCAGAGCTGTAACTCAGCCCGCATCTATTTTTACATATTATTTGGGAGCGGAGAACTTTGCAGAGGTGAGAGTGGGCATGCTGGGATAGAAGGAGGGTTAGGGGCGGGGTCACGATGCTCCATTAATCAAAAAGAATGACACCCGTGTCGTCCCTGACAACCATCCTGACTGTTCCCCTCCTCCTTCATCCCACTCAAACAGGACAACTTCAGTGATGAGGAGGGTGAAGATGGGGAGGCGGCGCAGGGGTTTTATTAATCAAGCGTCTCAGATTAATTGTTATGAAGTGTCACCTATAAATTCTCCATTTGAATTTAATAATCTTGGAGGTAGACTTAACAATCTCTGTCATGATTTGAGTTTTATTGAAGAGTCTGCAATGGGGGATGGGGGGGTTGCAGTGACACAAATAGCTTCTCGGCGGACAGTCCCTCTCAGCGTGACAGTTATGAAATACAATTATCAGCGAGATCTGCTTAAGAATTCATCAACTGCACCTCTGCCTTCCAAGGAGGGAAGGTGAAAAAAAAACCCTCCTACAAACAAAGCGTTAACTGATGAGACTGAAGCAACCATCCCTTCAGTTTTTCTGTTATTCGACATGTAAAGCAAAAGGCCCCTCGCAAGTCCTGTTTCCGAAGGAAAATCAGGAGGTAATCAGGGAATACGGTGAATGACGCCCGCATTCAAATCAGGGAGCTGGTGAGGAGTTTGTTTGAAATGTATGGCTCGCTGGTTTGCATCAGGGTCAGTAATAGCTGTTAATCTCCCCCCGCGCGGCGGAAATATACTGTCACCCGAATGTACAAACACCTCGTCAGCTCTCAGACGCAAGCGAATCATAAAACGCAAACGGTTTCAATCAATTGTCATCTAATTGCAGTCATATGTAGTGAAAGGAACAAAGGACGGCCACTGTGTAGGTTGACAGGATGCATGAAATTAGCATAGTTTTGCATATTGCAATGACATTAATGTTAGTTTTATTGGGGGCTTATGTTGTATATATGTGCTCCCTCGCACACGTGGGGATTTGCACAAGAAAGGACGCGGAAAGCGGCGCGTCGTTGGCGTGTAAATGGTTACCGCCACCAAAATGCTAATTTCTGCCTGAAACTGCAGCAGGAGTGGTTGTACCTGGGAACATTTTTTTTTCTTTGCAAGCTGTTTGGAAAAGAAAAAATAATCACCTCAGTCGCCACAAAACTTCTCAGGAAAAGAAAAGATCTTCATGTGGCCATTTTTTGTTTTTTTTTCCATTTTTGTTTTTTGAACCTGTGCTTTTAACCACATGTTAACCTCCAGCAGACATAGTTGTGATCAGCGGATGGGCTGTAAACGTGCTAACCATCACCGCCGCTCTGTCCCACGCCAGAAGGCACGTCCCTCACTGATGCCACAGCTCCTGGTTCAATCCCAGCCCATCTCCCTCCATCGGTAATTGCAGATCTCTGCTCGTGATGAGCGGCTCCTTTTCGTTTGAAGCCCATCTGTATCCATCGGTTGGAATTGCTAATTCAATGAGATGGTGGAGAAATGTTCAAATAATGTTGTGACACTGGGGCACCGCGGGGGGGCCGCTCTGCCGGCAACCCCTCGGTGTATTTACACACAGTATAATGTGATTAAGCCAAGAGCAGGGGAGCAAATGACTGCATCACATATGTTAATTCTTTGGCTTCTATCAACTGATCTGAGGCCTTAAGTGGAAAGTGTAACACTTCATTAACAGAGCTTTTGATTTTAAATCACTTTTGGCTTTTGAGTAAAAGCAAAATAGTTAATTTAAGTCATGTGCGCTGGCGTTTCTGTAAATTCCTCCATACTTTAAAGATGTAAAGAGTTGAGTCATCGGATAAGCCAATGATTTTAAACCATGTCTGCTTAAAACAAAACAACCTTTTGGTGTGTTCATATGCATTTTCACCCTTGGCATGCCAAATATTACACATTTCTTCTTGTCAATAAAATATTGATAATAAAGGATTTATAATCTCCAGCGATGGAAAACAATATATATTATGTGACACACTTTAAGCAAATGTTTCATTTTCTTTTCAGGCTTTGGTCATGGTTGGTTTTTGCTATGAAACTATTATTACTCCAAACTACAAACCAGAACGTACAGATAAATCACTGACCGCGGTGTATCTGGTAAAAGTTAGTGGTATTAATGTTGTCATGACAACAATGGAGGAATTGTGATTATTGTGTTAATGTGAGGAAAAATATGACACACTGATTCTTCTGACAAAAATAAATAAATAAATGCCACTCCCCCACTCTGTCCTCCCTTCGTTGCCGCTCCCTCTGTTCATTGCATCTGCCCCAGTGGTCAAGGACACCCATATCAGTGGACGCCAGGGTAGGCCACATCCATCAGAGCACCATGGGTAATGGAATCAACCGGTGACAATGATCACCAGCACCGCAAACAATGGCCCATAAACATCCTGTGACAAGTGGTCAGATGCGATGTAGGGGGTGCTGTGTGTGTGTGTGTGTGTGTGTGTGTGTGTGTGTGTCCTCGTATGTGAGTGGATCGGACAGAGGGAGGCAGTAACGCAAGGTGAACCGGCGCTGAAGAGAAATGGTGAGAAAGATGTCTCCCCTGGCGATGATGTGCTGGGGCGCTTCTGAAAACAAACATCTCCTCTGGGTCAGAGTTCCAACCTGTCTGGGCTCACTCTCAGAGTTCAGTTCTCCTCTTTTCCCTCTTTACCTTCTGTTATCTCCCTCTTTCAATGGTCTCCACAGACAGATTTCTGCAACCACAGTTGAGATCACACCTCACGATCCAACACGATCAGAAGGCAGCAGGTATCACACACGTAGCCTCATTAGCTTCCTCCTATGCATTGTAAAAACATTCCATTTGTAAGCTCATCTTCCCAAATTCCTCTTCCTCGGTACAGTAGAGGGCCTTGGTGCTGGAGTGGCCACACACATATGGCTGATCAGATATGACGCGTTAATAAATATAATACATTTATCAATATTGTATGATCAAAAAAAGCTGGAGTCCATTCTGGCGGTCACAGGGCAAGAAGCAGGAATACACCCTAACCACAGAACTCACACACACACACACACACGCACACACACACACACACACACACACACACACACACACACACACACACACACACATACACACATACAAACCCCAATTAGAACTGTTCAGAGTTGTTCATGAGTTGACCAGAGTGTATTTTCCTATTCTTATTTTTTGTAAGATAGTAACACACACACACGTATGTGCACACACATGCATGTAGACTTTAATTAGCCATCATTTGTCTCAGCTTTCCCTCTTTTCCACTGTTTATCCAAACATCAGCTTTGACATCGGCCAATTAGTGCAATGAAATAGTTTAACCCTTTGGAACAGTCGGAACAATATGAATACGGAGCAATGCTTGCAGAGAGTTCAAGGACTAGTGTGTGTGTGCGTGTGCGTGTTGGTGTGTGTCTGTGTTTTGAGTTGAAAGGAATATCTTCCTTTGTACTCAAACAAAGAAGCATAGAAAAGACCGACAAAGCATAACACACATTTGCTAAACACATTTTATGTTTTTGTCTATTGTTCCTTCAGTGTTATTTCTATTTTTACTGCCACATGGTTGTGACACATAACATCACATAACATATGATAGCGTGGTAAGTGAGGATCTTTATGTCCTGTTTTGTCGGTGGTAGAATAAATCAACCTTCGACTGGTGTGCACACATTAACAATGCAGGAGTCCAGGGCAACAGCGAGATAATCGCTGCTGCAGCCATTAACTAATTGTCTCCAGAATCCAAATTAATAATTAGCAGATCTTTGGTTGAAGTGCACAAGGAAGAACTCTTTGTCTTTCGGTTGTATCTGAAAAAAGGAAAATGCAGCTAAGAAAATATCATTAACAGTCTCTCCAAATTGAAACAGTCATCAAGAGTGCCTTTAAACATCTCCAGGAGCTTTTTGTTGAGTGCAAATGACATCCCGCTCATTTTGCTGGTGGCTACATGACTGATGTGCCGAATAAGAAAGTCCGTTTTGACGCTTTTGAAGGCTGCCGGTTTGAAGTATATGATTCTGAAGTGCCAGCATATGCTTAGCGAGATAAGTCATTTGACACACAGACATCACAGCCTGCAAATCTTTCGTCTGGCTGCCTTGAGTGTCCGCGCCGGCCGCCTTTTCAAGAACACTTTACAACTGTCACAACTGACTGTCAGTGCACAAATGACGCACGCAAACGAGCTCGTCACAGATTAAGACAGCTGTCATATCAATAAATAGAAATTCATCCGCACTAAAAATACCATTAGTGTTTTTTTTAATGTTGGGCATTTAGAAAATTAATTTGCTATTTAAGAACCAAAGAATCCCCCTGTATAACTTTATTCATAAGACTAATTAAATTAAGTGCTCATCCTCAGGAGAGAAGCTAGATTTGAAGCGGGGATCATCGAAAGCAGCGCAGCAATAACAGCTCACACGCCAGCGAAGCTGCTCCTGATGCTGTGAATAAGATGGGAAAACAAGCACCTTCAGACAATGGTGACAGTGCGTACGTGCATGCTTACATGCAAAAGCACGCGTATGCCAGCCATGAGGAGGAAGAGGAGGAGGAGGTCAGGGCCGCAGAGGAAGTCACAGACACTGTGGCACTTCTTTGGAGCATGATGCAGGTGTCTTCTGTGCACTGCTGCTGAATAAAAGGATCGAAAATGATTTAGCCAGAGTATCTGCCACCTGAATCCACGTGCGTGCGCGCGCGCACACACACACACACACGTGCACACATTACTCGTGTAATGTGTGCACGCATTACTCGAGTTTCTACCGTTTACATTTGAAGACGCTGACGCATCAGAAGGAAGGATGGAGGAGTCCATCAGAGCAGCACTGTCCAGAATCGCATCACCTTACAGCCACCACAGCCTGCCTCAACCTCCAGTTGGAGCTTTCTTCACATGCGTTTGTTCTCAGCCATCAAGGACACTATGTCTGCCATGCTTCTAAGAATAGCCTCTCCAGTAAGCAGCATTATCAGGTGAAATATCTACTATTACATGCTGGCAGCGAGGGATGCTGCCACTGAAGCAGCAGGACAAGCGGCTGAGGTTGAGGCGCGGGGGTCACCGCATCAGCTGATCACCCTGAACAGACGCGACACACTTTTCCGTGACAAGCGCCTGTGAGTCAAGCACAATCAGCTCTGAATAACGTTCTTTTCTCTGAGACAAACGCAATGAGGAACTTTATTTGGAAATGCGACGTCACCACAGTCCAGACATTTAAACAGGCGCTGAATATTTCACACAGCATCGTCTGTTATGGCGCCACCTCGTTGCCGCGCAGATGGCTAACAGTCTGACTGTTTTCCGCTCCGGTCTTGTCTGACCTCGCCAGAATTACGTCGTGGGCAGACTGGGAACAGCCCGACTTCATCGGTCCAGCTGATTCGTGGGCAGAGAATCCAGCTGGTACGAGATATGAAAAACGTACAACTAGGAAACAGAACAATCGTAAATATAAACAATGAGCTAGACACGCTTGCGTAGCGTGAATGAATCAAACAAGAGTGGTGGCGTAATCTCATCAACATGTGCTTTCAAATGTATTGTAATTGACGCGAGGTGGTTCTTGAAAACTCCCCCTAAGTTAAAACTGGCAAATGAGTACTTGAACATTGTTAGAGGCATATTAAAAATATTATCGACCTTTTCGTGGTTGCGTGGGTGAACATTGCATCAACTTTTTAAGACCCTGTCAGTGTGAAGCCCTATTAACATATGCTGGTCTTTGTAAATTATCGCTGCACTATTGTAAAAAAATAAAAAATAAAATAAAAAAATTAAGCACAATTCTCCAACTTTATGAGTCTCTTAAGGTGAAGGCCACGCATATTAAATCGTTCATGCACCATGAACTTTTGAGGTAAGCTACGATAGGTTATATAATTAATTTCGGTGGTGATCCCTGAGTCGTATATTCTCAGCACGGGGATGGTTGTCCTTTGGCTGCGGAGGTTGTAAAACTGTTGGGAAACTTGCAATGAGGTTGTAAGTACAGGTAATCGGGTAGTCTACAGTAGATGTAGACTCACTCAATGTGACAAGAAGAATGAGGTTTTCTCCATGTTTTCACCAAAAACATCCCCAAAAGTTCCCTGAAAAATAGTCCCCAGTTGGTGGTTGGTCTTTTTTAGATGCCTTGGAATTCTTCAGGGGTCGGGCTAGGCAGGATTACAGGAAGTTCAGAGACCACCACGGTCACGGTAGGTCCAGCCACTGCACTGCTCCCCCTTACATCATCAGGCAAACTACACAGATTACCAGCATTTTCATGTAATAACATCCTGGCAATAAACCTTTCTGGGAATGCTGGTAGAAAAGCCCCTATGTTATGTGATTGTGTTTTTTGTACATGATATATACAGAAACCACTCAGCATGATTTGAACCTACTGGAATCACTGAACCTCTCCAAAATTTGTCCCACACCCAGGAAGGTTTGTTTCTTTTTCTCACTCTTTCTTATGTGCACTTGTCGTGTTTGTGTGTGTGTGTGTGTGTGCGTGTGTGTGGAGGCCATGACATGCAACAATAGCATCCACCAATAGCACTGTCAAAGGACGCCATCTCTCTCAGATGTTAAAAGCTTTAAGAGCTGAGGCCTCGGTGACATCCGTAGCCTCTGGATGTCAAAGATGGTTGAAGACTTGAGAGCAGGCCTCTGTTTTAAAAATACTCCGTGTGGGAGTGTGTGCGCATGTCTCCAAGCAGCAAAAGTGACATTTGAGGGGCACTTTACAGAAACCGCCGGTTGCTAGGGATCTTCTATATCACCTAAAGAGCCTTTGTCAGTCATTGGAAAGCTGTCACCTTTCGGGGGGCCGATACGGTAGGGGGAGCCGGCTGACAGGTAGGAATTAATGAGAGGTGTATGACAGCGGACCCTCGGCGCTCTTCTGTATGTGTGTGTGTGCGTCCACGCCTGCAATTGGGGTCCTTTGTCTCAAGAGGATGAACTGCTTTCTTTGTCGGTCTGATGCGGAGAAATAGACGTTATAGAGGTGTTACAGCAAAAAAAAAAACAAAACAAAAAAAACACAACAAAAAAAAAAAGGCCCCGGAGGATGCACAGTAACAGATAATACTTCAGATTTTAGTTCAGCATCTGCAGCACTCTCGTTTATCTGTCTGGTTTATTGCCATAACTACAGCGGCGGGACAATCTCAGCAGGTTGTAGCTCTCCAGACGTCCCTGGTCACCCACGAGCGAGGGACATACTCGCACTTGTGAGAAAACAAGTGCAAATCCTGGCAGAACAAGTGCAGAAGGGCGAGAGTGGGTGTGTCTGTTCACGCATTGATGGAATCACATGTTTCCTTCCACACACAGTTAAAGGCGTCGTAGTCACGTAGATCATCACAGCATTTATGTGCGTTCCCTATGCAAGGCTGGCCCTTCCTGTTTGTGTGCAGCAGACCTGAGAGACTGAAATCCTTTCATCTAAATCACACATTTGACATTTTCTTCCGGATTAAAAAGTCACGGACGCTCTGGTAATTAGCGCTAAATGCAAGTAATTTAGCTTCTTTGCTTCCTCTTCAACCACAGTGGCAGGAAAATATCAAGAACATGATGGATCATTTTAAAAAGATGCAATAATTATTTTGCTCCGACATTAACAATCAAGTGTGGTTTTCGTGTCAGAGGCCTCAGAACTGAAGCAAAGGTAAAAAAAAAAGAATGTTTATAAAAGGAATCGAAAACTGTACAGTTTCTTTGAAATACAACGGTTTCTGTTTAGCATTTTAATATATTTAAATTGCTAACAGACCTGGCAGAACTCGAGCAGTTAAAGGAAAGCATGCTTTACATAACTTTAACTCTATTTTTACTCTTCTTCTGAAACAGAGGATAAGGGAAAAAAAAACATTTGAAATCAACATTTTATACAGAGAATCTTTGTGTGTGTGTGCGTATGTGCATGTGTGTTTTCATTTGAGTCTGTAATTTCTGATTTTGATTTAAATAACCGACTCTCTGAGGAGCTGACATAAAACTGGAAAAAGAAGAAAGAGATGGAAGAAAAAAAGAAAAAAAACAGCCTTCACCGAGTGAGTTTATCAGCTTGGCACCTGCTACTGGAACATTCTTGATGAACCAAAGGTTGTCTTCATTAAGCGCATTAATATTCATGACGCATGGTAATTTTGACACAGAAAAGGTCTTGGTAACCTTTTCTCGTGTGAGGAAATTCTTTTACTTCTCAAGGAAATTACAGTCCAGCAATGACTTAATTAATGCTCGCTTTCTTGGCCGCGGTTTGAGGGCCTGTCAGTTTGGTGCAGCACTGGCTGTCAGGCACGCTGAGGGCGCTGGGAGAGACGGATTGAAGGGGAGCAAAAGACAGGAGAGGATAAAAGAGCACAGGGAGATGCAGTCAGCACGCGCTAACCCACAGAACATGGTAATAGGTTAGCATTTTGCCTTTATTTTTCAGATCTCAGACTGGAGTCTGACCTTTCTGACCTTTTGGGCTGTTGGACTTTTTGATTTATGAGGACCAGCAGTTGACCCAAAAAGATTAGACACACATTTGTGGCTTTGAAATCCAGATTAAACACATTCCACATACAGCAGAGATGCTATTTGTTACTGAGATTAATCTATCATTCTTGTTTTCTCCCCCGCTAATTTAAACCAACCGTGCGAGGCTTACAGCCCTCGTTATTATCACTAACGCCACTTGAAGATCTACGGAATCGACTGTGCCGAACTGCCTAAACATTTGACAATTTTACAACAATATTCATGCTCGTTGTTTCCCTTTCAGCCTCGTAACAACAGATGCCAGACAGAACGCGGCAGTTTCCAATCGGGTGAATCACGGCATGTCCTGCTCTACGCTGGGCAGTAAAAAATGTGAACATAAGGCAGCATTTCCTTTATCATGTCCCATAAAAATAGCAATTTGCCCAAGCCCTTGTAGCACAATGTGGAAGGCGGTGTGTTTGGATGATAATGTTGAGATGACAGATCGTTCCATACAGGGAGGTTTCTGTGCTGTCGGCCTGCCCCGCGCAATAAATCGCAGAGGAGGACCAAAAGAGGGAAAAAAAGGAGGGAGTCGCTGGAAATGAAAGAGGAGGGAGGGCGAGGGGAGCGACAATGAGGAAAGACAAGCTGGGGTCAGTGGTGTTGTTGGCTCATACTGGGCTGCATTAGGCTGCAGAACATAAACACTGTCAGGATATACACGTTTAAAAGGAAAAAAGAATCACTTGATTCTGGAAATCTGTTGTTTTTGTCATTCACAGTCCAAAAACATAAAGTTGCAGTAGGTGACATCGATTGTTTACCTTCTATGAATATATGGTCAAGATAAACATTTCACTTGTCACTTAATGAATTAATATATGTTGCTGAGGGTTGAAGTGTGGATCTGTGGGAGCGACAGTTTGTTGAATACGTAAATGCCGTTGAGATGGATCCTGGAGTGTGGATTTGTGCTTTGTTGCTTTGATCCTGTTCACCGATGATGTGCCCTGTCTCAACTGTGTCCGTCAGCGGTTTATTCACATCACTTCAACAGCACATTTCTCTTACCTGCACCACGGAATGCTGTTGGATAAATTACCCCTGTGCCATGGCTGCAGGAAAGACTTGTTTGTGATTGGCTTCTCAGCCCAGAATTACGTTTCCTCAACAACTGAATCATTGTTTGAACCGCAGTGCTGCTTTTTTTTCTTTCTTTGCTTTCAGCTTTGGTTTGGTCTGAGTCATGTTTAGAACTGTTTTGACATAGAAACTCCAAAATCTTCTCCAGCGACCAACATCTTATGACCTTGGTACAAAGAAAGGCTATTTTGTCTTCTATCTCATGACCCTTTGAAGCAAATGTTGTCTTCTCAGATTGTCTTTAAATTTGCTGTGCTTATTTTGGATAGTGGGCTGTCATTTGCTTATAGCTATAAATAAAAAACCTGAACTAACCTTGCTAACGCGAGGCCATCCATTCATAGATTATTTTAATATTTTTCATTGATTCTTTTTGTCTTCTGTAGCCAGTGTGTGTATGATTACTGTCAGGGTTTGATTCTGTTTTGTTTAGTTCATTTCCTGTTTTACTTTGATAGTCTCGTCCACTTGTATTGTCTCTGTCTTTACTTCCTGCCTTTGTTAATTTTGCCATAGGTGATTTCCCTTATGTGTCTCACCTGTGTCTCATTGTTGCCCCGCCCTCTGGTGTATATAAACCAGGTCTTCCTTCTGCTTGGTGCTAGTTTGTCTGGTGAACAAAGGTTCAGCATTTCTTGTCTGTCTAGTTCTTTGTGTTTTGACCTCTGTTCTTTGTTTCCTGAAGTTTGAGATTTTACCTGCTGATTCTGTTGTGATTTTTGTTTGCTTCTGATGTCCAACCCATGCTTCTTGGAGAACAATGACTGCCCCTAGTGGTGATTGCATGTAACTATTGCCTGTTGGAGGACGAAATATACATCTGAATTCAACAAAGTCTGAGATCTTTGCCTGAGGAGATTGTGTTCAGTGAGGCTTTTCAGTTTGGTGATTCCAGGATCTCATATAGCTACAGAGTCACAGTGTGATGCCTGAAATGTGACTCAGTTACTTTGATATCAAAGCGGAAAACCTTCATTTTGCCAAAGAAAGTTTACCTGTAGTGAAAAAATAAACGTATCTTCCTTTCGTGCCTCTTCCTGACACAATTCTCAGGCCATCATCTGTCCTTCCTGCTGTCTTCCTCCCTCTTCATCTCTCTTCCCCCTCCCTCCCGCCTTGTATCTGTCTGCCATTAGGTAGATAGTTGCTAGTCTCATCTGTATTGTGTCTATGGCCATCCCCACAGGAGCACCTCGCAGTTGCTCGCTTAAGGATTCAGGAGCCACAGCCCCGTCCCACTCGCCGATCCCATGGATCAAACTGACACTTGGTCAGCATCAGCACATTATGAACTATGGCCACCTGCCACTGCAGACACATTGTTCCCTCTGTAGTAATGTGGGGAATATAGAGGGACCTGGCCGACTCAACCTGCTGACAGCTTATTCTCTCTTTTATCTCCTCTGAGGTGCGTGCGCCTCTGAGAGTGGATGGTAAGCCTGCGTTAAGATGCTGGCCTCCTGACCTTTACCCAGAATTCAAAGCATTCACACAGACATGGGCGTGGTTCTGCCGAGGTGAGGCCGACTGGTGACGCTGGTCATTTCTGAGGAAAGTCAACGTCGTGTCATTTCTGGAATTTTAAGTTTGGCTCTTCCTCGCTGTATGAAACCTCCACCAGTCACTTTTTTTTTTTTAATGTACGATTAGATTTAGCAAAGGCGCTGATCCAGATTCAGACCCGACTGGCATCTGGCTGCCCCGAATTATTCAACCGGCCATAAAACACACTGTCAGATCTCTGCGCCCTACAATGCACGTGAGCACAATTTATTTGGGTTTTCATCACAATGATGCAATCTCCAGTGAAGGAGATTAAAAAAATGACCTAATTTCTGAAGATGAATCACAGCAACACAGACACAATCCATTTCTTTTATTTCCTATCTTTATAAAAGCACACACGCAGGGTGAGGGAGACAAATGCGTGTCTGCCTCAGCTGGAAAAGAAAAGAGAAAATTTGCAGTCTGGACTTGGATGTAGCTTAGCGCGTCTCACCCCTCTTCAGACCCCAGATCCCATTGACACCTTTCATGTATGACCAGGTGGCGCTTCTTCCACTGAATAATGAAACAGGTGATTAAAGTGACTGATGTGCGGCCATTTATTCTCTCAGGTCTCCTGTTTAATACTGCCATTAGGTTCTTGTGTCCAAACTTAGCTCATCAAATGGCCTCATTTACGGTGAACGGGCTCGGTGCAGTATACTGAGGGGTACTTCACATCATCCACATTTCCTTTGAAACACTTAAATTAACCGTAACACAGACGGGATGAAATGCAGAAAAGAGATTAAACTCTATTCTTTAAAACATATATATTTCTATAATAATAACGATAATAGTGGATTATCTCCAGATCTCATAGAAACATGGCTGTCACCTGGTATTTCAGTCCTGTCTATCAACTGTGGGGCCTAAGTAGAGGAGAGACCCCAACGCGTCACTAAGATTTGGGTACTACCAGCAGCTAAATGTGCTAATGGCCTTGCTAATGCATTAGTATTCACCGGTGGCTTGACCACATGTACAGTCATTCAGCCGTACGCATCAGTGAAGCAGTCCGAGATGTGTTTCCCAAAGCTGGTGCTGGTTTTCTTTTGACAGCTTTGTGAATTTACATTTAGCTTTATATTTGCAGTGTATTACTACATTATTGTGTATTCTGTTGACCCGTTTGCATAACACTGCCTCTGTTTTTGGGTCTACTGTGACCATGCAGTAAATGCGGCACTGGTAAATTTGGTATAAGTAGTTAGCCTCCCGCTGCTGCTCTATATCCAGCTCATTGTCAGCTATGTCAGCTGGTTTAGTCAAGAAGAACAAGAACTTCACAGCCGTGTTCTGAAGCCAAAGACCTGACATCCTACCTCTGGAGTCTCTCAGTGGGACACTGTATCCTCTTGTGGAAAGATGGAGAAGACTGATGCAAGGCTTTGAAAGCAGCAATTAGCACTCCTGGTGGTCTGCACACAACTTATTTTTTTTACTTTGCCCATTCTCTTCTTCCGCTTCCCCATGGGAGGAGCTGTTAAGGGATACAATTAATTTTTTGACACAAAAATGAAAGTGTTAATTCACCTGTGATAATCAGAGCTATTCTTACTGCATGTTGATGACTGTAAAAATGCAGTGTTTATTTATTAATTAATTTCAGCCCTGCCGTCGAAATGAGAGCTCCCTTAATTGTGTGATCTCGACTTAAGACAGAAGTCTCAAAGGAAATAGATTATAGACCCACCCGGCAGTAATGAAATATTGTCAAAAATGTTCTCTAAAGTTTCAGCATCTTCACTTTGAGGCTCCTTTTTCAAAAAAAAAAAAAAAAAGTCTGAAGAGCGTTTGATGGTAAAGACTTGGAAAAGAAAAAGGTGTTCAGAATCCAACAACATGCTGATGGGATGTATAATCTTTTACGCGCTGAGCTCATTGAAAATGTAATGCACTATTACAACATCATCATCCTATTTGCAGGATGAAAGGATGACGCTTGTATCAGGAGGAAAAAAACAAAGGAACTGTTTAAACGCACTTTTGCCATCACTGCAATCATCTGTCGTAGCCGCCTGCATAAATAAATAAATAATGTAAATATAAAATGCACTGAGGATGCATTATGAGCCAATCTGTCAAACCACTTTGATTGGTGGTCTGGGATGCATCACACCAACGTGTCCTCCAGCCAATCAGCACATAACTCATGAGCGACCCAGAGACTCTCCTCCTTCGTCAGCATCCCCGGTGACACTCGTGGGTTTGCACCAGCACACACGTGTCTGGACAGGGAATGCAGCATGGAGAAATCAGGGCTTGTTGAGCTAAAAATCTAAAGCTGCAATTGAAATCGTGCTCACCACGTCTCCTGATTCAAACAGAGGAGCTAATGGCGTAAAGGCTGGACTGGGAAGGTCGGGACAGATAAGTGATGAGGCCATCTGGTGAAGAGTCCACTCGACCATAACCAGACAGAGATCTAAGGCACTGAGAAACACAACAGCAACAGCCTGTGATTAAAAAAAAGTCCGGCAGTGACCCATCACCAAAGAGTGGTCTCCAAGCTCTTCTGATTCAGTCCGCCAACACAATCGCTGTCCGGCCATGCCCGTCCCGTTCCATCTTGTCCGGTGGATGCGTAAAGGCAGCCATCTTAAATCATGTCTTGCGGCGCACATCTAATGAGTACTGAGCCTCTGCATATTTCAACATTAATTCATTAGAGGCGGGGATTGTGAGGAGCCGGGGGGTGGGGGGTGGGGGGTCGAATTTAGCAGCAGCAGGGAGAATCCTTGGTACACTCTGATTAGGGCCGTTATGTTTTATAGAAGCCATTTTTCAATGCCTCCTCTGACAGCACTTGAGGTTATTAAATTGCAGGCTTCAAGGAAAGAGTGAGAGAGCGAGACAAAGTACAAGAGCAGAGGGGAGAGAGAGAGAGAGAGAGAGAGAGAGAGAGGGAATGAGAGATCATGGGTGGAAAGACAGATGGACTGTGGAGAGAGAATAGGAACGATTAACAATAGCGAGGAGACAGGTTGCCAGGTCCTCTTTGCCTACTGATAAAATGAACTTCTTGAGATTTGTTTGTGTGTTACCTGTGCTTTCTGGGGTTATCGGAATCTCAGGCGTGTGTGTGTGTGTGTGTGTGTGTGTGTTGTACTGTAGAACTGAAGATGGCTATTTCCTCTCTGTCAGTTGTGATACAGGGATTGGATGAAGATCACTTGTAGAAGACACGATTATGTCCACTGAACGACCTTGAATCAGATCTCTCAGGGGTAATACCTCACACTCACACGCGGACAAATTTGCACAATTTGCACAGGTTTATGGAAAAGAATCAGGTAGCTGCTGGGACTGCATTCCTGTGTGAGATTATCCATAATAAGCTAAAAGAAGGTTTATTTTGGTGTAAAAATAGCATTTTCCCCTCCTGCGTGCCTTTTATGTTCCTCAGAAGACAATCTGAGACATAACTATATCGCTGCGTCTCTGCTGTCTGTAGTATGAAAAGTGTTCTGCAGTTTAACTCTATCCAACATGCTCTGCAAGAAATCTGACCTGAGATTGGTCCATAAACATGCAGCATCACAACTCTCATGAAAACAGAAAACACAACCAGACACCAAATCCTCCATACCAAGGCCTGAGTTCAGTGTGTGCTTGGTCGGAGATGGAATGATGGTCTGAACATTGAATGCTTGACTTAACAGACAGTGGCAGTCCCTCCAACAACCAAAAAAAAAAAAAAAAAAAAAAAAGCTGCTCGGTGCCAGACTGGTACAGAGATTGAGTCATCAAGTCCAGACTGCTGTTGCTTTACACCCACACACTCCCAGCTAGGGGCTATTTGAGTCTCTAATCAAGCTAGTGTTCATGTTTTTGAACTGTGGGGTGTGGTGGGGTGTGAGTCCACGGTGCCGCCCAAGTATTAATCTCTAAAGAATATCTGTCCTACTCATCTTAATCGGTTGTAAAAATCAATCATGAGCAGCTACATTGTATTCGGCAATGCATCATTGTCCAATAAAGCACAAAAAAAGATTAAAAACTGATCAATGTGAGGCTCCCAGAGGTGAGCAGGTTGGAGAAAGAATGAATGAGAGCACTTTAGGGGAAATCAAAGCGATGAGATTGAACGTTTGTAGTGCTCAGAAGCAGAGAGGATGGGAGGAGATGAGGAAAGGGGAAATAAAAGACAGCATGGGGCGTCAGGAATAGAGGAAGGCTCTCACAGGCTAAATGACGCTTGATTCCCTGGATATTTGGGCTCTCCCCGGGGACTGTGTCCTCGCTGCTTGGCGGTGACGATGTGTGACGCTCCCGAGGGAAACAACAGCCCAATGAGGCAGATGAGCTTTTACAGCGTTTGAGACTGACAGACGGTCCGTGTTGCACGTTCTCCTGAACTCAGCATTTGAAGTCAGCACGCTGAGAGTCTCCGGAAAACATCACGGTAGAAACAATTAGACCTAGATCATTTTTTTAACTAGCCGAATCTCAATTTTGGAGCGCACCGACTGTCATGTTGGGGAACCTCCAAAATAGCAGCAGAATAAGTGCAACGACTGGAAAAACGAAAAAGGAGTGTGAACATAGTTAAGATTTTTTTTTATTTTTTTATTTTGGAGTGACAATGCCAATTCATCTCCTGTAGTCCAAAATTTCTGAAGGGCAGAACATGTCATGTCCATCCACTCTGTTGTTTGCCAGACGGGATGGCTGGAAAAGTGCCTGTCACATTCCAGTTGGAATTATGATTTAAATTAGAATAAATAAATAAAAACCCTCAATATGTGCAAATTAGCGATGCAGACTTGTTCTGATTTTCGAAAGCCGAATTCAAAGACGTGAAGTAAAAAAATCGGCGCTCTCTGGCAGCGGCTGATGCATTTCCAAGTCTCACTGATGGTGAAGAAGATCAAAAGAAAGAGGCAAACAGAGTGACATACACACGCAGCGTAATAAAAATTCATTGAATCTCCTCCACAGGCTAAAATGGATGGTGGCAGCGGGGTCATATTGCGTCTGTGCAGATGGGGTCAGGGGTCACGTAAAGTTGTACGAGAAGAGAACGTGCTTTCATGCATCATGTAGCAGATAAAGATTTTTGGGGTGGAGGCAGAGTGGTGGTTATGGCTGCTGTTGAGCAAACAGCAGCATTAAAGACGGATCTCTGGAGCCCCCGTCTGATTTGCTAAAACATGGGAGAGATGTTGTGACACAAAAGTAATAATATGACATCTAAATTTCTTTCTTTTCTCCCATCAAATCCAATAAAAGTATCTCATAATGTGAAGTAGCATCTTTTTTTTAAACAGAAATAAAGGACAACAGACAGATATCCCGTTCACCTCCTCACAAACCTTAATATTGATAAAAAGTGTAATATGGAAGATCTGGGCAGCTTTTATCCAGCCAGCCTTTCACACAGTGTCCTTAAATGAGAGCCAGCGACAAAGACGGATTGCATTTGTAAGATTTCAAAGATCTCCCGCCCACTTTTGTACTGGCCCATCCACCCTGCTGCAGCAGTGAAACCGATATCTGATTGACAGTATTTTGTAAATAACTGTTATTATCGCCGCCGTACCGCTGGTGATTTTTAGAAATAAAAGCGTCGGTGCTGGAGAGGTGGTATCTGTGCGCAGTGTGTTGGCGCGATGGGAGGGAATGATAGAAAGGGAGGAAACATTGTGGTACAACAAGAGTTAGAAAGCCATTCATTTCACGTCTTCACATTGTATTCAAATAGGCCTGACCTATTTCGTGTTTGATGCCAGACCCTATTTCATATGATCCACCAACAAGCCCAGAGCGATTACTCCAACACAAGTGGCATGAACTTGACATGGGGCCCGAAAGCGTTCATATACCTCCCTGGCCCCAGGCCGCAGTTTGTCATAACATGGGGAATTATGTATTATGCCTTCGCCCGGTGATGACATCACAATAGCAGGATGAAATATAAGCTGTGATATGGCTTGCTGATTGTGGGGAGCTGCGAGGGCTTTCATTAAAAACAGCATATCGCTCATAAAAAGATTAGAGCTGGACAGCTGTTTCCTGATAGCGTGAGGCTTCTGTAGTGGCTCTGTGTAAACAGGAACACCTGAAAAAATATATAAAATGTTCCAGCGTGTGTGTTGTACAGCTGTGCAGCTTTATAGCAGCCAGACTAAAGTACAGCAACTTCTCTTAGCAATTATTTATTAATACAAATGAACACCAATGTATGATGTTCTCATTTTACTCTGCTGCTTTAGCTGCAGAGTAAAATGTACTGTGATATAAATAACTCTTTATAACAGCAGAATGCAAAAAAGTAACAGTAGCTAAATGTAATATTGAAAGAAATTAGAGAAAATTATTCATCATTTTGTGACTGTTTTATTGATGTTTTGTTTCTTCCGTGCTCATTTTAAAGTATTTTAAAAGTAAAAGGAAAGTGTATATCCTCTTAATCCTTCTTATAACATATTATGGCCTATATCAGCTGCTCCTGGGTGTTGTGCACTCCCCAACGATTTCAAAACTCTTTTAATGACAAGTGTGTTATTATTTTCACACAGTGACTAAAATTTGAGACATTAAGGGGTTTTTTGCGTGCTGCAGGAACACTTCAGAGGTCTGGCAAACAAACGATCATACACAGAGAGGACCTGATTACGCACTAGAAAAGTTCAAATGCTTGGTTGAGTGTTAAGACTTGGTTTAAAGTTTCAAATTGGATTTAGGTTGAGGTGAGAGTGAGAGGCTATGGAACACATTCGAGTTCTCTCTCACTCTGTTTGTGTGTGTGTGTTTTCTCTGTTGCTAACAGCCATGAGCATGCTCTTTTCTTTCTTCTTCTTTTATGACTCCTGGAGTCTAATTTTGCAAACAATAACCTGGACTGTAGTTGAACTTGAGAATGTAGCAGAAACTATATAACCAAATATTCAGCTGTACGCAGAAACACGACCTCTGATAAACCCACTGGTGTTTTTTCCTTTGGGTGGTGGAGGAAGACAACAGGCAAACTCCATAACAGGATACTATAGCAATGAAATTAATATTTTCATATTAATATTTAAATACTGTTTTATTCATTTAGGATTTGAGGCTGTTTTTCACCTAATTTCAGTCCTCACACCCCCATACCGAGCAGCACGTAATGGAACAAATATGTTGTGCAGCAGACAAACAAAAAAGCAAACATGATATGTTGATTGTTTAAGAAGAAGGGGGGTGTACAGGTGCCATTTCTAATTTGGAGGGAGAGGCCGTAGGAGGACAGTCTTGAAAAGCAGCTGGAATCAGCCTGATAAACTTGTACAGCATCAAAGTCTCTTTAGCTTGTTGTTTCATCAAAGGTGTTGTCGTTGTTCGGCTCCGGCTGTCTGCGAGCGCGCTGCGAGGGTGTCACTCCTGCTATAAGTTTCAGCAAACCGTGGCATGAAAGAAAAATATACCCCTGCATCCACATATTTTCTCGAACGCAGCAATGTTTGCACAAGGAAATGAAAAGTGAAAGAAGGCAGTCACTCGCTCGCTCCTGCACCAGTGTTTTATTATTTCTGCCTCTGTCAGTGGGACGGTTGTAGAATGTGACATTTAAATAGCGGTTTGAACCGCCGCTTCGGTCCGCGACGCAGTCGTGAAGGTAAATCAGCTCCAGTTTCTCTCTGTTTGAGTTCAAAGCCTTCAAATAAGAGACACAACAGCATCACTGGAACCCTGGATAGGTAAGGTGTGCAGGAAGCGTTAAGGTTCTGTCCATTACTGCAGCGTCTCCTTCGGCCAATAACACCATGTAGATATTATCAAATATTAACGTTGTCATTGACATTTTTTTTTTTTTTGCTTTTTTCTATATTCTTGAGGACCAACACACTTTTCAACCACAGACTCTGACTATCACCTTATATCAAACAAAATAACACAAATCAAATATTTGAGAGTTCCGCTGTTTTTTTTTTTTTTTTTTAATATAATATATTTCCTCCAGACATCAAAAAACCTTTCCACGCCTCCTATCCTGAAGCTTCACAATGGCAGCGAGAGGCCAGAAAAATAAACTGCCTATGTAGATAGTGGGAAACTGTCCAAATCTGAGAACAAAGATAACACTGCAAAATAAAGAGAGGAAAAAGAAACAACAGAGAGAGACGTGGCCATTACCGGAGCACCTCATCACCGATGGCTGCGTGTGTCGGGAAGAGAAAGGAAAGGCCCGGCCGGAAGACAATGGCTTTGGACAGGCACACAATAGCTTCATTAGTGGGTTCACATTATCAGGTCATTGGAGATAGAGGGGAAATATCAGAGCGGACACATTCAAACGATGCCCATCGCAGCCACCTGCCAGCCTGGTGAGCACGAGCTTCAGGCGTTTGCATTTGGTGGGGATGGGAGGCTGAACGCTTACAGCCATGTTCTTTGCTTGTCGTTCTCACTATCAGCTTCTAGATGGAAGGTCACAGGTTGTTAACAACGAGGAAACAAACTGGACCTCTATGCCAGTAGGACTTGCATAAATAATCACTTCTTACAGTTGTGTGTGCACAACTTTTATATAGAATTTTTTTGGCAGCACAGAGGTGCTGTGGCTTTTAGCCCAGGCTGACTGGAGACTTTCACACCAGAGCTCTTTGGTCCGCTTGAAAAGAACCACAGTTTGTTTCTCTGTCTGAGCAGATGAGGGCTCATCTGAGGACCAAACAAGCGGACACTGGACTCGCTTGCAAGTGAACTCTGGTCAGTTCGTTTACAGCGTGAATTCAAAAGAACAGGAACTGTGCCAAAGAAAGGAAGTGAACTAAAGAGAGGAAGTGATTGTATTCCTGCTTCTTGCATGTGACTGCTGGAATTGGCTCCATGGGTGAATGCATGGATGCATTGATGGATGGCATCCATCAGACAGACACATCAGTTCTTTCTTTGCAGTGAAACTGTGCGGCATGCTTCTGATGCACAGAGCAGATTATCAATCAGATTGATCAATCACGGCTCGTGACGGGCCGGCCTCCGAGTTCCCGCATCACACATGTTCGCTAGCATCAGGGGAGCTGTCATACAACACTTAAAATCAATTACCCTAATTAGCCCAGCAGCCCCCATGTGGCACTGCCGACTGTACTCAAACCCACAAATGATGTAGCGTATGAAGGAAAGCAGTTCGACTCCTGCACGTTAATTAAAAACGGAAGCTGACATTTTTAAAGATTGGAATTCAACACTGCTTCATTTGCAAAGACGAGGAAGAGTCACAGACTTTTAAGGGTTGACCCGAGACTATTTTTACATAAATCTACTCAAAAACCAGACCTGATGACTTCATTCAAAGGTAGTAATGAATATATTTACTTTTTTTTTTTTCTGTAAACCTCATTGCATAGACAAGAACACACTTGAAACCAAATGAACTATTCACTGTGAAAATTAAACCACTCTAAAGTGCATATTGTCCAAATAAACGCAACCGTAACGTAAGCCCCGCTGACTCTCCCCATTGGCAAAACTTCCTGCTCTGGATCTGTGACGTGTTATCTGTCAGGTATTAACAGCACTTTCATCTCAGGCTGAGATCACACCTGCCGTCTTGGCTCTGGTCTTTGTTTTTTTTTTTTTTCTTGTTTGCGGCGACATCCGTGCGCTCTTGCTGAACCGAGGCGCAATGGCTGCTACGTTTTCACCATGTCAACAGTGCAGAAATGGAGTATGACAGTCCACGGCGCGCTGTTCGGGACGCTTGCTGTGTCAAATGCAAATTAGTCATTATCAGAAAAGCACAAAGACACACACACATACACACACACAATCATCTGGATTCATATACCCATTTGACCAACAGTCCAAAGAGAACAACCTTTATTTTGGAATCTTTTATGCTAACTGGTCCACACCCAGGTGTGTGAACCCATAGCCAAAGACAGCTTCCCGTGATGTGTGTGCTGTGTGTTGTTGTTTTTGCTGCATTCGTTGCCAAATGTTGCTGTGGAAGCAGGTGAGGAAGCTGATACTGGTCTGGTTCTGGGACTCCACTCCAGAGCTGGGGGTGAGGGGGGGGTAATGAAGCTCTGTCTAATGGTCATTCAGAGAAACTTCCTGCATCTGCCTGAGTTAGCGTTCTTTTTAACTCTGGTGTCATCCACTGATCCAGACTTTGTGTTTCAGTCCTCTATTGTAGGAAAGTCCATGGGTTTACATGACACCCAAAGGAATCAAATTACTGCATTAGCCTGACTGAAACTTGACTTGCTCTAACATGTGAGCTTAGCTGAAATTGCTTTAAAAAACTTTAAAAGTCGAATCAACATACCCCGAGTCCATCTACATCACAGCTCACAGTGTCAGCGCATGTGAACTCCTTTTTTGTGCTTTCAGAGGTAACAATGAGCTCCGTCCCCAGGTAGCATCACGTGACCGCGGCACTGTGCTAATGGAATTATGAGTCGAACTTTAATCAGAGCCATTACGCTGATTGCACGATGCCTGAGAGACTGGAGTAAAACAGTTACATGCTAGTCTTAAACTCCTTGAGTGAGTCCATCAGTGGAGTTTATCATTCAGACAGCCTAATGCACAAAGGCTTTTGCCATTTACTGTTTTTTTTTTTTTTTTGTCGTTGGTGATATTCATCTGGTTATAAATGGAGCTGTCATCGTAATGCTACAAAGGATCACGCTAACCTCCATTTACCAATCTCTTCGTCAAGTCCCAAAGGGCGGAGCTTTGATTACTCTCGCAATTAGCGATGTCAACCTTCACTGTGAATTAAGTATTCAGGTTTGTGTTTTCAAACCAATTAGCCCACTCTCTGCTATGACTTGTTGATTAATTATAGATATTTAGTTAGGAAATGAGAACATTAATTATTAATAAAAATTGAATTACGTGGCATAATTAAGCACCAGACTTTTTTCCCCTCCTTCTTTTACCCATCTTTGCTACCATTTTCATGATCTCAGATGGTTTCTGACACATGACAGAGCTGAAAGACTGTGACCTTGGCTTGTGTGAAAAAAGGCATTGAAATCATTAACCACACACTAATAGCTTCGGAGAAAGTGTTTGTTGTACTGTCAGCAAGGTGCTGTTAAGTGCTGAACGTTAACACACACTCAAAATCCAAAATCAATGGGCTCTTTGAAACCTGTTGTACTGAGAAGACTCGAGTCATCACTCATTTATGGCCACCTGCTATGAAATGAGGTAATGGCATTTATGGGTATTTACAGGTGACATGTTGAGTCCTTAAATAATATTTATTGCGTCCGCCACTCCACTGCTATTGTAGCCAGTGTCCTTGCTCAGATGATAAAGCAGACATCTGGTCATATACCAAAGGAAAAGTGGAATTTATCACAAGGTCACAGGGGTTATAGCACATCTCAAATGTACCATCGGTTGTAAGAAATGAAACTTTCCATTCTTAAATGCTCTGAAATCTTCTATAAAATAGATTGCTGATTGTTGTTGGCGAGCTGAATTGTGGTTATCGCCTTCATTTTATCAACTCTGCCAGCACCGAGAAGCTACACTACTGCAAATATTTGTCTTTGCTGTGGCTGCATCAGTCGGATGCTACAATTGAGTGTGAAACAAAGGCTACTTCTGCGTCTGTGGGAAAAAGAAATGCATTCTTAGCAGAATTCAACTGGATGACTGATGCTGTGGGTGTACGGCACTTTCACATCATCAGCGCAACATCTTGAAGAAAGCAGGAGGGACAAAGGCTGAGACGTTGGTTGCTGTTATACTCATTTTGTTTGGTGTTTATTGATGCATTTCACAGCACATTTCAGTAACCAAAGAGACTGTGATGAGATAAGGCGATTACCGCACTTATCATAATCATCACTGAACGGCTCCAAATTTGCATCAGCGTGCAGTTTATCGCCCGGGGATGAGGCTTACTATAGCACGTTAGCTCATAACCACAGGTAAATCTGAGTGACAGCTGTAAAATGTAGCAGCTAATGGAATGCTAAATTCAGGCAAAATGCCTGAAGAAAAGTAGCTTCACCGGGATCCTTTGACTTAATAAACAAAATATTTCAAAAGCTTAGAAATAAGAGTATCAATTATTGACAAAAAAATTGTGTTAAAGTAAGTGTATAAAGACCCAATAAATGAAATACTTGCCCTATAAACACACCTTTTATTATCCATTTGATTTTCTCTTTAACCAGACCAATAAATTATGTTTATTTATTCAAAAATCTACACCTCAGTCCGAAAAATGAAGCCCCAGGCTTCACACAGTTGATTATCAATTAATATTAATGTCGTTCCTAACACGTCCGTAATGTTTTGCGGTATACCTAAACTGTGGTTAAAGGGAAGTGTGTCAACATGAAGTTCAACCAACAGACTAAATGAAACATTGGTCAATTTCAGATGCTTTTGGGTAACAACAAGCTTCTTTATTCGATGAACCAGCACTAAGGAATGGTTGACATGCAGACGGAACCACAAATGTCCAAATATCACCTTCATAAAAACATTAAATGTGCTGCAAGAATAGCAACAATTTATGGCCATGAGTTAGCTTACATCACTGCACTGCACTGCCTTTCAAAGACAGATATTGTATTTCTCCACTTATTCCATTTCCATTTATTTCAGGCATAAAGTGGGAATAAATCAGCCACCCCCCACCTCCCCTCATAAAGCACAATAATTCCTGAAAAGACCAAGTTTGGGCTTCGTAACTGTCAGAGAGATATACCTCCGCTAATGAAAATGTTCGGTCAAGCCAATTAAAGTTGAGCCATTTTGTCTTTGTGTCTTCCCCTTTCTCCACAATTAATTAAATGTGGTTATAAAAAGAATTTTCTTGTGGTCTGAATGCCTGCAGAAGACCTGGCTGCTCATGAACTCAGGCTGAATTACTCTGATGTCAATGAGGCTGATGTGTGAGAATTAGGTGTGAGATTGCCTCGTTTTTTTTTTTATTTTAACAAAACTCTGCGGTTTAATACAATTAATGCTGCATGAACATGAATGCATCCGGTGAATGCCACATGTTGTGAATATGAATAATACCGGAACCTAATCAAGTGTGTTAGCATGTTATTAATTCCATGGAGCTGTTCTCCGTACAGGGATCCACTTGTTGGCACCAGCATCAATCAAACTCAAACCTTTATTCCTTCAAGGATCGATTTGAAATGAAAGTGAATAAATCTCCAATTAGTTTATAATTCAATGTTAGTACTTGTTATGAACATTGTACAATGTAATGTGAGTGCACTAAACTACCCCCCTAACCTGAATCAACAATGCACTGCAGCAGATGGTATCCATGTCATGCCTCATGCTGCCAGTAGGGGCGCTAATACAGGAATTGTTCCTTTGAGTCCTTTTAGATGTCGGAATGCTGGGCAGGTTTACATGGCTGTAAAATATTATAATGATCAGATTTCAGCATCATGTGATATAATTCTGATATCTGATTATGAGAAATCTGAGTGACACCACTTCTGGCACCTCACAAGTGTTACATCACTATGTGTGGCTGTACGTCAAAAGAAATCTGATAAATGGACTGAAACATCAACCAGGGCGAGAGAATAAAACAACAGGCAAAGTGTTTGATGAATATCAAATGTTGGTGTTTCTTGGTCTTTGTCTGGTTAGGTGTGACGCTTCAAACATGAACCATCTCATTTTAATAAGCAGCATCAGGTGCCCAGTATGGACAGTGCAGAGCTCCCAGTCTCACCACAGGGCTACTTAATATTATTAACATCATTTGTCTGGATCTCTCCTGCTTCAACAGACGCTGTGAGGATGACATATTAATAAATGACCCCGAGTGCCTCTTTGGCACAGCCTTGTTCCTCATCTGCCCCCTCAGCCTCATCAGCAGTTCACGTGCGCGGACTCACGTCCAATCCCCAAAAGCGACGGGAAAGCTGCGATTTATTTTCCTGCAGGTCCGTACTTTGTCTGCGGTTGTTTGCACTGTAGGGGACAAATTCAATTCATTCCAACGATAAGAAAGCCATGATACCTGAAAATAAAGAAAGGGGAGGGGAGGAGGCAGGATGATAAGAAGGTGATGCTGTCCAGAAGAAGGCATAAAAAGGCAAAACAGAGGTCTTCTTATAAGGGGAAAAGTATCTATAAAATAGGAGCAGAGTACAGAGAAATGGACTGTGAGAACTAAATGAGGACTTGCCAGGAATTCTGCACTTAAATTTCTCATCAAGTATAAAACTGTCCCAACTTTGTTCTTATGACTGCAAGAGCTCTTGCAGAGTATGTCCATGGCACCAAGGAGATGAACCTTCTTGCTGTGAGGCAACCGAGCTAACAGCTGCACTACTGTGCCGCCCTAGTGGAGAATGGGAGTATGTTCCATCCTGAAATTTGTGTCCAATCTTCAGATCTTTTGACATCAGGCTACAGCTTCTCCTAAAATAACTATACAACCACACATGGCTTCAGGACCCATGTTTATCTCTACCTCTCACAGGTTCCAGTGGCCTGGGTTTGTCCCAGTACCGGTCCAACAGCACCCACACCCATCTGCAAAAGAACCCTCCTCTTCTTCTTTTCAATCTGACGCCTCACCGATGAGCTGTCACATTAATGCTCATATTCAAATGTTCTGTCAAGAGCTAAAGAAAGATTGAGTGCTTTCGCCACTGTGAAGCTAAGATTAAAGATGTGTCTCGTTGACATTGTTAACAGTTTATGAAAATATATGAATCCTCAAATGTCACTGGCTGCTGGGCCTCCCAACTCCTGCACAATTTCGGGACAAAAATCAGTCTTTTAATCAAAATGATTGAATATAGTGATTTAGATTCAGGGATGTGAATAAAAGTAGGTGAGGGTTGACGAAGGTGCGTATTGGTGCGCACATCTGATTATGGTGTGTGTATGTGTGTGTGTGTGTGTGTGTGTGTGTGGTGGGGGCGTGGGGGGCCCAACAATAGATGTTAGCACAGGGGTCTGAGGTCACTCTTGGCGTTTGTGCACATGCAGGAAGGAATAGACGTCCCTCCTTCAACCACAATAAACCGCAGCTCAGAAATAGTTACACAGTAAAACAGTCTTTATTCTACAGTTTATTCTATTTTTAATTAATATATTGTCAGTTTTTCAATATAATGTGGGTTTTTTTATATGGTGGTGGGGGAAAACACATTTTGATCCCGTATGATATCAGGAGATGTCTGTTTTCTGGTTAAACCAGGCTTTGTATGTTATGGATTATATTTACTAATCCCGAGATGTACCGGCGGAAGTGTGCATCCAAGCTGAGGTTAGCAGGTGGACTCATCCTCACAGGCAGACTGTTGGGAGCCAGTGATTTGGACCTGGGATGAAGGATTGACCGCCGCGGGCCAACAGCGGTCATCTCGTCTGCTCTATCCTGCACCATTCCATCATTGACACGTTTAGGCTTTAGGGAGTCTTTAGGAGAATGACGCGGACCAGCTGCCCCCCCACCCCACCCCATGGGTGCTGGCTCTTTTTCTCTTCACTAAAAAGTTAAACTATGGCCATATTATTACAAGAGTAATGTACAATTCATAATCTGACTGCCAGACCTTGCAAATTAGGAGAATTGTCAACGACCCAAAAAAGGAATATGAAAGCCGTCTTTTCCATCATTTACTAGAAATACATTTAAAAGTAGATTTTTTTTTTTTTGCAGTACGAACTATCCTCATTTACATGTAATGTTATTCCAATTAGGGCTACAAAGAAGGTGGTAATTGCAGATTAAAAACTAGAATGCTATATGTAATCGCATGGATCAAAACACAATTAAAACTTCATCTCAACCTGTTATAGCTGGCTGATGAGCCCAACCTCCCCTCCCTGATCTTAATACTTTAAATCATATAAGGAAGGGTCCTTTGCCGACGGACAGATGAAAACACCTCTTGCACCCAACAGTAAATTAATCGCGCCAATTATTCACCACCAAGAGACATTTAATGCAAGCCTTTGGAGAAACGAAAGCCGGGCACTCAAATCCTCTCGTTTGTAATTGGCTGTCTACTTCAATAATTGATTGGAACAAATGTGAAATGGATGAGAGGGTCTAAGTGTTCTCCATCACATGCCTTCTGGTTCAGCAAGTTCACAGACGACTGCTCAGAGGGAGTCCCTCCGCACAGATTTAGCTGATTTTTACATCATCTGATTGGTGTGGATAAAGAAGGAAGAAGAGGCAGCCATTAATATGACAAGAGGGTCCAGTGGATCGTCTGGATCTGCGCAGAACTGAAAGTCAACAATTCAGACTCAATTAAATTGTTTGTTAATGTAGCATTGCAACTTAAGTGGAGGCAGGTTTAAATACGCGTTCAGATCAAAACCAACACGAGGATGGAGCAGAACATCAGACTTTAATACAGACATGATAATCTGACCTGATTATTTCAGGACGCTGAGAATCTTCTTACTTTGATTTGGTTTTTATGGATTTTATAAACACCAGAAGTTGCCGCTGTCACCATCTGATCGAAATAATCCGGATGTGCATACTGGGTGTATATTCATACAGAAATTCAATACAGAAATATCAAAAATATAAGAGGTTTTTGACAGTCTTTATTGCAGTCTTCTTAAAAATGACTCCAAACAGAAGAAAACTCTACTTTACCTGACTGGGCTGAAACACTGCAGTGTTTTATTGATGTGGAAAAGTAACAGTTGAACCACAGAATGTGTCAAAAGTTAGCGAAGCAGACCCTATAGACTGCTGTAGGTGCTCTCAATAAAGACCTCCAGAATCCCAGAGGCAAATGTGCCAAAACAAACACAAAGCATCATGAATTTATTTTAGTTTATACTTTTAAACAGGATAGAATACAAGGACGACCTTTTTCATCTTCCATTTTGCCCTTAACTGGACCTTGACGTCCCTAAAACTTTAATGCTCTTCTTTCTCATCTACTGTGCTGTCACTGTACAAGAAGATCCTGGCGCAGTAATGCATGATGGGAAAGAGAAAGCAGGTGCTGAAATGATCCCCTTTCATGTTGAATAATTGCAGCGACACCCCTCCACCCTCCCACCCACAGTTGCTTAGCAAATCCTCCCCACAATCCTCCCTGGTGCTGCTGCTGCTCGCTGTGGCGCTTCCCATCCACCTGCCAGGGGCTAAACGCAAGTCCATCCATCACCACACCACTTGACAAATACATTCCATAATAGAAGTTTATTTTTTATGGGAGGCTGAATCAGAGGCCTTCCCATGCATACAAAAATGTGTCAGAGTTATTTATGAGACCTGCTGAAAAGCACAATATGTCATATCAAACTCCTATTTTCCCGCTCCTGCCTCGACGTCGCCTGTCAATATCGCTGCAGCTATCAATAATGTGGAACACCGGCAGAGATAAAGCCCTGTGGAGCTGCGGGTCAGACGGAAGAACGTCCTCTGCTGCTGCTCAGGAAACACACACACAGATAAGGCCACACACACACACACACACACACACAGCAGGCGTAAATATTTCCAAAAGAAACTCGTTCTTCCCTCTCTATTTACACAAAATACACATAGCAGCAGGCTCATCTGCAGAAAACCATGTTCAGAACAGTTTCATTTGCAGTTAAACATGCAAATGTGAACTATTCAGTGCCATGGTAGCAGGAATGTTGCTGTAGTTCAAGAGTTACACCTGCGACCTGCGAGTGCTACAGTTGCCCCAGTGGAATTCAATGCATTGACGGCCTCATCTGTCTCAGGGTGTCCACTTAAATGAATTCACCGATGCGTGCTGTAATTCCATTCTCAAATCCAAGTTGAGCAACATATTAATTGAAATCGAACAGTGGTTCACCTTGGACGCGCCACATGGACATCGTTAATGATCGTACAAGATCGCTGCAAAACTTTGTGCACAAGGGAGGGACAATACATGTACACTTTATATTCTCAGGTGCTTAGAAAAGTAAATAAACGTGAAACAACTGAGCTGTTCACTAAATCAAGTATTTCTACATGTGAAGTAGATGGTAAGTGTTCAACACAGCATTTCGCTGAACTCCACTGATCTGTGTCTATTTGCCTTGAATTGAAATGCTGCATCTTGTGGATGATTAAAAGCAAAGACAGAGACAGTTTTTTTTTTTTTTTTTTTTTTTTAACAAATGAGGAGAGCAAAGACGGTGCAAGTTAAGCCCTTCAAAATATGCGGATGAGCTCTTCCACTGATACGTCTCTTCTGAAAGAAAGCTGTTTGTCCCATCCTGCTTTATTTAAAATAAAGTGATACACCCTTAAAGTGATACGCCACAGTATGAAAGAGTGAAATGAAGCAAACAGGAAGGGGTGAACTTGAGGGCTAGCGCTGCTAATCATAAAGAAGGCTGCTAATGACAAAATGTAAAACATCAAATGACCAAAGTTTTCTGGCCCCTCGACGAAGTTGCCCAGTGGGGGGGCTGCAGATCTCTGCCTAAAGCCGCGTGTTAGTGATCGTCTCATATAACGATCCACAAATCCCCCCATAGTGCTCATGACAGGCCTTCAGTTCCTTTTATGTGTTAATCCTTACAACATACTTGAAAAACACACACACAACATCTGATGCTGATGGGGCTGAGTCAACTTTTCCACTGATTATAGAAGTGTGTGAGTCAGTGAGTGAGAAAGGGGGTAAATTCAGATGCTGTATATGTAACAGCTTGGCCTGAGCTGGGCTGCAGCAAAGCCGGTGTCTCATTTTAAAGTGGTGCTGGAGGGAGAGGAGCGTACGTCAGGCTCATTTCGCTCCCTGTCTGATGCTGTCCAAGGCCTGTGTATCAGCAGTGACACTCAAACCGCTCCACATGAGCGCTGAGGCTCTGACTGTTGATCTGTTCTGCCATTTGCCGTTTGCCTCATTCGTAACTTATGATATTACCCGTGTTAATGGCTAGGGCCCTTTTGCCAAACATAATGAGACGTGATGAGTAAAAGGAATCTCAAAGTTGGCTGCCGCCTTTGTCTCAGCAAATAAATTTTAAGGATGTTGCTGCAAATCAGATGTCCTTGATCTCTCTGCAAAAAGGAACTTTTCTTAAACAGCTAGATGGCTTCTGTCTGATCAGAAGAACATAGTTGTTTCCAAGTCTCATCTAAGGTTAATACAACAGGAGAGTCTCACATAAAATGATTTCACCTCATTTTTGCCATTATTAAAAAACCATATGTGATTTCTGAATTTTGCTTTGATGTCTGAGGGTTCCCCCATATCTGCCAGGTCCGGCTTAGGGTTTCTTCCTGTTGAAAGGAGCCACTGTTGCTTGTTCTGGGATGAGGTCTGAGTTTCTGTAAAGTTCCTTCAGACAATTTGTATGAGACGCTGTATAAATAAACTTGATTGAATAGGCAAATTAGCAATAGTTGAGTTTTTGGCTAAGTTAAAATACATTGAGATCAAAGGGATTCCACACATCCACCGGATAACTGCTGACTGGACACTAACAAAGGTCCAAATTAGATTCATTGTGTGAGTTGAATCACAGCATCAAGGTTTATTGCTATTTGTAGCTAAAATCAGTTGTTGGAACAGAAGCTTTTGTAGTCACTTTTTTAAGATCAAAGAAATAAGTGATAGGACGTGTTTTAAGACAGGAAACCTGAACACAGTTGTAATATTATTGTTTCACGATTGCTTTAAAGGAATAAATATGTATGTTTCATTGCTGATGGTTTGCCGCTGTTTTTCCAGGTATGTTGTTTGGTCCTGAAGCATAGCGCTGTATTTCACTGCAACAATTACTTTGATGTTGACCTCATTGTAGCTGTTAATGTTTACAAGCTCTTTCACAAACACTTTTTATAACGCGCTTAATTTACTGCCGCAGCAGCGGGTTTAATGTACATTGTCTCGTAAAAAACACACAATAAAAGCAGCTGCATATTAACCGTTCCTCTTAGGCAACCGTGGTGTCTTTACACATATAAAGTACGTGCAAAAGCTGCACGACACAAAGCAGCGGTTTATTCTTTGTTGCGCCAAGGTGTCCGTACACTTAGACTGATGATATCAAAGCCCACACTTTCTACTTACTTAAGCTTTTGTAGGTTTTTTTTTTCCCTTTCATCACTTATTACTTTAACTTCTTTGACGCTTACATATTTGTGACATCATAACGGTGTGAAGTTGTACTTCTTCATTCCAAACCATGGATATTTTATCAGTCTGTCACCAGCAAAATCCCTAAAAAGACAATTGTCATCACTATTTTATCTGCTTGTAAAAAAAATGTCAGCCATCAGCAGTACTGGGGGATCCGGCTGAATGAAAATCCCTCGTCCTTTGCTAATCAAAATTTCCATTTCCTCTCATTCGGTAGTTCTCGATACAGGATGGCCCATGCTTTTATCCCAAGTGTCAGCTTAATTTGAAATTAAAAAACCAGCTTATGTGTACCTGTCAATCAATCGGCTGTTCACATTGGAAATTCTGCGGCGTAGGCGCTGGCGAGAGTGAGCCTATTTGATCTGGGCTTCTCAAGAGGAATCAGCCTGGGCGGCCATCTCAAATCATTTGCTTCTTGCCGAGAGATTCAAGTGCTGCCTTGACAGAACACAATCACACGTGGGCTGAGACATCATCTATCTTGTTAATCTTTTTACTATTACAGTTCTTTTTGATTTCTTTTTTGATGCTTTTGTTCAGGCAAATACTATAAAATGACCTCCAGCTTGCTTAAAGTGAAAAAGTGTGATAGTCTCATTATCCTAAACAGTTCAGCAGTAGTGAGTCTATCCCAGCAGGCACTAGGCTAAAGGCAGGACTCCATATTCTGTCCGGTTGATTTATTGCCTAAACTTAAGGATGTTGAGGCTCTGTTTTGTTTTATTCGGCCTCCCTCTTTCAGTGCTGGATGTGGAACTCCTCCATGGATGTGGTGGGCAGCTCTTACCACCCTCTGTGGAGACTTCCTGTTGAGGGTGGAGCACTGCTGCACCAGGCGGCGTTACAGTTGGTCAGAACATTTTTTAGGATCACCTGTAAAAGATTCCTGGAGTTGGTATGATGGGTCTAGGTCAGGTCCTCAGTGATGCAACCTCCCAAGAGCATGAAGATGCTAACGCTCTCGATTTACAGACCTGCATCCTAACCCAACATTACCTAGCAGTCACCAGTGCTTCTTGTTAACAGGAGTTTTTCTTGCCTCTGTTGCTTGCTCTGGGTTTATGTAGAGCACATGGAGACAATCTTGATTGTAACAGATGCTTTCTAAATAAAGCTGAATCGAGTTGACTAGGATCCAGGGCTGTACGAGCCTCCACCACTCTGAAAAAGCTAGCGGAGACATGACAAATAGCTATCGTCTATAGCATCAAATACAAATGACTTCTTGATGTAGAGAAAACTTCCTCTTGCGCCAAGTCGCACACGATCAGCTTAAAAGAGAAAAAAATGAAAAGCTAAAGTCTGCTCAGTGTCACACTGAGGTAAGATCTAGATAGAGAACACATCCTCTGAGACCAATGGCACACAACCGGCTCAGATGTGGACGCGCCGCCGTCATCACGCTCATAAAACATGCATAAAAGCGTATTAAGCAGTCAGTCTATGTCAGGATCATAAAGGCCGGATGTGCTGAGAAACTGTTCGAGAGACCAAATGAGTGCAACACATCTTTAACAAAGAAAGGGAGGAAATTAAAGCACTTCCAGAAACAACAACAATAAATGACACATTTTAAGGGAAAAAAAAACGCTGTCCTGTGTTGCCTAAAGAGCATTTAGCATCAACAGTGTCAAAGGTTTGATAGGTCTCCTGACTCAACTTTAGATTTCTAACCACCAAATATTCAGTATATTGAAGTGAATGGTAGCAGCAGAGATGAATAAAAGAAAAACACTCCCTTGAGGGGTTCCTGGGATATCATGCTCAACAAAAATAGGACATGTGATGGATGACCTTAAAAAACAAACGCCTCCAGTCATGGTGATGACGGCTGCAGAGCTATAGCACATGGACACTCGAGACCTAATTTTCTATTTATTCTTGGGCTAATTTCACACCATTTTAGGGTTTTGACCCAACATTTCTGCTGTATTTGCCTTCCACTGTGTGGAACAGTGTCCTCCATCGTGATCCTGGGGGTCATGTGACTTGCAGGGGCCTCTTAAAGGGGGGACGTGACACTCCATTTTGCAATGACAACAATATTATTCCACTTAAATCAATTTAATTGTTCAGACGTTTCAGTGAGGCTTTAATGAATGCAGGCAGATTAATGAGGATGCTAATCATCCGACGGTGGGGTGGGGGTCGGTCTTTCAATCCATGTTAAATTTCTCTCGTTACACTGGAGCCATACGCCACGATAACGACATGGAAACTTGACAGTCGTTTCCCCCCTGCCAGCTGTGATGTACCCCACAACGCCAGGGGCAACAAAAATGTTAATTGGGCATCTAATATGCAATTTTGTTGGCCATAATCTGTAAATATCACTTATCATCAGCAGACTAAACCAAGCAGAGGGATGTGCAAAGGTTAGCGCTGGAGCTTGGCTTAAGCATCAAAATAATCCTCACATTCAAATGCAGGTTTTACGGGTCAGAGCTCAAATGTAGCTGTTGCCTTTTTGTCCAAATGTTTAACAAACGTCAAATGGGGATCAATCCTTCATGAGTGAAATGTCAATCTTGAGTGGTTATCATCTCTTTATTGTTTTTAACAATTTAGGAACGTAATGGGACTATCGTACGATGACAGCGTCTGCCAGCATTATTAGGACTAAATTATATTCTAGTACACATAAAAAAGGCTTTCTGGTGATTGTCCAGTTTTAAGCGCCCCAGTCTCGGAATGTATGCAGACAGACATGCATTATTTTGACAGTAATGCACCAAAATGGCCTATCAACAGCAACAACTGTTCGTCTCCCTCAGACAACCTGTGTTGCTTATTGCCGTACATTAAGACCTTAAAAACACGGCCAGGGCCCCATTAATACATCTCATTGCATAAAATTTCCATTTGATTTGTATTCAGAATTTTAGATGACCGGCGGAGCGCCAGAAAACCCTCATTATTTCATATTCAATCAATCACTCATCGTCGAACGCCTGCGTTACGCCAGCTCTGCTGGTGTAAGGTTTCATCTTGATTATGGAGATTGGCGTTAAAATCAGAAGAACAATGCGCCTCCCCGCTCTTGGCCTTTCTCGAGCATGTCACAATTTCATCACTATTGACAAGCTGCATTATAATGTACTTATGTCCTCGTCTTCATCTGGCTGGAGTCAAATGCTAAAAGCACTACAAGCCCCCTGGAAATATCACCTTATTTTCAGTCCCGTAATTGCCGCTGTCCTGTATATAAACATGGTTTACTTTTAAAGAAATGTGTGTTGTTGTGTTTTTAAAAGAATTTTTAATACAACGCAATGCTCGTGATGATGACATTTCTCCTCTTTTTAATGCAAACTTTATGTATATTCACTTTTATTAGCAACCAACATCATGCGCATTCCTCCAAACCTCTTAACATCATATATCCCCTCGGTATATTGTTGGTAAGAAAAGAGATTAACGTGAAATGCAAAAACATTTGAATATGATTTTAGGAACTAATTATTTGATGTTTTTTTTGTCAGCCGGGGAAGGTATAGTTTTTGGTTTTTTTTATATTGAAAACAAGTACAATTTCACGCTTGATGGCCTCACTAGCACACAATGACAGCACCTGTATTGGGGATGTTTGATATTGTTCAATAGAAAGAAGCTCCTACCTGATCACAACTGGGACAGATTCCAGCATCCTCCACAGCCCCTTCAACCGTAGATTATCGAAAGGTCCAGTCTTTTCATGAACGCTGCCCCTAAAGGCGTTTTTATCACATTACGCACTCGCGCAGGCATCTGGGACACTTTCATCATCGTACCTGTCACACCACAGGAAGCAGAATTTTTCAATTTCACTGTCAATTTCATCTTTAATTACTGTTGCTTTTGATGGACTTTTAATGATGGAAGCTCCCCTCTTGTGGGACTCTGCTCATGCTAGCATCGGGAGGACAGAGCGACACTTTTGACACCGATTGCCACTTCCTATAAGTGGACCTTGTCATCGCTGGTGACCCCTGTGCTGTTCCTTCAACAGGATGACCAGTGGGACCAGCTGTTCTCTGTCAGCACCGGTCAGCTGTTGATGGGTTGACTAGACCATGACCTGTCTGTGTGGGAATCTGTGTCAGGGCTGAGGGCAAATTTGGGGAAAAACAAAAAAAACGGAAGTCTTTCTCATGCACTGAATATTAAACTGCCATGAACTGTCACGGTCTTTGATAACATCGATGAAAGCAGATTTTAAAAAAAGAGCACTTTAAACATCTATTTACTCTTAATCGTTCCAGATCAGTGGGCTTGACAAATCAGTCAAAGAAAAAAGGGGTAGTGTTCGGGGCACTGTCTAAAGAGATCAAAACATCGGGCACGTCTCCCACAAGATCGATGGGCCGACAAACAGATGAGCCCACAGGCCGGGGGTCACAGATCATTAAAAGCCATCTATCAGCGCCTTTCAAAGCCTTTAATTCCCCCCAAATCGAATATTTCCATGTAAATATGTCAAAACAGGAATGAAATTAGCGTGGTAGTTTATTGACTGTGATAAAATCTGAAAAGCACCACTGCACATAATTACATACTTGTCAGAGCCATAAAAATTAGCTTTATTATCAACGGAATGGTTTTGTACAACTTCATTTAGGCCCGATGTCTTTCCAGATGGGACCGCTTTCTGCACTTGAGCAGTTTTTATGCATCAGCTTCGCTCTGCGCGCACAAACACACGTGCACACCACACACGTATGCGCACAATCATCCTTTCACGCTTCCGTTCCCATGCCAAGGGGACGAGGGGGAAGGAGTGGAGTGAGGGGGCCGATAACTCTGAGTTAAGGACACGTCAGTCGCATCTGCTGGCAGAGGTTCTTCATCTCATTAATAGTTCTCGCCTCCATTATTCGCTTAATAATGCGCAAATCAAAAAGTTGGTGATCTTCAAGATTAACGGGGGAAGAGGGTAGCTGTTTGATTCGCTTTTAAAGCCGATGGCAGCCAGCGAGAGGATTCCTTTTCCCGCTAATTTTGTCACCACTGCACAACTTCTGAGCTCCCTCCCTCCCTCTGTGGTGTTTCCCACCCTGTCGGCCTCTCCACCCCCACTGTTGCCTCAGTGGAGCCGCTCTAGCGTGTCAGTCAGATGCACTAACAGTTTTACCTCCATCATTTATTCAGCATTTCATCATTATTTGTTGCTATTGTTCCATCTTTTCCTAACTCCATTATCATATCAATTATCATCTCAGTCACACATCCTGATTTCCACTCAGATCACATTTACATCAAGTCCATAATGCATCTGCGCCGCTGAATTATTCAGGCAACAACTTGAACTAGAAGGGGTTGATTCATATTTAAAACAGACACCTATCCTTAATGGCAACCTCTGCTAAATCCTGATCTTCTCTACACGCTTCGTTCTTTTGCTCCTTCGTTTCGCTCTTTCTGATGGACAAAAGTATCAAAATCCAATCATTAAGTGGGAAACTCTTACTCTGTTCAACAAGCATTTGCTTGTTTCAACCAGAAACTGGAGAGATTAATGTGATGTGATGTGAAATTAACAAAAAAACAAATTCCAGTTTCACTATAATTAAGCAAATAATAGGAGGTTGTATTTCCGGGCTGCAGACATGCTGTCATATATAGAATCACTTATTGGAGTACAAAATTGTTTGGCTCATGACGCATTGTTATTTATACACTGCAGGATTTCAGTATGTTGACAACTGACCAGGCAGGCAGCGAGGCTGAGAGGCTGTCATCTGCGCTCCCTCTGGGACAGTGGACTATATTAAATCAAAAACAAACTCTTCAAACTTGGACCAGAAGATCTGGTCTCTTTCCTGATTCAAGAAATGTCTCATACAACATGTCAAAAAAAAAGAGAGAGAGAGAGAGAGAGGCTGGCTGGGAGTGTTTCTGATAACAGACAGTCTGCAGGACTCATCTTATTCCTCTGGGAATAACTAACCTGCTAACAAATCCCCTCAAAAACAATGACAACAGTGTTCTATATTTATGCTACAGGATCCACATGATTAAAAATCATGCATGCATCAAAATCCACAGGAAAATGACAGTGATATTTGTCTATACAGGGACGCACGTGTTATCGCTGCAGGAGGGATGAACTATAATTTGGTCTGACTTGTTTTCTTGGTGGGAAAAAAAAGTAAAGCATCTGGTGTTTGTTTGTTTTCATCGGTGACTGAGAGCTGAAAGAAACATCCATCCACTCTGCCGTATTTCTCCAGTCAGCCTCTATTTCATACCACCATTTTCCCGAGATCCTTCCTCTCCCACTTGTCTAATTACCATAGAGGTCTTTTTTCAAACACCCCCTCCGTCTTTCCCGAAGGAGACCACATGCAACTATAATTGCCTCCCTCATTAGTTATGTTTTTACAAGACGGGATAGGGGGCAATTAATTTTATCACTTAATTTTGTCACTGATATTTTCACGGCCTCGGTATTGATGTGTCCAGCACGGCCGGGCCCATTTTTCAGGAAAATTAATTGACAAAGCGGTAAAATTTATCAACATATCAGCAGATTAGGCGACAAATTGATGCAATAAAGGAATCAATTGTGTTTCTGTCGCCGTGGCAATGCCGGACTGCTGCCAGGGTGACTTCTGTGGCAGGTGTCATGATTTATGTTTTTATTTAGACAGGGGGCATAAATCAGAATGAGTTACAGGAGCCGTGGCGCCTCCCCCTTACAGAGTCACGCCATCGCATGCAACGGACGCTTGGACAAAAGATCAATAAAGAGAAAGGATACCAGAGCAGAAGCAGAGAGCCAAGGCAGGTACCAGCTTGGTGGTTTGAGGAGGGACGGCAGCGTTCAGGCCGCCTGTCGGCCAGTGGTCATCGTGTTCCATCGTTACGGCGACCAGCTGAGTTCTCCGCTGAGGTGACTTTAAAGCTATTACATAGTAATGAGAAGAGCGGCAGGACCAGTTTAATTTAAAGTCCCTGCAGAAAAAGGAGACCTGGCTGAACATCCTGGAAATCAGTGGTGCTTTATGGAGATGCTGATAATGTATTACACAATAATCCTTTACAATCCATCATTTCTGCTGAATTATATCGCCCGTCATTAAAGCATAATAGATGGGACTGAGTTATTATTGTGGTTCTGCACGCCTGCTTATCCACAACCTTAAGCTGAGAGAACCTTTGATAACTTAGTTTCTGTAATATTTCGATATTCTTTTTACCCCAACCTGACATTTTACCTGTGATCAAACTCTTTTCCTCTGAATTTGAGGCCATGCACGAGAGCTCACTTCAGCTCATGTGAAAGCTAACATCCCAGCGCCGCCCTGCTGCTCTTGGCTGCAGATAAACCTCATATAAACAGAGTGTAAATGGAATAAATTGCTAACTGTCCTCTGAGAGACAGAGATGGAGTTTTTGGCACTGATTGTTTCTTCTTCATTGGATTCCTGAGTATCCGTGTCCATAAGTGGTAGTAGTGGTGCATTAAAAGCCTCTATTACACCACCGGCAGCATCCATAAAAACCACGGATTTATAATTAATTGTGAGTCACATCCGCACTGTTTTATGACTATTGATATAATGCACTAGAAAGCATAATATGTGTTTATGGGTGCGGTCGTAAAGCCTTTTGAATGCGGTGTAATTCACCATTAATGCATTTTAATAGAAAATGTTACTAGCAGAGATATAACCGACGCCCAACCCCGTCAGCACTTTCCCTGGCGACCCCGCTGTTGCGAAAACATGTGACCCCAGTCGTCTGCGTTACATCTGTTCAGCTCAGACGGTGTGACAGTCAGTCCATCAGGCAGTGGGAACAAATCGAGGACAAAATGGCCTCAGCGCATCACCCCCCCCCCGTCCTCTCGGGAAGGCAAAAGATGTATCCTCAGTAGAGGAGAGAGAGGAGAAAAATGCAGCATAACGCAACGTCTAGAGAGGCGAGCGGGACAATTGCTCGGGCGCCGAGGCTGTCATGTCTGTATAAACAGGCATTGATTTTTCTGTCCAGTTCTGGCACCTCGGCCATTTATTCTCAGCTTTGTGGTCGGGGGGCCCAGGGGGTTGGAGAAATTCTGTTACAGTCCAGCCAGGGCCCCGGAGGCCTGTGTGTGAGAATAGATTTCACCTGTAAACGAGGAGAGGGACCGGAGCTGCTTAACAAGGGCAAGGCTTTGTCACCAGAGGGCAGGAGGGTGAAGTCACGCTGGATGGATAACAACACTGGAGAGGGAGGATGAGAGACGCGGAGAGATGGAGACATGATTGAAAGTAGAGAGAGAGGGAGAGAGAGGAGGCGTTAGGGGCCATATTGGGAATTCTGAGTGCTATCAGTCACTTTGGGAAGGATTATCACACATGCACCAAACTTCCTCATTTATTGCCGTTTTCTGTTTTTGTCGATGCTAAAGTCAGTCTAGCAGGTTTTGTTGCTTTTTTCTGTGGCACAATGAAGACAAACACCTCTGCAGTTTGACGTTATTTTAGTTCTGTTACTCAGGTGAAGCTGCTGAGGTGGAGTCGGTGAACGTACGACGTGCCGGCTCCACTTTGCACATCAGATTTGAAGAAACAATTCACAGAGTGTGACACCAGGAAGAACTTTTAATTGAGAGAAATAAATGCATAAAACAGTGAGTTTACACACACACACACACACTGGAGTGAGCTGCTATGTGAAGTTTCACCAGAGAGTGACAGTAATGATAGTGTGTGAAGGTTAACTCCTGCAGGAACCCCGCTGCACAGTGAGGAGAAGGCCGTGTTTGAAAAGTACTTATTAGTCAAACTGGGTAACAACGGTGCCACCCGCACGTTATAATCAAATCACTCCCCAAACCACGTTGAGATGCAACATCTGAGAAGCAGTCGACCCTGCTGCCCTTTCTTCTTCACATTGTTTTTTTTTTTTTTTTTTTTTTTCAAACACAGCAGTAAGAATAAATCAAATGAAGGGTGGATGAGATGAAGAGGATGAAGAGTTCTGTGGTGGAAGGGTTGTGGACACACTCCCGGCATGTTTTCACCCCCCTCAGAGTTCCAGTTAAGCGTCCAATTGTCCGCGGAGCGTCATGCAAATTTAATGGCCCCCGGCGTTCGCAGATTTCCTCATTCACTTCTCGTCAGGCACCGGTTTTTATTTAGCTCCTACGCGTCTCTTCTGCGATCAATACGTGGCGTCTTAGGACGAGGCGACGTGTTTTAATGTTATTTCACAAGATCGGATGGCTCCCTTTGATCTGCGCTATGCGACGCGTCTGATCTCCCGTATCCGACAGGCTTTAGCGTCCACACGCACGGATGGAGGGAGGAAAAACACGGGAGAGGAGGAAAAACAACGTCGATTTGAGGAAGTGTTTGTTCTAAACAGGGTGGAGAAAGCGCGCTCCTCATTGTTGTCCAGACTGTCTTGTTTGAGCTGCTGAGAGAAAAACGCACAACAAGCAAATTAACGCTCGCTGTTTTTGTCCCTAATTGCACATATGAGGGAAGCGGCAGAGCCAGTGATTTATGTAAATAAGGCTTCATTTTGCTTTCAGCTCGCACTATATTATAAAAACAGGTACTTCCCCTTTTAAATAATACTTGATATACAGCACGTTTATAAACTCGCCAAACTTTAAAAAATAAAACTTATACGAACAATCGATCAGTAACCTCGATTTTTATGTATTCACGAACTAAACCTGGGGAAAGTGTAAAGACTGTAATTGTCCACCGTGTCCCAGAATGCCAGAGGTAATGAGCATGTGAACGCATCACGGGCTGGGAAAAGAAACGCCACGATAAAGGAAGGATAGGCCGAAGCTGTAAATATCTCTGGGCCACACGGTGCAGATACTAATTGCGCACCCAACGCGGAGCGCAGTAAATAATGAAATTTTAATTTCTCCTCTCGCCTTTTCCCCACTCTTGTTTCAAAGACGTTGTTTTCAGTTAAGAGTGGGGGTGAAAAGAAGAAAGCGGAGGGAGAGAGCCAACCGTCTGAATATGAACCAGTAATTCGCCATGGCAGCAGGTCAGGATTTATGGTGACTCTTTGTTCTTTTTTTTAATTTATTTATTCACTTTTGTCATTCTTGTTCTTTTTATTACACAGTATAAAAAGAATACAAGATGTTGTAAAATGACTGGATTCACTGTCAAGTTTGTCCTGGGATTTCCTGTTTGATTCATTTCTTCATGATAGTGTTTTCTGTCATAAACGACTTGCTTTTTATTGTCTGCAAAGTGGAAAATCTGGAATACCTTTTTACTTTTTAACTTTAAGCATATTGGCAGCTTTTTTTTAAAGTTTGGGTAAAAATTTAACCATCATCTATTTTTCGAAGACGTCATTGCAATAATGAGTAATCGAGTCTGTTCTTCAATACAATCTCTACAGCAAGGGTGCAAAGAGACATAATGCTTTTTCAGCTGCAGCATTTTAAACATTTATCTTTATTATTTTTGTCCTCTCGTTTACCATTTTCTTTCTATTCCCTGTTGTGAAGCCCAGATAAAAGTTTGATAAAGTTGCTGTACTGTCAGGATATGACTCTGACTAATGCAGCCATACTCCCAAAATGAAAACACGAAGCCGCGTCTATGGTTTGAAGGTTTCAACTGTTGTTCTACAGTAAAACTAGTTTAAAATAAATAAAAGGCAGGACCTGAACTGCTCCTGATGTCCACCACAGCCTGATCGCTGCTCTGACTGTGAATGTTAACAGTGTTGCCAACAGGCTACAATTCATTCCCAACATTTCACTTAATTGCTTTGGTATTCTGATGGCGGTCACACCCCAAACCATCGTACGTTACATCGTGTCAGTGTAGGAAACGCTAACCAGGTGAGGCTTTCTGGTCTCTGTTCCTTTTAGCGCCGGCAAAATGTAAAATGAAAAGTCATCCATCTACATCGGCTGGCAAACAAAATCAAATAAATCAAGACTTTGCCCAAATATGAAAACATTTGTGTTGTGGGCAGATAATTAATGAGCACAGCTGCACTAATTAAAAGCCATCTGAGTTCCATTAATCTTAGTTGTTGAGTGCCATCGTTTCTCAAAGGCGTGGACAGCCACGCCTTCTCTCTGTAATACCGTCGTCCTTGGACTCATTTTTCAGGTGATTGGGAGAACGTTGTTGCTTTATTAGCATTGTGAAGAAACCTGAAAGCACAATTAATAACACGGTTCAAGAAGAACATAAAAGTGATTACCAGCACAATAACCGGAGCTGAGCCCATCGGCCTCATTCTGAGCCCAAATCTTTGTTTTTGTTTTTCAGAAAATTTTGTTCACCACTCTGCGTGGTGCAAATAACAAGGATAACGTCTAAAAAAGTGGAACTGAAACTTTTAACAGAGTTAATTTGTGTCTGTTTATTCCCTCTATTAATGTTTAGCTCCCTCAGTCTGGTTCAAATGTCATCAGGATAATTTATTGAGGGATCTCAACTTAAGACAAATTCAAATCTCTTTCAACCATACCTGGATAAACCATCTATGTAAATGAGTCTGCAGTTATTTCCTCCCCCACTGAAGTACTTGTGCCAACCTTTTCACACCTTTTCAGTCATAAATGTGATTCCGCAACATTATATCGCTCATAAATACCATCAGAAACCCCAGACTGACAGATGCTGACACTGTCGACAGAGGGGGAGAGAGGAAACATCTGGTCTGGCGCCGCTGTCACCGGGTTTTATAAACGGCCAGAATGTTCATTGAATTTAAAAATACCTGAGGCATGAACAACTCATCTGATTTGGCTGCAGCCTGCTTATGAATCGGAGTGGCAAACACAGCTTAATTATCGCCGTTACTATGGACACAGGTCGTGTGCTGTGGTTGGAACTGTTTTAATGCTTGTGTGTAATATGTAGGTTAAAACCTTCTTTGGTGAACGTCTGAGTGATGCCATGATGAGATGCAGAGACAACTTTGTAACATAATACAGCTTCAGAGCGTGCAGTTAGAATCCCATTCCGCCCACCGCGAGCGGTTCTGGAATAAAAGAAACACAGATGTATATTATGGCTCTTTAAAACTCCATTTTTCTGCATTCTTAATTATTCATTTCTTCATATGCTTTGTGCAGTACATAAAATTATTTTCATAATCACAGGGGCAATGGCCATTAAGCCCTAATGTGGCTAATCTTTGCCTAATCAAAGTTTTATGGACGGCAATAACTTTGAAATAACATTTTTTTAATTATACTTTAATTTGAGATGTGATATTGGTGCAATCTCTCATTGGGCCAAAGACACAAACAATAACACCCCCCTTGGGGATCGTTATTGTTCTGCACACAAAAGGTAAGCAGGCTGCAAGAGCTGCCTTTTTCCCCTATACACATACTGCAAGAATATCTGTAATCAAGCTAATGTGTAATGTATTTTAGCTGGGTATAATATTGTAATGCTGATTTTCATTATGCCGACTTCGAGAGGGACTTAAAGGGGAGGAACCACACTCCCTCTTTGAATAAAATAATCATTAATCCCAACATTAAAGGGCAATAAATCCAGTTGAGTAACAATAGAAAACTTCTAAACCGAGATTATAATAGGATGAGGATTCTGATTTTTCCATGTACCTTTTCTAAACACTATACAGTACCGGCCCCTTTCATGGCCCCCACCACACAGACGTTGACGTTTGAGCAAGATTATTAGTTCACAAGGATTATTTTTCTAATGTGAAAATGGAACTAATAGTGTTCCAGATGCCTTTTTTTGCACAATTATCTAAGAAAACAAGTCTCCAGGTAAGTCGTGTGTTATTATTTGGTCATTTTTCAGAGACCCTTCAAAATTGCCCAATTATGCTCTATTAAGGCAAGGCCAACCCTGTCAATCAAAGCAGCCGTGTTTGCCCCCGCCCTCACACGTAACCCCTCCAGATTTAATCGCTCTCAGCTTTTACTGCAGCCAAGTGATAACTGGGAAGGCTAATAAAGTTGGCTTTTCTATTAGCTGGTGAGCAGTTTTTTTCTTTTCCTGTTTGTTTAAAAATGAACAGCAAAATTTCACTTTTGCTGTTGTGAGTTTAATAAAAAGGAGAAAACTGAAATATTGATGGTCAAATCTAAAGATCAAGATATTTAGGGATGATAATGCCTAAAAGTCACATCACTGTCAAATATTTGTATGTGCGACAAACTCACGCTCACAACTCGTTCAATAATGATGCATAAGTCAAATACCTTCAAGATGTCAAAAATGTAAAGCCAAAAGGGGCTTTTTCCCCCCAAAGTATCACCTTTTTCATGCGGAATCCTGACACATCCATGTGTAGGATCAATTTCATAGACATGGGAACATCATCACCTCCTGTACGACGTGAGGGGTCACCAATTTGCATCAAAATGGTGAAAACACTAACAGAGTTTGGTGATAATAGAAGTGACATATTTGGTCTGCTGCAGTTATAGAGAATTTGCGGGATGGTGGATGGATGATGGAGATGCCAGCATGGATAAGATAGTTGTGGTCCAATGCTGCAGTCGGTCTCAGCACCTCGTCCTCTGGCTTCCTCTTTGTTTTCAGCTCACCTACCTCCCGTCTCCTTCCTGCATCTCCCTCCTCTCTGTCTCACTCTATCTTGCACGAGAGCTAGCATATGTCTCCAATCATTTCCTCCCAGCCCCCCGACGCCCTCCTTGTCTTTTCCTTCTTACCAGATTTCCCCTATTTCCCTGTCTTTTCCCCAGTTGCTCCCGCGTCCCCTCTCAGTTTGACTGGAGCCCTGACTGGTGCAGTTATCAATCACCAGAGCTGAGCCTTGTCAGGGACAAGTGAACCCAGAGGCGCTCCTCTCCCCTCAGCACCTCTCCCTTTTATCTGCCTCAGTCTCCTTCCTTTAACAAATTTGTTCCAGTTAATAAGCCCTCCAAAATGACCCCCGCTCCATAATTAAGCACAGACAGCATGTTGGGAAATATGATACTTAATTAATGATGAGATAAACTCTCTCCCAAGGCCCTGTCAGAAAACCATGACACCGTGTTTTGCGGTTTAGAATCAAATTAACTTGCTAAGAAAAAAAAAACAAACGAGACAACTATTGGCGATTTTGTTTCACCCGTCTAGATTCTAATGAATCTGGATTTTTACAACAATCATTTTAGTTGTGAGTGTTTTTTATATCGTCCATCGAATCGGGTGTGAAAGGTCCATTACTTCATTCTTTCTCCCAACCAGTCCTTCAGAGATGGCCTGGATCTACTGCAAGTGTTCCTTAAATTTCCTTTCATATATACCTGTGAAATAAAATGTTCATGCATTTTTTATTTTTGGGTTTTTTGAGCTCTAAATGTATTAATACCACAGGACTAGCTGGATGTCAACCTTGTTAAACACATTCACTTTTTTTTTTTTTTTTTACCAAGTTCTGCAGCACATTCATTTGTTTGAGAACCCTTGCAGATATAACTTGTTTGTTAGCGATGAACTCTAATTAAATCCTGACAAGATCAGTGCTTACACGTGTACAGACCCAGCACTGAATTAGCCGCGGTTGAACCCACGACCCTTCTCGACATCCTGTGTTGTGGAAGGTTGTTTTCTTATAGGAGGCTGCTCAGGTCTAGGTGTTAATGTTTGCTCAGGGCAAGCACACTGTGTGTTTGTGTGTGTCCTCAAATAAACTGAGCCCTGTGTTACTCAGCTGCTCCGTCTGAGAAACATGTGTAAATCTGCCTCAGCACCAATTAGCTAAAAACACAGCCTTAGCTGACATCGGTAGCTATGGGACATGTTGACCTGTTAGCCTGCGTGGCTAATGAACAGTGCTTTCCTCACATGATGTGTGGAGCGGCCATGTTGGATGTTTCCTGTGATCCTTTCACATACAGCAACAGTGAGAGTTCGACTGATTGAGCTACAACAAAGACCCTATACCACTCAGGGTGCCCAGAAAGAGCTATAAAAGACAATCTCTGACAATAACTTATGCTCTCTCATCCTCCTTCATGTGATTCCTGTTCACCACAAACCCCTGTTTCTTCAATCATGTCCAACATCTTATTCTTTTATTATGACTTAACAAGCATTAATTAATGGCTGACACACTGAATCACATTTAATAATGCATGAATAACACATTTCTAGTTTCCCTCCAGAACTTCCAAAGTGCCTTATTACAAATCAGTTGTCATGTTCTGCCTGACAGGCCTTTCAAAAAGAAACCATTTTCATGTGAGAAAAGTGGAGATATATTTGCTGTTTGTGGCTGAGATATTTAAAGAATCATTTATAATCTGACCGGAGGAAGAGCAGTAAGGAACAGGTTACTGGGATGAAGAAGCAAATTAGTATCAAATAATTTGTTATATGCATCTAAAGTGGGTAAATCTATGGGTTTTATCTATCCTACCTCTAAGAAGGTTTCTACTAATAACCAGTTTATCAACTGTAAAACCACTCTCTTTTTTACCTTTTTTGGACGCTGTAGCCCTCCTACCTTGTGTCTATGTTCTGAGAGAACTCATTTAAAAGTAGTCCCTTTTTTTTTACATGTAAAATCATTGAAAAAGCAAAAAAAAGAAAAACAAAAGGTGGACAACAAAGAACTTACACATGGACAAAAGTGGCTTAAAGGGCTGACTAAATGTAGCTCCAACTTCAGAGGTTTTATCTCTGTCCTTTTCCCTTGCTCCATCAGCGCCAGCCACCACCCCCCACCCCCCATATGAGGCTGGTCCTGCTCAAGGTTTCGTCCTGTTCAAGGGAGTTTTTCTCTGCTTGGTCTGGGGTCAGGCTCTGGGTTTCTGTAAACCCCCTGGAGATGATCTTGATCGGTAGATTCTGCTAAAATAAAGTTGAATTGAACAAAGGTCAAAGATAGCGCAGCAGCTGTCTGTGACAGAACATTCCGGAACATCATCATACGTAATGAAGTCAGTTTGTCTCGACTGCTCCGTGAAACGACCATTAAAAATGCATTATTCTCCCTTCCTGTCACTTAGCAGACATAATTATCATAAAGACGGTTTAATTGTCAACTATTTTTACCGAGTTGGGCGCTGGGATCATGTTGCCAGCTCAGCTCCTCGTCCCAGAAATATGTCTCAACAGTGACAACTACATTTTCACTCTTGTTCCTCCTCCTCTTCAAATTAAATTTACACTGACTACTTTGATTTGAGCGGAGTGAGTGTTTACATCCCTGTGGACCGCGAGAAAAAAAAACAAAAAAAAAACACCAAAACTATCACATCCGCAAACAGCCAACCAGCAGTCTGACATATTTACCATAACAGCTGTTCTGAACTTTGGTCTAAATGAAACACATCCATAAAGTAAGTGTTTGTTCTGCACCGTCTTTTGAAGCTGGATTTGTTTTTGCTCTTTAATGATTTCTTTCTTCTGATGATGATGGAAGCCGTGCTGACACTTTCTTTTGCTTCATCAAGTTCTGCTGCACAATTACATGAATTTACTTTCAATAAATTACCATCCTTGCATACATCAGTCAAATCATCCAGCCGAGGCATTCGCAAACAATATGCATTATTAATTTCATTGTCAGTGTTTATTTGGTTAACTTGTAACTGACTTGGACAGCCCATTGCCTTGATGATGCATTTAAAAGCATCAGGGTCGGCTTTTTAAAAGGAAATCAGGGGATGACATGCTTCCACACACCACTTCACTCCCCGCTGAGGCCACAGAGGAGAGGGTAAAAAAAAGGACTGAACTGTACTGAAAAGACCAATAAAAAAAAAACAAACTCCAAAGACGCATCAGGGGCTGCCAAAACTAAAACAACAGACTCAGGAAGCTCGTCCTCATCTCGCCGCTGCTCAGTGAGCGGTTGTTGGCAATGATTGAGTAGATTTCAGCTTAGCGAGTGTCTCCATTCTGCAGCAGTTAGCCCCACGAACACAGGAAAACAGCACAAATAAGTTTACCAAGACATTGGCTCTTGTTAAGCGTGGCATCCAGAGATGAATCATGTCACTTCCCAGACGTTGGAGAAGGGAGATAAATGCTAACCGAGATCGCTTTTTCCCTACTCGACATCAAATATGTGACGTCCCAAATAGACATGTCTGCAGGAAAAGAAAAGAAAAGAAAAGCAGCTGGTGAAAGTAAATCTGAAAGGGCCATGTCGCAGCCGTTCATTCAGCCCCGGGGGCACCCGGAGGATGCCGCGGTGGCGGCTCTCATCTGCCATCAAAAGCTATGGTTCCAGCTGACAGCTCTCAAATACACCGGCAGCTAATCCCCAAACCAGTGCTGGAGTACATGACCAACACGGCTGCACATAAATACAGATTCAGCATTCAGAAATGCTTAAATACATACATAGAAGTTAATGGTTACATGTCATTTTATCACCGAGTTGAAGGATTTTCTTTTTCTTTCCTTCTTTCTTTCTTTCTTTCTTTCTTTCTTTTGTGCTGACCCTCTCTCGATGCGTCTTGCCTTGTGGAGCAGCGCCTGGTGTCACTCATGAACTTAGCCGCAATTCGGTTTTAATGAAGGCATCCACCTGCTGTTTTATGGTCGCAGCTGGAGCGGCGCAGCTCCCATCTGACCCCACGTGTACTCGTTCCATTCTTCCTAATCCTGCCCTCATTCCTCGCCCTCGACTTCACCCCGCTTGTTCTCCAACCTGTTCTCCTTCCCTCGCCTTCCCCTCTTTCCTTTGCGGCTCATTGCCCTGATGTTCTTTTTATGGTCAACAGCCACCAGCTCCTCTTCTGATCGTGCTGCGGCAGAGGATGAGGATATGTGGGGGTGAAGGCCCACGAGGTGCCCATGCAGCCTGACATCAGGGCGATATGTCACGCAGCTGCCTGATGACCTTGACCATTCAACCTCGCAGGCTCTCGCTGCGTGTCTCCATCCTGAGGGCGGAGGTGGCTAGAAAGCAATATGTCTCCTTCATGCTAAAGAGTGTTCCTGCTTTGTTATCAAGGTCCAAACAGACTAAATCTGTTTCCGGCGCGGGCAGCCTCGGGGACGTCATTTTAGCCACTTTGAACAAAGAAAAATCTCCCACAAAAACCATCCTCATCCATCCAACATCACTTCATTATTAGAGTCTCTTAAACATTTCAGAGTGTTTTTCCTTCACTGCTTTAGGCTTCACTGGGACATGATCGTTTAAGATCCACCTTATTTTTGCCTCCAAAACTGGATTTCATTTCAGCCGCTTCCAACCACATCTGCAGATGGCTGCTTTGGTTTTGGAATATTTGGTTCGTCTGTTGTTCAGGAGAACACACTGCTGAAAAACTACTGCTTTTCTTTAACTTGCCTAATTCTTGAGCTATTGAAAGTTCTCTTGAGCAATTTTACAGAAAAATGTCTGAGAAAATCTCTGAATATGTGTTTAAAGTTCAGCAAATCTGCAGAAATCTTTACGGTTATCCAGTCAAACAGGCCTCCGCAGTCATCATGCTCAGGAAATCCTCAACTGACCAGATTTTAGACGGCTGATCTCCGAGGATCCTCACCGCAGGTGTTTCCTAGACAACTTCTGACTGAGAGGGATGAGGAAGATTTTAGTTGGGACTAAAAATAGGAGCAACAAATCATTTGCAGGAGACAAGCTAGAATTGCTCAACAGCGGTGGGGAGGAATCGCAGCTCAGGCCCATCAACAATCGGAGACGTCCTCAGAGAGAGCCACCAGCTTGACAACATGTCAATATCACTTTGAGCGCTTCTCGGAGAACGCGGCTCTTTGGGAAATCTCATTTACTAAAACAGCTTTCTGCAACAAAATGTCTGACAATATTTGACGAATGAAAAAAAAGGAAAGAAAAAAATGAGCAGTTGATCTTTGAGACCACAAGAAAAAAAAAAGTAAAAAGTAAGACAAGGCTTCTTTGTTGATCACTGTCAGTGCGTTTACTGGACCAGACGGCGTTGTCTAACTTCCCGCAGCCGAAGCCCGTCACTCGGAGATCTTACGATGGCGGGAAATAAAAGTGCCCTCCTCGTGTTTAGCCCCCAGTTCAACCGCTTTTTAAATCTGTCACTCAAACGCCTCTCAGAAGCTGACAGGATGATTGAATGGAAAGCTGTATTAACGGTGACAACTTCAGCTGCTGTTACAGACCTGAGCAAACAGCCGCGTGGTTGGCAGGTGAGGGAAAAAAAAAAACAACAACAACAGTCGGCTTTACAGGCAGACGAAAAGAGTTGGAATTTAAAGCTTTGGTTTATTTATATGAATGGAAAGCACCTCAGGCGATGGCAGCTTTTTCACACTGACATTTAGAGAGCCCTCTGTCTTCTGCAAATAATGTGGAGTCTGGCTTCATTTTGACGAGCTGTGCGTTGGTGAATATGCATATTGTAGCATGTCTGACAATTTCCATATTTAGCTGCACACCCTTAGGTGCTCCTCTCAGTCTCCAGGGGCGACAGCCACCCATGAGTGTGATTTGTCCCAGGGGCTCTCACACATGCTGAATAAACATGAGTCTAGTCCTTCTTCCGCTACACTTGTCAGAGGTCAAAGTTTGTATTTACAAGAACAGCAAAAGCATTTCCAATCAAAACCTGTTTTTGAGAATCGTCTGTCTCAAAAACACGACTGAGAAAGCAAACAGGACGGCTCTTTTTTCTGCACGTCACTGTGCATGTGTGTCTGCAGGCAGAATGTAGGATTATTTAACAAATATTTTCTGAGATTCAGGACAACTACCTTACAACCACTAAAAAATGGAACGCTGTGTGGGCTGATTCCATGATGCGGAGTTAGCAGGAGTTGCTAGCATCTCCCCGGCCTGATGCAGCAGTACAAGTGCACCATTTCCATTTGGTAACAGGGTCGTGGCCGCAGGAGTGGTTGGGTAATCTTCAATAAAGCAGATCTGGAGTTTGAAAAGATGGATATTTCACATTCCACTACTAACCACCTGAAGGGGTGCAGCCTTCAGGTGGTTGCTATAGCAACACTGTGGGAAACCGGGGTGAGAGGACTGTATTGTATGTAATGTAACACCCAGCTGAAAATAAAAACTGCAATGAGTTCAAGAGTTTTTGTTTGGAGAAAGCAACCGGGAGAGTGTTGGAAATGTGACATCCATGGTCAGGCGTCAACACTTAAACGAAGGTTTGGTAGTCCAGACGTTTGAAACTGTGGGGAGGTGAAGAATCTGTGATCCCAGCAAAGACATTAAAGTGTTTCCCAACTACGTCCAAAAGCAGTCATTCCAGTGTGGATTTGATCCCGAATGTTGAGAAAACTTTGCTGATTTTACTCACCCAAAGTTTGCAGTTGAGGGAACGCGGCGTGATTCGCTGTTGCTGTGTCTCTCTAATTGTGAAACATGACACAAGTTGAGTAAGCAGCCTTCTTTTATTTGTCATTTTTTATTGTTAAACCACCTCCTTCTTCACCAATTAGGGAATATAAAGAGAGTTTGTCTTTGGACGCTTTCTCTGTATGGGCTCAATCTCTCTACTAAATCATTCAGTGGTGCTGCACCTCTCATTATCCGGCTTTTGCAAAATTTCCACGCAGCACTCAAGAATAGGAATTAAAAGTCCTGCCTGCGAGCTCTGGGACGTATTTAATTTTTTTTGCTCCTCCTTCTTTTAAAATAGAGCAGTACTTAAGATTTGGATCAGAGCAGTCGCTCAGCTAGCCCCCTGTGCTGTAAGCCGCTGAGGAGGAACCTTCATTTAAAATAGTCTGTCCTTCAGTGTCGTTGTAAAATGTGCTCAGGTGTTTTACTTCAGATTCCCATCTTTTCTCACAACTCTATCAGGTTATTTCCAATATCCTTGTTTACTGGAAAAATGAGGCTGAGACACCCAAGTCTCACCAAGAAGTTGACTTTAAAAAGCGCAGAAATAATCCGCTTGCAGTCGTTTTCGTTCTCTTTGTTCTCTTTTTTTCTCTTTGTTCTTCTTTTCCACCCGCCTCCCAAAACCCGTGCAATCACCTGACTCTGTTCTGACTCGGCGAGTTTATGGAGGGCGACGGCCAGCCACTGGGATGCAGGACTCACTCAGGGACTGGACCGGTCAAATCTCGTCAGGCCCCAGATAAACAGATGAAACAGCCGTTCAGGGCCTGTCCACACAGCTCTGTGTTCTAACGGCAGACTGGTACCAGGTCTGGGAGACGCAGCTGCTCATGGGGCCATTTATAAAAGAAAAAAGAATGTTGAGCAGTGGAAAAAAAATACAATATTATTTATTTAGCATGTTTACTGTTTACTTGTTCTTGGAGGGCAGATTCGTTTGGAAATAAGTAGAAACGAATCCCTGATGTACGAACTTTCATTTCAGTGGAATTTGACTTCAGCACCAATTATCTGTTAAAAAGGCAAACTTTGATATATTTCACCTCAATAATGAGGCCCTTTTTTCAGGTTTTCTGTATCAGAAAATAGTTTTGCCATCAAAGAGTTTCAGGTTACCGTGGGATACGTTATTTTTTAAAAAAGGGGAAAATCCTCTGAATAACTGAAAATCAATCAATTTCTGCGTAATCGTTAAACCTGGCTACATTTTTCAATGATTGAGGGAGAGGTTTCCCAGGAAAACAGCGAGAGTTCCACCATTAGATGAATAAATAAATATATATGTAGAAAAACAGGTAGAAATGCAGATGAGGGTCAGAGGGAGCCCACTTTGAGGTGACTTTCGGATGCAGAAGCGATTCATCACTGTGGCTGAGGATGCACTCTTTGTTGTCCTCAGCTTTATCTAATGAAGCCCCCCACATGCAAATGAGTGTGTCCTTTTTCCTTCATTTTTTTTCTCCTTCTGTTCAGAGCTGCAAGTGGGCATTACGGCACGGCAGAAACACAGAATCAAGATTCACAGATAATGTATAGATGGAGGGCACCATACATACAGAATCAGGCAAAATCTAAATGTTTTTATGCCTCTTTGGTCGTCACAGATGGAGCACAGAGCCGAAACTGTTTCTTTTTAAAGCTGCCAGAAAAGGGATGCAACAAAATACCTGTCTCATGACGTCTCATGCTAACACATAAACTAGCTCAGATATTCATAAATGATATTAAAAAATGATCTGACTGAGGGCCACAAAATTCTGAAACAACTCTCATGTGATGACAGTTTACTCTTATTTAACTTGTTTGTAGTATTGAGTGATGCTACAAGATTAGTCAATTCAAAACAATCATTCAGACAAAACATCTGACCCAAATACTGTATATTAATATAAAATATGTGTTCTGGTGCATGTAAATATTGTGATGACACTACAACTGTGATATATTTAACTGCTTCTTCTCTTATGTACCCATATCTGTGAAATAAATGTGTGTACATTACGGAGAAAAGGTCATTAAACACACCCACACACACTTTTTCATGCAAAATGTCAAATGTCAAATTAAACACAGAGGCTGCTGCTAAACTGCTATCATGCTGTAATTCTGTCCTAATTATACTTAAAATATCTTTACTGTTTTGGTCTTGTTATTTGTATGCTGCATGCTAATAAAGAACTGTCAGAACCAAATATACTGAATATAACCAAGCTACTAATGACCTTAAAAATAGTTGCAGGAGAAAAGGATGACCATGAAATGTTGTTGTGGTGTCATTTTAGGTCCACCCTTTGACTGCAGGATGCAAATATTTGACAGCAGAGAGGAGGAGGAGGAGGGAGAAGTGAATTAAAGAGTAAGAAGAGGAAAAGGAAAGTGTCTTCCGAGCATTTTATGAATTTATTTCAAGAGAAAGCAAGAACTGAACAGTCAGATAACATATTGCCAGATGTCAGCCATTAGCCGGAGAGCGGCAGAAGCACATCAGGGGGGACCCGCAGACAGAGCAGCAACAAACAAAGACGGGAGACGAAAGAGTGAGTGTTGGAGACAGACGTGAAAGGAGCAGCGGAGACAGTGTAGAGCACCGAGCGCACTGATTGCCGCTGATCTTCACGATAAGCGGGGCCGACAAGCGGCGGGTGCGCCTCTGCTCCGACACTAATTGCCCGTGAAAGGTGACCCGCAGTGAGGCGGAGGCGCTCAGCTCCGATCGGCCTTGCTGGCGCGACGTCCACCCTGATCAGCGGCGACACCAGACAGCAGAGCCGTCACACCAGCCACCAGCACCACCAGATGAACAGCCGGAACCCATCGAGAGAGAGAGAGAGAGAGAGAGAGAGAGAGAGAGAGAGAGAGAGAGAGAGAGAGAGAGAGAGAGAAGGCCCAGAAAGGGCTGAGGATGGAGCAGGAAGGAAGGAGGGCAGAGCAGATGGAAAGACTGATCTTAGAGGATCTGACGCTACACAGACAGAAAGGGAGACTTTCATTCTTCCATTTATTGATATGAAGCTAGGAAGCAACTGATGCTTTATAGTGAACAAAGATTTTTATACCCAACAAGTTCCTTCCTAAAGTATCAGATATAATAAGAAAGTGAGGGGGAGATAGATATACTGCTCCTTGCCTTGTGATTACAGAGGAAGGGCCCTTCACCGTGACAACAGTAATCCCGTCGCCACGGAGAAGTGCTGGAAATCACATAATGGTCGCATCCAGCATGATGGAGTGAAGGTGGCTGGCGTCATGAGATGGGTTGAGGGTTTTACTGGGAGAAGCGTCAGAATGAAATGGAATAAACAGAGAGCTTCAGGAGCGGCTGGCCCCCCTCCTGCTTCACTCTCTCCATCCAGGCCTGCTGGTCTTTTCCTGCTGCTGTTTTTTTTTACTTTTCTGAGGACAAAAATCGAGACTCGTCGATCTACTGAGGCGAAGACGTTTCAGTATTTTTGCTTTAGGTCAAAGGTAAATTTAGAGGGATTCAGAAATGTGTTGTGCTCTTCCCGTAACATGTATGAATTAGTTGCAAACTTCCAGAAGGCTGTCTCATTATTGATCTCCTGTTTTAAGAGGTTGTGAAAGGATAAAGAAGAGAGACGAGCCTGGATCTTTTTACACGCTGGAGCCAGACAGCTGGAGCCCACTGCGGGGGAGGAAGTGTGGGCAGGCAACAGACCATTTTCCCAGCATGGATACGGATATATCGGAACTTAGTGGCCATTAATAACAACTCAGTTGTCATCTGTGCAAGTCATTGACCCCCAGACTGGTCAATATGCGAAGAGAGTGAGAAAAGAGTGTGTATGCTTGGGCGTGCATGCATGTGTGTGTGTTGTAGCCAGGGCTAAATCTGCTGATGCTAAAAATCAGAGAATGCATGTGCTTCCCAATGTGATAAAGGATTTGTGGCCAGACTCAGAAAGGAAGGGTTAAGTCAGTTTGTGTTTAGCGCCACCCTTTGGTAATGTGCAGTATCGTACAATAAACCCTACGAGCACACATCGAAGCCAACCTCAGTGGCATAAAAAGATGTTGGGTCCTTCACCTGAGTAATTAAAGATAAAAAAAATCATCAATCTGGAGCATGAAAGACAAAAACTGAGCATCACTGGATGGAGTTTAGATAAAAAAGAGAAAAAAATTCATCGTTTTCTTCTCAAATCAGTAAATATGGCCTTTGTATTTACTAATCATCATATTTCATCTTGTCACTCTCTAATTGGTTGCCTGTTCAGGAGACTTCTCTGCAGTTGTCGTTACCCTGAACAGGATGGAGAGAAACAAACCAATTAAAGAAACTGCAGTTGCTGCGTTACAGTAGTTACCTGCAGCCGCAGCGCCTGACAAGTTAATTCCTAACAATCATGTCATCCGTCAGGGGTGTGAGAGAGCACCAGCGTGCAGCTCACGCAACATTGCTCAGTTAAATAACAGTGAATCTAAGCTAAGCTAACCGCTAACTGTAGTGTGTTAAAGTGATTTCTGTTGTTATCTTTATGCAGAGGTCCACATACCCAAAATACACCAGTCAACAAAATAAAATTCAAAAGTGATGATTTTATTCGCCAAATTTATTCCTAAAATCAAAATAGTTACATATATATTTCACATATTCCAGAAATGTCTTCATTTTGAAATGTGTGAGATTGGGGGTCATTTCGAGCGCTTTCACACTGCATTTAAAAGAGCACCAGATCCATTTAGTTAAATAATTTAAAGAAATTAAAAGAAAAATCTGTTTACAACCTTCATCTGAGGCAATTTCTAACCTGGAAGTTACAGTTGCAAATCTGTCTCAGGCTGCAAATGAAAAGTGGGGCTCCAAACTTCTCAAGTTTGGCTCCATATCCACGAGCTGTCTAAGGGACGTTCTAATTAAGAAGTGAACATTCGGGCACTTTCTCTTCTTATTCAAGCACTTGAAAATGAGTCCCTTAACTTCCCCGAGTCCTGTACACTTTGTAGTGCTGGAGCGTCAACTCTTAAAGTCAAGGAGCTCTGCTGGTTTTGCCCCCAGAGACCGCTATCCGTTCCCTTTGCACATTCCCGCAACGCCGCAGAGACTGGCGAGCGATAAGGCAGTTGAAGATGCTAACACCTCACCATTAACATGTGGCTAGTCCCAGCGCCCTCTCATCAGTGCCCAGAGGGTTTCATCCTCTGAAATGCTCTTTTAGCAGCATCCTGACAGGCGAGCGCTCGGCTTTCTGGTTAATTAAAGGGAAAAACATGGCCTTAACTGGTGCATGGTCGCACCCAGCCTGCATAATGGGACGTAATTAACTTCCCCTCATCGTTATTTTACTTCAAAGGTTTTGAGTCAGACACACACACACACACACACACACACACAGAAAGAGAGGGAGAGTGATGATGTGTATTTATTATTGCTTATGCACAAAGTTAGAACCAGAATTGGAAAAAAAGACCCTATAGCTTCTCCTCTGGGATTCAAGAGCCTGAACTCTCGAGTTGATTCTGAAGGAAAAAAAAAAATCTGTTTGTGCTCCAGCTGATAACGAGAACACCAAACACACGCACACGCGCGCACACACACACACAAGTATTTATATCTTTGTGGGAACTTTTCATATCTTCATCAACATAATATATCAGCCAGCACCCAGGTTTGTTAATTCCTGATCTCTATTCTGACCTAATGACCCCCTGACACATACACACAAACACACACACACAAAATAGTCACCCTGCGACGACTCTCTCTCTCTCTCTTCTTGTCGTTTTTTTTTTTTTTTTTAACTCAGGCAACATCATGAATACACAGTGTGCTTATTTAAATCCCCCCACCTGCTTCTATTGTGCATCACTCACTCACTCACTCACTCACTCACACACACACACACAGACACACAGACACAGACAGACACACACACACACACACACACACCCACACACACACAGTCTCACATTGTAGACACCAAACCGTACATTTCAGTTGAATTTGGACTATATTCTACATCTACCTTAGCAATGCAGTGTCATAAACTTCCACAAGTAATGCTAGTTTCTGTTTTTAATAATTACAAGGACTCTTAATCAAACTTAAATGTTCTTTCACAGATTGGATTCATTCTGTTTTCAACTTCTTTTCAAACTCTGGCAATTGTGACTTCTTCCATTCATCATTTGCCAGCTCTATTCTTGCAGTTCACAGCTAAACCTTCTGTCAATTTCAGCGTTGTCGTTCCCACTTCTTCTTCTTCCTTCTCACATTCCTGCCAGTTTCAGTTCCACTGATCCAAATTCAGCATTTTGGAGCGAGTTCTGGAGCTTTTCTAAGTGTTTGCTGTGTGTTGTTTTGACCTCTTCACGGCTGTGTGGAACACACACACAGACACACACACAAACACACACACACACACACACACACACACACACACACACACACACACACACACCACACAGCACCCCTGCAGCTTCTCCCTTGATGCAGTTCAGCACAATGTGGAAAATCAACTCTGAATGCTGACATCTGCCACATTCATTTGGCCGCCAGTGTCAAACTGAGTCTACCTTCCTCCCCTCCACCCCCCACCCCCAACCAAATCAAGTTACCTCGTCTTTTCCAGCTGTGAGTGAACGAGCGAGCGACGGGACTCGGCCAAATCGTCCTGATGGCTGGGCTGTATTTGCCTTTTGCTTTTATTTATTCATGTGCTTATTCCTCCATCCTTTCCTGCCCCTCCCCCACTGGTGAAACGACGAAAATCCTGTCTGGTTACATCAGGTGTGATCTGTGAGCGCCACAACCTCTGGCTGCACCTCTGGACCAGAACAGAAATGGATTCCACACAAACGCTGTAATTCTTAATCAAAGAGAACAAGTAGCTGTATCATAACACTTTTATCTTCATTGTTGTGTCATTGCAAAGACGGTTGGATGTGTAATTTTTAATTCAACAAATTGCTTTTACTTATTTATGACAGACCCGATAGAGTGACCTGATAAATAAAAAGCACATTTGACCACAAATCTAGCAGTGTTGTACATTAGAATCATGCAGCTTTGGTGAAAGGCTAAAATAAACATTTCTGAATATGTTTTGTAATTATAGTACAATTATTATTATATGTTGTTATGGAGAATAACTAAGTAACCTTGTGTTCATTACCAAAACTTGCTTGACAAAAAGGTGACAATCATATTGGCAAATGACTTGTTTATTTCTATAATCACAATAATCATGAAATAATATTCAGAAATCCATTGCTTCTATTGACCTATTGTCTGTGTGTGTGTGTGTGTGAGGGAGAAAGAGAGAGAGGGAGAAAGAATATGAAATCTGCTTGCTGTTGACGCAAGTGAAAGTATTTTTGACAAGAGAAGTTTTCATAGGTATAATGTAGTACCCAGCCCCAACCCTAACCCTGACCATCCCAAGTAACCCCTGACCCTAACTCTGACCCTAACCCTGAACGAAACCCAATTCCAACCCCAATCTTAACCCATGTCTAAACCCTTAAACAGGCCTTTGAGGTTGTGAGGACCAACAAAAATGTCCTCACTTTGCCAGTATAATGAGTATTTTGATACTGAGTATGTAGCAAGCACAAGAATAAACACACACACACGCTCGCTCGCTCGCACACACACACACACATACACACTCTGACCCCCACCTCACTGTTGCCATGTCACAGTTGGTCGTCCCTACATCAGCTTCACGGTTAGCCTGAATTTACATGTGTGCTAATTAGACTGGAAGAAATGATTGGCTGCTCACAACATCGCAGTAAAGAGGACCCAGATAGGTTCGCGGAGCCGTGCACACATATGGCCGTCCACATACGCGCAGTCCTGGTGGACGGTAATGCTTTAGGGCACGCCCCATCACGCCATGTCAAGAGGCACACCTCGCATGAGTTTGGGCTCTGTCACATGTGATTTTCTCCTAGTGGGACAGTGTCAGCCCCCCTTCCCTGAATTTCCACATATGGATCGCCGTCCACATGTTCCCTCCGCACTGGAAACATACAGCTGCATATGTGTTGTACAAGCGGCGACGTTTTGGGTTGTTCTAATGGACCTGGTCCAAACCACGTGCCAGCGCCAGGGCGGGCCGCGAGCTCACGATGGTCCTGAAATCAGCCTTGTAAAAACATCTCCTCCTGTGTTATTCCTGCCGCAGATATGTGCTCGGACCCCCCACAACATTCAGCCAAGTTGCCCTTTTTCACATCTCCGTGCCTGGCGGGACACACTGAGCTCTTTACACACACTTTCACACACTCTCACTCACAGTGTGAGTGTGTGAAAGTGTGCGTAAAGAGCATATGGCGAGCAGGAAGCAAAGGCGAATAAATCAAACCAGAGAGGCTGTTTGCTGAGATAAATGCAACCCGCGTCTTCCATTCAGTGTTTTTGTTTTCTTTCCTCGAAATCTATGTTGTTGTTTTTTTCAGCTCCTGAACAAAAGAAGTTCACAAAATCATGTCCCAGAGCCTTCCTAACGAGAACGTTTTTGAATGTCAGCACACAAATGAGGTTAAACTCGTGAAAACCTTTGTGTTCCTCAATGTTACATCAAAGCGCTGCCTGTTCTTGCTTTGAACCTTAGACACGAGGTTAGCTGCTTCCTGGTGATAATGTGTGTGTGTGTGTGTGTGTGTGTGTGTGTGAGTGTGTGTGTGACAGTCAAAGTCCTGCTGAGAAACTAGGACTCAATTGTGCAGAACAAGAAGGAAACCTTGTCTGGCTGTCTTCCTGCTGCTGCTTCATCTTTCCAAACTCTCCTCCTGGACTTATTTTCTTGTCTTGATCATATTTAGCAACGAGATAATGACTCGGAAAAGTCAGATTCGTGTGGAATAATTTGATTATTAAAGCATGTGGTAAAATGTGGACGTAGTTGCAGTAATTACAAATGTTTATGTACATTTCATGCACGGAAAATTCCAAACCATCTGCTGGGTGTGTGTTATAGTCAGACTTAATTAGAATTCTGTGTTGGCCATCTTCAGGCAGAACTTGGATTACTGGTACAAATTTTTTAATAACTGAATTAAAACACACTGAACATTAAGAGGACACTTTTACTAAAGTGAATTATTTGATTTTGTCCTTGTGTATCACTGGAAATGGGACCATTACCATTGTAATATGGTCATAATTTCATGTACAGCAAGGTACTTGTGTGTATATATATATATATATATATATATATATATATATATATATAGGGTTAGACATATGTATTTTTTATTCTTTTTTTTCTAAAGTCTTTTATAGTATTTATTCCTTAATGTATGCTGCTGTTGGAACACTGCAATTTCCCCATTGTGGGATAATAAACACGTTCTATTCTATTATAAGTTAGATGATTTGACCAGAGAGGTATGAATGAATCAACACATAAGCTAGCAACAGCTACTGAATTATTAATCAAATGCAAAACATTGTGAAAAAAAACAAAAACAAAACAAGATTTGCTGTAAGCTTTAAGTGGTAAGCCTTTAACAGTAAGAATAACAAAAGCTCTTTACATGAACTATTCAGCCATGTTTTTGTTTAGAACCTTCCGCTGGAACATTTCTGAGGTTCTATCAAGCTTAAATGGAAATACAAACACACAGAACAGTCATTTATTAACGAACATAGCAAGACAATAATTATTCTTTAAAGCGATTAAAGCACAGAGGAAATCTGTGTGTGTGTGTGTGTGTGTGTGTGTGTGTGTGTGTGTGGACCATATTATATATTTCAAATGGAACAAAAACTGTTTTCAATTTTACACGCCCTTCAGAGGATCTGAGGTATCTATCATTCCTCCAGACCACCAAAAAAAGAAGGAAATAATCCAATTTAGCACAAGAAGGACGAGCGAGCGCAGAAATCTGAAGGCCCAATTACAAGTAATTACCACGTTTCGCTCTCAACATGGCGAAATGATTTGATGCCTCTCAGAGGGTAGTCTGCTTTAGCTCAACGCAGACGTCTCCTCCTGCCTCGCGTTAGTCTTTGGCAGCAGTTAATGCGATCATTTTGTCCAGATAAAAGAGGCGCTGGTTGAAAATGATGGCGCTGGAACCAGATCTGCTCTCCATAAATCACACGAGGTGGTGCTGAGGTGCAGCACGGGTACGCGCCACCTTAGAACTCTGCTGCCGCCGAGGCTAGAAATGATCAAATAAAGGTACGGAGGTGCTGCTGGGCAGGGGTGCTGTTAGAAGGGGCTCCCAGTCTGGTTTTACTGGGAGAAGCATTCATCACCCAAAACTTGCTCTTACTGGTTGAGATTAGACTCAACATGACGCTGTCAAATGCCAAAAATGGTTATATCTGCTTATTTTAGATCATATTTCTATCTTGCGGAATATACATGTCGATCCGGCTAGCACTAGCTTGCAAAAAACATTGTTTTAAAGGTGACGTGAGCCCTTTTACACCTGGAACGAGGGACCAGAGGGACCATCGGAGAAGGTCCGCCCCTGCTGCTGACACCAGCACGCAGAGCCTTACTCCTCTGAGCGTCGCAAGATGTCCACCTGGTCGCCTGGCGGCTCGCACATGATGATGCATTGATCCTTATTCTACCCTCCTCCTCCTCCTCTTCTTCCCCCATCACCTCCTGCCTGCTCTGCTGGGTCCGCAGACAGAGCGGCGTGGAGAAATCCATTAAGCCGACACTTCTCGTTTCCTTTGACTGACGGGCCTTGACGGGCTTGGGCTTTCGGCCCACCTGCTTGACTGGCAGCTCGACAGTTAAACAAGCTCTCCAGTTGCTATAATAGTTTAAAACACTTTCAATTACCCCAGTCAAACAAATGCTGCAGGCGGACGCTCGGTCGCTTCTCTACAACATCCCGAAGCCCAGCGGGTGCTTCCCTTTTGTGTGTCTGGATCTGCAGCACGCTACAAAAACGCTACAACAACGCTACAAAAACGTATGCAAAAACTGTGCTTCTCCTGCACAGAACAAGCATGCGAGGCAAAGAGGGAAATGGGCGGGAACAAGGGAACAGTCCTAACGATTTTGGACTTTTCTTCTAACTTCTGCTCTGCTCCTTCCTTCTCCTCTGCCCCTCCACGTGTTTGTGTCGCAAATATTCCAAACAGGAGCCGTTAGACATTAAGTAAAGCAGGTTTGACCAACCTCCTGTCCTCCGCACACAATAAATCAGGCCCAGCAATTTCTACAAATCAATGAAATCGCTCAGTAATAAGCTGGACTCATAAATCACTTGTTAACAAGCACTTCAGAGCACTCACACTCGACCCAGAGCCTCCAACACTGCAGGAATCTGTGTGAAACCCATTAACTGAAGTAGATAATTCATTACTTTTTTAACTGACATGTTGACTGTGGGATCACTGATAGGGACTACAGGCAAAAACACAGGAACTCGTGGATATTCTGTTGAAATGTAGGTTTTATGTACTTAAAATACCAATGAATTTCTCATGTTAAAGTTCAGGACCAGGTCAATTAAAAAAAAAAAAACAACAACAAAAACAAAAACATCTTTATACACAGTTTTCAATATTTATGCATTTTTACTCTCTCATGTAAGGGTAATGTGTTTTTTTTAAAACACCTTTAATCTAAAACTCTGTTTGGAATGAAGAAGATTATTTCCACAATGGAGAAACTTATGAAGTTTTACACATGCACATGCACATGCAATGAGGGAGAGGTGACAGCAGGCTGCCCCAGACAGGCGCCTTCAGCATCTGGGGGTTCGGTACCTTGCTCAAGGGTACCTTGCCAGTGATCTGAAGGTGTCTCTCTGTTCCAGTTTTGGTCTGTACCTTCAGCCCAGTCTGAGCCACCAGCGTGTGAAGCACAGGAGCGCGCAGTTCAATTATTCAGATGAGAAACCAAAACCAGTGTTACCAAGACTTCGGCCATATTAGGGCTCTAATGGCTGCTTTATTTTTTGATCAGAGCTCTGCCAGTGCACCTCTTCTGCAGGTTCTTTTGTTTTTGCATAATTATCTGGCATCACCAGCAGCACCTCGGGCTCCCGCTGCAATCATCGGCTCCTCGTTGCCCCAGAAACACGACACACACTCTAGAAAAACAGTGAAGTCATCGGCTCTTTGTCCTTGAAAGCTGAGCCGGTACAGAGAAAAATGACGCCAAGGCTCCGATTTCCATTTGTTTTTTGATTATTTCTGTTTCTTTTTTTAATTTTATTTATGCTAAACTAAATTCACAAAAAACATTAATGTTTACTTCTAACTTCCAAAACATATGAACACAGCTTGCAGAGTACAGGCATCAAACACACATGCACACACACACACACACACACACACACACACACACACACACCATCAGCAGAGTTCCTCTTTATCTTTCAGAATCTTCTATTTTTGCCCACAATCAACACTTCTGCTGTCCTCGTATCCAAGCACGAGGACCTTAAGCGGCTCAAGAAATCAAAAATAAGATCCTGCTGCAGCTTTTCAAAAATCTAATTAAGCTTCAAGTCTGCAAAAAAAAGCTAAATATTCTTGTCTAAAATAAGAAAGTTAGATGTTTTGCAGTGTTGCTCTTTCATGGATCTGTGCAAACAGACTGAAATAGTGAGTGTATTTTTCTTGTGGATTTGAGATCGTGGTTTGTATGATGGTAAAATGTTTCATTTGACGGTAAAATTAAAACAGATGCTCACACACACACACACACACGCACACACACACACACGCTCCTCATCCAGGTCAATACGAACAGGCGCCACAACACCAACAGGGCAGGACCCACCATGTAAAGTGACGCTAACCCTCCCCCCCACCCCACACACACACACACACACCCACACACACCTCCGCCCCCCTACAGACATGATTCGGCCTCAGCAACAACCATCGATTCTTTGTCCCCCTGATGAGGTTGTGTCCAGCATTTAACAGTGTCGTCTGTGGCTGTAGGACATGAGCACAACATGTGACGCTGATCAATCGTGTTGATGAGCGCCGTCAGTCTGTTGGGAGGGGCGTCCGAGGCAAAGGTCAGAGGTCAACACAGGAGTAACATTTTAATCCTATCACGTTTCTGATGTAAAGATGCATCAAATACCAACATTGCCTGGACTCGGGAGCTACTCTCAGATTCTTCTCCACGTGGACGACGACGGTGACAGTTCCGTTCTTAATGATCCACCTCTGGAACTGTGTTTACACCTCTGCCGCGAGCGCCGTCAGAACGGTCAGCGTCACTTAAAACATGCTAATCACTTCCCACATGTCCTGAAATGAAAATCGGACGACTCGTTTGTAAACTGTGGCCGCTCTTCTTCACTGTTTCTCCATCTCGCACCTCCGAAACATCTGAAATAAAAGCATGAAAATGGCAGAACACAGAGGAAGAGAAGCGCAGGATGACTATCTGCTGCACGGGGGCATCGGGGCTAGCACCGCGTCTTCTTGTCTGTGCGTTATAGCATAATTTTAGAAATAAGCATCTGGCGTAAAATATAAAACAAACAGTAATCTGGCTCTGCGTTTTATCAGGCGCTGCTTCTCCATCACCACATAAATAAATAACCAACATATAGACCGCGTCCCCGTTGTACATCAAACACAGCCCAGATTACATGTGACAAGCCTGGCAATTAACAATTTCTCTCACTCTGGATCCAAACCATGAAAAAAGATGATCAAGGCTGGTCGAGATCCGCAGACGATGCATAATTTATGTGGCTGCTACAAAATACCGTTCTGTTGCAGTTCTGTTCATTCACTCAACTAATTCATTGAAATAAAGTGTCCCGGAGGGCCCGGCGTGTAATCAAGCCTAATCCCAGATTGATCTGAGAGTGGTCGAAATCTGGGAAAGTCGCGGAAGGAACACAGCGGGAAGCCGGCTGATCGGAAGAAGCAGTTAGGAGGCTCCAGTTTCAGATGAGACCGTGAGGAGCAACGTGACGGCTTTGGAGCGAAATCCGCTCAGAGGAGGATGTGTGACCACTGATCGGCGTTAAGACCACAGGTCCAGATAATCAATAAAACAGATATGTGTGTGTGTGTGTGTGTGTGTGTGTTTTCTTGTACTTACTGCATACTCAGTATTGAAATATTCATTCTACTAGTAAAGTGAGGACATTTTTGCTGGTCCTTGCAACTTCAAAGGCCTGTTTGAGGTTTACTTTTAGTATTTATTACACAAAAGTCCTCACAAAGACACAAGTAGAAGGATATATGTGTTTGTGTGTGTGTGCTTGTGTGATTTCTTTGTGGGGTGATTTTTTTTCCCCCTACAAAGAAATCACACACACACACACACACACACACAAAGAGGAAACAGAAGATCCAGAGGATGCTTGAAGAAAAAAACGAGACAGGAAAACAAAGAAAACCAGAAAAAGAAGAAAAAACACTTTCAAAAGGACAAGAACAAGAGGAGGAACTCTGTAGAAAAAATGATGCAGGTTTTTTACTCTTTTGGCTGTTGAGAACTTTGGAATCTCGCGTGCTTCTTACAGGATTGTAACGTGATGAAGAAGCAGCTGCTCAGACCTCCTACATCATCTACATGCTTCAAATCTGTGACCTGGATCCCTCAACACCTTTTGGCTCCATTAGTGAAGCAGCGGGGACAAATGATGACCCCCGTCTTTGCTGCAATTACCCTCCTGAGACGCCCTCCGCCACACTCACATGACTGGGTCCATGCACATGCACACACACACACACGCACACACACACACACACACGTCTGCAATGTATTCACTGCGTCATTTTCTTTTCCTGGAGACCCTGAAGCCTTAGTGTGTCCCAGTTTGTCACACACACAGCAGCATTAAGTTTCCATGGGCCCTGGCTGTCACCACAAGAGAGGGGCTCCAAGCAGGGGTGATGGAAGAGTGGATTCTTGGAAATGCACACCGACTTATCCAAGTGAGGAGATTCAAAAAAAAAATTGAAAATGAATATTCAATAAAAGAAAACATTGAAATTGGATTTAAGGGAATTCATTTTCAGATCTGATGTCTGTTCTTGCTTTTCGTGATTTTGAAACCAACTTTAAGGCTGACAAGTGCTGCTGTGTGCCGCATAAGAAAACCTGTCAGAGGTCCTTTGGCGTCACCTGCTGGCAGCGTTTCATACCTCTGAGCTGCGCTGGTGCGGGGATGGTTCAGCATATTTATCACGGTTTAATGAGTCGCTAAAACAGAAAAACTGTTCAATTTCATCTCATTAATAAAAAGTCTTAATACAATATTATTATCTATCCATATTTATAACATTTATCCTATGGCAATGCTTATGATAAAACCATGTTTATTAATTTAATCTAAACTTGTTTTTTTCTATTTTTTTTGTTTGTTCTGTTTTTATAGCGTAACAATGTGTGCTCATTACTAAAATTAAAAACGGACATCTTACTTGGGTAGCCTCATCAGATCAGAGGTTAGATGGCTCCATCTACTGATTTTTTAGGCACATTACAATTTGGCCTGTATGGCATGATCTCTGCGAGCAACGAGCTAGACTATTTTATTTTTTATCTATTTGTTGTTATTTATTATTTATTTGTTTATTTTTGGTTATTTTTCCTGTGTTCAGATAAACTTTCTTTCACCTGCGACATTTTGTCAAAAACCGGAAAAACTTCAGCCGAGGTCATAGATAAATGGATGACAAGCATGACAAGTCCTGCAGTCAGAAGGATCACGTACTGCTTTGTTCTGCTCCCGGTCCTCCTCTGGCATGATCGTTTACTCCAGTGTTCATTTGACATCAGTGCTTGTTTCTAATAGAAGTGGAGCTGCATGGTGCTGCTCCATGAACACCTCAGCCCCCCTGAGTGAGTTGTGAGTTTAATAAATGAACACAGCACTATAGTACTGTATTTTGTTTTTCTTTAAAATACAGTATATGTAGCAGGATGAATGCTGGCCCATGTTGAAGGCTGTTCCCCCGATTTTGGCCATTAGGGGGCACCCTACAAAAGGACCCGCACCTATCTTTCCCTCTCTCTCTGCTCCTTGATGCCCCGGTCCGTTCCCCTGATTGTCTCACTTCCTCTTCCGCTGTCACCGGTGCAGGTAGCACTCAAAATACAGGTGAAAGGCAGTTAATCAAATTAAGAAGAGCAATAACTTTTCGGTGGGTGAAATAAGGGGAATTCACGCTGATGTCACTCAACTCCCGATTTACTTCTGGGTTAGTGCTCAGAGTACCCTTTACAACGAGAAAGTTCCCTCACGCTGAGTAATCCTTTCAGATGTCTCTCACTAATGTTGAAGCCGTGTCTAGAGCCAAGAACTGATTTCATATCTTTATATGTGAAGAATATATGAAAATACAACTCAGTAAAGTCCCACGGGTAATTCGTATGCTCGTGATTGATTCATGACGTCTTCAAACACACTGTAGCGGCTCCTTTTAGCTCCCCGTTGATTCAGGTTGGTTTTAGCCGTGACATGCAACCAAGTCAATGATGAACATACTTTTCTAATACATTCGGCGTTGATCTTTGGCCTTATAGATCGTTTTTCATAAATTCTTTTCATTCAGTTTCACAGTACGTTTATGCCTGTGCTTATGTGTTTGTGTTTCTGTTTTAATTGGATGTGTATTAGTACGGAATGCCGCCTCCTGGTGGCGAATAAAATATTCTACCATCATTTTTCTGGTGACTGATGTGATGCTGAGTTAAATGTGTGTTTATCCAAGAATGAGGTGTTGTTTCTAAAAGATAATAATATAACATTCATTTTATAGCTGTAGGCACTGTGCAAGGGTAGCTGGATCATTTTGCTGTAGACAAAGGCTGCACTATCTCCATATTTGATATAAACAACTCCCGATTTCTTTTTACTTCCGTTCCTTTCCCACTGTTTCTATCTACATGTTGGTGCACGCTGACCTCTGACCCTGTCAGTTTGAGACACGTGTCTTCACTATACCACACTCTTTGCATGTATGATGTATGTTCCTTTCCTCTTTCATCCTTCTCTCCTGCCCCATCACCTCCTCCATCAGAAGGGTCCCCCTTCTTCTTGTCTTCTGTCATCATGTGCTCCCACTGGTCCTGCGAGCTGCATGCTGACCTCTGACCCCCACCGACCCACAGAGTTCATCCCTGTAGATATCAGGGTGAATGGAGGTGCAAGTTTATTAGACCCTAAAACACTTTTGTGGAAGTCAACATTTCAAATAATCAGACAGGAAACACATTTTTATACAAAAGCAATTAGCCTTTTTTAATCTTACATTGCATTGAAAATTTACATAATAGATTCATACATTTTACAAATAATCTCATCATAAAAATATATTTCTGTACAAAACACTTTTTATTCTGTATTTCTTTTTTTTTTTTCTCAAATGGTGAATATTCTCAACTTCCCCCGACAGGAACTGCTTTAAATCTTTTAAATCACGCAGGCTCTTATTGCAGTCAGTCAGCCAGGAGGAAATGTAGGAAATACTTGTGGCAAAACAAATGAAAAGTTCCAAAATAAGCAGAAAAACAGCCTCTGCTGAAAGGGGGTGGGGGCTTAGAGCGGCGTCATGTGTCCAAGGGAGGGGGGCGTCTGTGGTTTATGGGTAGGCACTGTGTCAGATCCATACCAAAAATAAGGAACACAACAATGATGACAACAACAGCAGCAATCGATACAGATGGTAATAAGAAACAATTTTCACCAAAGCGATGCAGTGTGGGGGCGCCGCGGCATCGACCGGCCTTGAAATCAATGAGGTGGGGGTCCTGTCAGCTGGCGCCTGTGCTCAAAGCAGCTGGGGGGGTGGTCATTGAAAACAACTAGGGGAAAACACGTGTTAAACATGTAGGTAACAACATGTCGGTTTGAAAGCACATCTGCACAAAGTGAGGAGCGCGGAGCTACGAGGGAGGGGTGAGCCGATCCGCGGGGGTCGTGGTTTATGCCCAAATTTAAAAGCTTCAGCAAAGATCCAAAACAAGCCAAAACTTTCAAAACTCAGACCGTGTGGATCGAGACAAATTCCAGAATTTACAAAACGCAGAAAGATACCTTCAGAATCGCACCTCAGAAGCTGAGGAACTGGTTCGATATTTAGAAGATCTTGATTCAGGTGTTCAGCAGAAACGCAGCATTTTCCAAAATGCAAAAGCAAATTCTCCCTTACCGGCTTGGATTTACGGCCATCACAGACATACACGGGAGATCCAGAGACAAGAAAAGAGTGTTAAAGTTCCAAACAATGGCTGCAGGAGCTCAAACCAACCAGCGCTGACAGCCATGATTGGCTTGGTGGGGAGGATCATGGAGGGTTGGCGGGGGGGCTCACACAACAGAGAAAATGAACCCGAATGTTACAAATCAACTAAATTCCCACCTGCGACTCAGCATGTTTCAGCATCTTTTGTTTCTTGTAATTCTTTCTTTCTTTTGTTATTAAAAAGGCATTTTTTCCCAACAGCCTCCTCCCCTGTGGTAAATATATAGCACAAAAATATAAGTGGCGAATGCTCCTGAATATATATATATTTATATATGTATATATACGCAATAGATTTACAGATCAGAAGATTCTGCAGCAATACCAAAGAAAGGGGATCAGCACTCACAGAGTGCAATATTAGAGCAGAGCTGTGTCCATGATGGGGGCCACAGCCCTGTTTGTCCTAGTTTAGCCCAGTGATCGGTGTCTGTCCGTGCATCCTGCCTGGCTCTGTCTCTGTCTGTCTGCAGATGCTGGACATCGGCGGAAGTACTCCGGTAAGATGTGCTTTAGTGCCAGAGCGCTCTCCGTTTCCCAAAGTCTGGTTCTCTGTGAGTCCGCCAGAACCTTGTGCGTTCATTGGAATTCACGGGATGAGGAACGTCGTTCCTCACGGCCGTGTTCCGTCCGCGCAAATCCATTATGTATAGGAGTGACTAACCTCCTTCGGCGGTGGATTTCAGGTTGGACAAGCTCTGACTGGCTCGCGTTTGGGTTTAAAGATCTCACTGTGTCTGATCTGTCCCCCCCCCCCCACCCCCCAACAGTTCAGTTTGAGGTTGTCTCCATCTTCTGAGCCTCATCTCGTCATCTGGATGGGAAGCAGCAGTTTATCCATTTGATGAGTCTGCTTCCTCTCATCTGTTCTCTGGGTGCTGGCTCCTCTCAATGCTCCTTTCAGGTTTGCTGCGTTAATCCCAGTTCAGTCAGGATTACAGCTGCTTCTCTTGCCCACGGCCTCAGTTTTCAAAGCAACTTTGGCTACAGTCTGCTAGCCTTAGCCTTTTTAGATTGCATTTCAATAAAAAAAAAGGGAAAAAAAAAGTCAATTAAAAGCAGCATCCCCGCGTCCCGCCTGGTCGATAGGGTGTTGTTACTCTGTGATCGGATATTTTGTTTTGGCGACAGTGTCTGTCCCTGTTAGACTCAAGCCCAACACCCAAAGGCCTCACAGTGTCTTTTCTGACATCCCATTCACGTCATGCGTTAGCATCTCACAGTCATTTAACGTCAGTGTTCCACATAGCTCGAGAGTGTGAAATCCACCCATCTTAATAGTGCAGTTTGTCTCGTGATGTTTAGGTGTAGCTAAAGCAGCAATAATGTGCTCTTGCTTTCTCTGGCGGTGACAGAATGGAAGGTCCTTGACTTCAGAGCTGTGGGGAGTACTAAGTTTGGCATCAGGACATCAGTGACAGGTCTTGGCTTAAACTGGGTTTAGATGATTAGTTTGGTGTCAGGATCTGGTTTGAAATGTCTGATCAGCTGTGAGCTTTAGAGAGAGATGCTAGCTGCAAGCTGCTAGCATTCCAATTAAATCTGACACCGACAAAACAGAATACTTCTGTTTCTAATGCTTGATTCTCATAATGAAGATGCCGGGGTGTCCAAGTGCTCACGTTTTCCACCGCCTGGACTTCTGAACCGGGACTGAAGGTCCTTTGTAATCGATGGACAAGACCATATTGCTGACGCCAAAGCGCTAGGCTTCCCCCCGCCTCGCAGAAAGTGTGGTCCCATTAGATATCTGAGTCATTTAGCTCCGAGTGTTGAGGATCAATTTTCAGACCATGGTGCAGACAGTATTCAGATTGGGGTCGAATCGAACGGCCTTCCCCTCCACAGCCTTGGCGTTGGTGTTGTACATTGGGTTCTCGAAGGCAGCCTGACCGTTGTTGTTTTCGTGGACGGAGCAGCCAGTGTACTGTGTTTTTGGTGTGGTTCTGTATTTGAAAAAAACAACAGATATTCTTAATATTTGACAGCTGAGGAGTGGGGAAAAACCAGTTTAATCTTTTTTGTTTTCCTGGAGGCCTGGGGAGAAGCTAATCTGCCTATCTGAAACTGCACCCTCAGGCAAGATTTTCTTTTCATTTAAAGAGCAGCAGAAGTTGTTTTTATCTATTAACAAAGTAAACACCTGCCAAATGTGTTTCATTCTCTTTCCTTCTAAGAAATCCAATTTAACACCCTGACAGAAGTCATCTGCAGCCGAATTTACACTGAGACGATGGTTCTGATGGAAGACAACAGTTTGGTCAGTTTCAGCGCACTAGCGGAACCTACCTTTGTTTGTAGAGATAGAAGCCAAAGCCGGTGAATATTAAAGCAAAGAAAGGCACCAGGATCGCGATGGCCACAGAACTGCTGTTGGTCCCCAGCTGAGGCGGCGGCGAGTTCTGACTCTCGGACATATTCAGACCTGTGGTGTTAAACAGAACCAGAGTGAGTGTGTGTGTGTGTGTGTGTGTGTGTGTGTGTGAGTGTGTGTGGAATCAGTGCTAGGCTGCCTCAGCATGAGCAATAATCTCACTTCTCCAAAAAACAGAAGTGAGTGTGTGAGCATCTCATCACACATTCATTATTAAACGGTTATTAACACGGTCTGAATCGTGACTTACCGAGCCTCTGCAGTCCAAACTGGCCGTAGTCTTTGCCCTGGATGAAACCCTGGAACACGTAACTGGAACCGTCAGGTTCTGCTGAGACCTGGACATGAGACGAGAGGTTTGGAGAACACTTGGTCAGAACAGTTGTGTTTATTTGCCATCGATGTGAATCTGCTGTAACTGAATCTGACACTCACGAATCCGTCCATGGTCCACGAGTCTTCGATGATTTTGGCTGGAGTGATGGCTGCATCTTTGAGCTTGTTTCCCTGGTTCACATAGTTCACCTGGTACATCAGCAGGAGCAGCCGGGCCTCAGATGCTTTATAGACTCCTGGAGAGGACAGAAGCCACAAAGAGACATTTTGTCTTGTTAAGCTTCTTTGGGGCAGCTCTCTGTCTGTGAAGCACTCGTCCCAAGTCAGATTTGGCTAACTAGCCAACATAAAAGCCTGACAACATCACTAAAAAGGCTCTTAAATCACAAGTTGATTGCTAAAAATTGAGCCCAGATATTTATGGATCGGACTATAAATTTCCAGTGTGAATAAATAAAGTCCTGGTCACAGGAAGCGCAGTTACCAATGGATCAATACAACATGATGTTAGCAATTTACAGCACGCAGCATGAGCTCGCCCAGACACGCCATCGTGTTGTGTCACACGTACACACAGAGCTAGATATACAGCTTGACTGCTGTAATTATCCCGGAAACATGCCTGAGAGGAGCAGCTCCATGTTGCCGTTGCTAAGGGAAACGTTGACTCGCCCTGTTGTGGAGTTGAAGCTGGTGATGCTCAGCGTCATCGGCTGCTTCCTCCCACGGTAATTATAGGAGCCTTTCCATATGTAGTTAGGAGCGAAGACGTCATCTGGAACTAAAGAGCGGAACAGAACACGTTCAACACCAGGAACGTTCGGAGAACAGCAGATGAGTGGAGGAAGGAGTTCACTATGGTGGTGAGCGATGAGCAGAAAATGAGCAGAGCAGATGAGCTCTGATGGACTGACCGTTCAGTTTGGGGCTGGGTGTTCCTGTTGCTGGTTTTACGGCTTTCTTCTTCTCTCCAGCTGCAAAAAAAGCGGTGTGTGAGCGCTCACTTAAATAAACCTTTTAATGCTTATTTGCTGGCAGCAAAATGCAAATAGTGTTTGTGAGCAATAAATGTGTTGTTTAAATCCTTTTACAAGTGGCCTCCAGACACTTCCTGTTTGACCATTCAGAGCAGCTTCTATCAGCGTTTCAAGATTCTGCTGCTGTTGCCACTGAAAAGGCAATGAATGGAGATGGTGTTTGTCCCAGAATCTCAAAGTGGATCAGACAAAGTGCTTCAATTTTAAAGTCTACTTCAGGGCAAAAGGTTGTCAGCCACGGTGGAATGACTTCCACCGACTTCAGCTCGAGTCTGCAGCAGCTTCCTCTGCGGTGGTCTGCCTTCTTTATCCATCTGTAGCACTGACAAACAGATGTATTGCACAGGAAATCCCACAAAATGGGCTAAAAGAACAGCTGCACAGTAGAGCCAGGGTTGGTTTTCATCTGAGAGACTCTTGATGACCCTCAGCTGCCACATATGTAAGTCAAGTATCTGCAAATGAGTGGAAATAAATCTACACAAACTCAGTGAGAGCTAATGCTCCTCAAACCATTCATCCAAAAGGATTATAAACGCCTGAATATCAGGTCCAACAGTTCCACACCTAGACCGTAACAGCACACATTTAAATCCACACAACACAAATGGATGCATTTGTGCATGTTTTATCAGACCGATGGTTGTGTAAAAGAACACGTGAGATTATAGTTGGACAGTGGTTACTGTTGTAAATACAACACCAAAGTCAAAACAACTAATATAATTTCTTTACCTCTGCATACTGGCATCTTTCCCGTCCATGTACCATCGCTCTTGCACACTCTGTGTTCCGAACCCCCCGCCAGGAAGTAGCCGTGCTGACAGCTGTACACCAGAGTGTATCCGTATCCGGGCAGATCCATCCCCGCCACGTCCACGTGGAGCGGGCTCTCTGGCTGCTTACAGGCATGCGCTGGGGTGAGGAGAGAGGAGTTGCAGCCTGACACATGTGATAAAACCATATCTTAACACATCAACACGACGCGCGCCTCCTTACGTATGCACTCTGGCTGCGTTCCGCTCCACGTCAGATCGGGCTGACAGGTTCTAGATGAAGAGCCCTGAATCAGGTGTCCCGGCTGACACTGGAACGACACCACGCTGCCCACCTGTGGAGAGAGACGCAGACACAGGGGACAGAGTCTTTACCTTTAGAATAAATACACGAGTCACAGTCAATAATCAAAATAAAGAAAGAAAAAAGTGCAGAAACTCGCTTTGCTTTGGGTATATTAAGTGGAAATCTTTGATCATCGCAGTCATTTTGTTGCAGTGAAAAACAGCATCTTTCTGAGCAGCGGTCAGGGATTATATCCTGGTACTTACGTGTAGGTTTGTTGCCGGGAGACGGGAGCAGTAATAAAACCTACACGTTGGATGAAGCCAGCCCGTTGGATTTGACTAAGTCTAAGAGTTGAAACTTCGCATCACGTTTGATCAGTGATTTACAAACACATTTGCTAACTTCTCCTCTCATTTTACATTGTGCGCTCATGAACTTGTGAGCTGGTTAACTATTTCTAAAATGTTTACAACCCCAATTAATAATACAATGAACAATTCAGCTAATGCTTCTTATCTTACCTTGAAGCCAAAGGTTCGGTTTAAGGAGCCGTAGCGTGGTGTTCCTGGGTTATCACAGCTGGTTTTGGTTGCTTCTGCAAAGAACAACACAAGTGTTGGACTAATTAAACACTCGATCCAAAAAAAGTACGAGCAATACCAGTATATGCCCTTTTGCCAGTCTTCTTTCCTCTGTTGTCATGGCAACATAAGGTTAAGTACACCAATAAGCCAGCAGGGGGCATTGGTGCATTATCAAAAAACGAAGTTTGGAGCGTGAGTGTGTCGTGTGTGTGTGTGTGTGTGTGTGTGTGGGACATCAGCAGATCGGGCACATCCTGACGCAGAGCTTGATTCAATACAGCTTCCGAAATGACAGATTCACTCTTCGCTTCTCTCTCTCTCTCTCTAACTGCCCCCTACTCCGCCATCCTCCTCTACCTCTCTAAACGCCTTCCTACTCTACTTGTCGCTCCCTGACACCGTGTTTCTCCCCTTGCACCCTCTCCCTCGTCCATCTTATTTAAAGACCAAGCCATGTTTCACGTTATAAAAAAAAACGTCACTCATGTTGAAACTAAAAAAAAGGTCATCAGGACATAAAAAACTTTTCAGGTGCTTTAGTCGTCACGTGACCTTTGAGTTTCGGGGAAACTGGAGCGTGTGTGTCGCCGCTGCTCTTCACCAGCTTGAAAGCAACACAAGTCAAGTGTAGCTTTGCATCACAAGTGCTCTCATTTGTTATGATTCATCACCATCCTTCACGTGTGAGCACCTGCTCAGACTCAGACACATGAAGCGGTGCTCCAAACACCACATGGGCTGCAGAACTGACCCAGTGGGACCGTTTGTAATGTACGCTGAGTAACTCCTCTCATTTTCATCTTAATCCCTGCGCAGTGGCGGCCTGTTTGAAGTTGAATGGATGCCTGAACACCTCTGACTAAACACTTCTAAAGCCTAACCTACACAGTATGTGGCTCATTGATGTCATCCCTGCAGGGCATCCTGTGGAAGATCTGCGCTTTCGGCACAAATCTTTAAGACATAATTCATGTGTACATTTCTATATGTAGCAGATATAGGGCAGTAGTCGTTCACAGAAAGATGAGGGGTTTGTTTTCAAAGAGAAACATTTTAGAAATTTATTTTTAATAATAAGAGACTATATTAACGGAACACAGAATTGATTATAGGGTTAACATCTGTAAACAATCAGGAATTCCATCCATCCATCCATCCATCTGCCACTTATCTGGGGTCAGGTCGCGGGGGCAGCAGCCTAAACAGGGAAGCCTAGACTTGCCTCTCCCCAGCTCTTCCGGGGGGATCCCGAGGCGTTCCCAGGCCAGCCGAGAGACATAATCTCTCCAGCGTGTCCTGGGTCTTCCCGGGGGCCTCCTACCAGAGGGACGTGCCCTGGACACCTCACCAGGGAGGCGTCCAGGAGGCATCCTAACTAGGTGCCTGAGCCACCTCATCTGGCTCTTCTCAACACAGAGGAGCAGCGGCTCTACTCCACGCTCCTCCCGGATGGCAGAGCTTCTCACCCTATCTCTAAGGGAGAGCCCAGCCACCCCTTACTCATTTCGGCTGCTTGTACCCGCGATCTTGTTCTTTCGGTCACTACCCAACGCTCATGACTATAGGTGAGGGTAGGAACAAAGATCAAGCGGTAAATCGAGAGCTTCGCCTTTCGGCTCAGCGCTCTCTTCACCACAACGGACCGGTGCAGAGTCCGCATTATTGCAGACGCCGCACCGATCTGCCTGTCGATCTCCCGCTCCATTCTTCCCCCACTTGTGAACAAGACCCCGAGGTACTTGAACTCCTCCACCTGGGGCAGGATCTCCTCCCCGACCCGGAGAAGGCACTCCACCTTTTTCCAGCTGAGAACCATGGCCTCACATTTGGAGGAGCTGATTCTCACACTCGGTTGCGAACCTTCATTGGTCCGTGACCTCCAGCGAGAGCCGACAGGACCACATCATCTGCAAAGAGCAGAGACCTGATCCTGAGGCCACCAAACCGGACCCCCTCAACACCACGGCTGCGCCTAGAAATTCTGTCCATAAAGGTTGTGAACAGAATCGGTGACAAAGGGCAGCCCTGGCGGAGTCCAACCTTCACCGGAAACGAGTTCGACTTACTACCAGCAATAAGGACCAAGCTCTGACACCTGTCATACAGGGAGCAGACGGCCTAAATCAGGGGACACGACAGGAATTCCCAAGTAAGATACTGAACCAATGTCATTTTCACTGAATATGGCAGCCAAGCTCCACTTCTCTATAGGTACGTAACTCTGCCAAAGTGAGCACACTTGAATGAGGAAGCAAATACATTTGCACCAATAAGGTGATTTAAGTCCAGACTGGCTTAGCTTTTGCTGTAGGCTAACATATCAATTTTAGCTCATGTAGTAAGTCTTAGCAAGTCGAGAAGGATAACTGTTAGCCGAGAAGAAAAGCGCTACAACATCAAGCACATGTCAACTTTTATTTTTAAACATATCGCTCACCTTACAAATGTGGCAACAGTGACAGCAACAGGAGACTAAAGGTGACACAGAAAGGAAACTGAGGACCTGCAATTGGTTTGCATTTGAGCGGATCACGCTCATCCTCTTGCTTGGACCAGGCGTGCAATTACCAGGAGAGAAAGATGAAACAGCGAGATAATTATGCACCTAAGAGGGCTCCATCAGTGGAAACAGTCATGTGAGTTTTCAGCTCCGTATAGGCCAGTCATTAATTGGCATGATCATTAGGCAGAGAAATATGAAACAGCAGCCTGGGATCCCTGTTGAGTCGCAGACCAGTCGTGACAAACTGTCATAAAATAAATAATCCCGCACAGACATCCGGGGAGGAAAGGAGATGTATGAAATAAAAATCAGCAAAGAAATATTAATCAAAAGAAAATATTTGTGGTGTGAGCGCTAACAAGCGTGTAAAATTGGGGCTTTGATTTGTTATTGAAGCCTTGAATCACTACTGGAGACATATTTAAAAGTCTGGCCTGAACATCATCACGTTCATTTTTTTATTTTTAGTTAAGCTATGACTTTGAAGTAGGTAGAACACCTCTGCCTGAGGAGACCGGGCTATGGTTCTCAGATGGATGATTAAGAACACTATCAAGACCTCTGAGAAGGTAATCAGTACTCATAAATCAAAATGAGCCGTGGGGTTGCTGCTGTAGCCTCCATGGTTTTTTCTTTTTTGTTGGACTTGTTTGAACTTATAACACTCAAATGTCTGAATTAGTTTTCCATTCTCACTATTGATCAATAACAGTAAATGCTATTTGGCTTGAAAGATTTCACTGGGAAATACCCTTTAATAAATGAATGGATCGAGTTGGATGAAATAAATCACATGACAAATTAAATTAAGATGCATGAATAATAGTTTCCATTAGTTTAATGGCGCCCTGTTTGTTTTTGCTCGTTGGATGGGACACGCAAAATGAAATGAAACTCACCAATGCAACGTGGCTGCGTGCCGCTCCACGTGCCGTCGCTTTCACAGAGTCTGGTCGCCGTGCCGACCAGGATGAGAGGTGGAGTACAGCTGAAAGAGACCTCTGATTGGTAGATGAAGCTCCGGCCCTCTCTGAAACCACTCACTGGAGTTCCAGGGTCACCACAAAACTTGGCTGCAAGCAGACCACAGTTTCGTCATAGGGAAATGATGAGGAAAAACGGCGATTTTGCTTTAAATAGTATGTTACTATGACAACAAACAAGGTGAGGTGTGGGTAGCTTTAAAACAGATCTATATGGTGTTATTACTAGCTTCTGCTCCGTCTTTGTTCTCCATGGCTGCCATCCTTCTGTGGACTTACGTAAACACTGCGGTAACATGCCGCTCCAGGTGCCGTTGGCCACGCAGGTCAGAACAGCTGGGAAGGAAAGCTCGTATCCAGGCGAGCAGCTGTAGCTCACGCTGCTGCCCCATTCGAAGTCGCTGCCTTGCAATGCCCCGTTACTGACGGCAGGAGGGGGTGGGCAACTCACCGCTGTTAAAGAGAAAAAGGGGTGAACAAAGAGGCAGCTGCTGCAGCTTCTGTGGGTTCAATTCATGCAAATCAGGCGCAAACACTCTTTATTGTCCAGTAGTTTTAACCCTAACAAAGGTGATTTACATTAAAACACACAGATCAATATTAATTGCAGGTATTGATTTGTTTCTCCATCTAACCTGTACACAGGGGCATGTTTCCGCTCCACGTCCCATTCTGAGTGCACATCCTCACGGAGGAGCCATCTTCTTCCATTCTGTAGCCCGGCTGACACTGGAAGGTGACATTCTGACTTATGGTGAAGTCTTCCCCATAGCGAAGGCCATTGGCAGGCAAACCTGGATCCCCACAGTTTATCACTGGAGGAATGGGATAAAATAATAATTATAAAAACATTTTAATTACCGTACCTATAATAGAATGACAAGAAACTCTTACAAAGGAGGATTCTCATCAACACAGGCGCGCACAGAAAGAGAAGGCTCCATTTAACTGACTTCCTCCCTTATTACCCACAATGCTAACACTCTCCCTGAGCCTTTACTTAAAAAAAAAATGCTGCCTCAGCCTCCACATAAAATTCTCCATTCCTGCCGTAGCGTTACCGGTGATAGTCTGCATTCCGCCTGCTTTTCAATCAGCCTATTAAAGATTTCTCAGAACAGAGGTCTCCTTTCAGCAGCTTTGAGGTCAAATTCTAAAGACTGTAATTGATTGATGTCATCTCTTTCCCGGCAGCAGCGACTTAGAATGGTGCCTCCTAATGAACGCTTTCATGAACAAGCAAACAGGGGAAGAAGAAAAACACTGAACGGTTCATGTCACCTTCGTCAACAATGGCCACACTCAAGACTGAACGTGTCAGAGATGATTGTAGCAGCGATCTGTCCTGTGTAAATAAATTTAGACTTTTCTTATTCCTGATAGATCAGATGTCTCTCAGTGAGGCGGAGGCTTAATTTTTCCTGAATAAAAACTAAAACTAGTTGAGAGGTCGTCCTGGGACTCTTTTAAGGAACATTATAATTCCCCTGACTGTGCTTTTAATGTCTTGTCCTTCATAGTCTAATAGGCGGTTTTAATGCTTTTAAACCCACCTCAGATCCTGTTGTGCATGCTAATAGATCTGTGTGATCTACTGTAAAGTTATTCCTTTGAGTTCAGGCAGGTTTATAGGAAGCTTTTTTTAGGCATTCTCCGAATGAAATGAGTCTCAATCATTGCAGTTTCTCTTTTTCCACATTCCTTAAAAAGCATAATAACCTTCAGGAAGGCAGACTGCTGGTATTTATGTTTGGATTCTATGCAAAGGTAAACTTCACATTTACAATGAAAGAGATTCAATTTTCTTTGGAACAAAAGCAGAAGCATATCTCCAGGTAACAGTGGAACAAAACAGATGGATGAAAACTATTGTGCAAAAGAATGATGGAAAAGACAAGATAAAGGAATGCAGGCACATAAATGAAAGACTATGATGTTGTTAATCTTTTCTGTACAAACACGCTTGGCCTTCACTACAATCCACTGTCTTCTAAATAACCAGGAAGATAGATTCTTCCAGGAACCTGGAAGAATCTATCTTTCAGGATACTTTAATCTGTGGTTTAGGTTGCATGTTTATGTCACTTATTGTTGCTTTTGTTTAGCTGTGTTATTTCAGTTTCTAAGTTTAATTTTTGTGTGCACTTTTCCTGATTTCATGTGTCCTGACTCCCCCTGCATGTCCCCACGTCTCACCTGCATTTATTCCCTAAAATCCTCCACCAGTGTTTGCCTCCTCCCACTTCCTGTCCTATAGAAGGAACTTTCTTCTCTCTTTCTGTACCAGACTTGGAACAGGCTGATCACTATGCACCAGTCTGGGTTAAATATACCATGGACTACTTTTTTCCCCCGTCTGGGTCTGCTCTGGGGGTCCGCACTCTGGTTGTTTTTGCCATCTCTCCTCTTTAAAACAGAGTTTCCTTGTCAGAATGCATCCCCTTTCAGTTTAGTGGGGAATAGCACCAGCCTTTCCCGACAAACTAGTTTCTCCGCTCACTTAACTCTGCAGTGGACCTGCTGCATCTTCTTGCAACCCAGCTGCCATTTCCTGCATAAGATGGGACTCATAGGGGTCCCACACAGAAAGCACAATGTGAAAATGTAACCTATGAGCACATTTCCGTATGAAACACAAACGTGTTCTTCTTTTGGGCTCTACATCAGTGTACTTCCCTCTTGATAGCAGTACTCTGATGTGGCAGGAGTTGCTGTCCTGGGAAAGTGGGGGCCAGTCCATGTGCTTAGTGCTTCTTATCATCTACTGTAATGGTGTAACCTCCTTTCTATTCTCTACCCTCTGTCACTCATTTTGACACAGAGAATAATTAAAAACTCATAAACGGTCATTCACTCCAAGAACCATTAGTGTGCTGGAGCCACCTTAAACCCTTGTACCTGTTTCCCAAACAAAGCCACAAAGACTCCCACATAGACAGCCAATAAATAAAGGAAACACTGCAGGTGCATGGGCACTAGTGTGGGAGAACCACTTAAATGCCTCCCAACCCACAGGTGCAATTACACACACGCGCGCGCGCACACACACACACACACACACACACACACACACACACACACACACACACACACATCTGCTTTATGCAAAGCCATAACTGACAGACAAAATCAATCTAAAGAGCAAGAGGATCCACCAAGCTGATGAGAACAGATTTGCTGCTGAGGCATTATTAGCCTCAGGGGGGTAGTGGGGGCCCATCTGTGTAAGGCTGAGAGTCTGCACCAAAGATATGTTGTCATCAATTTTTAGTAAGCTCCTGCGTGGACCAGGTGTAGGTCCTTGATCTTAGCAGGAAGTAACAGTCACTGGCGTGGGTGCGCAGAAGCGTGGACTGGACTCATTGTCACTTCTCCTCACAGGCCAAACACATGTGGAGGTGGTGACAGAGCTCCCAGCGCCGCTGCCATCTCAGACTGATGGTTATGGAGCAACACTGCCACTACTGGGGTAATCAAAGTAAACGTGAGGCCATCTCAGTTTAATCAGTGGCAGGCAGGGTGGAATGCTGCAGCCTCCCTTGAGGAAATAGCAATCAGCCAGCAAAATCAACAACCACTAATCAGAATAGGAAAAGCTGATGGCCAGTATATTTACAATCATGGAATTAGTCCAGCAGCTGTCTGTTCCTTTAAAACTGACCTGGTAAAATAAAGGTTAAATAAATAAAAAAAATAAATAAAAATAAAAGCTGTTGTTTTTTTCTCCCATCAAACAGTACAAATTCCAGATTCGTGCTGTCCCACACTCTCCTCTGGGCCTAACAAGAGTAGTGATGCAGTACAGTGGTCCTTGAGCCACAAGACACACTGCAGTCCACTCAATGGTAAATAACAAATTATCGTTTTTGAGGGACAACGCGCCATTTTTTCATGAGGAATGTGAGCCTGCAATTACATTGAGACAACACGGGAGGCCTTGCTGGTTGTTGCTTTCTTTTTCTTTGAAGATTTGCTGCATTATGCAACAATGATGTCATGCACCGTACACTGGCACAGAGGCTCACACAATAGTGTTCCAAACTCTACCTCACCATGCTGAATTGATCTGTACTGCTAGAATGGTGGCCTAAATCTATTAGTCCTGCCACACAGGAAGTGCAGTAACTTACTGGTACAGTTGGGCTGTGCTCCTGACCAGGTCCCATTGGCTAGACACTGCCTGGTGGTGGCGCCATTGAGTAGGTAGCCATCCATACAGGAGTAAACAACTGAGTGAGAAAATGTTGTTCCATCCAAACGGAATACTCTTCCGTTACTTGGAGTGCCGGGGTTGCCACACTGGACAGCTGGGGAGAAAGGGAATAACATAATTTCACTTTCAGTTCAGAGATGTATGTGTTCAAAGAGAAGGTGGATCTATGACTGTGTGAGATTTTCATGGGCTCAGTAAAAGTATGTTCCTACGTTTACAGAAGGGCTGTGTTCCAGACCAGGTTCCATTGGGGAAGCACATCCTTTCAGAGGAACCAATCAGATCAAAGCCCTCTGAGCAGCTGAAATAAACCTTGGAACGGATCTTGAAATCTGTCTGTTCCCTGGAACCATGGGAAGGGATGCCAGGATCACCACAGGACCCAGCGGTGTCACCTGCAGAGAAAAGAAGAAGAAGAAGACAGGATGCTGACTTCAAAACAGAAATATTTAATACATGAGTATGTGTGTGTGTTTGTGCCAGCACTGCAATAGTTAGGACTGAGAGTTTGATCATTCTGCCCTTCAAAAACCTCTTGCTCAGCGAATTCTCCATAACAGACACACACTGGCATGCACACACACATACCGGGATGTACAGTGTATAAATTATGTTAATAATGTAAACACAATGAACACTGTTTGAGTGCTCAAACAACATATATACATTTATGCCATTTGCACATACTTGCTTTTTTAAAAAGTACTTTTCAAAGTTTATCAATTAACCAATATATTTCTGTACTGTGTCCGGACAGAGTTTTTCCAGAGTATTTATTTCCCCCTGATACTGAGGAGAGTGTGTCCTCATCACTACAATGATGTTTACAGGCACTCCTGGCCATGTACTCCCAAACACGCAGCTCCAAACATGTAGCCTCAGGTATACGCAGTCCCAAAAGGGGGAACAACCAATCTACCCAGTGACATTGATGCATAGATTACATGTGTGTATGTGCAGGTTTGTGGGATGGGGTGATGTAAAAGCTAATCTCTGTCGTTTCCCTCAGGTAACTTTGGAGCAACCATTAAACACAAACACGCAGAAATCTATTTGATTAGAGTTTTGGCTCTAAACCCTGCTTGGATAAATTTGAGGGTTACTGAGCAGCTGCAGGAAGTTCCAAAAAATGCGAGAGACAACAATACCATTACTTTATCACAGAACTGATCTGATCCAACTGTAGATTGCTTAGCATTAGCACATAAATTCCAGGGATTCTAAAAACCTACAATTGTCCTGCACTTAACATGTTACGTGTGTGTGTTGAGGACCCAAATGCAGACACGAGCCGGCGCTCCACGAAGACCCTTTATTGGGTGTACAGCAAAATGGGAAACCGAAGGCGCTCCAACTGGAGGAAAACACAATGTTCATGCAAACACAAAGTCTAAACTCTTCACGGGGAGTCTCCACTGCAGGGTGTCCAAAGAACCGAACTCAGACTTTCCTTCAGGACTTGGCGACCACTTTGCAGGGGAAGGAAGGACAAACCACACTGACAATCAGTCAAACAATGATCCGGACCCTAACATAACAGGATATATGATGTTTCTATGCACACTATAAATGAGTAGAAAAAGTTTTTTTTACCACTCGAGCAACATTACCTTCGGGTGTTATACAGCAGCCGGTCTGGACATCAGTGACATTAGGAACTCTTCTGATCCATTCAGTTCTATGTTATTGTTATTGATGGCAAAATTTATTTTTTGTTCTCCTTTGACATATTTTGATTGTTCTGTATGAGCAACAGAATTCCTCACGCAGGACAAAATTTTACATTTGAATTGCACTTCCAGCTAATTTTGAATGTTCTGGCTGATGAGGAGCATAGCAGCCACTTTATCTCCTTGGATACAACCAAGATATTTCTCACTTGAATGAAAAAACAAAAAAAAAGGGTTGAGTGTCAGGTGGCTGAACTGTGGCCCTGGGAACAATTACCACAAGCCATAATCTCACCTCGACAGGAAAGAACCATCATTCACAGATTTAGAAACACTAAACCAGAAAATGTATGTAATTAGTACGGAGTTCTTTGACAGCCTGCTTGAAACCAAAGTTTCAGTCAGTTTGTTCCATTAGCAGCCACTGACAGCCTCTCAGTTAAAGAAACTTTAACCAACCCTCCAGGAAGTCAAATCAGACCGTCATACCTGGGATAATTAGTTGTTAATGCATGATGGAAGGTATACAGCAAAACTATACCACACATTCATTACTAACTCGCACCTCGAGTCAACCCAGTGTGCACCTCTTTAGAAAGAACACTTGATCACCAGGAGAAAAACCCATGCTGAGAATCACAGCTGGAAGCCTCTGTCCACACAGTCAGAAGGTTTTAAAATTTAAAGAAACCACAGTCATTTCTTCATCTATTCACTTGTCTAATCTTTAATTTTTTTTCAGTCTCTGCCTCTGGTACTAAACAACCTTGAGATCCATCACAAGATGTACAACAGTTCTGAGGCTCCATATGAAACTGAAATGAAAATAACCAGAAGAATTATTATTTAAGAATAATACACCATGTGAAATGTCCGGGCGTGTGTGTGCCGGTAGGAGACGCTTGAGCTCCACAGCAGTTACTGATACCCTTTCATGCACCAAACTTACCCTATCTGTCCATTCATCCATCCCTGTTATCCCTTTGAGAAGGTGCAAAAGGGTACAAAAAGGGTGTCTATAACCTGTGAAGGCATGAAATACTCCACATCTCCGGAATCAGCTACATCGCTCATCTAATGCTCCATCTCTTACAGATATGAAGGACTGTATATATAAAGGTTAAAATGGTTACCAGAGCAAAAGGGCATGGGGGCACTCCACATCCCATTGAGCTGACACGTCCTGGATGACTCGCCTTTCAGCTGCCTTCCACCCAGACAGGAGTATCGAACCGTTGAACCAAATGTAAACTTATCTCCGCTCAGCACACCATTAGGGGGAGAGCCGGGGTGACCACAGTCGACAACTTCAGACATGGAAAAAGAAAAGCAGTTGCATTTTTGAAGTCTCATCACTGTTGATGCCCTTCAGTTTCTAGTGAAAGGGTTTAGACTAACCTATACACTCCGGTAGGGGTTTGTCCCACTGTCCTGTTGGCTGGCAGGTCAGCACAGGTGATCCGAACAGGTAGAATCCTGGGTTACAGTCAAAGAAAACCACAGTGCCAAAGGTGAAGTTCCCGTACTCAATTTTACTCTGGCGAATGGAGTTGGCAGGGATTCCTGGATCAGAGCAGTTGACCACTACACACAGAGAGACACACAGAGGGGTACAGATACACAGAGATGGAGACAAAGCATGTGTTATTTGGCAAGCACCAGGGAGGGTCACTTCTCTCCCCCTTTCTTTGCTGTGTCTCAGTGTCTCAGTTAGTAAAACAAATGCAAATTGGTTTACGTATCGTGGGCCAGTCCAGAGGTTAGGGAATGTAAACTAATCTGCACCAAATTACATTACATGTAAGATAATTTTAATATGACAGAGATGATTTTGACTAAACTTTCAGGTTTAATTGACCTGAAAACAAAATAGGATGGAAAAAGTTTGGGGATTTGGTGTAGTTAAGGTTTGACATAAGTAAAGTTAGGGGTGATACACTTAACTTTTTTCCCCACCTTTACACGTTGGAGGCGGGTGGCTCCATTGGCGGTTGGCCTGGCACTGAGCATGTGTGGGCCCCTCCATTTCGTAGCCCTGATTGCAAACAAAGCTGACCACGTCATTCAGGTTGAAACCGTTGCCCACTGTGCGGCCATAGATGGGACTTCCTGGATGGCCGCAGCTGATTGCTGTAGGCAAGACAGAGTGAGTCAGGAATAGCTGTGGCTCCAAGATGCTGCAATAACCAGCATAAGGAGAGAAAAGGCCAAAAGAGGTATGTCAAGCTACGCTGCAAAAAATTAGTTTAGGCACAAAATTATGAGATAAAAGTTGGGAAACTTTGGATTCAAATGGGACAAGAACAGGTCCTGTGCGTGGCCCTTCTCACTCCACTCACACCCACGCTCATCCTGAAGAAAATGAGTCTGACTCTTGGGTGTCTGGATGAGATGAGGAAGGTCAGCGCTGAAATGAAAATAAACTGAGCGTCACTTATAAGCTCTTGACAAATGAGTTCACTCAGTGTTGATTGAGGCCACCAAACTGAGATAAAACCCTCAGCATCAGTTAAAATGCGACTTCTACATCTGAAATCTGGGTCCAACAGCGGTGACACCATCTATTAAAGATGTGAAAGGGAACAAAAGTGGGGGTGGGGGGGTTGAAGATGCATCAGTCATCAAATGAACTGCTGCGTTCATGTGCAACACAAGCTGCATGTAAGAATTACGCACTAAACACATCAAGAGAGGGAAGAGTTGCAACGTTGATTTCCAGTGAGAATGTTGGTGCATACAAAATACAGTAATGACTTCCACACACTTACTGTCTTTTAGCAAATACAGTGTTTTCACTGACAAACAAAGGCATATTTCCTTTAAATGCGCAGATGTACATAGATGAGATGCATGCAATCTCTAAATAAAAAGTAACTCTGGCATTGGAGGCAAGAGATAGCTGTGACTAGTGTGTAGACTTGCCACCAACAGAATTTATTTATTTACTGAGATACTGGCAGCTCATTTAGTTGTAATCATTAGCTTGTAGCTATGGGCTATATTTTGTCATTATGCTGATGAACAGTGTGACATTTTTTTTGTCCACCACTGCATATGTTGCCTCTTAAGCGCCGCCCCTTTGTACAGTGCTGCTTTACAGGGAAAAGAAAAAGGAAGAAAAGACAGCAGGTTCAAGGGAAGAAAGAGAAAAACAGAAAATAGAACTCGGAGGAAAACAAAATCAGGTGAGGGGAGCAGAAAAAAGATGATCAAGCAAGAAAAGGACAAGGTCTTTTTATGTCTGTGTAGATTCTCACTCATCCAGGTCATGGTTATCCAAAGTAGATCTCTCTGTGTCAACTGGACTGAAAGGTTTCCTTGAAAACGTTTCGCCCTCTCTCCAGAGAGCTTCTTCAGTTCTAAGTTTGCTGGGGCAGAGCTTGAAAATATAGCCCTGTAGACCATTGGCATGTTAATGGCCCGGGTGGTCACCTGAGAGTCCTTGGCAGGGTGGTTGGCAGGGTCGTTCATCTAGTTTCGGTTGGGGTGCTTCCCCTTTGTCTGTTGGGTCACATGTTAATGAGTCTCCAGGTCTGGTCAAACAGCGTGAATGTTTGGAATGCTGACGAAAAGAGTGGAGGACTGCATTGTACGTGGGTGACAGAAAGTGCCTTAGTCCACCACCTCTGTTTAAAGATGGTTTTTCCAACTTGACGTGGATGGCTTCCTTAACACCCCTCTCGCTGGTTTGAGAGGGCGAAACGTTTTCAAGGAAACCTTTCAGTCCAGTTGACACAGAGAGATCTACTTTGGATAAGGTCTTTTTATCACTCCCATCAGCTCAAATCAGAAATTTATTTGCATGCTTAACATACAAAATATCTGACACAGCATGTTTCTCTCTCTCTCACACACACACACACACACACACACACTCATCACACACTAAGCAAGAGCCTCTCATTTCCATAATTACAGTATAATTTGGCTGTAAAATGATTTCCTTCAATAATATATGCATGAATAACCCCAATAAAAACAGCGCAGAAACACCAGATCCACTGATGAACACACACATTCTCTTCCAAACTGCATAGACACACATGGTTGTCAACACAGACACACAACTAACGTCTGATATTAAGCCCCGATACTGAACCCTTTTCCTTTTGTTTCAAGGGTCCAAGTCAAAAACCATTTCAAAGAGGAAATTAACTTTCCTCTATTCCCTCCTCCAGTACAAAGATAACACTTTGTCATCGCCTCTGTCTCTTAAACATGCTGCTATTTCAGGTAGCAAATGGCATCTCTTAGGAATTGGCATCAGTATAGCAACAGGCCCCATTTGTCATCACCACTTTAAGTGTGCCCAGTTACTGCTGAACGACGTGAAACCATTCTGGATGCTTACGTCAAGTGTCCGATTCTAAGTGGTTTCCAGACCTCTGGACATGTTGCAGCATTTGGCTCTGAAGCATTTATTCATCTGTTCCTGGACTCCGATTATATTTAAACTATAACATATGGTACATCAGGTCTCTTTAAATTTAAACTGTGTATTGTTTTGTTCACTGACAAAAAAAAGCCTTCACCTAAAAAAAAGAAAAAAAAAAAAAAAAAAAAAAAAAAAAAAAATAGCGTTAGCCTGACTAAACTGGATTAAAATCTTATATTCCAGTCAGACTGAAACAGGACTTTCATTTTGGACAGATAAAAAGGCAGACTTCATGCTTTTGTAGTTGCTAATTCACTAGTGTGCTATTGGTTATTGTTGGGGTCCATGAGGTTGTAGGTCAACTGGAAATATCTAACAAAACTGGCCAGCTGTAAACGTTACTCCTACTTACACTTATGCACTGTAGGAGAGACTGTGTAAGCATACATGTCACTGTCATGTTTGCTGAGTCAGTTTGTGTATTCTGTAAAACTGTCTTGTGTAAACCTGCCACATAAAACAGACAAGTTTTGCTCTAGAACACGCTGTTTCTAGAGCATACCCACTGCAACTGCTTTACAAATAGTTTTCATTTAAGCTCATTTGCATTCTTCCAAAGGATTTTGATACAGTAATAATTCTTAGGTTCCAGAGGCTGTTAAATATCCAAAACTCAAATTTAATTGTTGAGTACTTGAGCTAGAAATGCTGTTTTTGGGAAGCGCAGGCACACATTAAAGTCCAGTAATGACTATTTAGAAACTTTGGGGAATTTAAAACCTGCAGTGACCAGGTGTTGAATAATAAACCTTTTATAAGTCTAAATGAGAGCCGATCAGCTTTTAATGTGTAAAGAGACACGTTTACGAGCTGGTTTAATTTAGTGTACAGTAGAAAGTTTAGAGGATAATAGGTGTATGTGCATTTCTCTTACGTGTACAGACAGGCAGCTGTCCAGACCACTGGTTGTCTTGGAGACAGATTCGAACCGATGAGCCTATTAGTCGAAAGCCAGGCAGACACTGGTACACAACTGTGTCCCGGTATCCAAAGTTCTCTCCGATCACCTGACCGTTGACAATGCCCTCTGGGATTCCACAGTGGCCGGCTGGAAGACACAAACACAAACGACTGTGACAACAGCGTTGCTGCTCGAGTCTGGTCCACATTCATTCCAGATCCAGCATCATTCCCACACCGATGTGGGATGTGACACAAACAAACAAGCACGGACGTGTTCTTCTTGGAATAATGACCCTATTTACAACATTCATTTATGATCACAGTCCCCTCCTTTTGTCACAATAATGTACCAGGAGATGATTTTTCTGAAGCTACTTTCAGGGATACAATCTATGCAGAAAAAAAAACAACAGCGTCTCCTTGACTTGGTAGCTAAAGGGTTGCCTCTGGTAGACCTTAACATTTTAAAAATGTCCTGAAACTCACAATTTCAGCTTGGAAACTACTTTATACAGGAGATAAGAACGTTAATATAAGCAAAACACGGGGGAGAGGACAGGAGACAAGTAATGCATCACCCAAAACCATCATCGCATCTGACAGGAAATCATTTTTCTCACATGGGTGCAGTTTCAGCAGTGTTTAATTGATTTATTTAAGTTGCACTGAACATATTAGAGAGAAAAACAATATATTCTGCTCCCAAATAGCTCTGCAGATATCAATCTAATCATTTTCTGATAAAGTCAACAGTATCTATGTTATATAAATGTATATAATTTCATAATCAGCTGGAGAAATGGAATATGAAATGACGAGAAAATGCAGCCAAACCACTGTCACTTTATATTCTCTTTGAGATGTCCGGTAATAGCTGTTTTTTCTAGATTTTTTATTTATTTTTATCACATTAATGGACAGAGATAGAAGCCAGAAATGGAAATATGAAGATGTCATACAGCAAATGTTCTAAACCCAGTTGACAATAGTCTAATGCATTTTCCATTTTAATTTTTTATTTTTTTTTGGCTTATATATATCTCAATAGCAAACAAATGCTTTTATTGAACAGGCAAAAATATGACAATGATTAGCTAATAACAAAAAGGTTATTTTACATTATATATATATATATAACTTACCAAGCCGTGTGTAAAGGCCTGCGTTTTAATTTCGTGAAGGATGGTGCCATTTGAAGGATAAAAAAAGTATAGCTACTGAAATTCGGTTTATAGCACCTTTTTTAGCTGTATTTATTTATTTCTTTGACAGAACGATGCCTCCTCATGAGCATAGGTTAAGTTTGACTGAACCTTCCTTTCAGAAATTGCATCTCATCTCCCCGTTCAGCCTGTGAAGTATTCTGGGAAGTGTGGAGGATTTATGGAAAACTGACAGCACCGTGTCACAAAATCTATTACCTCTGGCGGGCACAATAGTAAAAAAATGTGGCTGCATTTTTCTGGTTTATTCGAGAATATACTGTATACATAAAAAGAATGCAGACAAGATGTTGTTCCTGAGGTGGACGAGGGCAGGAGGAAGCAGATGTGCAGCCAGATGAGGGTTATAGGGAACAATGACTGTCCTCATCAGTGTAGATTAGAAGATGACATTCATGGGTGTTATAAAGTAGGACATGTCTTAATTTGAGTCATGCATGTCCAACATTAGCTAGTGTACAAAGCTGCTCCTGTGTAATTACCTAAACATCTTGTTTCGGTTCCACTCCAGAGCCCAGATGACAGGCATTCCCTGACATGTGACCCCACCAGCATGAAACCGGGGTCACAGGTGAAGATGGCAGTGGCGCCAAACGATGTCTGGGTACCTATCTTCATCCCATTGGGTGGAGACGGCAGCTCACCGCAGGATATAACTGAAACACACAGCCAGACGCCACTGAAAGGCAGCTGATGGAGGTCATGAATGACAAACCCTGAAGAGCTGATTATTTAAATCGACTGATCCAATCCTCACATTGTTATCCGTATTTCTATTTTCTGTTAGTATTTTTTATATTTGAGTGGTTGTTATGTTATATTATAACTCACTCTGGCAGCGCGGCCTCTCGTTTTTCCAGCTCCACGTGCCATTGGGTAAGCACTGAATGTGGGCGGGGCCTAATCTGAAGTAGCCAGGATCGCAGGTGAAGACAATGCGGGTTCGGTATTCATAATGTGAGCCGTTAACAATTCTCCAGCGGCCGTGCTCCAAAGAAAAGGAGCCAATGCTTGGGCATACCACCACTGGAAAAGGACAGAAGAAGAAATGTTAATCAAATTTGAATGACTGCAGCTTTATTAACAACAAAATTCAACGCTTATGTGGCCAACCTGAGCATCGTGGGATCTTGTTGTGGTTACTCCAGGTTCCATCAGGTTGACAGATTGCTGAGGTCAGCTCTTTACTGGACAGTTTGTACCCGTCATTACAAAAGTAGGAAACTCTTGTTCCGACAGAGTAATCAGATGTTAGAACGCCGCCATTTATAGGAGCCTTGGGTGCTCCACAGGAAACAGCTAAAGGAGGGCAGATAGGCACCGTTCAAGATGACAGCAGACACAAAAGATTTGATGCACACTTTTATCTGTCAACTGGGAACATCTGAGACGTTTCTAGGGATTCCAAACTCGCTGCCACGCGTTGCATAATTGTAAACAAACTGCCATATTTTCTTTAATGAAGCTCTCCGCCTAAAACTATATGATCAAGAGATGCTTGGGTTTAATGGCTTCTAACAAAAGGCATCCATCTCTTGGATTTCGCTGCTCTGCGGTCAACACAGTTTTAAATAGGCTGGTTTGTAGAGCGCTGTACCGTATAATTATATACTGTTGATAATCAGCTATCCATTTATTTTTTTTTTTACTTTAACTTACTTACTTTTCTGTTTCCTTGTGGTAATTTAATGTGTGGAATTAGACAACAGCAGGTAAAACAAAACTAATTCAATCTTTGTGGAAGTCTTTGTTTTGAAACTACGATATTAAAAAAGAAAAAGACACTAGTTTACCTGACTGATTTAAATCGCAAGCAACAGCTCTCGCCTTTTCAACTCTGCTGTCAGTGCAAAAATTCATTAAACCTCCTTAACTCTTTATATTCAGTGAATTTACTACAAATATGAGCAAGCCAACCTTGACAGGCAGGAATAGGAGAGTCCCATGCGTGGTAGCCCAGTGGCGTACGGCGGCATGCTGCTGTGGTGTTGCCTATGAGACGGTAACCACGGTCACAAGCCCAGCGCACCACGCTGTTAATGTGACCACCACTCTGAGAGGAGATGGAGCCGTGGAGCGGAGAGTCCGGGGTCGAGCAGTACAGAGCTGTCAAAGAGCAAACAAAATGAGCATTTATGCTAAGTTTAATAAAGTAGCATCTTTACCAAACACAATAAAGTAGCATCTTTACCAAACAGGCAAAAATACACATTTAAATATAACAATTAATGACAAAAACATCATTAAACCTGTTCATTAATCCTGAAGGTCTTGGGAACGTGTTTTTAGCAACCCCTGATTCATGCTTAATTAAAATAAATTTTCCACACAGCCAATGGATGGAACAATCATTGGAGTGGAGGAGATGTCAGGCACTACAGAGCAGACGCTGCCCACAAAGTCCTCTACGGCTTAATGGGACTGCCACATTCTAAACCGAGGTCTCTCAATGAGCTTATTTCAAAAATTAATGGCTTTCATTGGAAATCCTTGAAATCACTGTTCCCTTAACATTATTTTTAAGATGAATGGCATAACAATCATGAGAATTGTTTAAATAAATACCAACCTGTGTTATCACAATCAAAGTTTCTCCTAACACCTGCTGGGTCGGTCTAATAACTACGAGTTTCTTTATGATGCTGAGGAGAACTTTTCTCTTTGTAATTAAAAATCAAGCATATGATTCTCCTCCACAATGGCAACTAAAATAGATCCTCATGCAATTTCCTGATTGTGCAGATTAAAAAAAAAAAAGCTTCTAATTAAATTGTACAATGATATTAGCAGAGTTACAGCACAGTTTTTACAACCCTTTAAATGCTCACATTAATCAAAGCTACCACAGAAGCTCCATAACCTTTAGTTAAGCGACTTTTCTATAATCAGTTTTTCGGCAAACTAGTTTAGATTTGAAGGTTAAGTAGCACCCCTTAGCAGATTTTATGAGCAAAAATCCTGGAAAAGGTATGCTGTCACTTCTTCTAGAAACAAATGTCCTTAAATGAAGCACATGGGCTTTCCAGGCTGTCAAACTGCTTAAAACCCAAATATCTAAAGTCAGTCCAGGTGGAAGACAGTTGCAATATGAACACCTGTGCTCGCTTCACTTTACTGACAAAAGTTACAGAATTAATGCGACATAGTAAAGCACTTTAAGAGACAGACAGAAGTGAAGTATGGAGAAAAACTGAAGTAAATTCTAAATCAAATTCATAGTTTGTACTGATTATGATTAATTTCTCAGCCCGGATTAGACACCATTTCCTGTTTCTGTGCTTCTGGCTGTCTCAGTCTACCTCCGTCCTGATTTCCATGCAGTATGATAATAAAGAGTAATAGTGAAATAAAGTTGGGATACATACTTTGGTACTCACCAACATAGCGAATTTTGAAGCCTCTCTTATTTGTGCCATGGTCCGACGACCAGCGGACCAGGAACTGGTGACCAGAGGTTGTGAGGTTAAATGGCGTGGGCAGGTCACCACTTAGGGTTGCCAGAGTGGGGCTGTTGGCTGTCGGACCTGAGAGAGATTGGAAAGAGTTCAAATGAGGTTTGACACTATCTTATGCACCTGATCAGTCACAAATAAATCAGTAATGAAGACACATTCAAACATCTCGCATGCCAGTCATACTGTTGGTGTGGTTCCAAGTTTACCATCAAAAATCTCCAACACATCAAACTCTCTCTCCGTGTGGAAGCTTTCAAACGTAATGGTCACATTGTATCCTTTCTCCACGGTAACGCTCCAGGAGCACATCTGCAGGTTCGGGTAGCTCTCCGGCCAACCAGGGCTCAGGATGACACCCGATGAGTCATAGCGCACCTCGTGTGCGGGGCATTGCACTGTGGACAGACGATGCGACGTGATTATGCTCTTGCAGATCTCACATCAAAACACTGACTCGCAGCGCGTCACTGCAGTCACAAGCACTCACCTTGACAAACGGGTGGGGGTGAATCCATCTGCAGGCGCTCTCCAAGGCGACATGTTAGAATCTCGCTGCCAACCAGAGAGAATCCAGGATGGCATTTGTACCTGATGATGTCACCTAGAGATACAAAAGGCAAGGCAATGGCATTAAGTCTTGATGAAATTATATTTATAAGAGTGCTGCATGGCAGTGGTTATGCTACCCTCAGTAGAATTTCCCTGCTGATTCATAATTAAGGTCGTAGAGGGGAAGTCCATCCCAGCAGGAATAAACCCTGCACAGCCGGTTTATCAGAGGAAACACAGTCACCCACACCCCCACACCCAGCAGTTTAGAGACTCTAATCAACCTAATGTGCGTGTTTTGGGGCTGTGGGAGGGAACCCAGAGAGGCTTTTCTCACATTTGGTATGACTTAGTTTAAAGCATTGCAAACATATTCAACAGCGAGACCCATTTGGGAGATGGTATTTGATTTCACGTATGAAAGTGCAAAGTTTCCCCTTCCACACTCACCTATCTCCAGCTCACCATCCTCCATCAGCATGTCAGCGTTGGGCACTTCTGGAGGAGGCTGGCAAACCCTTAATTGGTAGGCTGGGAGAAGAAACACAGCAGCAGAGAGCAGGGAGGGCAGAGAGAGGGAGATTATATTAGTATGTGAGACATGAAATGTGGTTGGCAAATTCAACGTGTGCTAGTCGAGACAAAAACAAGTCCCAGGCTTTTAGCAAAGTCCCTCTTTTTATAAACTCCTTGAGCTGCTACTCACTTGTCAGTCAGCATTAACATACTGTATAAACTTGCATTGCTCTGAGAGATGGAGGGGAAAGTCCTTAGAAAGCAAATGGTGACACAACCTGTTATGCTCCATGTCGCTTCTCTCAGTTTTTAAGTCAAGGTGGTCAGGTCAAAAAAAGCATGGGATCAAACAAACAGATAAAGCAGTGCCTCGACTGATAAGAAGGGAATGGCTTCACAGCTCCAGAGCTGAAGGCTGTAATCAATATTGCTGCATGATCATAGATCACTCTCTAACACAGGGTGAGACAGAGACAGAGAGGAGGGCGATGGATGAGAGAAGGAGGAAGGACTGCAAGCTATAAGTCAGGAAGAAATTGACTATGAAAATGAGGCCTGTCAATAGTAACTGCTGCTCTCATGCATATCAAAGCCCTGTGTGTGTGCGTGAGTGTGTGTGTGTTCTCTACAGGAGACAGGAGAGGTTTCCTGCGAGCAGTCACTGATCTCACTGAGCTCCAAGATCATTTTTATAGCCACTTCCACATTCACATCACATCAGCTTTCCTGGTTCTACGTCCACAACAATATTATTGGCTACTGTACCACCCCTGCCTCCGCTTCAGTCCACTGACATTCACAATTCTGACACATGGACGAACAGAACAACAATGACTTATACAAACATCCACAAATACTCCACTGATGCAGGAGGTTTGGTCACATTTCCAAATCGGTCTCACTCCCATTTGGAACTTGGTGAGACCATGATGCACCAGATGGGTGATATTACAGGTGATATTACAAAACTTTAGATATGATGTGTCTTGTCAGCTCATCATAACTTTTCAAATATTGAAGCTTGCTGGTACGTTTTACGGTGCTTATACATATCTAGCTAAATTTCCCAATAAAGTGCTGCGGCACATGATATACTACTCAAAAAAGTAAAGGGAACACTTAAATAAAGGGAAACAACACAATGTAACTCCAAGGCGTTGTAGGGAGGTCATACAGGCACGTGGAGGCCACACACACTACTGAGATTTATTTTGACTTGTTTTAAGGACATTACATCAAAGTTGGATCAGCCTGTAGTGTGTTTTTCCACTTTAATTTTGAGTGTGACTCCAATCCAGACCTCCATGGGTTAATAAATTTGATTTCCATTGGTGATTTTTGTGTGATTTTGTTGTCAGCACATTCAACTATGTAAAGAACAAAGTATTTAATAAAAATATTTCATTCATTCAGATCTAGGATGTGTTATTTTAGTGTTCCCTATTTTTTTGAGCAGTATATTACGGGGCATGTACTTCCATTTTTGCTCACAGAATTGAGACACGGCCATGAATTTTTGATGCCCAAACTATATATGCATTCATTATTGAAGAGCAGACCTTTGTTAAAAAATTATGCCGTCATAAAAGTCTGTCTTGGTCTCCCTTCGGCACAGTCCAAAAAAGTGTTCCGCCGCACCCATAATGTTGCCATCATTCCACCATCGTGAGGATGATCGGGATTCTGTGTGCCATCAATTTTTCCATTTCATTTCAATCTTTACATGATGATCTCTCTCCAGAATTTCCTTTTGTTTTGAGCTGAAAAATCACTGACAGAGGCTTTAACCTCCATCCAAGAATTTGCCCGTATATTGAAGTTGAAATTATGCTTTGCATCAGTTCTCTGCTAAATAATCTGAATTCTTATACAAGTTCAGATTTAAGAGGTTGAGAAGACTCTTGATAGTGATCCTAGTAATATTATATATATTATAATATTCAGTATCTAAATAATTGATACTAAACACAAAAGTGTTTACTTCCTCTCCAGAACAGTTTTTGGTCATGGCCGCCACCAGGCAGTTTAACCTAATGTCAAAGTGATTACACTTCCCTGAGCCTGTCATATAGTTTTAATATGACAGAATGAACACTAATGAGTCAAAATGTGCACACAAGCACTTTCGCCCGCATAAAAGTTTTTATCAAAGCACGTGCTTGTCAGATTGGATCCAGGCTTTTCTTTTTCAGACAAATGTCATGTGTTTAATGAATTTCTGTCAGCAGCCTGGAACTGTCAGCTGCTATGCTCTGACAGCTACAGTACGATTTGATCAGTTTGGCTTTATTTTTTTAAGTTCTGCTTCATCGGCAGATGCACCGCAGAGAGATAGGAGCAGCTGGAGAAGGAGAAGAGATGATAATGTAGATAGCTTTTCTATTTTATTAGACAAAGCTGTAAACCTGATAAAATAAAGCAGCAAGAAGAGATACAAAGTAAAAGTGTAAGTGAGAATTGAGATGTAAATGAAACTTTAAATAGCGGAATACTGCTATGTGGGTGGGTTTATAAATAATAAAAAAGTCCATGTTTTGGGAAAATTCAGCTAAATTATCCAAATGAATGAGCTAGAATTGGGATATTGACCCTCAAATGTCAATTGGGCTGTGTTTGATGCATGTATGTCTCAGCAAAAAGGTTTCCATTTCTTGTTTGGGCCATTTAATGAGTCAGGTTTGCTTATTTGTCATGCTTTTTTTCCCAAAATCCTGGTTAGTTACGCTTCTGAATGAAGGTATGAAATACTCCCCGATAGACCCATTCACAACATCTCCATGGTACCTTTTGTGATATAGACACTGAATAAACTAAAACTATCCTTACACAATGCTACAAAAAATTCAATACTTTTGACAGATACTTTACAGTTTATACAGTCATCCTGATGTTAATTAAAAACCTGAAAAGTAATATTCTCATTACATTTTACAATTAGGGCTCCTAAACACTAAATATCATTAAATTTACTGAACTAAATTTTATTAGGAAATGCATAACTGCCCAATATCTGGACTGACTACAGAGACCTGGGCAAAAGTTCTAGAAATTTCTCAGCAGAGTTGGTGATTAAGTCAGATTCATATGAGTTCAAAAAGCTGAGACCTAAAGTGGTCGATAACGCTACAGAAGACCTAACTGCAGACAACACCATTTATAATGTGAAAACTATCAATAGTGCCACTTGGAGTGATCTATCAGGAGTGTGGTTGGCTGTGATAAAGCTGCTGGCTTCAGTCAGAGGGTAAAAATATTCCAGCGGGAGATAAAACTTCATGAGTCAAACTGAGGAAGCAGGTCTGAGTGGAGCTTAATGGCAAAGAAGTTAAAGAAGAGCGGAGAGCACAGACGGATCGATTGCTGTTGCTGCAGCAATAGCTAAAAACACCATTATAGTTTAACCATTAAAGCTGCGAGGGACAGAGCAGTAATTTCAGTTGAAATGTCATTTTAACCAAAAGCAATGAAGTAACCTGCTTAGATACATGTGTTCCCCAGACAAAACAGTGACCTCTTACCATGATAACTCAAAACAAAGAAGCCAGCTCCAGAGAAGTCAGAGTGGAATTTAATGAGGATTATGTTGGAGGTGGAGTAGACAGATTCCAGCGCTGTGTTCCCACTAAACTGTCCAATCTGAGGAGATGACTGGTCTGGGCCATCCCTGGAGAGAAAAAAAACACACACAATGTTTGCATTACAAAGGGGTTACAATGAGGTGAAAGTTCCCCGCATGAACAAACTTTCCTCACAGAACAATGGCAGATAAATGTCAAGCTAACACAATTTCACTAAACTATAGCGCTCTTTCCTCGCAGATAAATGGCTATTTGTGAGCAGAAAATGTTTTCTCGGAGGCTAGAGACACAGACGGCAGACACTTGATGATATTTACGATACAAAACATGAAGCGGCTTCATTGATTGTGAATCGAGTCAGACTTGGTGTGACAAAGTGTCAGCGCTGAGGGCGATTGTAAAAGTCTATGGCCCAAGTTTCTTCTTCAGAACAATGCAAAATAAAATGCCAGTGATTTTAGCTCTCACTGCTGCAAACTCAGACCGTAGCTCACTAGGACAAACAACACCTTTTCTTGTCTCCTGATAACGATGCACTTTAGGGCTCTGGCTTTCTATGTTTCTGCGTTGGGAAGTTCATAAATATTGATTTAGCTGTCAAATCAAAAGAATGAGAAATGGGCTTCTGTCTCTTTAGTAACATCGAAATGTTCAGTACCCGATGAAGACGTGTATTCAACAGTCAGCTGTCAGGTTGGGATCTCAAGGGGGGGGAACCGGAGCTGCGATGGCCGAGTGGTTAAGGCGTTGGACTTGAAATCCAATGGGATCTTCCCGCGCAGGTTCAAGCCCTGCTCGCAGCGGGCTGGCTTCTTGTTTTCAAGAACAGTAGTTCAGTCTAAAGGGGACGTGGCTGTTTTCTAGTTCTAGTCCCAGTTGTGGTAGGTGGGCAGGTGCTGGTATAACAGACCAGTATACGCTCACTCCATTATATGGCCTGGGTCAAAGCAGCCTAGGTCAGATTATACCAGAGGTATATGAAGGTGTGGTTCTAATCCAGCCCAACTGAATGACAAGGATGTTATTTCAACATCACCAAGTAGCTGTCAAAGCAGATTTATCCTCGGCTACATTACTGCCATACTAATATCTGGCACAACAGCGCTCACGTGAATACTACACAAGAAAAACTAAACACCAGTAATCCAGAGGCATATATTGTAAATAAAGTCATTTCCTGGTAGAGAAATATATTTCATCATCTCTGGGTTTACACCAGCCGGTGTTTGGTGAGATAACTTACCTGGCAATCCAAATTAAACCTCAAACTGTTGTACTGAAGCCTCTTCTAATCAAGATTCAATCAGAATGGCCTCACACAGTTGCTGCTTTATGAATGAATATATATATATATATATATATATATATATATATATATATATAAAATGGATAGATTAATGAAAAGATGATGAAATCAGTTGGGGTGTGGTGTGTATAAGGGGGTGCTAGAGCAGTGTTTTTCTCATTAGCTGAGGAAATCAAGGACATTTTCTCTAGAGCAACACTGCTGTCGCTAATAAAGCAGGGATGATGATTAAAGAAAATAATGACACAAAATGCATTTCATGTTACCTATGTATGTCAGCTTTACCTTCTAATAACATTCCGGGCTCTTATACCCCTGAAGCCTGCTCTAAATAACATTCCCTTCATTAGCACTGGATCATATTTCAGGGAGGTATTCACTGATTAAAGGGCCATCTGTGTAGATAACGTGTAGCAGACATAACTATAATCCATATTAGGTTATAAATTAGAATAATAGCACTTCTCTTTCTCACTTGCTGACTATTACATTCTCTCTCCTACTTTATAGTTCATAAATAATTTCCCTCTTGTTCTGTTCCCTCTCTCTGTGTCCAGATCTCACCTTGAACATTGTTTCATTAATCATCAGTCAGATAGAGACAGTCTTTTGAAAATTAGCCCAGTTGGGAGCGGACTTGTTGACAAGCAAGCATTTCTACAGTAACGCTGTGAGGATACACACAGGCAAGAGTGATGGAAAAGAAACTTTGAGGGAAATGTGCCAGACTAATGAAATATCCATGGGCTCAGGGACCACGGTGGATTTTCTTGGAGGTGTGGCAAAATGAGATATGTGCTGGATGTAAGACAGCACTGATACCTGCAGCGCGGGACCATAAAATACAAGGAAAACTTTACTGCAGGACATAGCAGGGACAGTGTCCAAAGTGATACACCGTATATGATAATTCTTATGGTGAGCTCTATAATAACCCTCCCAGTATGAGACCAATTAGCAGACCAGAACTGACTGCCAGCTTGCTGGCTCTAAACTGTGGAGACTACTGTGAAAATCAGACCTTTGACATTGACACTGTGCTCTCCACAGGAGTGGCTCTGAGTTAGATTGCAAGCATCTCCTGTGTTGTTAACCTTTCTGTGGGTTTAGGAGTTTCTTTGACTGACAGCTGGGTCAGATGCCTGCTGCGTGAGTGGGCTCCAAGTACACACCTGGTGGTCAACACCAATGTCCTATCCACTGTGAGGCTTTTTGAGCTCACTGAAGAGACCTACGCATGGAAGTCATCACGGAGTAAAATGGTTGTTGAAGTAAAAAAGCGGGTTTTCTCAGATGTCAACTATCTGGATTCTTAGTAAGCATTCAAACCCAGTGTGTGGTTCTCATTAACACTTTTAATATCACCTCACTTAACCTTCCAAGTCTGTCAGAATGGCACTAAAAGGTGATGGGTTATGTTAAAAAAAAATACTTTTTGCAGAGGAAAAGCACTTCATCCACTCGATACCACAATTTAATTTAGAACTTGCAAAAAATAAAAACTAGAGGACAACAAAAACTGTCCCCGCAAGTGACCCCAGGCTGCGCAGTAATCACTGCTTCTGCCACATTTTCACTTTTTAACTTTTCTGAAATACCTCTCTGCAGGAAAGAGATAATCAGAGTTGTATTTGGTGCCAGACAATTCAGGTCAACCATGTAATGATGCAAACAGAGGGAAAACCAGTGGCAGACATGGCCAACACTGAAAAACTATCTATATTTAGTGTGTCTTCTGCTCTTGGTCTAAGGTGGTACAGAACAACAATTTCAATGATTAGCTATTGCTACAGTAGCAAAAAGATTGTAATTTGATGAGTTTTTTTTTTTTTTTTTTTTTTTTTTTAATTGAATACCAAATGAATACCAACCAGACAGTGATGTAGTCATAAATAGGCTCCGTGCTCAGGACAGTAAAGTTGATGTAAATCCCGTGTCCAGGAGGGACTCTCACGCTCCACACACAGTCCTGAAAGTTGGGGTACTCCTCAGGGTGACCCGGAGAGTAAATGGTTCCATTTAATGATGTGACGTTGCCACCACAGAGAGCTGCAGAAGAAATATGCTCAGTAAGTAAATGTCAAGAAGATCCAGCAATTGTCTGATGGTCATATAAGACCAGTAGGTATCACTGATGAACATACAAAATATATGATAAATGTGACATGTTATCGTCATTATTGCAGGGACAATACAATATAATAACAAACTGAATGAAACAATAAAGGATTATTCATAAATTACAGGCAACTTCAGCTATCTCCCTAAAATAATATAACACATTTTTTAATAAAAGGAAAAGGTTAGGTAGATATTTTTCACAAATACTCTGATATCACTTTCAAAATGTGTCAGTAATCATTGAGAAAAATGGAGTTTGGCAAAATGAACATGTATGTTTAAATGGTCACATCACAGAGAAAAAGGTCAGGGGACGACCTTCTGTATTACCTTCACAACGTGGGAGTGGGTGATTCCAGTTCCTGCTGATTCCGTGCAAACATGTGAGCGAAGCTTCTCCAATCAGAGAATATCCAGGCTGACATTCAAATGACACAGTCATCCCCACGCTGAAGTCCGTGCCAATCACGATGCCATTTCGAAACGGCCGAGGGTCCGGGCAACTCTGGAGCTGGTAGGCTGGAGAGAAGCAGACACACACCCGTTTTAGACGCTAATACAACATTCATTAAAAAAAAAAAAAAACACGTCACCGTGCTGTACACCAACAGGAAGAGATTCATTTTGTCTGCATCATACTCGCATTGACTTTTAATTGTGAGGCAGGAAATGACACATCTGGCATTCAGAATGATTCTACACTGACCTCGCGGTCGGTGCAGGCTGTGCACAGTCCCGGGCCTGTTGACACAGCGTGAACCACAAATGTTTCTGTGAATTATTTAGCTCTTGTTTCAGGCTAGGAAACAATTACACTTAAAACTACCAGTCACAGAAGTGCACGCTGGTTAGCTGGATGCCACACAAAACACTGACACCTGCAAATTCCTGTTAGAACTCACAGCATCAACCCCTTCACACACGTGCAGAAGATTTAATGGTGAATGGTGACAAATGGACTGACGGGGAACTCTAAACAATCAAACACCTGAGTCGTTCGTTGCTGCTAACAATTAGAAGAAAATCATCATCTGGTGGTCCAAAGTGAGCTTGTTTCACTGTTTTTCCACTTCTAGATCCTGACCGGCAGCTGCTAAACATCAAACTGCTTAAATACATCGATATGTATGTATATGTATATATGTATATGTATATCTTAAGTTATGGCTCCCCTCCTGTCTGTTAAGTGCATTTTTCAGGAATTGTTCTGAAAGCTGACTCATAACTGATACGATTGGTTTAAGACAAGGAGTAAAATGTGACATTCAGATGAATATAAAATAACAGTTGCACTCATGTAGGTAGAAATGAAGACTTCTGAGTTTTTGACAAGGCTATCATGCACCACTGAAGCATGTGCTTGTTCTTTTTATGTGGCCAAAATCCTCTCAAATTAAATCAGACAGGCTGCCATTTAAACGCTATCCTGGCGGATAATTTTCACAGCCAAATTTTCAAAAGTAGACGCTCAGAATGGCTGATGAACAGCATGTGACTGAGAAAGACACACATCGGCAACAATGAAAGGGCTGTTTTCTAACACTGTGGCAGTGCTCCCGTCAGCAGATAAAAGGTATTATTCATCAGACTGTAATTAGCACATTAGCCGTAACAAATAAGGCCGTCCCCCACATTTTTCACAATAGACGGCTAATGAACGCCCCCCCCTCCCCCATACGTCAGATTCAATAAACTTTTTATGCAAGTGAAGTTTCAGTGAGTTGAGGATTTATACACACAATCAAGGGTAAAAAAATGGTTTGCATTGATGCCTCAAGGCCCAAAAGTCACTTTGTAGTTAGTCCACTGTGATAACATTCAGAGTGCTGTAGGAATGATCTTTTCTTATCGTCTAGGCTATCAGATGGAACTCTACCTTGAAAAGTGATGTGGAAGCCTGGTTTGTTCTGCGAATAGTCACTGTGAAAAAAGAAGCTGGTCTGGTGCGTGGTGCTGAACAGTGGCTTGGGGATGAACGGACCGCTGTATCGGTCGATGACGGAGCCCGTCTCCAGCGTTCCACTGCGGATCTCTAGATAATCATGAATGGCTTCGGTGGAGAAATTCAGAAACTGGATGTGGATCCCTGCGGTCAAATCACACACAATCAGCACAGAAACTATACAGAAAGTAGGAGTTTCAGTTTATGGCTTTCTTACCAAAACCAATGGGTAAATTTACTGTCCATGTGCAGTCTAATCCACTTGGGTAGTTGCCAGGGTAACCGGGGCTTAAAATCACCCCACTTACATCTGTCATAGAACCACCACACTGAGCTGCACACACATTCACAGAAGAGAGAGAGAGAGAGAGAGAGAGAGAGAGATACTAAACAGTGATTCACTGCTGAGACCAACAAGAAAAGCTGCTGTGAGCACGTAACACACACTTGTTTTGTGTAATTCCAGTATATCTATGTGTAGTTTAGGGGCACACCTACCAAGACATAGTGGTACAGGGTAGTTCCACCTTCTAACTGGTCCAGGCATACAGGTGATGTGAGCGTTGCCCTGCCAATGCAAAATATGCGATTATTAACCTCTAAATCTGGGAATAACCCCAAAAGAAACCTACTCAACTGTAAGAACTGCTCTGCTATAGGTGGAACACAGGGGGGAAAAAAAGAAACCTCTCAGTGGAGTGAGCTGTGTTGTGATTGGATTGATCACAGCAGCGCAATATATTATTTAGGAGTTGTACAAAACCCAAAAGAGCAGTGTGTATAGATGTGTATAAATAAATGATGACATGTGGTTTGTGGAAATATTGAATAGCATCAGATCAGACATGCAGATCAGTCTTAAATGATTTAAACGCGTAGCCAGAAGCTACTAACCCTTAACCTGCGGTGTGTGTTGTGTGTGAGGGACGTGGCTGTAGTCCCTTTTGATCTGTGCGTCCAGCTCAAGTGTATATCTGCAGAAAATGCTGCTTTTACCTGAAGAGAATATCCCTGCACACACGAAAACTGCACAACATCTCCCACCATGAATCTGTCGCCCTGACGTATTCCGTAGTTTGGAGTCTGAGGCTCTGGACACGACTCCAGACCAATAGCTGTAATAAGACACCATTTAAGTGGCAGTCTAGAAAGGATGTCATGTTGTGTTGGGTGCAGATTTGTCACCTGTGTATTCCAGGTGAAAACCAGCAGCTGAGACACTGATATCAGAGCTGAAGCTCAGATAGAGGTTGTTAGATGTGCTATTCAGCAGAGGTGGAATGGTTGTGCCTAAAAGCGGGGAGAGAAAAAGAGCATCAGAGGACCACAATCACATCTTTGTCATTCTTTGGCAGGGCCTTAAAAGCAAATCATCTTTGTAATCTGACAGCAAAGAAAACATCAGGGTCTCCCAAACCTGCATTTTCATTTTTTTTCTATGTTCTGAAGCGTTCTCCAAGGAGGGTGTGGGGAATTACTTTTATATGAGACAGCTGTTTTATTTGAAACAACTTTTAAATTGTTGGATTGACCTACTTAGGGTGGCAAGGAGAAATATGGAGTCAACAACACAAAGCATGTGCACTTCTGTCAGGATCACGTTAACATAGAGTATCTTACTTAATATGCATTTCAGTGAAAATACCTTTGTCATGTTTAAATGTACAAAAATGTGAAAAGTATCTGAAATTAACCATGGTGCTTTCAGAGCTCCCACCCCCACATCCTTCCTGTGAGTTGTAAATAAACCTGGTGTTGAATTACGTTTTCTCCTATTTAGAAGAAGGTCTGTCAGTAAAACACAACAAAATTACAGAGACATTCCTCCAAATGAACATTCAACCACTGGATATTACTGGTCGCCCACTGTGAATGGAATTAATTGCAAAACAGTCAGCAGCCCCCCTGTTGGGCGCATTCGCAGAAAAAAAATCTCAATTCGTTTTCCAAAACAAAGATAAAAAAATAAATAAAAACTAAAGATCCTTGAATGGGATGAATTATAAACTGCACAGATTTAACCCTTGCACTGGGATATTTGACAGGGTCAATTAGCATATGTAATTAATCAATATAATACTTCATCGGTCATCAGTGTCTCTTTGTTCAGATATTCAAAACTATCATTTGATATCATTTAACTACTGACAGTTTAGCATAATGTGAACTGCTTTCAAAAATATTCAACACTGAGGAATGTTTTCCCAAAAGAAGGGCTGACATCTTCATGTGCTAATATTGAGCAACATGCCAATATGCTAGTTTGTATGTTCAAGTTGGTATTAAATTAATAGCTTAGTTTGCTATCAGTCCTAGCAGGTAATGTTGGCCTGACATCAAATTAACCCAGAATCACACAAAGATGTTAGATACTACTTTTCAGTTGTGCTAACAAGTAATAACCAACAACTTTGCTAATTAACTATTGAGTTCTGTGGAACCTTTCACATTTTGTTCATTACAACAGGAAATGTTGCAAATTGTGTTTACCGGAGTAGCTGCCCAGTCTTGGTGCGTGGTTGTCAGCACCGTCATAAAAATCCAAAGAGTCCCAGTTATGTTCAGTAGCGAAACTCACAACTTGGATCTGAAAGACAGATTTTAAAGGCTGTTTAATTAAAAGGTTAAGTCAAATATTCAGTTAATTCTACATACAAATTAAAAAGTTAAATATTCTTTCTATATTCAGTGAATTTCTGCCCTTGATGCCAAAGTGTATCATATCTCTAGCTGACTGAATTTAGATGGGAAAGTATCTTTGCCTTTGCATTTGTCTGGAACAGCAGTTTAGCTTTCACTCTGGCATTATCTCTCACGTTAAGATGCTATCTGGTTATCTCTGAGTTGTCCCTCTTTTATAAACCATTCATCCATTCAACCTTCTAATAATATCTTATCTTTGACATCCTGCCTGCTCAGCTTTTAAGCCAATGATACATAGGTCAGCCAGGAATCAGCGTCTGACAGGCATTACCTGTATTCCAGCCCCCTCTGGTACAGACACCTTCCAAACACAGTTCTGGTTGTTGTTGTAGGGCTCAGGATATCCGGGCGAGAGGATGGTCCCTCGACGGGAGGTCAACACCCCCCCACAGGGAACTGCGTGGCAGCACAGGGGAGAGAATTGCAGGTTAAATCAACGCTTTATCTGAAGGGGGGGATAAACGGAGAAGGTCGGGCATTTTTTCATCTAAAGATTAGGAGATAAAACACTGTGGCTGTACAGGCATTTTGACATGTTCCTGGGGCACAACAAGTCAGTCTCTCGCCTGTTTTAAATACCTAAGCAGGTCGGCAAGGTGTCGTTCCACTGTGCCAGGTTGTCTGGCACGCTCTCACACCGTATGGCAGTGGAACCGTGTAGAACATAACCAGGGTTACACTCGAACTGAACCAAGGAGCCCACCGCAAAGTCATTGCCAAGGCGCTTCCCAAAGCGTGGCTCAGGGACTGAGCTGCACTGTGTGGAGCTGGTCCTCGGGACAGCTGCAGGATAGAAAAGGACGTTTAAAAAGGATCTTCAGTTGAATATGATCAGAAATGTTATATTGATGACTAACTCACACATGACACTATCAAAACTATATCTCAGCATGGCCAGGGGCTAAATAAAAGGGTGCATTTCCAGTTGATATCCTGCTACATGTTGATTAGGCAATCCATAAAAACAGGAATAAAATGGGACATTTTTACGAAGAGATAAATAAATAAAATAGTTGCGAGACAAATTAGTTTAAAAACAGTTAATGACCGACCTTGGTAAACAAAATGAAACCCTTTTGCAGTTTCTGGTCCAACTGTGGTGAATTTTACTGTGATCTGGTTTCCAGTACTCAGAGGCAGAGACTCCCCTAAGCAGGGACAAGGCACAATATGTAACAAATCAATAAATGAAAAAGGTTTTAATCTACTCTGCATCTACGTAGGTCTCATACTACAGAAAGCTCACCAGAGTGGGAGCCAGACAGAGATGAGAGCAGCGTGTTCTGTTGAGTGGGTCCGTCGTAGATTTCCACCACGTCGTTCAAAGACGTCTGGAATAAGACAAACTGACCAAAGAGGACTACAGGCACAAAAGAGGAAAACACACAGAGAGACAAGGTAATCATAATTGAATCATGGTGCATTTTTATTCTGAACCACTGTCTGTGTCTGACCTCTAAACGCTAGAATTGACCCATGACACCTCATTTAAATTTTATCAAGCTGCAGAGGCAACCTTGATTTGAAACCACCTAATTAATAGTGAAAACATCACCTCATCTTCATCATGCGGCTGTCAAACCAGGTAACACCTTCCCCCCCCATCAGTCTCCCTATTCCAGCAGGGTGGCATGCCTTCCTGCCAGTTCCCTCCACTGCATTACAAACAGGCTGGAGTATGAACCTGTCACACAAATGTCCCAAAACTCCATGTCTGTGCTCTGATTCATAATGATTGAAGGTGAAAAACCCTGCTTCAGCGGGCAGGATCTAATCCCACGGTGCCTATATCATATCTGGAGGTTCCACTGCTAAGCCATGAATTTTACAGTGTAGCTGTGCTGGAAGCTCCCAGCCCCCCCAGGAGACCCTGGGTCTTACATTTGCTGAAAGTAATCCCATTCTTGCTGTCTTGGCTAATCATCAGCCTTCCAACTCAAACACAAGCTGCTCAAAGGTGCAATTGCTGTTTTATAAACCAAAATAAGTTACATCATTTCTCATTCGATTAGTCAAACTCCCTCATCTCACAAACACACACACACACACACACACTAGGCTGCATCTCTTCATCTTTCAGTCACCATTCCTCTGGCCCTAAAGAACTGAGGTGTAAAGGATTATAGACGAATACTGCCAAGAATATTTGGCTAAAAGAGGGTCGCCATTCTCACTGCACAAGGTTGTTTCTCTCTGCGGAGTTCTTTGAAAACATGATCCAATGATCCATTTCTGCAAATTGCTCTGACTCACAAAGGATACCCTGTGTGCTTTGATGAAGATTCTTGTTTTATGTCAAAATAATGACAGACGTCACAGAGCATTAATAAAACACTGTGTCAATTGATGTTAAACTGGAACTGGAAAAACCGAAAAAATAAAACATCGTGTAACAGCTCTTTAATGGCCATGCAGCACGTTTGTGTATAAAACCCTGCTGTGGAGTGGTGAAAATTGCTCCCATTGCTTACAGATTTAAAGGAAATTAGAATAATTCCACCGAGGCACTTCTTTTCTAAATACTGGCATGCTGCAGATGATGCAGTGGAGTCCACAGCGGAAACTGGTTCTGGAATCGCAGATTTTAGGCACCAGAACACATATGCTGCGCTGTTTGAGTTTGCGGGCTGCATTATAGTTCAGATGAAGCAAATGGAATTGTTTTTGAGTTACTGACACGTTTTATTCGTCATCCAAACAACCTCCTCCATCCACATTGCCACAGGGATGAAGAGAAAGTTTCTGTGGTCAAACATTTAAATCCATCACTTAAAACCTTCAGTTGTTCGGCATACAGCTACTTTCCAAACAATAGACAATGGATTGAAACTGCAGATGTGATCCTCTGAGCCAAGACATCCACAGAGCTGACATTCATTAAGCTGTAACGATGATACACTGTGACAACAAGTATCAGAAGCCTCAGGACAAGTAGTTATTTATTCCACCAATCGACATCATATCCAGTCTTAAATCCACAGTTATCTCCTGAGGTGGTACTGGTCCACTCTCTCCATTCTAAGCTTCTGATCCTTGACTCCACAGCATCACTCTTACCTAAAAGAATTATCTGGGGACTGTTTAAGCTGGTGGGTCGGAGGTATGGCCAGCTTCTAACAAACTGATCTGGGTTAAATACAAAGCTGAACAGCCCTTGAGTCAATTACTAAGCCCAGTTAATGGTGAGCCCTCGGTGAAGGTCCCACAGAATCAGGAAGCTGGAATATTAACCTCTGGGCGTCGTGAAACATACCTGCTGGTCAATTAAAGTGAGGCCACCAGTGCACCGACCAAGGAAAGCTTATTAGGGGATCTGGGGCGTGTTTCAGAAAGCGGGTTTACCAAACTAGGGGTCAGAACCGAAGCTCAGGGTAGCCAAACTCTGAAATGTGCAAAAAAAACCTTGATCATCACACTTCTCCCGATTGGAGATGGAAGATTTCATGACCGTGTACACCGAAAATGCGCATATTTTCAAGAAAAAAAAAATAATAATACTGAGGCAGCGGCAAAAGAGAGAGATCGTGTGAAAATTACTGACCGAGTCCATGCGTGATTATTAACTGGAGAGATTAAAAAAAAGAATGAAATGTTTGTTCTTGTGTGTTCCAGTCATTTAACATTTCTATTCTATATGTGTGTTTGAGCCACAGGTGCAGTCCAACAGGCACAAAACAGACTTGGCAGAAAGTTAAGATGAAGTACAAAAATACAGTTCAAACATGTCAGATATGATTTAAATACAGGCTATTGTGGTGTTGTTTAGCCTGTCCTCGTTAAACAGCGTTCAGTCGCTTAAATTAACCTGTGATAACTATATTTAATTAATTAGAGAAATCCCCTAAACAAAGAAAAATCCAAATCTTTAGCCTTCCCATCACTGTTAGTATTTAGTACTGTCTATATGAAAGCCTTAAATGCCTGTTATACATGAATGTCTCCAAATTTATGTTTTCTGAATATGTTGAAATTTTATCTCTATTATAGCCAACAGAAAAAGCTGGGGTGATCAGCGCCACCCAGTGTTGGTTCAACTAAATGCCATCCATTAATCACAGACACAACTTGACACTGATTTTTCTTGTAGCAGAAGTTCTATGTAATTGGCTGCTGTTGCTTTCAGATGTTAATCTATTTATTGCTTAAACTGATACCTGCAATTCACATGTTCACCGATATTATATTAAAAAAAACCGTTGGCAAAAAAAAAAAAAAAGAGATAAAAAATGGAATCACAACACAAAGAATTTGCTCAGAACCGAGAGCCATTCCGCAATATAAGCGAAGTGAGGGCTGAGAATGCTGTTAAATAAACTATCGAGGGTGCAAATAAATCTGTAATGCTTAAAGAAGTTACCATCGGGGCTTAATCAAACGTCTAATCGGGGGCAATCTTCCTCTCCTGGCAGTCTGCAGGCTTCAAGAGCAGCAGAAACTTGGGGTTATTTGGAATGAACCTGCTCGCGAGCGGGTTCATTTGAAAGTGTATGTTACTCTGGTAACTGACTCAGAGTTATTGCTTTCTGAAACCGAAAACCCTGAGTTTCTCTTAAATCACAACAAATTAACTCAGAGTTTTCGCGAAACCCACTTTCTGAAATGGGCCCCTGGTGTTAGTACCAGCTTTCTGGGACCGTGCTGATATACAGATGCTTCACCTGGACTTGGACAGATCCACCGAGGAACTAAGTGTGCTCGGTTGGGTTTAACTCAGCTCGTCAAATCACTGGAAAAATTGCTTCAGTTTGAGTCCAGACACACCTGCACCGGAGTCTATTTCTATTAGTCACGGATCAGCATGGGGCCCTCTCAGGTGGCATCTTACTGCATTATGTGCCGATAACATGAAAATCATTTTAATCTTTCTAACTGAAAATAAACATGCGTTAGCCTATGTGAGATGTGTTTACTGTGCATGCCCAGCTGTTACTAAATCAAGATGATCTACCGGTACATTAAATCTGTCTGGGGATAAACCATGTTGAATAAAATGTTGCACTGAGGAAGTAAGTGTAATATCACTAATGACTTTCATTAGTATAATGAACTGACATATACGCTGACCAAAACCATTCCACAAGCATTGTATTTGTGTTATGTATCATGTATGTGCTGTAAAGTCAGCAGAGCCAGATATGTTGTTGAAACTTTGAAAAGTGCCTCCAAGGTCCAAATAATAAAAAATACCAAAGAAGATGAAGGAAGGGTGGCTTACATTTGCTCTAACGTCTCCAGGCTCCAGAAATATCCTCATTTAAAGCCTTTACAGCCTTCACTTCTTTATCATGTGCCATTTAAGTCCACATCGAGAGCACTGATCAAGTGCGGCAGGATTAAAATAACATCTTTTGTTTCAGTGAACAAAGCCCAAACACAAATAAATAAACGAACAAATAGAGCCATCCGATCGTATTTGATGTCTAATATTTTTTTATGCGGTTTAAAGAAGGAAGGTGTTGCTTCAGGCTACATGAACTCATTTATGATCAGACTAATTAAGGAGAACAAGAGCTGAATACACTGTATGACAAACAAGTCTTTTACTTGCAGAGCACTAAAGTATCAACTTGTATTCCTTTTTTATTCTGTAAGAATACAGAATAAATATCCACATCCTTGCACACCTGGTGACAAATGATGGCATTAGACAGAAACTGAGTAACAATAACATACACAAATGGAATCATCGCAATTATTAATCAATAATTAAAGCAATAATATTCAAAACAGAAAACTAATAACTCGTTAGATGAGCAAAGGGTATAAGAAACAGCTTCGCAGAGACACATTACCCAAGAAGTTAGTGCGAGCACGTGTGTGTGTGTGTGTGTGTGTGTGTGTGTGTGTGTGTGTGTTCAAACCTACCAAACTCTCTCGGTACGGATATTGAATAGACACACATCTGTCCAGAAGTATAGTTTTTCGGGAAATTCGGAGATAACACCGTCCCTTCTGATCCTGTTGAACGACTTCCACAAGGAGCTGCAGAGATAAATCAAACATTAAATTAACCGTTACACATGCTATTGTGTTTATCTGTGCAGTTTCCATTTTGTGGTTTTAATTGACTTTATTTTTATCTGACCTTGGCAACTGGGCAAGGCTCTGTTCCACCCTGGTCTGCCATCATCTCCCATACTGCAGGTGAGAGTGGAATAGCCCTGAAGGGGAAAATGAAATCTTTTCATCCATCTGTCCATCATATTCATTTTTGTTCTTCAATTCAATTCAGTTTTATTTATATAGCGCCTTTTACAATAAAAATTATCTCTAGGTGCTTTAGAGAGGCAGAAACCCAGAGGCTGAACCCCCAGGTAAGCACAGTGGCAAGGAAAAACACCCTTTTAACAGGAAGAAGCCTTGAGTAGGACCAGGCTTACAAGGAGGAACCATCCTGCTGAAAGCAGGCTGGGTAAAGGAGGAGAAGAAGAGGGAGAAAGGACAGAGAGAATAAAAGAGAGAGAGCGAGAGAAACAAATATGCCAAACATAAGACAGCATACGCAGGGTGTCATAAAAAAATCAACCAGCATAGAGAGTGGAAAGAAGGACCACCACATGCTGCCGAAACCCGGGATCGAACCAGGGACCTTTAGATCTTCAGTCTAACGCTCTCCCAACTGAGCTATTTCGGCACATGACAATAGAATCATGCATCCATCCTTCCATACCTGTAGAACATATCCGGCCTCACAGTAGAAGGTAACAGTAGAACCGAGCTTGTAGTCAGACCCGAGCCTGGTTCCATTCAGGACTACACCAGGATCAAAGCATGATTCCCTCAGCTTGGCTGGACACACACAAAGTGATCAGTGATTGAGTGAAAGAGATGCTAAAACACATGAACTAAACACCTGATTAACAGGAACATGATCTCGATTCATAACTGCATAAATGTAGCATTTCTAGTGATCAATTTACATCAGCAGCTTTTGGTCAGCAGTCGGACCAGAAAATAATGTCTTGCCTTTTACATTTACATTTATTATTTGCATCCTTGGTGAAAGATTAGCAGCAAACCTAACCTTCCTGCTGTCTTCCTAACAACCAGGCAGATGATCAAGCCCGTTGAACCCCTTATAAAACATTAACCGCTTCTCAACTTTTATTTGCTCTTAAAGTCAAAAGTCAAGTTAAAACCTGATTCTTCTTTCACACTGAGCTGGGGTTGGGATGCAGATGTGGATCATACTCACCTTCTGACAGAATATTTCAACACTAATCCAGCAGGGGCTCAACGCTCATTCGTTTTGTTTGACATGGGTTTATTGAATATATTTCAATTTTTCATTCCAAGTATACACCATTTGCTACTGAGTTTATAAAAGTCACAATGCTAATTCAACAATAATTTGTGTTTACTTTTATGAGAGCAAAATACATCTGTGCTGAGAATTTTCCATGCTGTAAATATTCTCAAACATTGCAAAACTCTAAGAATTACAGTTTTACCTTCATACCATTTCATGACTGATTTCATTCCTGTTAATAAAGGCCAACTAATATAAGTACAGAGTAATAGCTTACCTTTATATTCCAGGTGAAAGCCGGTGTAAGAAACGGAGCCATCACTGCGGAATGCTAAATGAAGAGTGTTTGAACTGCTCTCGATGCGCTCGGGAAGTTTGCTGTCCTGGAAGCTTCCAATGAGGGGGCTGTTGCTGTCCGGACCGTCATAGATGTAGAGGAAGTCATAGTTTGGCTCAATGTTGAAGCTTGAAGGTTTTTTGTTTTTTTTTTTTTAAGGGAAATGAGTAAAGGAAAAAAGAGAATTTGAGTCACTGAAAAATATTTAAAAGGTTCCTGAGGATTTAATTTATATACAACAGGAACAGATCAATCTCAAAGATCAGACTAAAAATTGAGGATGTTTTATTTTCTCAGAGAGTAAAAGTTAGAATTGGGCGATCAATGTTCAAGCTGCAGAACTGAAAAAGAAACATTTCTTCTGCAGATAAAAATGATGTTGCTAATCTCTGCAACCATCCATACATGCTTCTAATAATGTTAAAAAAAAGCTCACCCGATGAAGGCCAGGGATAGGACGTAGTCAGAGTTGACGGCAATAAGCCAATCACAGTCCTTGGAGTGAGGGTAAGGATGAGGGTAGTTAGGAGACAGGATAAATCCACTGGAGCCAGTCAGATTTCCTCCACACGGTGCTACAACCGGAGTAAAGATAAACACTTTTCAGGAGATTGTTTTAAAAATGCCATAACTTCTGAGCCCACGCACACCAGAGTGACGAAATACGGAGCCGTGAAATGGATCACTTGTGATGACTCAATGTTTTTTCCACACATTATTCTTAAAAGTCTATCACAGAGGCGTCCCTGAGTGAGGGCCATAAAGCCTTTTTGTGTGCGGTACATCTATAATATGTCCACATAAATATGTGGAACCTGGGTTCCTCACCTATGCAGACAGGGGGGCTGGGCTGCCAGTAGTATCTGTTATCCACTTGTATACAGGTAATTTTGTCATCCCCCTGGAGCTCGTATCCAGGGTCACACTGAAAGGACACCGAATCCCCCGGCTCACGGCCGTCGCCGCTACGGCTGCCATTCATCGGGACCCCTGGGTCCCTGCAGGCTGTGGCTACTGAGCCTGGAATAAGAGAGACGGAGAAAAGAGGGTGATTAGTATTATCTCCACACCACTGGGTGTCTGTGGCTATTAAAGTCATAACTCATAAATAGCTTGTACGCTCTGTTATAGAACATGTTGATATTGATGCTTTTACTAACATTAAGACCAAATAAAGGAATAAGAGATTCAAAATCCTGGAAGACACTTACTAGAGAACTGTATGGCAAATCCAGACTTGCTGATGTAGAAATCAGTCTCGAACTGAACGGTGACAGTGTTCAGTGTGGAGTGGATCCCCTCAGGGAGCAGAGACCCACTGAGCTCAGCCAGAGCCATCTCATTCTCAGGTGGTCCGTCCCAGACTTTGAGCATGTCGTGACTGGCCTCCGTGTCAAAGGACAAGAACTGAAGGCTGTAGCAATGAAAACAAGAAACCGAGAAAAAAGAATTCTATCATCACAGATTTACCGTGATGTCACAAATGTGACATTGTTTTTCCATTGTTGTGTTGGTTCACTTTACCTCACAATGTTTCCTGAGTCCACTTCAATGGTCCAGGTGCAGCGCAGGTTGTTGTCGTAGGGAAATGGGTAACCGGGAGAAAGAATCCTGCCGGAAGATTCACCCTTAAAACGGCCACCGCACTCGGCTACAGGAAAGCACAAAAAAATATTAACCTAACATTGGTTAAAATACAAATAACCCTGTAATCTAATCCTGTGTGGATGATTAGTAAAATAGAAAGACTGTCTTATAAGAGTGATCAGACCCACTTATTCCAGATCAGTAGCTACTAGGCAGGAATTAAAAAATAAATAAATAAATAAATATATATATATATATATATATATATATATATATATAAAGAAAGTGATAAAACATTCACTTATAATGAAAACAGAATGGGGAAAACAAGCTGATGCTTCATCCATCCCTGAAAAAAAAAACATCATACATTATATAGCTGAAGATAATTTTCCTCTCAGTTAGTGTATATATTTTCACAATCTTTATCCCCTCATTGCTTCGCCTGCTTCACCATGTCTCTCCACCCTCAGGCTCCCCGTCCTTCATCACTGGAATACATTATCTAAAGTAATGGGAGTAATATTAAGAGTTGGGGAGAAATGAGAGAAAAAAAAACAGTACAGCAAGAGACAAAAGTATGGAACCAAAGGGGGAGAAACTCTAATAATAAGACCCAATATAATATTAAAGCTGGAGGTTATCTGGGGTCATGGTATGTCACTGCTAAAATATAAAGTCAAAGAAGTAGCCAGCAACTTTATGAGCCTTTTATTATTGATGATGAGACTGAAGCTGAATTCAGAATCAGAAAATGATGAAGTATCTTCCTTGCGTTACAGTAATAACACTCCTTTTTCCTGTTAGGTGTACTGTAATAATAAGGTTTCATTGAATACAGCACCGCTGCGATGAAATAATGACTTTTATCGTCCACATAAATAAGATGGGCGTCATTTCACTGTATTTTTATGGGCGCATGATTGAAATAGCGGAAACAAAAGGTGCACATGCTCCTCTTTGCACAAATATGCAGAAATGAATATGCGTGTTGTGTTTTAGGTTTAATATGCTGCCTGAACGCCAATAACGACGACCTTGTGAGGTAAAGGCAATCTTCCTGGTTAATCTGGAGCCACTGCGATAGCAAAACAGTCACACCATAAAAGGATGAGTGACCCCGCATGGTTAAATAACAGATTAAATCGAAATCTAGTGAAGTTTCGTGCAGGATCTATTACCGTTAAATCGGCTAACTGTGATCATCAAAATAAAGCCTGAGGTGTCGAATAAAACAAAAAACATTTCACCAACAGTTTCAGTGCAAGACCTGCAATTACTGAGGAGACATGGAGCCTGTAGGTGTCCTCAATAACACCATGACCACAGTTCTGTTAGTGGACAGGAGAAAAATCTTAGCTGTCTTCATCCCTGCAACTATTACCGTGGCAATACAATAGAGTGATTGTGTCAAGTGACACCAGGTGGTAAATGTTTTACTATCTGGAGCTTGTGCCTGTGGCCTGATGAGCCCTCTCCTGGGAATTTTGCCTTCCATTTGATTTCTTTTCATAAATGAGTGAATATGTGCTGCAGACTGAGCCTCTGCGAGACGCGTGTCGTGTTTGTATACCCAGCCTGGGCGCAGAAATGACTCCTGCTACTTAAAAGATGTATGGGTACCAGCTGAGTTCTGCCTAAATTAGATATTCTGGTTTATTTTTGGGAGTGAAAAACACACCCACAAGAGATGAAGGGTCTAATTATGTTGATATTGCTGAATATACAGCAAGTGCAAAAGCGCTGGATTAGAAAATTCCAAATACCTTTGATAGATTTGAGTGAGCGAGACACAAAACATGAGGAAAATGTTGTGATTCCAGGGAAAGCAACACCGAACCCACCCCAGATGAATTTGAGCTTTAGTCACACTTCAACCCACAAGTGTGTCTGTCATTTTGTGCATCTGAAACCCTTTTGAAAAGCGTAAACAGCCTCATATACTGAGACACATACCGATGCAAGATGGAAGCGGGTTATCCCAGGCTCTCCTTTCACCTGTCATACATTTCAGCGTTGAAGCCCCGTGTAGAGTGTACCCGGGCTCACATCTATATGTGATGCTGCTCCCAGCAAAATGGCCTTGGTCATTAACCTTCAGGCCAAACTGAGGCACGCCAGGATCCTCACAGTGAGACAACTCAAAACCTAAACAGAAGAAAACACACAGGCAATGGAGTAGAGTTTAAAAATATAGCACTGCAGAAAAGAGAATTAGCTTTATTCTTATGCAGAGGAACATTCTCTTAATATCTAGCGCTCTGGTTATGAGTTTGTTCAGCTCGTGCATCATGTTGAGCTCTTATCTTCATTTAATAATATAAAAAACACACAGGACATTTTATCTAATATTGCAAGTGATGGGGGATGTTTACACCTTATCCAAATTATATGTTTTTTTAATTAGTCCTCCTCGGCTGAGTTTCCATAGTAATGTTCAAAATATTCTGTTTATTCATATGCAGGCTTGTTTTGCGAAGCAGGATATGAACAGAGATATATAAATAGCTTATCCGTTTGAGACTTCGACTAGGATTTGATGTACGGTATTACCTAGAAGAAGAGGTGAGCCTGGATTTGAGTTATCTCTTGGCAAACTGCAGTAGGTGCATGTCTAAATCCTTAAAGATGGCGATTAGCAAAACTAATCTTTGAATATTTGAAAACCTGAATGCGCCTGCCATCGGCCTGATATCGAGAGTCTGACCGTCCAATGTTAGCTTGCTCTCAGCATGTTTGACATGCACAACAAAATAAACCATTGTGTTACTCAGTGAATTCAGGAATAAGCTTCTGTTAGTCATTAAAGCCGCGTGTTTATCAGTACTGATGACGTCTGTCACACAGACATGCAGAAAGAGATTTAGTAGGTTCGCAGCTGTGCTAGCTTACTTGAATAGACCAGTTTGAACCCTTCCCCAGTGCTTTCAGGGTCACTGTAAAATTCCAGCCAGAGATGGTTGGAAGTGGAGATCAGGGTCAGTCCCAGCATCGAGGATCCTGTGAACGCTCCGAGAACGTGCGCTGTGTTGTCTTTACCGTCATAAATCTGAAATAACAGCATTGATCAACATTGGTGATCTGAATGTAGCAGCCTGTAGCTTCTGGACATATATCAGTAAATATATTGGAAAATCTTTACACGTGGGAATTTTACTCATTAAAAAACTTAAATATGAAGGTGATTCACTGCCTGATTTCCTCGTCAGCATATGTTCAGACTACCAGAACCCAAGTTGACATTACTTCCAACATTTTCTTTAAACTGGGTTTTATGTTTCAGAACACAAACAGACCGGTGGGTGCCACAGGTAAAGCGATCACAGAGACAAGACAGGCTCTTCTGCGGAGCCCTCAAAGTTGCTTCAGGGTGACAACAGTTGTTCAAACGCGCTCACAATCAGGTGCCAACACTTTGGCTGTGTGAATTTTAACACAATGGCGTTAAGGTGTCAGGACTCAGCCAGCCCAGTTAAACTGTGAGTTTTTCAGGAACACAGACTTGTGTCCTTCTTCGCTATCACCACACACTCTTCCTTTGCCACAGTAAAGGAAATCAAATGTGAAATAATACAAGGGCAGATTGTCTCATTTCAGTGTGTGCCATCACGGATGTTGTGTCCCTGTCTTTGTGTTAGGGCACATGAGAGAATATGTGTGTGTCTGTGTGTGAGTGTGTTTGTGTGTGTGTGTTCAGGTGTGTGTGTGTGTGTGTGCTAACCTTGAGTATATCGCCTTGAGCAAGATGAAAGGTTCTGGCAGAGATATTAATGCCTTTACCAGCTTGCACCTACGGTAGAATTTGAGAATATATGACTCAAAAAAAGCTAACAAGACAAACTCAGACTATGTTTGAATGCATTTTTAAAGCCTTTTCTGCCTCTGGTCCAAAGTTGGTACCTGAATGCTGTATATGCACTCGTGGTTGTTGTCATAGTTCATTGGGTAGTTTGGAGAGAGGAGGATCCCTTCATTATTCATTACCGAGGAGCCACACTCCGCTGGTGGAAGAGAAGAGAAATTAATTTATTATTTCTTTTCTCTTTTGTCCACAGTGTAAAAAAGCCACCCTTAAAAATGCAAATGTAGATTTGTTTTCCCACCATAAATAAATGCAAACAAATGCAGTGTGGAAGCAGTGGCTTCCATTGAAGAAAATGTGAATTAAATACCATTAAGATGCTAATTTCCCTAATGATTCCTGCTTTCTGCACCACTCACACACTTTCAATGACCACACATCCTATATGCCCTTTAAATTCCCCCCTCTTTCTCCCCATGTCTGTACTTCTTTAATAGTTGTATTACAGTTGTCATATTGTGAGTAAATCACCCTGCTCGAGTTTCCATTTAGAAAATTACCTCTCTGCCTCTCCATCTTTACCGTACAGTCTTCTCTCCATCTCTTAAGTGTACAGTGCTGCAGTCCCCCCCCCCCACTTTAATCAACCTGCTTAGCTTGAGGTTTCTTTTCTGATCTTTTTTTTTTTTTTTTTATGCAGTCTCTTTTTTTTACCCCCCAGAAAAAAATAATGGTAAAATATTGAGAATATTTGGTAATCTAAAATAAATTAATGTTTTTTGTATTTTTCCAATCAAGACTGAACCTCATCAAAACAATATGTCACCCCTAACCCTGACTCTGATCCCCTAATCTTAACCACAAACACAAAACACTTTAACATCCTTTTCTTAAAGCATATAAGATATATGTTTTAAGATATTGCACTAAAGGTTCGAACTCCACCATCCTGTTCTTTGCCACAATATTCAGCAGTGCAAAGCAACGCAAAGAGCCAAAGATTACAACAAAACACAGAAGACTGTTGTGGAACAGCATTATTACTTTAGCATTATTGGCATTTTGTACATTCAGCCCTGAACAGTTTCTGCTGTCTTCCCAGGCTTGCATGTTAATGTCTGCGTAGGTGTGTGTTTCACTGTGCTGCAGAAAGCAAAACAAAAAAAACATTTGAAGGAGTGTGCAGCTTTTGCCATATTGATTCCACATCTTAGTCAAATCTCATTTTAGATGTTTCTTGCGCACAAAGAAAACATACTTGTGAGCGATGTATTGATCGTCAGCAGCAGAATTATGTAGGGAGACTTTTTTCTGGTGTGAGAGTAGATTTCTGGTCTGATCAGTAAATCAGAGGTATTTATCAAATAATGAACAGAAACACATTCACACCCCTACTGTAATAAATAAACTGTGCACTAGCAGTATGTCCGTGCTTGCTTAAACACATAACTTTTTATTGTCAATTCTAATTATGTATGGCTTAATGTACAGAGTCTGTAACACCCATAAAATGAAAAATAAATTGTATCATGGAATCTGAGCAGAAAACCACCCGAGCTATATTATTTGATTCACTTCAATTTTAACAATGTTTTGCCTCACACAACTGTAAACAAGTACGTACCAACACATCTTGGCAAAGGAGCACTCCACATTCGCCGCCCTCCTCCCAAACAGATCAGCTCTGGCGCCCCCTCTAGGCGATAGCCCAAGTTGCAGGAAAAAGTCAAAGTGTCTCCAATGCCGAACCTGTAACCGTTTCTCCGGCCGAATCGGGGCATTCCAGGGTCCTCACATGGCTCCAGAGTATATTCTGTTGGGGAAAAATAAAGCTCAGTAAACAATAGTGACTACACAAATCAAACTACAACTGGTCAACACAATGACCAATGAATATTTTAGACCACTCATATCTGCCCTCATGTCTGGGTGATGTGTGAGTGTAAAATGTGTGAAATATGTCCTCTGCTAATACATAACTGAACAAATTAGCAGTAACCCCTTACAAAGTCTTATTTATATGGCGTTTGATGTGATCTTTGTTAATTTTGAGCTGAAACAACTGAGATCTGCAGTGCTGTCATCGGCATGCCGGTGCTGGTGTTTAACATGATGCAGCCAAGGGAGATTTGCTGTCAGTAGGCTGAGACTTACGACGTGTATATCAAAGTGTGCTGCAGGGTGACAGCCTGTTGGGCATGATGGCATTGGCAAATCACAGCTCAGGTGACGCCTTCCGTGCACTACATTCAAAATATCAGTTTATGAATCCGCAGGTGCAGTAAAGCATCCAGTGCAGACTTTGAGTCAAGTGCTCCTTTATTTGGAATCAATGCAGAAACGCTGAAAGGGCAGCGAAAGATTTACGATGGGGAGGCGCGGCCTTGGTTTGGGCCTGACCCTTTCATTAATTTTGAACAAGGTTGAGGGTTACAGAGCACAACTATGCACTGGACCTGTTTACATTCGTAGAATCACTGCTGAGGCTGACAGAAGTAATGCAATTTACTGGTGGAATTGAATGAGTGTGCTCTACTGTGTATGTGATAGGTTTTTATAGCTATCCCTCAGGGTGGGCATCCTCTGTTAAAGGCAGATTAAGAAGGTAAACCCTGACCCGAAATGATTCCAGATTTGTGACCTGTGCCTGGTACAGCACGGGCAAAACTGCTCTCAAATGCCAGTGAAATATATATCTGGCAAAACTGAAGCACAAACACTATTGTGATGCTGCTCATAAATACTAGGTATTATTCTACCATGCACTGTTTAGTTCTTAAAGGAAACATAAAAAATTCATCTCTTGGAGGCTACAAGCTTAAAAAAAGCCTTCACAGGGAATAAAAGCATAAAAGAACTATAGTAGAGCAAGTTACCAGAAAAAGTTATGTTGAAGCCTTCGTATGAAATCGAAAAATCAGAGATGAATCTGAGTTGGGCTTTGAAGTTGCCATAGAGACCCGCGTTGATGTTGCCAGGCAACTCGTTGCCTGTGAGGCGGGCCAGTGGTTGTAGGAAACTCCCGTTCTCAGTAACTAAGAGATAGTCATGTTGGTCCTCCAGGTGAAATGAACTGAACTGAAATTGGACTCCTGTTGACACACACACCCACACACATACACACATTTAGTATCATTTAAAACATAAAGGTAATGTTGTTTATACTTTTAAATGCCGTGAACTACGGAAATCACTGGGACTCTGATGTGAAGCTTTTCTGTAAAAGCTTTCACTAAAATACTGTGAACTACTTGTTAGCGTCTCACACTCTGTCACTCTCCATTAAGCAGGGAGAATACGTGTGTGTGTCTTGCCTTTCCCGTGGCTGACTTCAACAGTCCAGGTACAGTTGAGAGATGAAGGGTAGCTGTCTGGATAGCCGGGACTAAGGATGGTTCCCCAGGGACCCCTAACATCTCCACCACATAGAGCTGACAGATTGGGAGAGACAGAGCAGTGGGGAGGGAGAGAGAGAGGAGTGCAGAGATGGGAGTGAGACAGCGTCTTCCTGTTGATTGCTTAAACAGATAATGTCCCCCTTGGACCTCTAATACCACTTTTTAGTACACATGCACAACGCACACACACAAACTGAAAGAGAGGCAGGGAGAGACAGACAGAGATGCCGATCCTATAACCTGTAGCTAGGGGTATCTACTCGCACTGACAGCCGCAGAATTTGTGTTCAGTCAGTTTATTCCGTCTTCTCCTTTCTCCACAACATACATTTAAAATGGCATTTTAAACTGCTCAGCGTGCCGTGGAATTAAAAGCAAAGAAATATTATCTGGAAATTTGAACTGCTCCAAAAGTTATGAGCAGTGCTCATGAATGAATCATAAGAAATAATAATGGGCAACTATCGAGCGCGCTCTTTATATGCTGTATTAGTTTTAGTGTTTCCTGCTGAATGGGACGCAGGTAAAAGCAGCTATTTCACAGCTTTTCAGAATAAGATGAGTATTAATGACCCATGTAACCTGCTGCTATCTGAGACAGTGTGTCACTGCCACTGATGGCACTCAGTGTAGGACTTGTCAGGCTATTTAAAAGCCTTTTTAACAGGCTACATTGCCCATTGTTGGGTTCAAACACTACGGAGAAATGTGTTCTTTAGAACATTCATGTTCACTTGGACTGTATCGTCAAGTCGTCCTAACATGGTCGACTGTTCATTTAAGCCATTTCAGGGCACATAAAAACGCACTTAGCTCACAGATTATACCTGTACAGCGGGTATTTTCAGAGGTATAAGTATTGGATGTTTTGTTTTATATATATCTATATATATATATAGATATATATAAATCTGATGACTGGCATACATAGTATACACACTTTTACCCTTACAGTTTTATTAATTATTTATGTATCTCTGCTGGGACACTCTTAATGTTGAATGATGAGGTATGAACTGTAATAGGCTGCATTATGTCTCTTGTCTTTCTTTCTGCCTGTCTTTTGGCCAAAATCCTCTTTCAACCCTTGAGAAAGTCTTTCTGTTAATCTGTTGCAAACTGGTCTCATTCCTGTAAAACACCAGATGGATCACCCTAAAAATCGGGCGATTTCTACTGCTTCTAAAATAGCCTGATTTCAGTGCAATTACCTGGTTAATATCAGCAGCACGTAAGCTGCTTCTCAAAATTGAAAAATGGATCCAGGATCTAAACTACTTTTTATTAACACGCAGCTGGTCACCCTGTACACAAAGTTGTGTTGCAGCACATTATCGCGCTCTGGTTATCTGTGGTCTTATCATAACATTTCTCTCCACTCAAAGCGGATGCAAATGGATCCTATATTTTTATGGGTGCATATTGTGTAAACACAGTGTAATGGCACCGAGCCTGCAAATTCCGGGCAGCGTGTTTGACGTTTATATGCTCAAACTGCCTCCACAGAAGAAGCCACCGCCTGGCCACGGAACTGTGCAATTCAAATGTGACTAACAAGCTGAACCAAGCAAGCCACAAATCTGATGCAGCAGTGCCGCATTTCTCTTCCTCCCTCCTTTCCTGTTTGCTCATGATATAAGAGGGAGTGAAATAGAGAGAGAGAGAGACAGAGACACAGAGAGAGAGGGAGGGAATGATACCCCCCCACCCCAGAAATTCCTCCCAGCTACATGATTTGAGGGAGAGCAGAGAGGAGGTGACAGCAAACATGGGCTCTTGTCAACCTGACCTTAAACCTTCCTGTGTTCACCATTATCACAGGAGAGAGGATGACAGGAAGCACATGGCTAAATGCATACACATATAGGCACAGAAACATATACAAGATATGCATGCGTGTGTGCATCACATCACAGGCTTGTTCCTGCACAGGCATAATAGGACAGTCAGTTTAATATGGAGCCAAATAATCTCTAATAATGTCGTCATTCAGTCACCCGTGTGACATTTAGCAGCATCTAGTGGTACGAATACAGACTGCAAGTTTTCAATACCTATCCTCAACCCTGTCCTGGACAAATAAAGCTGGACAAATGTGTGGCCCATATTGAAAATATGAAGTAAAGTTACCTTTTCTTCTCTTCAGGACTTACCATCACATGTGGGTAAAGGGTGGCTCCACCAGTGGTTCTTTTCACACACTAGCGGCTCCTCATGACTGAGCCTGTACCCGGAATCACATCCAAATGATACAGTGGAACCAATTGAGAAATCCTGTCCATATCGGATCCCGTTGACGGGGATTCCAGGGTCTAGACATGAATAACTGTCCACTGTAACACCTGAGGTAGACAAACACAGAAATACATGAAATATATGTCACTCTAGTAGAGAAGCAACAGAAATAGATGGGTTTATATCCAAAACCAGTTTGAATCTCCATGTAAAGTTTAATGCTAAGCAACTGCAATGTCAAAGATCACGACTGCACATGAGGAAATCATATGTAGCTGTGACCCTGGATGAGATACAGTTACTCAACATCAAGAACAGCTGCTGCTGTTTTAGATACACAACATTCACATCTGCAGATGAGATCAGTTATGATTAATATCCACTTTTATATACACAATATCAAAACGACTTTTAGTTTCTGACTTACTTTCATACAATATCTTAAAGCCAACATTTGATCGGCTATTATCGGTGATAAACAGCAGATACAGAAAGTTGCTGCTGCTAAACAGGAACTGGGGAACCTGGGTGCCATTAAAGGAGCCAATCAGAGGAGACAGGAGGTTTGGCCCATCATGGATCTCTAGGATGTCATAACCCAACTCTGTCTGGAACCTGTGAGACAGGAACATTAGAATATTTACAATCAGTCATTTAGGAAATGATCAGGTGTTACCAATGCTGCTGTTAAACCAGAGATGAATCTGGAAAACATTAATATAATGCATATTTCTATATTTGAGAGAACATCTGACAAACTTTTATGAGATAAACAGAGAAATAAACTATAAGCTATAAACTTTTTTTTCTAAAAAACCCTCTTAAAGTTGAAATTGTTATACACACTCTCCTACAATAAAAACACCACAAACAACACATCAGTGTTTTACAGCTGAGTACTACACAGCATCAAAAACACAGTCTATGAAACTTAAGAGGTGTTTATCATACCAGTGCTGAATCTCCATGAACTTTAAACTTCATACTTGTCAGATATCATTAATACAGATTTTCAGTAATCTACACCATTCTGCTTCTTCATAACATCTTCATAAAACACTGAATCATAAAAATGATGCCACCCACTTGTCAAATGTAATTTTGATGGAACGTCCAGGTTCTGATTCGATCACCCATTCACAGCTGAGGGAGTCTTTGTAGTAACCAGGCCACCCAGGGGACAGAATCACCCCACTTGGCGCTGAATAGTGACCGCCACAAGGTGCTGGAAGAGATGTAGAGGACACAAATCAAAAGGGAGAGATGATTTGTCTCTTTGTCTCTCTGTCTGTGTGTCAGATTTGCCAAATTTCCCCCTTAAAGCTGTCGCCTGCAGTGGTAAGACAGAGCAATGGTGACAGTGATTAAACACAAGCACAGCCCAGAGTCTGAATCGAATTAAAATAATGAGCTGAAGCAAGCTAAAACACTCTGCAGAGCTAATAAGAACAGGTGAAAATTATCTATGAATTTGTCACAAGTAACAGCTTCTAAATTACCAGCACTCATTTGACAGAATGTAAAAAGCACTGATGGTGCGGGTTTGAAATTACTGTCAGGGAAAGGTGTTGGCATTTAATGGGCCTTCTCTACTGGGCAGCACCTACTCCATGAATCACCTCTGCCCGTCAACTATGATGTTTAGCTTAATTATTTTATTTTTTTATTATTTCTTTAAAATATTTAAAAGACTATACCATATAAGAGACATATGTAATTGGAAAAGTCTTTGTTTAAATGGTTTAAAGTACACATTTGAAAGGAACATAAATCAGGTATATTGTGCCAACCAGACGGAGTTTGTGATGTTCTGTCACTCACAGTGCTTTCACAACTGAAACGTGCTAAAACTGATGTTATTACGTTTATATCAACCTCATACTGAAATAAAGAGGCTTTTTTTTTCCACTGGAGGATAGGGTCAATCTGTTTCTGAGTGGCTGCAGTCAAACAAACACGTCTTTGTTTTCACACTGTACTGATCCACTATCCTTGGCAACATATCATTCTGACCTCATCAGCAATTTTGTCAATATTTACCTTCGCATTTAGGGATTGGCCCGCTCCACATGACTTTTCCTCGTTCTAGCTGACAGGAGATGGTCTCGCTTCCCTGGGTTTTGATGAACCCATCCTCGCAGACCACAGAGATGGAGCTGCCGAGCTGGAAGCTGTCTCCGAAGCGACGGGCGTTGATGGGAATGCCAGGGTCCGGGCACTCATTATGGCCAAACGCTGCGGGAAAAAAAGGTTACAAGGAGACACAAAAATATGTAAGCGACGAGTACTAATATCGCCACAACATGATACTTTTGGTCCTTCGGCCTGAAAGTGAAAACATGGACCAACTGCTCTGCGATCTGCCTACTCTGCATTCCTGCCGCAATTTTCAATATCTTTGCTTAGATTTTCCTTCCTCATGCTGCACTATATCTGCGCAGGCTTAGATCCAAGCACTGTACCTTCTGATAAAACCTATGCAGGCATATCTGCTTTGGCGCTTAGACTAGATCACCAGATTAAAATGATTTAAAGTCCATCTTCGCCGTTTCTAGGGTTTTGTTTTTTTTTTTTTTGCAACTCCCAACACATCAGGTGACAGAAACTCTTTTAAAAGCAGCAAGTATGCTAAAATTAAAGAAAGTACATGCATCCAGGATGGAGAGCTGAAAATTCCATCCAATTCAATTCAATTCAATTCAATTCTATCTCAAAGCTAAAGACGTTACACGTCAGACGGGAAGATCAGTTCTGATTGTCTGGCATGGAGCGTGCTCCTAAATAAGCTCAAAGACTACAAGTAAAGGCCAAAGGGTTGGCACCGTCACAGGAATAATCCAACAAATTCAAAATGATTTCATTTACGGTACACGTATCCTGTTGTCAACTCACATCTGCGAGTGACCTGGAGTTTGATCAATGGCAATAATTTGCATAGCTGGCAACTTTACGATGAAAAAAGACCTTTGAGATGTTAATGGCTCCTAAAAAGCTCTTGGTTTCTATTCTGATATATGACGTGAAAAGAAAACATCTTGGGAGGTTTTGCAAGATTTCTTGTTTTGGTTGTGACAGAAATAGCGTTCTGTTCTCTTTATAGTTTATAGCAAGGCTAAACACATCCCAGACCCCTTTCTGTACCGGACGCGTCGGGATGAAAGAGTTATCAATCTTCTAACCTGACTCTGGCATCAACAATAAACACAAAGCAAAATGTTCAGACAAAGACTTCAAAGACTTTTTATATTTATAACGTGCCCTTTTTGGTTCATTATTCTGGTATCAACACCACTATTCTTAGCCGCCGCTCTGGCCGCATGATCCCGCTTGGATCAATAAAGTTGTTCTTTCATGAAAGAATCATCTTAAGCTACAAAGCCTCAGGTCTTATCCAACATTTATTAAATTAAAAGAGCTTCAACCTGCCAAGAAACACCTGAACACGTAAAAAATAAGGCGGTGAGTGTTATATCATAACCCTGCTTTAAAGGCTAAAGGGCATTTAGCAAACATCTGAATGTACGGTTTCAATAAACCTCCTCCTTTCTAACTTAAAGGCTCTGAAAGTTGGTCTGAAGTCATGCAATTATACAGAAGGAGCAGCGCTGTTTTATAGCTTCAAGTCACAACAGTGCCTGAAACATTTTTCTGCGGCAGAAGAAAATAAATATGCCCTGAAACGCCATTACAGTGTATGAAACTCACGATTATGTTGGTTATTTGGGGTATATTACTGCCTCAGTGTGGATACAAATTTGGTCATTTCCCTAAATAAGAACTTGGAACAGTCTGGAATAGCAAAAGAAAAAAAAAAGACCTACTGCTATACGTGATGTTAAATCCTCTTCCAGACATGGAGTGATCAGCTTGAAACTCCAGCCTCAGAGTGTTGGTGTTGGACGTCAGATGGGAGGGACTCTCAGCTCCAGTGAACCTCCCAATTACGAGGGCATCATTAGTCTCCCCATCTTTCACTGTTAGAGAATCGTACGGCGCCTCAAGGTCAAAGTCATTAAATGCCAAGTGGATTCTGGAGCCTGGGTCTGATTGGATGAGCCAGACACAGTTCATGTTGTTCCCATATCCTTCTGGGTAATCTGGTGAGAGGACTGTCCCCGAGGGGGCCGTGAAGTTGGACATGCAGGGGACTGGAGAAGGTGAAACCCGGGAACACGGACAAATGGACAGAACGAGGCAGGAGAGAACAGAGATTCAGAAAATGGCGAGAGAGGAAATTTCTTTTTAAATATTCATCATCAGTCATCGTCGGCTTCAGGCCATAATAATAACCTCTGCGCTGTCACCATGGTGACAGGTCAGGCTGTTGTCAACATGACAGCAGAGGCTGCTGTCTGTACTCTGCAGCTGGAACCTCACACGATTTTCATACTCACATATGCAGATGGGGATGTTTGCGGACCACTGGTTGTTGTCCTGGCAGGAGATTGTTCTCTCGCCAATCAGCTCAAAGCCAAACTGGCACTCAAACCTCAGGATTCCTCCATTTGAGAAGTTCTCCCCTTCTCGAATGCCATAGAGAGGAGTCCCAGGGTCTCCACAACTCTCTTTGTCTATTTCTGGAAAGAAAAGGTGTGGAAAAAAGAGTTCAACAGAATGATTTCTGACGTTCGGTATTTAAATTACCTCGAAATATCTGAAAATTAAATACTGAATTCCATCGTCAAGTGTTTATTTAAGTCAAGTCCACAAGATTTACATCAGAAAAAAATGAACTCAGGGGAAACATTTCCTGCTGCTCATTAGAAGAAGCACTGCCCCGATGGTTCCGGTAATGAGGTAAATGCTTTAAATGGAAGTCAAGGCTGTTTTTATTACAAATTTAAAACACACACTTGGCAGCTGGCTGTGTACAGTCAGGAGTCAGGCTGTTACAGTAACCATTCCCTGATGTGAACCACTGCGCTACGCCACAGAAGCCATCATCCATTTTGAATAGATACATGCACCATTGCCAGCTGGACTGGAATGCTGGTAAAAGTTCCTGAGTCAGACAGGCTTCTTGAATGTTTCTGCTTCTTTCTGTCATGTAAGCTGAAGAGAATCTGCATCCCGTCCTTTCCTGACTCCAAAGATGCCACTGAGTCACCACAATTCTGTTAAAATATAACTTATTCTATTTCCCCAGCTGTTATTCCTGCTCTCCTGCCCCTAGTTTCTGATTTTATTTACTATGCTGGACCACAGCACTGGGAAAAGGTGTGTTGTTGGCCCCGTGCGCTTGTCTCTGTGCTTCTGCGCATGCCAGGGTGCGTGATGTATTGCATTAATTTCCATCATGACATCGTCTTTATGAGACCCGCGGACTCAACCAATCACAATCTGCCAGATGCACAGGTTTGGGCACGGGCAAACACACACACACACACACACACACACACACACACACACACACACACACACACACACACACACACACACACACACACACACACACACACAAAAGCACTGGAATGAAGCACTGGAATATAGAACAGATTGCTGTGGATAGAAAACAGGCAGGATGCTGGAACTTTTCTATACTTCTCCTGACACACGCACTCCGTAAATCCATTCAACACAGTTACACACAGACCAGCTTCTGTGTTCACATATTTGTACATCTACACACATGTTCAATCCCTATTCAAGTGTTTAATTTGTGCCAGTGTTGGAGTGCTACACAAAGTGGTCTTTGGTGTGTAGAGCTAACGCTACATGGCTGGCGTCTGAGTGAATGTAGTTTTTTTTATATGAATAAGGGGGCATAAAATGGATAAAGGGAGTAAGAAAAGCAAGCACAGAAACAGTCTGGAAGCAGGGTAGAAGGGAAAAATGGAAGTAGCGTTGACTGTATGCACACGTCTCTCTCTCTGACAAAAACCACATACAGCAATAATCCTATTGTGTCTATAACAACAAGGCTGGTTCACAAAAAGGATTAGGTTCCATGTGTTAGCCTTTGTGGGTGTGTGTGTGTGTAAGGCACACTGATGTCGATGCTGGACTCTCGGAACATGCTTGCCTCACCCAAAGGATGCAATCAATAAAGTCCACAATAAAGCAGAACAGATAAGGACAAGTTAAAATACTTCATTCATATTTCTTCATTATCTATTATATATATTATATATTACTTCATTATCACACTGGTTTCCAGTGTGACAGAATCCAGACTAATCTGATCAGATTTATTTACCCCCAGGCTGGATGGATATCTGACCTTAGAGGACAGCTCAGACTGACGTGCTCGCTCTGCAGACGTCGGCATGGATGGCCGGTTGAATTAAAATGATCCCATTTGTCGCCTCAGAGTAAAATTATTGTTTTCTGCCTCCTGGGTTTCAAACCAAGCCACAAAAGAGCTTTTGCGGACTGACAGTTTAAAAAAAGAAGAAGAAAACATTTCTGGTCTCATTAAAACACACTGACTATGGCAGCTCCTGTCACATAAACTGCACAAAATGCTTTTTCGGACTGGATGGTCTAATTCCCCCATGCAGCTCTCTCTAAATTGGACTTTAGGATCAGGGATAATAATTGGGCTGTTTTCTTTGATCTGGACACATCTTGGGGCATAAAAACCTCCACTGGCTGTCTGCAGGCTAAATGCTTCAATTACACACCCAAAGTCTTGCACGACTGCCAGAACAAACATGGAGCTGGAGGATGCTCCTGTCTGCCGCTAACGCTATAGGATGTGCAGCTGAGTCAGCGGGTTGCCTCAGGGGTGGTGTGGTGGTCTGCTGTCACGGCACAGTAAAAAGGTTCTGGGTTTCATTCAGCTCTTTCTATGATGAGTTTGGACGTGAACAGAGGGAAATCCAGGTCCATCCCGCCATGTTTATAACACACTGTAATAACAAAAGCATTGGAATAGAACCGGCCAGAGCGTGCCATTGCTAAACTTGAGAAAACAAACTTGAAGGAGTGTTTTTTGACACGTCCACTTCAGCTCTTGGTCAAAACAAAGAGTGTAATGAGTTTTAAACCACCTGGAGCTGCTTCTCAGAGAGCCTTTTAAGTGACTTCATGATTAACAATGATGGGAAAGGCATTGTGGAAGCTCCGAGCACTGCGTTGCTTTTTCCTGCTAATGAATTCTCACTTAGAACTTCCAAACCCTTGTTTCAACATGAACGTGCAAAAACGAGAATGCAGAAATATCCTCACAGTAAAACCACGCCATGCACCGTTTAAAATATATGATGACAGTGAATGAATAAGATACAAATAGCATATACAAATATACAAGCAGCAGGTTGTGTTTTCTTCACTACTGGAGCTAAATATTTCATGTGTTTTTATTCTGCAGTGTTTAGGCTGCTGTCACTGTAACACGGTGCCAGTGACTTTTGTGTGATTAAAGCAGCCCTGCAGTCCGCGCTGCCACTTTAAGGTCCATGGGAGCAAATTTTATGGATACAGAAAATATTTACCATGATGGAGCGGGAGGTTACAGTCATCTTTGTGCAGTGAAATAACCATTTTTGTGAGGGGAAAAAAAAACAATAACAGGCTGAAATTGTAAGAGCCTTTACTTTCTAACATTAATTGTGTGTTACATCTGTGGACCCCAACACATTTCAACACACAAAACAGCATTAATAGGATGGGGTCAGCTGGGGAATAAAAACCCACCTTGACGTCTTCCTCCATATAAAAAAAACATCATGGATTCAAAATCATATCTAAAATAACATCTCAAAACGTGAACCTGTAGCCCGTGATAAAGCACATGGGAACCTAAACAGCCACCATAAAGCCACATTCAATCATTCCAGCCATTCTGTTTTCACTTTTTCTTCAAAAGAGGCTGGGATGCCGGGTTTGACATATCTGATGAGTAATATCTGCTAAATCTGCTACAGCACATTAGATAAAGAGCAGTTAGTGTTTTTTTTTTTTTCCCCAGACAGCAGCATGTGACGTACCATCCTCTTTATAAATGGCAGAGACGAGGTGCTCAGTGTCTGCTGTCCTTTGCAGTTGTCTTGCACGGTGTTACGTAACACAGGATGTTGCTGGTATAATGCGCTTAATAAAAACCTCCAGGGAATGACTCACCACGGGAAATTCTCCCATCACCATTCATATGTGTTAAAATAATCACTGCAGACTATTAGATTCGATTATTATTGGACTATTTACCATAAAAACGATGCTTACCTTTCCACCAAAATGGTTGTGAGTAGGATTTAGCTGTTTTTTTTGTATCCCAGCCATGACTGCTAAAGAACAAGGGCTGAATGTGGTGTTTTATTTCTTATTTCTGGTGTTTGCATTCTTCATTATTAGTCATCATTACCCAAACTGGTAACACAACTGAAACGTAGTTTAACGTAGTTTAAAAATAGTTGCACGCTGTACCTAAACGTCACCCTCCAGGTGAGAAGATCTGATGAGTGGGTGTCACATTCATCATTAAAATGCGGTTTGAGAGGACAGGTGAGCATGAGACACTGTCGCTCTGTCACACACAAAGCTGACTCACTTAAACCCTGAGAGAATTTAACTGGAATCTGCTGTATCTGAACCGATTTGCGTGTGCAAACAATATCAGTCTCATGATCCTGCATTTGTTAGCAATGTGCACGAGTTAAAAATGTGTTGTAAAATTAAAACTAACCTAAAACAATATTTCATGCAAATTTGGAAAACTAACGGGGATTACTCATTATTATATTATTTAATAAAAACATCTTAATTCTTAAATAAACACCGTGGACATTAATATTTAGACACAAATTAAAATTCTCATTACGGTTTGAGTAGTATGTTTTACCTATACTGTGTGTTTTATAAGTTATTGTGTGAGAAGATACACTTAGTATCTAATAAAAATAAGATAAAACCTCATCATAAATAAGGACAGTGTGATCTAATAAAACTTGTGTGCCCAGCAACAGGATGTGGGGGTAGTCTGACCTTGTTTTTAATAATAGATGAAGACAGATCAAGAGTGATACAGTGGTGGCGGGGAGAGAAGAGGAAAGGAAAATAATGTTTTGACTTTTGACTAATAACTGTAAAGTAAACCTGATGCACAATATGTCACAAAAAGCAGCTTTGTTAGCTTTAATGTGTGCGATGAAGTGCTGTTGTTAAATTGCAGCAGACTTGTTACATGATAATATCCCCCACATTATATATGAATTTTAGGATTTATATGATGATGACCCAATACTACTACTACCAATAATAATAATAATAATAATAATAATAATAATAATAATAATATACAGAGATCAATCTTTAGTGGACTGATACATCTGACTAAGCAGATGGACATTAGATCTCACAGCAATAGAATATTCTTTTCAATATCTTTTCAATAGAGAAAATGCATCAAGATGGATGCATTTTCTCTATTAAAGTGGAAATTGCTCAAGAGGAATGAGCAAGTGCATGTGCTGCACATTTTTATGATTTCTAGGTCTTCTGCCGCACAGCAACCCGATCATATGCTTTATGTGACAGCCTGCTATGTTGGGAGGGTTGCTTTTAAAAAGTATTCCCTTACAGAATACTGAATTACGTGCCCTAAAATTTAGTCTGCAATGTATTCCCTTGAATTACTCAAGTAATGTATTCTGAATATGGAAAACCTAATTTAATTTTAATTACTTTTTATTTAAATATTTCCATATTTACTTTTTATGCAAATATGGACTTATTTTGCTAAAAAGGCAACTTGTGACAGTGTGACACTACGAACTTCCTGAGCTATCCGACAGCACTATTAGAAAATTGAAGCCGGTTCATCCAAGATAGCCTCTAGCACTGCCATTTTCACGTAAGGCTTGGCATTTATCAATCTGGACGTGAATGTAGGATCCGCTCAAATTTCACATCAGACATCGTGCCCCTCATTATCAACAGTACGTACAGTAACAGCATTTTCAGGCAAGGCTCGGCATTTTTCAATCTGGACGTGACTGTACGATTTGCTCACATCAGGTGTTACATTGTGTACGCAAAGTCAGTGTGAATTTGTGGTGCAGCACAGCAAAATCTTAAAAAATAACACCTCGTTTTTTCCTGAGAATTTCATGTTTGGTTTGTTTTTGGTGCAATTATTTCTGCTTTCCTGACTTCATTTATTTATTTTTATTTGTTTTTTTAGTAATCGTGTCCTTTTTGTCAGAGTATATGTTTTCTGTTTTTATGTGGTCACTGACAGAAGCTCTAATAACTGGTGAACCTGCCACAAAGCAGCAGCATCGTTTCAACAGTGCGAACACACGCCTAACTGTGGGGCGCAGCGTCATAGAAGCAGCATGTCCGCTCGTCCATGGCGACACTGCCCCTGCCATTGTCATCATTCTCCAAACAGCGTTTTTCAGGTCTCCTTTAACACCAGTTTTCATGCTTCCAAACAGCGTGTCCTTGTTAATCTCGATCGTCGACGACTGTTTTCAGCCACCTCATTTATCAGGACCCGCTAATTCATACGCTGGGATCGGCCATATTCAAAATTTTCATGAATCACACTCTTTTCGTACCATGACTCCTGCACTCAGATCAGCGCATGTTTCTACGCAACATTGATAAATAAGGGCCAGTGCGTCCAGTGTCAACCATGCTACTAGGCACATCACCCGACCGGCGACCAGCTAGCATATTTAGCCAACTCACCTCAAGATTAGGGTGACCAGAGGTCGCGGTTTACCAGGGACAGTCCCGGTTTTGAGCCTTGTGTCCCATGTCCCAGCGGATTTCAACAGCCCCTTTGTTTTGTTCCGGTTTTACGCAAAGTGTCTCTTCTTTTGTTTTATCGACTACACGCTACACATGGCACCAAGTCATTTAAAGCCATAACAGTGCACACAGTTGTTATAGAGATCTGTAATCTGAACCAATTAAAAAACTCCATCGTTCGCTGCGTGACTGTAGCTTGATGCTCATTGCTCCATGAAACCGCATGGGACTGGACCCCTTGGAAAGCACCGCTTGTTACTCAGGTTAACTTTCATGATATTGCTCTGAGTTCTTGAAAGGATCACTGCAAACCATAGCTCCCTGAAAAAGGTCCACTCCAGCATGAAATACTAAGGGTCATAAAGTTAACTTCAAAGTATGCGTTATGCACTTATTTTGTTTGTGCACTACATGTTGACGTTCAAAACAGTTTAACTTTGTGGCAGTTTGGAGTAATTTGTTATTTTCTGGTTGAAAATCCATAAAATAGTCAAAAATAAAAAGATAAAAGCTGAACTGAGAACAGTCCAACTACCATGATATCTGATAGTTCTATGATTATTTAGGCAGGAAATCGAGTGAACTTCGATTTGAATCACAAGAAGAATAAAAGCCTGACATTTCACGCCATGTTGGGTCTTTGTCCCTCCAGTCTACCACTGCATAACCAGACAGGGCGCTGTCACCTCACAGTCTACTGACGCAACCAACCTCACTTCAGATTCAGTGATCAAAACACACATGGTCTGTTAGAAGTAACAGATTCTCAAAGAGTGATAAAAATCTGGTTACATTTCAAATAAGAATCAAAACATCCTGTTTACCTGTTATGTTTCATACTGTCTCAACCCGTGTGTCAACCCGATTATCAACTGTACCATGATTAGAGGCACTGCTAGCAAAAGAACGAAAATAACCTTTGACACGGCAGCTAGAAGGCATGGACAGAGTAGGCCTCAGCCACAGGAAGTGTGAAAATATCTTCTTCTGCCAGGAAACTCAGAGAATGCATATTCATGTTCAGTGTGGTGTTTACATTGAACTTAACACTAGCTGCCCCGGGAGCTACCTGCAGGCATGTTGTATTTTATGCAAGTGACTTCAGCACAGTCCCAGAGCATCGTCCCACATTAGCTGGTTTCACTGTCAACTATACTATACAGAGCATTTGGATTATATGTGCTACTGTTGATTATTTCCTACCTTTGTAGTTGATCTTAAATCCTATAGATCCCACACTCTCATCTGACTGCAGGTGAAGCCACATCTGATGGGTCATGCTGACTATCAGATCAGGAACAAAGCTACCGGACAGGCTGGGGGAGAGGAAAAAAAAAAACAATTCCTGCTATCATGTGGACAACAATGAAAAGATTTTCATATCTACAATCAAAGCAACGCTCAAATTCTCAGTTCCTGCAGATAAAACTCCTGGAGCACCAATGCTGGAAGTCATTGCTTTGGTTAAGTTTGCTTTTTTTTGCAAAACGTTCCCACAGGAGAGTGAAAAGATCACAGTATGTTCACACTCTCCGGGCTGCCAGCAGCTTTTCAGGCCTGTGAATTAACAGCGGCTGACACCAAAGAGAATTCAAACCATCTGCATTGTGTAAAAAAGAAAAAAGAAAAAAAAAAAAAAGGCTTTCAGGCAGCACTGATCACTTTGAAAGTTTAATTTAGGCTGCTCTTTTAAGCTCTGAGTGGCACAAAATGAGATAAACAGCGGAGGTTAGCAAAAGATATCGACGTGTGGTCGGGTTTTGGTTGACCAACAACGCTGCTAATGAGACGTCTGCTGCCCGCTGTGGCCTGCAAAACCTGAATAATGAAGTCAGACTGTTAACTTAAAGAGTTTAATTTAGAAAAGCCATTTTATTGGATTAATTACAGGTGGCTTTCACACCCCTGATTCATGGTAGAAAAAAAAGTCTATTGTAAAGCCTTGATGCACAGGCTTTTAATGAATAACTAAAATAATTATAATAATTAATAAAATTATTTTAATTTTAATTAAAATAATTCACATTTTTGACCACATCTGAGGAAAAACCAAGAGTGCAATACTTACACCTGCAGTATAGTTGTAGGGTCTCCCACTTCCCCCCCATCTCCTATCGTCAGGGTATCGTAGGCTATCTCCAGGTCAAACTCCTCAAAGTTGATCTGGATGACCTGCATTTGAGAGAAAAACAAATCAGGACTTTTTTAATGACACCATATACGCGAAACCTTTTTTGTCCCGTGTTAGTCAAATAAAAATGCAGTATGAAGACACCAGAAATACACAAACACACGTGCAGATACATGTTAGAATGCTAAAATGCAAAGTCTGCATATTCTAACTTAATAAAGTGAATGGTTTTGTCAAAGCAACAGGAAAGATGATCTTAAACCTAACGCTGCAGCTATCAGTGCTTTGATAACAGGCACAAATTCTACATAAATTAAACATCCATTAATATAAATAACATTTTCTGTATGCATGCAGTTGACCCCAGTTACAGGTGGCATGCTTCTCCTTTGACCCTGTCAAACACTCATTTTCCCTTTTGTGGATTTGAACAAGACCAAAGGTGGCATCAGAATTAGAATTCATGAATGCGTTTCACGGCGCGATGTGATTTCACTTGGCACGGCGGACCAAGAGGAACCAAGCAGCGCTGGAAGTGACGTGGATGCAAAACTCTGATCGGGAATTATTAAACCAACACTTTCTGTTTCATCTCGGAGCAGAGAGGAAGGCGCTTGGCAGAGCAGAAGAGGGAAATGGGAGAGAGTGAGATGGGAGGGGAGATAAAGAGAAATAAAAAAAAGAACAGAAGCAGAGGGTTGGAGGGAGGAGAGGAGGAGGAGGCAACAGACAGGAGTGGAGAGTAATAATGAGCACACTTGCTCGCGGTGCAAAGTGCTGGAATATTTCAAACTGGATTTCTTTCTGGGCCGTCGGGGGTGGGGGCTGAAACCTAGCTGCCTGTCCTCACTCCTCTCCTTCATTCCTTTCTTATGAGATACTTTCTTATGAGATATTGTCAGATTTCCAGCATGAATATTCTTTGGTCAGACTCCAATTGTCCTACATGCATGTAAGCGTGGGCCAAGTTACATGAATATCCACACGTCTCTATTCAAAGGTTCACCATGACTTGATGTATGCCGTTCCTTATCCACTCACTGCCTGAATACTACAGGAGAGCACATTGATCTGCAACAGCTGATCCTGATATTAAACACTCAATTTGAAAAGAAATGCAGACATAAACAGGTACCTCCCAGGATTCAAGGTCTAAGTCCACATATGAGCCACTGAAAGCTAATCCTGTCATCTATAGCATGAGTAGCTGTTCAGGTTCCATGTGTATCATGATTATCTGTGCTATTGCCTGAAGAACCGCTATCAGTCTGGAGTCCAAATGGTGCAACGTGGTTTGCAAAGAGGAGAAGTGAGCCTCAACAGTTTGTATCTATCTGCATGTGAAAAGAAACACTCTGCAGAGCCTGAATGTCATGACTTCAGATGTTAGGTTACAGAACACTTTAAGAGGATTCCAGATGTGATGTCGTACACTTTAATGAGCTGTTTGTGTCCTTCACAGAATGGCCACATATCAGCACTGAAACTGCTCTTAAACACAGCTTTTCTACAATTCATCCGCCCTTGCCAAAGTGAGGGACGGGTACTGACAATTGGAGTGAGAACGTCATTACCGGTAATCTGCCCGTTCGTGTTCATGAATGTGGCTTCACATATTTCTCGACTCTTCGTGAAAACAATGCATGTGGCTTCTCTCCACTTTTGCCTCTTTGTGCTTTCAGCCCCTCCATCTCTCTTTCTAATTGGCTGCATGGCTCCTTCTTTCCATCCATCTGTGGCTTCTAGCCAATGAGGCGATGGAATTGGATTCCTGCTTGATAAAGCACTTCCTTTGGTTGTTGTGGAGACAATGAGGTGGGGAGACTTTCTTTCCTTGATACCTTAATAAGATCTACAGATACCTTAAAGATGCAGTTAGTGCAGAAATATCTTGAACACCTGGCAAAGCAGGATTTCAGTGATGTAAAGGGGGGCTGCCATAAATAATGGATAGTCTGTGATATTCCAGTAAACCTATTTCTATCTCCTCCCCATCGATATGCTTTTTCCTGGGGTGCATAATCTGTACCATTATGAGGAGAACCTACCTTTAACTGAGAAAGAATGATGACAGGTGTTTCTCCTCCCTTCTGATTCACTGGGTCAAATCCAGTAGTTGTCTATGGCTCAACTATGAGCAAAAAGCTCAAAGGACTTCACCACTTGTCATGCAACTACTCCTTTGATAAAGGCATATAAATTGTAATGAAGTTTTGCATATCGCTGAAAAAAAACACATCAATCCATCCATCCATCCATCCATCCATCCATCCATCCATCCATTAATCCTTCCATCCATCTCCCATTAGCCGTCTCATACTGTATTTCTATTCAGCTCCATGGGTGTTACTCAAGTCTATCCCTGGAGACACAGGGTGAGTGGCAGGAGTCTAGCCTGGACAGACCAAAGAAGGGAACCAGGAGAAACCCACACAGGAATGGGGACAACATGCAAACTCCACATGGACAGCTGTGGAACCTTGTGCTGCAGGCCGTACAGTGTAACAGATGACAAAAGCAATTCCTTTCATCCTTCTGACTCACATATGTGGTGCAACACGATTAGTGTAACAGTGTAACTTCAGTGTCCTTGTATGACTTTATCTCTCTCTTCATTAACCATCAGAACTGTTGTTCTGTCTGTGGTTTCCTTGGGAACACTGCGCATGTAAATGTGCATCGAGTAACACTTTGTTCTTCATGCTATATAGTGTCAGACAATACACAGCCCGTGAGTTACTATCTGCACGTGGTTGCTGTGCATAATTATGCTAATTAAAATCTCTCTGCTCAGTGGCAACTTTGAACACTGGAGTCACTCCATGAATGAAGCAGACACAGACTCACAAGAAGAAGACTGCAAAGACATAACTGCGTATTTGGGTATTGTGCTAGCAGAGTGGCAGAAATCAGCTACCTCAGTGTTGAGCGCTATCAGAAACAGACACCATATAGACATGTTAGTGGGGTCAAAACGTGATCCCGATTGCCGAGACACTGACTCTTTATACAAGCAGATGGTATAAAGAGCGTGGTGTTGTTAAATGACACCACAAAGATGAAATAAAAGAAAAGAAAAGGATTCAAAAGCTCAAAATGAGGGCAAATGAGCAGGAGAGAGATTTCTTTTTTTTTTAGAAATGAGTAGAGAAGTCTTGTAATGGAATTCCTCTATACCAGCCCAAGGTTAAATGAAAACTGGAGAGAATGAATCCGCTCTAAAGGCTCACTTTGCCAAAACTAAATGACGCAATAACATCGGAGAACCATATAACCCCATTAACACTCAACCTAAGAGAGAGAGAAAGAGGAGGCGGAGGAAGAGAGGGCTGACAGAAAACATGGGGAGCAGAAAATCAGCCTGTCTCTATCTTCTCAAAATGAAAAATGCAAATTATATGTACACATTTGTGCAACCGAGAAAGTGTCATGGGAAAGGAATAAAAAGAGGACGTTTCCCTGAGTGCCCTCCTTCTCTCCTCTCTGTTTTTTCTTTTTCCATAGTAATTTGATGGTTTCAGGCTGATCTCTTTAATGAAGAATCTGGGTAATTCTGAGGACAGAGCCGCTGGGAGTGGGTGAAGGAGGAGAAGGGGGAGGAGGAGGAGGAGGGATGGGTAACGTGTAAGACAAGAGGAAGAAAAAGACAGGGAAAATGAGTGAAAGGAAGCAAAGAATGAAACATGTACAAGCAATAAAGAGATGCTTTGCTGCTGGGAGGGATGTGCTCAGCTGGGACTGAAAGTGATGAGGTGCTTCCACCGTCACCCTCCTGACCCTCGTCACACTCAGACCGTCTCCCCCCGTGTCTGCGTGTGTACTCTGTGTACTGTCTCCCCAGAACACCTGAACATCTGAACTCTGCTGCCCTCAAAGCGGAGCCCTTTCACTCACCTGTCTCCTAATTGAAGACAGATTTTTGGTGCAGTGTCTCAGAGCATCAAAGCAACCATTCTTTTTGTCGACAGTTACCTTCTCTGCTTCGCCGATTGCATCCATCACCTGTCCTACAGCTTTTTGGCTCTTTTCTAAGTAACGAGACGTCTTTACAAGCCCCGTTTACAACTAACATTTCCAGGCACCCATGCAAATAGGCATTTATTCACCTGGGGGAAAAAAAAAAAGGAAAAGTCTTACCCCTCAAATAGTTTTTTATTTTTCAGGAAAAGTTTGGGATTGGGTATTAAAGTAAATTAAAATAAAAGGCGGACAAGGGACTATAGCTAGCAAAAATACTGACATTTTCTTGTAACCAGAGAGTCTTGACGGCAGACTGCACCAACATTTGTTCGTATTGACAGTTTAGAAAATAAAGCGATCGGTACTATAGTTTTAGCCAACAGGATTCCGGTGCCTGTTGATGCTCATCAGCTGTGCGACGCCTCGGGCTGTACCTGACCAAGCTTCCTTACACGATGAGCTAGCCGTGAGCACCTTTAGTTGAAACATGTTGTGGAAAGATTGTTTTTTAACAATGCTGATGGAAAATGCTGGATTCAGTTTTTTACTCTGTAGTATACAAATGTAAACAGGCGCCTGAGTACAAGTGTGTGTGTACGGTAACTTTGCACTGACGATTTATCAATCTGTGCCTGAGTGATCGTGTACAAGAATTTAAATGCGATGGTTTCTGCTCCACCTAACAGTGGGCAGGGGACAATGCATTGGCCCATTAACGCACATTTCAGTTTGGAAGCTCAGTCAAAACAAAAAGCTACAGCATGACTTAAAGAGTTAGGTTAAATGAATCGTCACTCACTGTCATGCTCATCACTGCCTGTTGCCGTGGAATCTTATGTGACTTTGAACAGCCTGGATGGCTTCATGTGCCTCAATATCTGTCAAAGCAATGTGGATGTAATTCATCCCTAATGACTCTTTACAGCAACATGCACACTGGAATGTGATTTAATTTGATAATTTCTTAGTTATTTTAAGGCAGAAGGATTTTGAAGAAAATCAATTACATTTTGCTTATTCCCTTATAGCAATCCCCTATACTGTCTTTGCTTTTTTAAAAATGATTGGTACAATTCTGAGAAACATAAGACCATCAACTGGGCACAATTTAAACTCATCTGGAGTCTATTTTTAATATTGTGTGGTTTTACAGGGTGCCTGAATCTTCTGAATCTGACAACTTTCATCTATTTTAGGGAGCTTCAGAATCACAAAGACCTGCTCCTGGTGTCAAACTGATACAACGTAGCACTTGACACACTGATGAGTCATTTCAGCACGTGAGAAATGGTAAAATGGCTTAGTGTAAGTAAAGACACGCAGATGACACAGTATAAGGAAAAACTGCCTTGATTAAGCTTTAATCCTTCTGGTCTTAATTTAGACCAGTGCACTTGATGATATCTACAATCATGCGTTATGCATTTAACGCCATTTTCTTACACATGTGCATCCTCTCTCTCTCTCTCTCACTCACACACACACACACATACACAGACAATCTTGTACTTCTATCTTTATGTCATTAATAGGCATAATACATTAACTAGATCCCTACCCAGACCCCAATCCTTACCCTAATCCTAACCTAAACCTATTTATAACCAAAACTTGTGAGGACTAGCCAGAATGCAGATTTTCATACTTAATATGTAGTAAGTACAAGAACACACAAACACACATACTCATAGACACACACTCGTAACCCTACAGAGTGCTGACAGAAGGGCATTAGCCTTCAACAATCACACACACACTGCAACCTTCAACAGAGGATGTATTGCTTTTGACCATAAAACCCCAGCCTTTGGCAGCAGCAGAGTTGTGTGTAGTTTGCATGTCAGAATAGAAGAGTGAACGAGGGAGAGAGAGACAGATAGAGAGAGAATACAATACATGGCTGTGTGTGTGTGTGTGTGTGTGTTTATGTGAAAATGAATATTTATACACGTGTCCCAACACAATACATGGCTCTGTGTGTGTATATGTCTGTGTGTGTATGTGTGTGTTTATGTGAAAATGTATATTTGAACACGTGTCCCGATGGTGCTGACGCAGGTGTTGCCATTGACAACAGCACGGTCACCACAGTGACCCTGAGTGGAATAAGGTGTTGTTTCCTGAATACCAATCGGATGTCTTTTGGGACATGAAGCAGCCAACCACAGCTGTCTGTCTCACATCCAGCCTGTCGTTTCCCCAGTGCAGGATAATCCAGTCATCCAGATTCAAACACCGGTGTGAACTATGAGAAACGCAGCGTTACATTAATTAGACGTTACTCTCCATGCTCTCCAGTTTTAAACAGGGAAAGGCCTCGGTGGAGGGGGCATCTCTGCGGATACTCTCTCACTGCAGCCTGAGGTACATTCAACACAGTTTATTTCTCAGAACTCAGATGCACCTGAAAGTCACACAAAGATACTTAAAAGGCTGCATCTGAAGAATTGTGCATCAGTGGCCGCCACTGAAGGACTGTTCCAATTTCTATGATCACTCAGTTTTTATAAAGGTGCGAGTCCTTCAATCAGACAATTTTCAAGGATGCCTGCGCGTGCGTATAATCAGTGAACCTGAAGCTCCCGCAGTCGTACGCATATGATTTTTAGCCAGGATGTTAAAAAAGGAAAGCTTTTCTCAATGATGCAAAGATTACCTTGGAAGACGACCGCATCAAACTTTAATTCCAAAGGTTGACTTCATTTGAACTTTTTAGATATATAGCCTAAAATCATACACAAAACATGGAATTTTCCACCTTTTATTTCTTTTATGACTCGAATAAATAAACTATGTCCTGTATGTAAAGAACCAACCTTGTTATTGAAAAAGTAAAGCCATGTATTCATACATTCTCACGTCACTGAGTATGAAGGCAAATACAGTATGTGTAAATCTGTCTGAGGCAGATGGAGTGACCACAGAAGAATGACAGGAGGCCAGCCAAACAGCCGAAACAGCCATGACTGCTCTGACGATTTTAAATCCTTACACAGCTGAAGTGCATACAGGTTTCATCTGTGGTTCATCAGCCAGATCTTAATAACAAAGAAAAACTACTTCTTTTACTACGGTTCTCATAAAGACCTGGAACTCTGTGAGGTCAACTAGAAAAAGTATTTTTTTTAAATGTCAGACTAGATGCCAAAAAACACCACCAGTGCACCTGCTAGTAAAAGCATCATGCTGTGTGGAAGCCTACCTGGCTTATAAAGGAAAAGGTGAAACGCATTTTCTGGATTCAAAGCTCAGACCTCAATCAAATAAAAAGGAAAATCTCTTCAAGTTCACTCAGTTTGAAGGGTTTAAGACAGCAGAATAGAAGCGTGCCTGTACGTGCAACCCTGACTGAGAGCTACGGTATAAACACATCACAATAACGACATATCTATAGGATCTACACACCACCAGTTCCTCCATATACCTGTGAAAGTCAGCAGAGTCAGAGCCTCTCTCTACTCCTCTGACAGGTACTCCCTGCACTGACTCTGAATCTGTTAACTTGATAAACCTCAATTCCTCCCCACGTGAAGCCTTTACGAGCCCATTTTGGCGAAAGCTCCCCACCCACAAAGTGTGTTTTGATTTGCTTGTAATACCTGCACCAGGAATCTCAGAAATCTATTTTCTTTAAATTAAACATTTTTCTTTAAAATGTAACATTTTGTAACATTTTTAACACATGCTGTGATTTTAGGATCCACTCATAACGCAAGGGTTTTTTTTTGTTTTTTTTAATTTCAGTGAGTTTGACAAAGACAGATGCTAAGATGCAGAGAGAAGGGGCTTTACCTTATTAGGATTTGAAGCAGTAATTATCCACACACACTGTGCGTTGCTCTCATACTGGATTGGGAAGTTTGGAGATGTAAAGGTTCCCGACGGCCCTTGAAGATTACTGCCGCATGTCTTCACTGTGGAAAAAAAAAAGAAAAAAACACAATGTCATAGTTATTAATATCAACGTAAGTGTCAGCAGAGGTGATCGTTTAGTGGCTGCGCTACAAAAGAGGTCCCTTTATAATTAAAAGTATTTGTTTGTCAGACTTAGTCAGGGACGATGTGGGAAAAAAGCATGCAATTTAATAACGCTCTTACTTTGCAAGACCACTAATTCCAGATCACAGCAGCAACACGGTTAACGCAATTAAAGATGACAATAACGCAAGGGGCTTCAGTGTGGCGGTTCAAGTGCACATTAGAACAGTGAGAGGAAGAGAGGGTCAGAAAGATGTTATTGATACTGTCAGTGACATCTCCCTCAATAGTGCTGCTTAATTGGAAGCTATTGGCTGTGAAATACCACAGGATTAGCTAGTATTGACAACAAGCTTCACAAGCTTTTCCCCCGCAATCCATTCAAAGTCATTGACTTCCAAATACTCACTGACTAATAATCGCATTCATTTTCTTTAAAGCAAAGCCAAACGCAGGCATCTTCCTCACATCGTATTCAAGCAATGTCACTTTCATATGATGCTTTAGGCCAAATGCACACACGTGGTGGGCGCTGATGACACATGATAGCGGTTTGATAACCCAACCCTGCCTTTCTTAGGATGTGTGCTCTGACTGGATGTGACAGAGGACCTGCTCGTCTGTCCTTGGGTCGTCCTGTTAGAGCTGCGTTCTAATTTTCTGGTTGGTTTGAAACAGTGTTTGTTCCTTAATTAGTTTGTTCAGCAGCCTGCCCACAAGAGCACGCACAGCTGACAGCCACATGCACACCTACGCACACACAGGAATCAACGCGTTCCTTTACATTCAAATGTGACGCACTGCAAATGCACATAAGGACACTGAAAAGACGTGAATCCACACACGATGCACACACTCCACCCGCACGGCTACAGACGAGAAAAGCCATTTAAATCCCAGCGAGGCGTGTTGGTGTGTTTTCTTGCAAGGTGTAAGTGTCAGAACAAGAGAGCCCTCTGAGACGACCTCGAATCCTGCCTGCTTGTGTTTCCCTGTTTCTTGCTTTCCTAGCCCCTCCCAGCCTGAACCCAGTTGATGCTTATTTATGGAACCCTCATGCCGCCATCATCGTCACCATCATCATCATCATCTACATCTTACATACAGTTTCTGCAATTTACTGACATAGATGCGTCACCATCAAGTGCGCGCGTGTATGTGTCTGGACAAGATGTGATTTATCTGCAGGCCTGAGCGCGAGAGCGTGCGCATCATGCGACAGTGTGCGTTGACAGCTCAATCAGCGTGGCCTGGATGAATGGCCAGCAAATCACTGTCGGCACAGTGTTGCTATAGCGATAGCACACAGAGAATCATCACTATGATTTCAAGAAGCGCAAACATCTCATAACTTAATATTAAAGTCCATCTGTCTCTTGGTGAGCATTTGACTCTCCCCCGCCCTCTCTCTCTGTCCCTCTCTGCACCTTTTATTCATCCCACTGTCAGCTATTGTGCGCAGCTCGTGATTTACTTTATACTCCATTAAAAACTACTTGCCTACTTCCTCCTCTGTTTCCCTCTTTTATATGCAACGGAGGTAGACGGCAACTATTGTGTACGGACTGCTGCAATTTGCTAGTGGGGTATTTCGATTTTTCTTTTGTTAATAATTCTCCCCTCCTGCAGTATAATTATTTTCCCCCTGCAGCAACAATAACATGCTAAATTGCATCACTCATATTACTCTATCTCACATGATATATTGAGTAATAACGCAGTATACCACTGAATTTTCTACATGAGTTGATATTATTTTTGGTTAAATTTTATGCACCATCTTTGCCTACATTGCGCACTGAACAAAACTGTTAACAAAATCAATCAAATATAAGCCCTAACCTAACATCGAATTACACAGATTTATCTAATTAAATAAAATAAATCAATAAATGCTTTCAGTGACCAAATTTAGTTGTTTGTCTCGGCATTTTATTGGTATATTCAAACGCTACAGAAGAACGTTTCCTTGTTTATTTTGTTTAGTACTCATATTTGCATATATATTATACTGCAGATATGATATCAAACAATGAATAGTGTCTGAAACAAGATGCTTATTTAGACACCCACTGTTATTAACTTTCTTTTGAAACACTGGGACTTCTGCGGGTTTACTGGAGCCTTTTTCTGAAAAAAAAAAAAAAACATCTGCTACCTGATTGTTGGAAATGATACAGATGAGGATGTTTTGTGAGGCAGAATTGAGCTAAAAAATGAAGGATGTGTAATGTTCCCAAACAGTTTAGTGATATAATCAGATATTTTCACAATAAATTAAGATAAAAATCTCCACAGGAAGCGCTGGAGCTAGTTTTGGCAGAGGTGATCATTCTGGGATATGAGCTCAACTCCATTTGTGAATTTGCACAAACCTACGTGACAAAATCAGTCAGTGTACAAATGCTTCTTAAAAATGATTCTCTCCATATCTCAGCCCAAACACAAAACATAATCAATCAAATTCTCAATGTAGAACTAATTAAAGATTTTGACTTGGTTTGTCATCACACTGTAGCAAAAACTAGCATCACACTGAAGGTCTTCCTTCATATATATTATTAAAAACACCTGCGAGCTACATACATGTGAGGTGATTGCAAATTTTCTTGTCCTAAACTTCGTTCATCAACGGAAATTTCATGATTAAAGTGCATTAAATATTAAGATAACATTCCCTTAAAAGGAGATTTCTTATTAAGTCAAATGAAAAAAGGATGTGTAACCAAAGAGAGAACACTTTAATGAAAGCCTCACATCATCATTGTGACAGAAGGTTACAGGCTATCTCCTGATATTTGTGTTAATAACCAGGATACAAAAATTACTTGTCAGGTAATTACAGTTATGTTCATTCACAAAGGAGCCAGAAAGCTTCCAGACTTGAGTCAGATCTCTGATCTGAAATCGAACAGCCAGAGCTGACTATCTGACCAACTGAGCATCAGGGGGGGAAAGGATTTGGGGAAAAGACATGACCCAGAACCCAGACGTCCCTGTGACTGAGCTCCAAAGATCCATGGTGCAGATGGTAGAAAGTTCCAGAAGGGCAAAGGTCACTGCAGAACTCCATTGGGCAGACAGATTGCCTCTCCTCAGTCCTCTGAAAGCTCATGGAATTGGTAGAAACACAGAAGGACTCTGACAGTGTGAGAAACACAATTTTCTAATCTGATGAACCCATGATTGAAGTATTTGGCTGCAGTTCTAAGCGTCACCAAGCACCAACCATCACCAGCCCAGTACCATCCCTACAGAGAAGCAAAGTGGTGTATGTAAACCTGATCCAGAGCGACAGAGCCTCAGACTGGGCTGAAGGTTCACCTTCCAATGAATGCTAACCCAGCCAACGCAGGAGCGAGCTCAGGGAGTGAACTCAGTCAGAGTTCTGACCTGAACCCAGTTCATCTCTGGAGAGTCATGTCCGAGTCATGTCCGAAGAAGACCGGAAGCCGGAGGCTCTCTTTGAATACAGATTAGTTGTTTTAATTTTTTTGTAGCACGAGGCTGAAACATAACAAAAAGAGACAAAAGAGGCGCTGACATCACAGGAGTGTTTTCCATCATATATGTCAGTGTCGATGGTACGAGCAGGTCGACAGTTAATGCTGCAATGTCTGAAAGCTGAGGAGCACTGAGGTAATGTGCTCCAGGTGCTGGATCAGAATGTTGACTCAGATTAGAGATCAGAATCTTCTCCAGGAAGGCTGAACTGGCTGTTAAAACTGGCTCCCTGCACAAGCAGAGATTGACCAGCAGACATAAAGAATGATTGATGACACAATTAGGCTGGCATGCAGCGTTCCACCGGCCACTGTGGTTACTGCTGTATGCACGAGCACACCTATACCTAAACACACACAAATTTGTGGATTTCTATCTTCCTCAGCACTTTCATGGGCATAATACTTTTCCTAGCCTCTAAGCCTAGCCCTGACCATCCCAACTAACCCCCTAACCCTAACCATTACCCAAACCTAAACCCAACTCTAACCACAACCTGAGAACCAGGTCTTAACCCTCAAACAGGCCTTTGAAGTTGTGAGGACCAACTAAAATGTCCCCACATTCCAATGATGTCTTCAGATATGTCTTTGCTAGTAGAATTAATATTCAAGGTATAGATCACAGAGACAGAAGTGTGTGTGTGTGTGTGTGTGTGTGTGCATGTTTGCTGAGTAAATATGCAGTAACTTTAGTTGAGTGAGTGTATTCAAACAGACTTCGGTTCACACAGACAGACAGAGTTGGCTGCCTGGCCGTGCCATCTGTCCATTAATCAAGGTGCCACATGGACTCTCTCGCTCTCTCTTACACACACGCCTACACACACACACACACACACACACACACACACACAGATGAACGTGTAGTGGACAGAAGGACATTGTGATTCGATGACTTTTGACGTCGTTTATTTTTATTTAGCTTTGTAGCTGGTTTATTGTGTCTAATAAAATGATGGTGACCCTGTCCCTCCTCCCTCTTTTATTTAACTGCCTCTTCCTGTTGCTTAATCATCGCATCGCTTTATTTTCCCCACCACTTAACTTGTTTGTGTTTTGACAGAAATGACCCCTAATGATTCATCTGGGTTGACTTTTCCTGACAGATTGGCTCTCTCCCAGTGTTATTCACGTGTTCCCACTTTAGACCTTCACTGGTTTTAAGTAAAGGTCATTTATGAGCGGTGCCCAGCTTGACACGCCTTTTTTTTTCCTCAGTCAGTTTTGACTAAGCAGGCTAAAAGAAACATGTTGCAACATGAAATTAAGACTTTTACTATTTTTCCACCAAGTTTTTTTTAGAGTTTTCAAATGAAGTGCCATTGTTCCAGGTTTTATAAGGAATCTGAAGGAATGTGAAAATCATAAAGATAATGTGCTGGAGCTGTAATCTCTGTCTCAGAGGAATGGTTATTAACATCATTATGCATAAAGAGGAAGTGCCTTCGTAATCTAAAAACATTAGCTCATGTGATCAACCTCCGCTCCCAAAAGAGGTTGATTCCAGTCAGTCTGACCCCTCCCCTCTTTTATTCGAGGTATTTTCATATTCTGACACTGATTCCTCTCATTTTTTTGGGGCTTATATTTGGAAATAGAAGCGTAGTTGCTGTACTCTTTGCTGTGCCTTTCAGCTAAGCCACCGAAACAACCTTTTTTCATATCTGCAGTGTTTACAGTTGCAGGCAGCTGCAGGTTTTTCTTCTCTGTGTTCTTTCTGAGCAGTTCTGGCACATAGCTCAAACAAAGCCTCGGCATTTGTTGTCACAGAAGATATGATTCCAGCGTTACATGCATCTTGTCCTTCAAGCAACCTCAATGAGTGTATCTAGGGATTTACAGGAGTTCTGAAGAGGCTTCTCTCTCTGGTTTACTTGTGTAGGATAGGGTTCAATTGCATACCAATGAACGAGTCAAAAAAACCAGGGAATGTTTTTGCCCTCTTTTTGTCATGAATACATCCTTCCACCCATAGAAACAATGGAAGAGGTGAGAAGACAATACAGAGACCATGTCAGCCCTCCATGATGAGATGCTTAAAAATCAAATATCTGTCTGCAGATAATCACTAGTTACTTAGCAACAACCTCTGGAGCAAGATGGAGCACTCTGTTGTAGCCCTGTCCAAAAAAAGAAAAGTTTCTCTCTGAACAGATGTTCTTGCAGGGAGTGTCAGCGAGAGCACTTTAAATTAAAGAGACTTTTAACAGCGTGCACCTGCCACACAGAATCTATCGGCACCCGTCGCGGAAGTGTCCCAGCTAGCCCACATATTTCTCCTTTACAGATCCTTGCTGACTCTAGACTGACGGCGGAATTTCCCGGTGACGAAGGTCATTCTTTTTAAGAGCTCACTGCTTGAGGGGACAACATCTGCGACTCCGAATATCATTGGCTCCCTCCCTGCAGGGAGGCTGAACTAATCCTCAGACGCAGGTATCAGCTCCATGTCATTAATTATTTTTAACGGCCCCCTATGAACGGGTTAAACACCAAACCTAACCCAAAACTTGGCTGTGCGACTTCTAACTGTGTGCTGCTACCACTACTACTAATGAGGAAAGGGATCAATAAAGTTCAATCAAAATCTAAATCTAAATCTTTGTGTAGCTGTGATGATGTGTTTACTGCAGAGACTTTGTGTGACATTTTCCAGCTGTACTTTCGCTGTTTCTCCTGCATTTCTTTCCTTTCCTCTTTGTTTACTAGTTACAGTACTGAGCTGCAGAACTCTCTCTCTCTCTCAGACACACACACGCACAGTATTGGTTTTTATGCGAAAGTTGGTGTCTGCAGCCACAATCCACAGCCGAGTGCAGGGCGACAGGATGACGAACGACTTTGGCATTTAACATGACAGATGCCCTCTCTGTCTTTCCCGCATGTGCACGTGTGTTCCAAGTCTGAGAGCAGTCACAGATTCTAAACTTTCATCATAAAGGAAGCTGAACAAATGAATATCTGAAACATTACCAGAGTTTATAGTTGTCTCCATTAAGGGTGTAAAAGACACTTGCTCACTGAGAAGCAGGTTTTGTATTTTGTTAAATCACACACCAGAGCGTGCACGGGTGATCAGCACACAGCACTCTTTGATGATGATTTCCAGTTTCCATAAGAGGAGTGAGATGTTATGCACTGGTCAGAGAAACATGCTAGCGTGCAACAGCAGAGCTGTGCTACTGTTACATTACGTTACTGTAATTTATGTAATGATCCATCTGTGCAGCCCCGTCTTACCTTTGCAGACTGGTCTGTGGTCGCTCCAGGCAGCAAAGACCTCAGCCACTCTCTGGCAGCTAATGGTCTTACTGCCCTGAAGAACATAGTCTTCTCCGCAACTGAACTGCACCACGCCGCCGATGCTGCACACAAACACACAGTTAAGCGCATTTGCAGTTTTGTAAAAGCATCACAAATGTGAACGTATGTTTGGAAATGTCAGTTTTGGTTGGGAGCAGTGTGGCCTTTACCTGAAGTCGTTGCCATGGCGTTTTCCATTCTCTGGCTCTCCGGGGTCGGGGCAGGAGTTCGACGCCTGTCTCACTCCACCTTCATTTACTACACACAGACAAGACCACCACAAAACTCAGAGTCAATCAAACCTTTTCCTCCAGCCTTTTCTGTTTTAATGCATCTGGCTTTTCCCTTTTGTGCAATTTCTTCTTTCTTGTCAGTCTCTCCCGGGTCCTTTCTAAAAAACTATTACTTAATAACAGACTACAATTTCCGCTACCTCGATTACAGACTGTTTTTTTTTCTGTGAAAACGTCAGTCCTACTTCTCCCCAAGACTTTATTACTTGCATTTAATAAAATATTTTTTTTTCCCCTGGATTCTTAACATTAGGCATGTTATATTACCCTGTATTGTAGTAATATTCAGGGCAGAGGTGTCTGCACCTGCACTGTAATGCTGTTTACTATTTCCAAACGTACTACAATGTCCTTGATAATTAACTTAATAATTATTAATTAATCCTGACTACCATCTCCCTTGTTAGGAGCACTTTTTTGGAGCACGTGTTTGTTTCACAATGCATTATGGGATACATTGTGTTCCACATGTGCCACATACGCCACGTTTCACCAACAGGCAAAACCTGGTTGTATCCCTTTTTTTTTTGGGGGGGGGCAACTGAGCACTGTAAAGAACATTTATTTTATTCTTTTAGACAAATTTAAACTTCTCCTTATGCACACAAACAGCCTCCCACTGTTGGGGTTGACTAACATGCATTCACATGTTGAGCTCTTATCAACAAACCCAGCAGGTGGCTGCATTGTGCACGTGTGTGTTTGTTAGTAGCTAGTTTGTTGCTTTGTTGGAGCGGCTAATTTGACCATCTGGACTATTAACACCAGAACAGAGGGACTGGTTACAGTTTCTGTTCGCATACTGACTCACAGAAGCCCACAGAAGTCACACGCGCATATATGGCGCAGACGTGGATGTACAGTATGCAAAGACCTGAAAACGGCGTGCACGGCTACAGATTGGCAAGTTTTGATTATTTGCATGACTAAAGAATTAAATGTGTCAGAGCACAACAAATGTGCTAATAAAAACCTAACTAATCAACAAGCAAATTCACATCTGTAGTATTAGGCTTTAAAGACGCCACTCCAGCCTGTCAGGAGAGCTGATGAAGAGCATAATTCTGCTCACAGTTCAACAGGAAGTCCAGTTTACATAGACACAAAAACACAAGCAAATAAGAGAAACAGGTGGGTGCAACAAATTCACAGCAATGAATCTGGAAGCATGCAGGTGGATTTCTAGAGAGGTCATACAGGTTTGTATGTATAATTTCTCCAATGTGTGAGTGTGTGTGTGTGTGGGGAGAGAGAGAGAGAGAGAGAGAGAGAGTACAGAAAGAGTTGAAATCAGAAAAGAGTGAAAGTGGTCAACAAATTGATGGCAGGGATGAATAGGTGAAGAGATTGCATGTCAACCAATCGAGACTTGAGGAAGGAGATGTGTGTCTAAATGTCTACATCCAGCATGTGCTTTAAACAGCCACAGTTATTAAACACTTCATAAAAAAGTGGCCTGAAGGTCTCAAGGTCAAAGGTAAAGCTCTTAATTTAGGCATACATTTAAATGACAACATTTCCATAAACTACTCAGCCTCTTAAACATTAACAGGGTTGAGAGAAATCAAAACATACATTTTTAGCTCAATTTTATCCTAAAATGACTTTTAAAATGGCTGAATCTGTATTTGTTGCCTTAAATGATTTGTGTTATTATATTTAAAGAGCTGGAATCAGATCTGCTGAACAGATGGAGAATGAAATAAAGAAGGAGAGGTAGAAGTGATGCACATTGTGTGGAGCAGTTCAACGCAAGTCAGAGCGAAGATCAGCAGAGCAGAGATGATTTTTTTTATATACACCAAAAGAAAATGTTCAAACAGGCTCAACAACCAAACATGCACGACACAGCAACCAAAGAGAGGAAAAGTCAAGCAGGATGGGATTAGGCATGCTCTCCTAAAGGCTGACACGTTTTCAACACGTTTACGCTTCAAAGGGAAATAAAACAGCACATTTTAGCTCGTTGCCCAAGACACTAGCGCTGTTTTTTTGAGACCAGGTCATTACTGAAATCTGAGAAATGTGTTGAAATAGCAGCCTTTTGGAGAGTGAAATGAAACCAGAACCGAGGGAAAGAGAAAACGCCACCACACATCGGCACATTAGCCACAGTGACATCAAGATGTGAACTCACATAGCGAGAACTTGTTGCTGGAGTCTTTGCCAGGGAACAATTTAACGCCCCGCGATTTAAAATCTACTGATCGCTTCACTGCAGAGGAGAGCACAATGAGGAAAAGAGAAGGCAAACAAATCAGAGGTCAGACTGGACATATTGGGAGGAGGGATGTAAAAGAGATCACGCCAGAGAATGTCTGAGGAAAAGGCAGATTCTTTTCCCTCACAGTGTTGAGAAGGAAGAAGAGCACAGTAAAACAAAAAAAGTTTCAGACAGACAGCGAGAGATGAAAATACAGTCAAGAAAGATCATCAACGCTCCTGTAATTTAGCATCATTCTTTTATGGGGAGTTTAATCTCTCTCTCTCTCTGTCGGCGAGACGTCAGAAATGTCTCAGGGTAAATCCCGGCAGATTAGGAACAAAAGCTGCTAAAGGAAATTGCAGCTTTCATCAAAGTGACACCGAGGCAGTTCTGTAATCAGGACGCTCTGATCATGGCACGTTGGACAACAGATTCCTTCACTCAGACTAACGGAAAGACAAAAGCAGGGAGGGAGAAGGAGGGATCCCTGTCAGCGCTGTGCCGGTGACATCATCTCTTTACATGGTTAGCGCCGCCGTGCCAGGGCGTTTCCATGGATAAGACTGCGAGTGGATGAGAGCTCCCTCACAATCCACGCATTCATAATAAAAGTGCCCGAGAGTGATCTCCAATTTGACTTCCCTCAGATTTGATGTTTTCTGCTCTACTTGGCCAAAATAAATAGTTGCGGTGCAGAGGTAAATCATGGAATCATAAGCACAAACACGGCTCCTCTGGAACAAAAAAATGCAGTTGCAATTCATTTTAATGAGTGTCTTCTGAAGTGGCTGGCTAAAGTTGGCTTCATAACAACCTGATTAATCCACTAAATAATGTCAAATCATCGCCTCGTTAATGCACTACAATGATTCTGATAAAAGCACACTCATCAATTACAACAGTTTGGTCATTACAGCGTGAATATTTCATACTAACAATTATCTTAGCCTTCACACACACACACACACACACACACACACACACACACACACACGATTTGGTTGAGGTGCTTACAAATCCATTGTTACTTTAACAATTAAGCTCATAAAGATTAGCTTCCCTCATATATTCTGGACATAAATTACCAGCATGAAAGTTTAATGTGGTTTTCATTTACATGTGAGGATATGCATGTGACAAGCGTGTTCGTGTTCGACGCTGGGTCGGGTTACTTTGTTCAGTAGAAAAATGTGCTCCACAGTTTCCTCCTTAATGAGTAAATGTGTTGATGGAAGATAGATGTGTTGGCTGAGCATCCGCAGCGTTGTGTGCATACAGAACCGTACATCACTAAAGGACGGTAATGATGTTTTTTTCCCCTCTGAATGAGTTAGTTTATCAGAAATGACAGTGACACACGGTAAATCACTTCCAGTACACTTTGTCACTCTCTAACTTGATCAGGTGCCTGCATCACACAGCAGGAGCTGCAGAGGCATAACGTTCCTTTGGGGTTGTTTAGCAGCAAAACAGCTGAAATTGCAGGTGTAACATTTAATTGACTGTTTATATCTGTCTCTATGAGCGCTAAACTCGACACCAACACACAAAGTTACAAAAATCCAGTCCCTACAGCCGTGGAATAACTTTTTGTCACATGAGAAGTCTTATGTCCAATAGACTGTCTGAACTCTCTCTGCATCATCTTTCCACTGGATGTTTACCGAAATCTTGTATGAGCACCAGGTCATTTAACAAAAGTGGTTCAGTGACAGACGAGAAAAAAGTACGACAACTGTAACAGAAGACAAAAAAATAAAATACGAATTCCTAAATTAAGAAACCTGAATCACATTTTAAGTCCAAAATTAAATAAACTCTTATGTTCCCAAGCAAAAAGTTATGGTCTGAATCAAATCAGTATTGAAATATGTTTTCAATTTGTCTTTGCCTGCACAAAATGACTCAGAGTTCCAAATGCCCTGTTAGTATGCGTCATAAACCCCATACTGCCTGAATATGCATCAGTTAAATGTGCCCATGTTCATCTTGCAGCCAGCAAACAGCAGCCCCACTGCAAACAGCAGATGGGAGGACATCGGCATTTAAGTCAGGCATATTTGTCAAACAAAACACTGCAAATCTAACAAAACTAGACCTGCAGACACTAATTAATTACTGAGTGATGAAAGTGGCCACATATGAGGGCTATAAAGCATAGGTTAAAGCTAAAGTTGTGCTTAGTAACAAGATGTAAATTATAATTCCATAGAGTAATTTGGAATAAGTGACATAAAAGATCTTATTAAGAATTTTAGATGTAAATGTTAGCAGCAGCAGATTAGTGTTATTACAGCTATTATCAAGGTGTTTAAGGCGGCAGAAAATACTTGCTTTATGTACAAATTGGATAATTTGGTCTCATTTTAGTCAAACAATGAAACGGCTACCATGATCACACCACGATCTCACATATTCTTCTCGTCACTACTGTAATGGTCCTGGAGTCAATAGCCTTTATGACTTGGCAAGCCCAGAAAAAGGTGGAAAACGATTTTGGCAGCACTGGTGAAATCCCAGCTCCAAAATGATATAAAAGATGATGAAAGGGGGGTTCACAGATTTATGAGCTCATATGAAACCCCAGAGGCCTACAGTGTCTTTGTATTCAGCTTGACTAATGGCTCCTAAACCACGGCTGACACGGAGAAGGACTTGGGGATTTATTTACACAAAAGCTAAATGGCGTATTCCACCTGAGCTAAATGCTTCCTTTTTTCTTGGCTGTAATTATCAGAAGCAATTGAAGATGCGTGCACTTGATCACAACCAGGTATGAGGTATTATGGGAGTCATATCAAAAGTACCATGCAGTCAGCAATATCCAATATGTCAGCCTCCCTCAGGGCTACACTGCCATTGCACTCCGGTTGAATGATGTTTCCGTACCAGTGGTTGACTGGTGTTTCTTTTGTACTGACTGACTTATTTTGTTGTCAAAGCGTTGGCTGACTGATAATGCTGTCATTTGTTCATTAGGAGCCAATCACAGGCCTGCAGACAGAGAAACTCATGAATGCATAATGAAGGGAGATGATGGAGGGTTGTGATTGGTGGGTTCTGACGCAGGGAAGGAAATAGAGTGTCCATACTTTGCGCATGCGTAGCGAGTGGCCGCACGTTCGAACCCATACAAACCCAGACATAAAGGTGGCCCTCGACATTTGTGACACCGCCCCTGTGACTCCATGTCACTTGCTCAGAAAAGTACTGAACATGGGATTATAAAGCACGAGTAAACAACGGTAAGTTATGGAGGGAAACAACATCACTCCAGGCGTAGAAGAAGTGATCTGGCTTTATGATCCAGTACTGGAATGGATAATTGCAAGCCTTTAAGTCGTGTACATGTCTTCCTGCAGCAGCAGTTATTGTAGCAGACAGTGAGCTGCCAAATCACCTTACGCATCAGGTAATGCTCCTCGGTTATCTCAAGGACTGATGGCCAGCAAGATATACATCGTTTAGCATAGAGGGCCGGCTAAATGGCTGCAGGGTTGTTTTCATTTGTATTTGGCACTAACAACACAACTGTTTTCTCTTGCTCTTCCTCTTTTCTGTGCATGTCTCATTGTAAAACCAGTCACAGGTTAGGGTCAAGATCCTGCTGATGTATAATAATCAGAGGATACAATCAGACTGGCATTTTCATTATGCTGATGCTAGACAAAAATGCTTTCTAGACATTTTAAACCTTTGACACTAAACGTCTGTATTGATTGGGAGCCGCTGCTTGGAATTCAAGGCCAGTGCCCTCAGACTTTTAGTTTATCTCCCTGCCTGCCTGCTTCTCCTGAATTAGTTCATCAGTTAAGATAAAGATAACCCTGTGCTGCTTGGTCTTCCACCCTGTGTCGGACATCTGTTGTTTTTGGGTTTTTTTTTTTTGTAATCTTCTTCTAGCACTAACATCGTGAGGCAGCTCTGCAACATTGTACCAGTGTAAAGAAAAAGGGCAACAGTTGGGCATTTCAGTGTTTTTGGGGCACAGGTAGTCTGAGCTTTTGGTCTTCCTGGAAAATCACCATTAATATAAGTTCCAGACAACCCTGCTTTTTACAGAGAATGGGGGGATGTGGGGTCTAACTGGTTAATTGCATTACGCCCCAGACACACCCATGGTTAATTAACTGATTAAGTCCAACCCTTGTAAACCATGCTGATGGGGCAGGATCGATTTGGGGCCCACCACACCCTCCAACATCTTGGAGCTTATGTTCTGTCAATGTGCTGCAGTTCATAAATCATAGACTGCCAGACCACAACTACTGTACGTAATTAACAGTGACCACACACTTTGCAAATTTGGAACACATGAGCGCCGCTGTCTCATCTGTAGAACTTTAATGACACTGGCACATTACACAAATTAGAATGAGCCTTTACAAACTGGTGAAACTGGAATCCACACAAAAAAGCTCAGATGTTTCAGTCTGATGTTGTAGTTAAGGTGCATCCAAACTTCCCAAGACTGTCAAATTCTTTCTAACTTTTCTGCTTCCCCTTTCCACCATATTAATTATTAAAAGCAATGCTCAGAGTGGAATTTACAAAGTAACTGGGAACCTGGCGTCCATTCAGCAGAATAAATGGCCATCTGACTGGTCTGCTAATTGGCTGAGAGTGTGTCAAAATGAGTCCTGATTAGCTAACTGGCTAAACTTTGTTGAGTCTCAGCTTTTGCCCTAAAGTGTTGGTCAAGTGACTGTGAGTATGGATCATGAACACGATGCAATTATCATGCACCTCTGGACACGTTTCTGTGACTAGAGTCACTGCTCAAACTGTACAGAGACGTCTGTATGATCAGCTCAGTTTGGATGGATGGATGCAGCTTTGGTCAACAGGACAGATGCATGTTCTAGGTTCTATGCTGGGAGGACGAGCTTTTAGCTATCGGGCAGCTTTACTGTGGAACCAGTTACCAACCTGGGTCCAAGAGGCAGACACCACGTCTACCTTTAAGATCAAACTTAAAACTTTCCTGTTCAGTAAAGCGTACAGTTAGCCTCAAACAAAGTGTGTAGGGTTAATAGATGTAGTTACAGTCAGTTCTCACAGTTACAGGTAGAATAGGGCCATCAAACTTTTATTCCTCAATCTTTAGCACAGCTATGCTGCTATTGGCCTACGCTGCTGGGGACACAAACATGATCCACTGAGCAGTTCCCCACTTCCTCAACACCAACCACCAACACCAGCCTTTTCTCCTCCTTTTCTTTTCTTCTCACCGGGATTATCAGTGTGTCCAGTCTTCCTTGCTGTTCTGTGTCTCTCTCCCCCTCTTCTCTCTCTCTCTCTTTCTGCAGGTCTTCCATCTCCAGACCTTCATGCTGCACGGACCCCAGCCTCTGACAAACCCAGGGTCCACTGTCAGCACCTGCCTATGCTTTTCCCTTTTTTATTAAAACCTGCCTATACCGTTCCTCTTTTATAACAACCTGCTATGCGGTGTTATGTATACATGTATTATATATATTATATCTGATATGTTTGTATTTCTATGATTCTATGATCGTATCTCTTCTTATGATTGTATCTGTTCTCTCTCTCTCGCTTTATTCTCTCTGTCCTGTCTCCCTCTTCTTTTCTTCCTTTACCCAGCCGACTTTCAGCAACTTGTAAGCCTGGTCCTGCTCAAGGTTTCTTCCTGTTAAAAGGGAGTTTTTCCTTGCCACTGTGCTTACCTGGGGGTTCAGGCTCTGGGTTTCTACCTCTGTAAAGCACCTAGAGACAACTTTTTTGTAAAAGGTGCTATATAAATAAAATTGAATTGAAACTGAATTGAATTGATCGGTGAACGAGGAGAGGTTCAAACGCTGCTTTGACTTTAAAAGTCTTTGCTTAAAGCTGTGTATAAAAGATCCTGTCTCGTACTAGCTCGCTCATTTATGTGAAAGATAAAAAGATGTTTTTTAGATCAACTGCAAGAATAAATGTAACTAAACAACAGGAACAATAGCACACTGATCATCTTTAAATTTCACTGTTTGTGTGCCCCACTTTTCGCTAGACTGCTGCGCTGTGATCTAATTTGCCAATTAACTGTTGAAAGAAGGAAGAAAAACATAAACGCCAACAGTCTAAACACAGTAAGTACTTAAGCAAATTAGATCTCTTGGAAATTTTACCTCCTTTTCTTCTTCTTCCTGGGTTTTCTTTTATTATTCAGTCAGCAATACTAGTTATTGGTTTTAAGTGGCGACAGGGATGTCCTTTACTTTTTTTAAGAGTGAAGATGCAGCTAAAGGAGGGTTTGCTTTGGGGTCGATCATACTGTAACACAGCCAATCACATCTGGAAGCCGCCTCGTGTCAAATACCCACTGCATATGGCAACAGCTGGGTTTCACTGCCTGACTGAAGGGACGTTAAATGTGTCAGGACTGTCCCCGACTGGCCACAGATTCTTCCCTCTTTTGTTTCCTGTACCATTTTGTCACATACGTGTGACCTACCCCGGGTTTCCACTAGATGCGGTGCGTCCCCGTCTGTCCGTCTGTCCAGATTTCTGCCGTCCGGCCGTTTCTGCGTCTGGACGGACGGAGGACGCCGCAACAATCTAGCACAATCCACCGCGTGCCGGACAGGAAGTTGGGTGCGAAGAGAAAAATAAAACATCCGGGAAATTGTCAAAATAAAACGTCTTGTATTTAGAGTGATCTTTTTCAACAGGGCTCTGAAAACGAAATCACGTATGGCCGCGCGATACTATCACTTTGTAGTTTTTGAAATGAGCTACAGAAGAAGACGTTCTTTGTTCCTAGAGGAGTAAAATTTCCCCTTTCTTTGGATTTTGGTGACTCTACCATGTGTAATTCTATTAATTCTTCCTAAAATGTGTAATAGATCAATTATTTCCTGTAAATTCTGGTTATTTACGTTATTTATTTAATATATTCGAAGATATGCTGCAAACAATAAGCTAACTTGTTAACACCCACATACAAGAGATAAAATGGCACAAGAAAAAGATGATTCATACATGTAATAACATAAAAAAACAATCGCTCTAAATACGGGACCTTCAATTTTGACAAATTCACGGATGTTTTATTTTTTTCTTCACACCCAACTTCTTGCCTTGTGCTAGATTTTTGCGGTGTGCTCCATCTGTCCGTCCAAAATAGAAGCGATGCGTATTTTTCCGAAGGGCGACGGAGGCCCCCAGCCCTGCCGTGGACGGAGCCGCAGCGAGTGGAAACTGATGCGTTGACTTGAATGGAATCTAATCAGGACGGACGAACGGACAGAAGGAGACGCACCACATCCGGTGAAAACAAGGGGTCAGCTTGATGGGGTCACATCAAAATTGTCTAATGACATAAATACGATTTTAGAATTTTATTTTCAAACTTCCTAAAACGTCTCACTCTGAATCAGAAAACCAGAAAGCAAACTTCGTAAGTTTAAGATGATATTAGCATGAACGGGGAGATGTGTGTACAGTCTGTCTGCTGTGATGTTAACATGCGTTACGTTCATGCTTCAGGGAGCGTCAAATCGAGGTCACCAAACAGACGAGGCCAAGATGAAGGATGGGAAGGAACATTTCTGAAATATGACACAAGCTTGTCTTTATGTGACCAAGTCATTCCAGCGTGGCATGGTTCATTCCTGAAGTTTGATCTTCATAAGTTGGTGTGTTTATATCATACTGGAGTATTTCCTCCGACATTTGCTGATGTCATTTATGGAGGCAAACATATATATCATCTGGATTAAATCCCTTTGGTGCTGGTGCACTTCATATGAACTCCAATGTTATTTGTCCCCGAGGTTATTTTGTGCTGCACTGTGACGGCAGTAGATTTTATATGTGTGTGCTCATGCATATAATTTCTCCACTAATCAATGAAACAGTCTATAGATTAATTCATTATAGAAATAATTGAGAGCTATGTCTCCACTGCAGAACTTGTACAAAAAAACACATTACATTAAATTAACCTCGAAGCAGTTCCGAAAGCGTAACACAAACAGGCTACAGTGAGATCGTGCTTCAGCAACTTTGAAATCAATAATATGATCTCTAGATCAGGATGAGCTGAATGCTAAACCGCCTCTTGGTCCACAGGTGAGAATCCTTCTGTCATGTTCATTCGTGTTCGGCTGAATAATGACTGAGTTTTAATTAAACATCTTAATGGGCATTTAATGGATATACTTATCAGCTGACAGTTGGGGATGGAACTAAAGCGAGCCATGTCAGTGAAACATTCATTTTAGATTTTATAACAAACGAGTTTGATTTCTTAGTTTGCAGATTATTTCTCTCCACAGTCTAGTGTTCAATATTTGTTTGTTTGTTTTTATAATATGAGAAGAGCTGATGGAGATCATGAAAAGAAAGTGTGAATTATGTTGTCTCCAAGAGACAGTTCACCCTGTGGGAAGACCGTGGAAGTTCTGGAATTCCCTGCTCGGCCTGCTGAACCGAACTGTTTAGGGGAAACAAGAAATGAATGCTTCCAAAGGTTTATATAGATACACTCAGACATGAGTATTCTTAATGTTTGCCACGTCAGAGTAAGTTGTGTCTCATTAGTGGAGACCTTTTCCTCATCAATTCTGCCCTTGTGCTGTTGTAGAAGACCGGTAAAGTAATGAAGATGACTGACAGCTGAGAGAAAGTAGCCAATCAATCACAAGTTTGATAGGAACTCCACTATTAATCAAAAAACCTATGGCACTGACACTTCTCATTAACATTATGTTGATTAACCTTTTAAACCCATTAAGATTAAATTAAGATCAATTATGCCAATTAAAAGCAAATCTCAGGAGGAAGGTCCTGTCAATCAATCAAGGAGCGAAAGGGAAAGAGATGGAGTTGGAGGAGAACAACAACTGTACTTGAGAGATGAACCGATGTATGCATGTATGTATTTTTAAAAAAAGAGACATTTAAAAATGTCCCTGCTTTGACACACCAATCTCTTCTCCCGTGAATTTGTTTTAACCTTCCCTGAGTCAACTTGACATTTTGGCTACTTTTTTCGAGTCTGAATGTGCTGAAGTGAGAGGCTCAGTGGGAAGCGTGTCAGCAATAATCAAGCAACTAAACATAATCTTGTTGTCAAGCATGACCACGAATTACACTCCTGCTGCTGACGTATTGAGAAGACGAAGTCACTGGTCCATTAAGAATTTACGATGCATTTTTAATGACTTCCCTTTAACAACAATATGCCAGTAAAAGCAGCTCACAGGAGAATTGACCTTTTGTTATGATGTGCTGTGTCCAGTTGTGCTGTACCATGCACAAGATCTTGACAAAAAAACAGCCGCAATGTTGATTAAAGGTAAACGACACGTGTGAGTGGAGAAAGAAAAAGCATGTATAAGGAATATTATGCAATATTTGTGCCATTTCAGAGGTCCTGTTTTTATAAAAGTGACTGGCAGATGTAGATGCTACCAAATGCATCTTTTCTACCAGTTAGGGTTCGTGTCAAAGAAATCATTCTGGCCAATGAGCAGTCACCCAGAGAGAGAGAGAGAGAGAGGGGGAGAGAGAGAGAGGTGCAGAGAGATAGAGGCAATGAGAGAAACTGTTGTGGAGAAGACGATGAGAATATTGGAGTCAACAAGCGTAATTAAAGGGCGTTAAGCTGATGGGTAAAAAAAATGTCAGTTGGAAAAAAGAACAGCAAGGAGGAAAAAGAAAACAACTCAGCTGAAAAGAAAAAGACAAAGAAGCTAAAATATAATATAAAACAGTCATTAAAAACAAAAAAATGAATCTTGCAGATACTGAACTCTTTGCCTTCTCTGTGTATTATCCCACATATACCATTCAGTCGTGCACAGTCCTGTGTGTATTAGGTGTGTATATTTCACCCATCTTACCTTGATAGTGGGCGCTGAAACCACGGTAACGATGGTTGTTATCAGTAACGAAATGCAGTCGAAGCCAGTTCTTGTTGCTGATGATGGGAGAAGGGACATTGCTGCCTGACAACCTGAAAGAAAGACAGAAACACAGATTTGTTAGAAACAAGGAAAAAAAAAAAAAAACACTAGCTAGTTACCTGTTAGGAACCAAAAAATGAGTGACCAAGCACTTTATCAAGATGGCCACTTGAACGCTCAAGGCTACCACAATCGAAAAGCTGCGTTCCTTCAGGGTTTCATGTTAGCTTAAGTAATAACTGACAACCAAAGACACCATTTTATACTCAAAGCCAACAGTGGAAAATCCAGACAAGTCAAAGTCATTTACTGCTTTTCTTTCTCTTCTACTTAGATTGGGAGAAAATTATTTCATTCAGTCTTTAAGCCACGTCCAGAAAAAATGTCAATGCAAAGTAAAGACAGAAGCATCAGCCGAGCATGAGGAGACGCGGCCGAATCAGCAAACTCTGTCTAGAACCATGGATGTATGTTGATCATTACAAGCAGTTACTGACACGTAAAACTGTTGTTGCCAAAGCATCCTATGGTTCTCTTTCTCTCTCTTTCTTGCTCTCTCTCTCTCACATACACAGAGTGCAAGATTGAAACACTACAAAGAAATGTCCCCCCAAAAACACACTAATTAACAAACAGCTGTGGGAACAGGCCTGTTCCTCCAGGTCGACTGGAGTAACTGTGGATTTAACCTCAATTTCTCAAAGCGAATGACATGAAACATCACTTGGCGTTCACGCCAACACAGTGACATCTGCCAGCTGGTTAAAGGAATCCTCCCAGCATGACTCATCACTTTTGGGGAAAATAACAAACTCTTATTAAGGTTTCTAACATCTACCAGGCTGTCAAACTGGAAGCTGAGGAACCTGAGATGGGCACCAATTTGCAAAGTGAGATGAAATTCTTTAATTGGCTAAGAGGTTGAACAAGAAGGAAGAACAAGTGTGTTAGGTCACTGTGTTTTTGTTACATTTAAGGTTTTCTTTTTCTGTAAGCCAAAAAGAAAGAAATAAAAAACTCTGCTGGCTATAATTTCCACTTTGCAGCAGCTCTTTGATGTATGTGGCTTTCATCCTGCAGGGAGCAGGTACTGTTTCTCTTACATTACATTTTCACAGTGTCACAATCACCTTGGAATGGTACGTTGTGACACAGGTGCCTACAAGTTCTAACGGTGTAGGGGACGATGTGGTTAACTGAGTGCTGCCCTCCCGTGTTCGGTTATCTCCCTCTATAAACCCCTGCTGTTAACCTTCATGGTCCATTAAAATCAAAACACACATGCTCACACGCTTGCATGGTGCATGCACTACTGTCCACCACCAATGCTCTCTAATAACAGCACTTCAAAGAGGCGCTCAATACTGCAGCTAAGGTGTTTTCATTTATAGGTGATGCAGAAAGATGGTCAGAGACAGACCCGTCTCTTCTCTGAACTACTAAAAATAGATATGTGAGGATGGATAAAGATCCCTACATTGTCGCTGATAATCCTGCAGGGAGGAAATCATGACGCACATTTGTTTTAAAGGCCTTGACACACCTACAAGACTTTTAATTGTCTTCTTGTTGGCTTGAATTAACGTCTAAAAACAGTTTGTCCGTTTTGACCAGTGAAAACAACAAAGGCACCTCTAATAAGCCATGTCATGTTTATTTTCATATTCCTTATTACCGTCATCACGGTAATATCTTAGATAAGGAAGAAGAAACAACATATTCAAAGCATTTGACACAAAAATAAGTACAGCAATAAACACTGAAATGATAAAAACTGAACTAATAACTTTCTCTTAAATTATGATGTGCTAGGGTTCCTGTAGAGGGGTCATATCAGATATTTTTCCTTTAAAACAGAATGTGAAATGTTTTGTTAAGTTGTATTATCATTACTAAAAGACTGATGCAGGCTGAAGCTTTTTTTATTAACAGACTTCTTTAGCATCAGCCCTGTGCTCCTTTCCCAGCTCTACCCTGTGACATCTCTCCATACACTCTCTCTGGCTACAGTATTATTCATGATTACAGCTGTTAATACACTTCCTGCTCTGACATCATTACCCACGACACGCTGCCAAAGATGGCTTGTGTGCATATGCACTTTGTTTTAATATTAAAATAATATAGAATGAAATCATAAATCCATACTTAGAGCTTGTCAGTGTGACCTGTTAAAATATTTAACTGCAGCCTGAGAAAGCACTTTAGCAACAGGTATAGAATAATTAAAGATATCATTAAAAGAGTCCTATAATAGCAGGAAGGTTAGAGAAACAGGCCGGCAAGAGAAAAGGTCACCATTCTGGTACCAAGCGGCAGAAAGAATCTCTTTCTTGTTCTGGTCTTTGCTTCAACAAAAACCAGAGATAGTCAGCAGTGCTTCAACATAGAGCTGACATTAATATACTCCAAATAGAACAATGATACTGGGTAGAAAAGATCAGGAGTCCTCAGCAGAATTTAAGCTCTCTGGCTGTCCTCTCTGTTATTACAGATAATATTTATCTACATGTTCTTATAAGATTGTACTACCGTACCATAGACTTGCTATGAATACGTGTCCGTGTCTCATATGCAAATACCTTAAATTAAATTATTATTATAGTTTACTGCCATAACAGAGTCTATAAAATAACGTATATATTAGACCAATTACATATTTGCGCACGCAGAAGTAACGAAACTGAATGAACTGCACTCCTTGATAAATAAACGATGCCTACCAGTCGGTGCGGGCCCTGCTCCCACTTTGCTTTTAGCTCGATTATCTGTGACATATAACGTGTCACCTAAAGACGCAAACATGCCTCCACTCGGTTGGTCGTTAGATGCAGATGGGGCTGAGCATGAGGCACGGAGAATTAATGATGTAAAGCCTGACAGCAGAGTCGGTGAAGAGTTCTGGAGACAACTCTAAAAGGTTAGGACGGAGGCTCTGTCATCGTATTGATGGTGGGGCTGAAAGAAAATATCAATACACCGAAATATCACAATATTTCATGATGCAACACTGGAGCATTTCCATGTCTTGTGTTTTCAACCAGTCAGAGATCAATCCAATTAAGTTGAGTGTGACAACATTTTGAGCAGTTTTCTGTGTGAGGACATCGCTCTTAAATGTCTCTAGTAGTTGAGATATGCCAGCGTGCCGATGATTACACTGTCGAGCATCAATAGAACTCACCCCAGGATCAGCTGACCCTGAGAACCTCCCTCCACCTCTCTGTTCTTTATCCTCCCACCAATCGGTGCATTCTCCACAGAAGTACAAACCTGACCTTACACCAGTAATAAATAACTTAAACCCTGGCAGAGCTACACTGGTTCCTTTGGTAATTTGAACTATTTCACCATCTTAGCAGAATAAAATCAGAACACATTAGCAGTGTTGGGAAAGAGGAGCCGTCAGTGTTTTCTAATAAAACAAATAAAGCTTGACTCAAAAGGTCATGTTCTGCCACATTAAGCGGAAGAAACCTCTTTGAATAAAGTCTTCCTAATTCTTGGAGTTCAATTTTCTACTTTTTTTTTGAAGCTTTTGTATGTACAATAAAGTATTTGACCTGTAGTGTAATAAGAAGCTAATGAAGACATATTAAATGAAATTTATTTCTGCCTTGGGTGTTCCATTATGTTTCTACTGTTTTCACCTAAGGTACAGCTCACCCTCAACTTTTCTGTGCTCTTTCATTTGTGTGTGCAAAGATGTGGCATGCCGTGAGACGGTAGGGGAACGCGACTTCATCAGGCAATCTATCTTAATAGTCTTTTCTAACAAAGTCAAGAGGGAAGCTCCACATGTATGCACCTGCAAAACACACACGTATGCCTGACAGAGAGAGAGAGAGAGAATGTGAGAATGTTCCCTTACACACATGCAAGCGGATAAATGAGCATGCAAACACACTGTGGGAGCGTCAGGTCGAATTGCAGTCGAGGTGGAGTCATCATCAATCAGCGCAGGATCATTGTAGTAGCTCTGTGTGCGTGTGAGTTAAGGTGTGTGGTTAATATGCGTGTGTACGTGTTCATGAATGTAGGAGCTTGCGTGCTGTGTCACTCTCTATCAATCTCAAGTGGGCTGAGAGTAATCAGCGTTCTCACCAGGACCCTGCTCTGCCTCTGCCTCCCCTCCCTTTATCTCATCTCATCTTCAATCCTCCTCCTTGCTCAGCTCCTTACAGGGCAGGGAGGTGCCTTAGGAACTTGTTGAAGCTGACAGCTGAGGGCTGAAATAAAGCACGAGTGGGTAGAGATGAAAACCCTCTTACATCGCTTATTAATAAATTGTTTTAATTGTTTTAAGCTTCAGTTATCTCACCATTAGTGTGACATATTCATCTAGACACTTCGTTTTGTTAGATATGAGAGAGAAACCATTAAGATCCACATGATCAGAGAGGACGGACCAGAAGGGTCTCTTTTTCCCCATCTTTGGTGAATACTGCCAGGTCTTATAGCTCAGTGTAACTGTTATCAGCTTGTCTTCCGTATCCAAGGTCATTTAATATCGCAAAACGATGAATATTGTTATTTGAGGCAGAAATTTCCATTTCCTGCTGAACGCTCCTGGCTAAGGTCAGTTAAACAGTCAGGTCAAACATTAATGCAGTTATCAAACGCATGCCTCAGCTTTGTTGCTGTAAACTTTACAAACCACAGCAAAAGTTAAAGACGCCTCAGAGCCACAGAAGCGACCTATTTTTATGATTCTTGTTTTTAATCCTGAGTGAATGTGTATTACGTGACTTTGTTTGCACAAACACGATAATCTAATTATCAAACACTAATCAAATTATCAAGCTAAGGTTAATTCTAAGAGTAATTTCATTGGACTGTTTACAAGCATGGAAAACGTTTATCTTAATATACAAATCTTATTGCAATCTTGCATAGTCTGTACCCGATTGAACACTCTGTTGTGTGTCTCATCGCTGATGGGTAAATAAGAAACGGTCCTCGCCATATCCAGCCGCCTCAGCGCCGCGTTCGCTTCTTTGCACGTTAAAGCTCCGAAAAAAGCCAGTAGCACTGAAAATGGAGAGGGTCAAACATTGGGTAAGCTGAGCAGCTCGGGACCAGCCTCGTTGGAGTAAATCTTGCCTATAATGCTTCTAATTTCACAGTTCTCTGCACGATCTAATCCTATAGCAAGGACTTGTTTGCATATGAACCAAGTTAAAGAAACAAACGGATTAAGTTGTTTACACGGCTTTAATTAACAGGGATATGATGACACTGAGCTTTATTTACAGGCAGCAAATGTGAAGTAAAAGGGTTTTCTTGTGTGTCCGTGTCTCAATCCCCCTTTCAATTCTTTCTACTTTATTCACTCACCCACCGATCGGTCTCTTGACCTCTTTGTCCCTCCTTTCCTCCACTCTTCTCATCTCGCCACCCATCGTCCCTAATTCCACACCCTTGCCTGCATCTCCTCTCACCTCACCACTCATAACAGTCTTTCTTTGTCGGCTTTTCCTAGTTTCTCATGGGCGCCCGTTCCCCATTGCCTTTGTATCTTGCGTGTGACATGACACCTCTGCCAGCTGTCACACGTCTGCTCCATCTCAGACGCTGGATTGAAAAATGAATGCAGCCACACAAAATGTGTGTGAAGGTCACTGTTACAACCTATAAACTCCAAGGCTGAGTCACAGCACACCTTGATAAGACTTATTGTCCTATTATTAGAATAGAATAGCATAGAATAGAATAGAATGTTTTATTATCCCGTGTAATGTAATGTAATGTAATGTAATGTTTCTCTGGAGCGTTTAATGGCTGAAATAAGCGGTTTGTGGTGTACGTTGTTTTCACACAATTAAGAAAAATGAAGATGAAGATGTTTTGCATGCGTTTTAATTATTTAATAGGTTTATTTATAATGCTTTTTCTCACCTGGATATAATCCTTTTTTCACCCGGATACGCTGACACAATCTGGACTGTAGTCCAAGTAACTTACTAATTAACCCTATGTCTGCAGGGAATACTCGGCAAGCCTATTTCAGACGGAAGCGGCATCAAACTGCACGGAGCAGATGTTATCAGAGAGGGAATCTTATCTGAGCTCATCAAAAAAAGGAAAAAAAGTCCAAGAAAATTGTGATATGATAGGATAAAAAGATAAAGTGTATTTTGAAATGTTGGGCTTTTTTTTTTTTAAGCTCAAAGGGAAAAGTCATGTCTTTTCTTAATTTGTAACACAGAAGGCAAACTTTATTTCGTTTTGAACATGTTGATGAATTGATCTTTAAAGGGTACCTCCTGATCAATAAGAAAGCCCAGAAGCTTCCAATTCCATTTGCTTTCTTCCTGAGTTATCCAATAACAAGAATTGTCTTTCAGAACTGCTTCAGATTCTACCACTGAGCTGAAGAGTTATTGCTTTATTTGGCACTTAAACATGAGCTGCTCACTCGCTCAAATTTTAAAGACAAGGAAATTGTGAAACTTCATTGACACCAGCTTGACAGTAAAAGGCCACTCCTGCCTTCAAACTGCCAAGGCCAGGCAGACAGACACTGCGGGTGTTGTGCTCTGATACATATTTAAACTAATCTGGCACGGACTGAGCGTGTGCACTTAAATTCAAGGTCAGCGCTGCATTTCATGCAATCCCAGCATCCTCTCTGCCAGTGGCATTGATTAGCACTCAAGATCACGCACGTCCACAAACTCACACACATACTCTGACTGCTGCCCTGAGCCCACTTGTAGGCAAATGTTAGGAGCCAGAAAATGCTTAACTGGCCAGAATGCGCTCATGCGTGGTCACACACGAGCGTTTGATTTGCTATGACATTCTTCTGTATCGACTATTTCACAGACACAGACAGAAATGTACAAAGCTGAGCAAAGTGCTACAAAAGTCCAATTTCAATCCTGTTGAGAATGAGTAAAGTTTGATTGATGATGCTGGAAGAATTGGATATGTGCTGTATCTCTGGGAGTAGCCTGCTCTCTCTGCCGTAGCTGATTTACTTGAATTAAAAAAAAAAAAGAACACATTTGGGCAGATCTCGTGCCGTGGAGCTAGTGTAAGGCAGAGCGATTTGTGCTGCGTCAGTCTGGCATGTTATTTTCTACACATTCCACAAACGGAATGTGTAGAATCACGTCAATAAGTGTTATTAACGGGTCAAATTTAAAGGATCTTGGTTGGATATGGCTTGTAATTTTCTGAAACCTTGTCTGTAGTATAGTTTTTTCTTAGTTAGCTGCTACATGTTGGTACAGTTAACAAAAAAGTTCAAAAAAGTTCTTATCAAACCGATCAATTCAGTGCTGATGGTCCCGGATGGTGTCAAAGGTGCAAAACGGAGTTTTAGCGCTTAAGAGAACCAGAGTGTTGCCACCCACTAGCTGGATGGCAACATCGAGAAAGTGAGGTCAGTATTTCATGTTTTCTAAACTATAGAAGCAACCTGACAATGGCAGGACCATCAAAGTCCAACTTTTGTCAGCTATGAAAATGTATTAAAAAATACAATATACCACAAGATATGATAAATCTCTATAATACTTCATACTGTGGATAGATTGCATAAAATAAATAGACACACTGACACGACACAAGGAATCCAAGACTGCCGTGTGCTAAGATGTCACGTCAAAACTAACAAGACAGAGTAAAATAAAAATATGTATGCATATGCATATACATAACGATGGACAGACAAGGCAGTTTGACGCTCAAGAAATATGAATGAAAGACATTGTTTTCCACATGCAGCTTCAAGGGCAGCGCATTCTGGGAGACAAAAAGTATGTGTGCAATTACACGTACCTGCACGTACCTGCAGGAGTGTGTTGGCTTAGCCACTTAGCTCACGGTGAGCCCAGCTCAAACATACAGTACAACTTTGACAGGCACAAGCTGATGCTTCTGCATACTGATAAGGCGTATGTGTGTGGTAATATGTGCAGTAAGTATACAATAAGCACAGCATGTCTCCTTTGTTAGCCCTGGAGCAACTGGCAGCATTTCATACCAAATAATACAACCACAAATTCCCTGTTAACTTTCTAATTGTAAACGGAAACTAGCGTCAGCCGCTAACATCTGTCACAAAGGTTTGTAGTAATAGTTAATATTACAAACAACAACTATGTTTCAATTCCAAAAAAAGGCAGCATCTGGTTCCTGATGTGTTTGTTATCGATTTGTTCATGTAGAAATGAACATCTCATTTTCACACAGACTACTGTTTGTTTGAGAATGATTTGTAGAATGTTGGGACACATTGATTTAAAAACCAACTTCTAAATAATCTTGGATTTAGCATCTAATCTGTTTCTCACTTGTTCATTCAATCAAAATTGACATAACAGAAGAAATACAATAAAAACCAGAGCACAAACTTGGTAAATTCAACCTAGCGCCACTAAAGTTAAACTGGTAGGGAGTATAAATGCTCTGTAGAAGCTCCAGGTAGCTTTAACACTTTCACTGCTAACCTGCCAGCACTTAGTTTTTGTTGCTACTTGCCTCGTGACCATATATAATAGAAGCTGAAGGTCTCCCCCTTTGACTGGCTAAATTTGGACTTCAAACACCATTCAGTACACATTCTAGGCCCTAAGAAATTCAAAAATTCTAAAAACTGACACAGTCTTTGTCCTTGTTGACGAGTGACTAATTTAATTTCTATTGTGCGACATGGCCCGCTGGCCATCCTGCCAGCAGGTTTTTCTTTTTTCCTTACGTTCTGAATTCATTATTGTTCCACACTGTAAATCACATTTTATTGATGATATTTTAAAACAGCGGAGGCTGATTAGTTAACAGCAGACAGATCATTGCTGACTGAACCCCCCAATAGAGAGAGCAGCTGCTTTTATTGTGTTCTGTTGGATAAACCAAAGCTGTTCAGGGTTTTGAAGATATATGCTCTGAATAGCCTCAGAAAAACACATTACAGAAAAGGAAAATGGTTTCCTTCACAAAGAAACAACTGGGCTGCTTCCAGCCTCTGTTAGTATTACCTGAAAAGAAAGAAAAGTACATGCTCCCCTGTGTCAGTCCTGAACATGTATAAACACACGACCTTGGTTTATAAGACTTCATCGCATATATGAGAAAGTCTCATCTGAAACTCAGATGTACATTTATTGACGGCACAGAAACTTGGAAAAATCCATGAGCTCCTTAGGGGCTCAGCGTTCTTTGTTGTTTCATCTTAGCATTAGAGGAGTATTAGAGGAGAAACGGTGGTTGCACACCAACAATAGGCCCTGATGTCTGCCATCCCCCTCTGAACGTTGCATCATATTCAAGTGTTACTTTTTGTAGAAAAAACACTTTTTCTGAGACAATTAAACAGCTGACTTTCACGTGCCTTTTGTATTTCAGGGTTTGCACAGCCTGCCCATGCCTGTGCAGGCTTCCTCCGAGTACTCTGGTTTCCTCCCACAGGTCAAAAACATATTGATCGGACACTTGTTTGTCCCTTTGAGTGACTGTGTGCCCTGGGATTGACCTGCGACCTGTCCAGGGTGAGTCCCTGCCGTTTAGCATCAAGCAATAATTTCAAGAGTGTACTGATGATATTACTTCAGCTGCTGGACCTTTTCGCATGAGAAAACCCTGTACACAGACCCCATCATGTAACATGCATGCTGTCAGTATGGTTTTCACTCTGTAGGGTTGCTGTGGATGCTCAGAGGTTAGTGGCAGACAGCACTCAAATCTGCAGCTCAGACGGGATTTTCATGTCGCTGCAGTATCATTTCCTTTAGCATACTAGCTTAAATTTACATTAAATGGTGATGGTCACATGGCACATTAGTGAGGTCACCTTTGTCATAAATGAGTTTTTACTGAAGTTGTTTACAAAATCTGTGTAAATATTCAAACCTTCAGAGCCCGCTCAGATTCCAGAGATCAGCTCACTGTAGCCGTGTTTACTGTGGAGATGCTTTTGGGTTCTCCTGGAGCCTGCAGCTTGTTCAACATGACTGCTCTTAACCATGTTACTCCCCCCGGCCCACACCATTCACATGCACACCCAGACTTTATCGAGCAAGCATAACGTGCACACAAACAGACACACTAAGACTTTTGGGAAAATCACTAGCCTGACCATTACCACTTCCAAATCAATTACGCTTGCGCACACACTACTATCCTTGAGCATGATTAGATTCAGATTGGTCACAGCTACGGGAATAGTTAATCAATACCCTAATTTACCAACAATCGATAGGCAGCCATGCGGGGCAGTAAATATATCGTTATGAGAAACACATTAGAAAATAATAGGAAGTCATGCATTAACCCAACACACAACATCTGGAATGACGTACAGGATGGACACACACGTGCACGTACACAGGAGCTATTTCGCCTGTGTGTCATGTGAATGCCTGCTTTAGTTTGCACCAACATTTACCTGGCACAACTGACTAACACTACCTCTAAAACTTTAAATTCACAGTTTCTCAGTGGCTTTGCAGTTGTTTCAGGTATCTCCTCCATCTGTGCAGAAATGTACGGTCACAGAAGTTAACTCAGTGCCCCCCAATGGATCAGAACCTCAGATGTGTCTAATAAGATACAGAAATACACTAAAAACAGTTACATCTGTCAATTTAAACGTTTTTTGTTTTACACAGCAACACACAACTATCTCTCTCTCTCTCTCCCCCCCCCCCCCCCCCCCACCACACACACATACACACACACACACACACAAACACCAGACTGAAGGTATAAATCAGTTAACTCACCAAATAGTTGGTGGCTCTGACCCCTCCACCTCCAGGTAGTCATATTTCTCCTCAGTCTGGAAGTCTGTAAAGACGACAGAGATGGTGTCTCCAGGTTCGGCCATAAGGATCCAAGTACAGTCGGCCTGGTTACCATAGTTGCCGGGGTAACCGGGACTGGTCACCACCCCACTGCCGCCCCTCACAGTGCCCCCACATGTGTCCTCAGCTGTCAATCAAATCAGAATGACAAATAGAAAACCTGGATTAGGGAGAGGAGGAGGAACTGAGGGGTGGACTTTTGATTCCAACTGTTTTCTTTAATCACAGCTACGTGAGGCAGGCCACGGTTAACTAGTAATGGATTTACTGTATTCCTCAGATTAGTAATTTAAACAGACCTAGCACTGAGATTTTGTGTTTTCATCAGTATCGTCATCTCCTTTACAGGTAAGCCCACCAATCTGCCACCTCTCTCCCTCTATGAGGTGAATTGCTTTAGTTGCTCTAATTTACATAAATTGCAGTTTAAACTATTTGCTTTTAACTCTTGATGTAATTTGAACCTGGATTTTTACAAATGGAGGACTGCAAAAGCAAATTAAGAAACCATATTGTGAAAATATGGAGCTCTTTCGTCGCACTTCCCATGTTAAATACTGCAGATTAGACTGCGATACGTCCTAAGGTCAGGGACTAGCTGCTGCCGCCGTTAACCCAGATATGTTTCGAACATTTTCTTCAAGCCAGTCAGAATCGAGTTTGGGGGTCAGGCTGCAGTTCCTGTCACTCTGCTGTCCTCTCCTCCAATAACAAGTTTTTCTTTCCTCCAATCACGGAGCTCTGCTCGTCTCCTCTGTTTGCCATCAAGGAATTTTGAAATTCATCTGCCGTCCAATTAGTCTCCAAACGTGCTACAGATGTGATGGTCAAGTTGCTCTGTTAGTTGCTGATCACATCTGATTGTTTCCCGATCGTGTTGCTGATTGCTGTATAACAGATAAAGACACATGGATTGCGCTGTGCACACGGCATAAATTATACACATATAATTTATACAGATACACATACAGGGGAAAAAAAATACAACATTGGACCTTTTGTGGCAATGGGGCAGTAGTTATACATCAAGTTCAGTCCCAATAATAACACTAGTGTGGTTTAATCACGTCATCAATATTGAGTTTGGCTCATAACTGCTGCCCCGTCACAATAAAGGAACAATGTTGAGCTCTTTTCTTTCTGTCCAACTCTACACATGGTATAAATTATACCTGTATAATTTATAGTTGTACATAGAGAGACAATAGTGTCTATTGCACACTCTTAAAATGGAATGAATGAATTTTCCTGCACACCAGTGAGTGCAGTCTTGGATGTAGAAATTATCAGCATTTAGGGGAGCCAGAGACAACATCTGCATGTTGTCCGTCAAGTGCACTCACTGATAAGCTGCAAAACACACATCCGTTCTAAGAGTGCAGACATGGTCACTGTCAGGCATACATGCACATCCTCCGGGGCTCATCCAGGAAGTTCTGCCTCGGGGAGCTGCACGTACGGATGACAGAGATAAGGGAAGGACCAAGCCAGACTCAGCCCACAGCGGGGGAGAGGAGAATAACTGTGGTCCAAGACTTAGACTTTACTAATGAACAGAAACGCTGGGAAAGAACGTGGAGAAAAGAGGTAGACGGTGGAAAATGGAAACATACAATCAAAACAAACAAAACAGAAACAAAGTAAAGAAAATGGTGGGAAAAGAACCATTTTCATATTATTAAAAAGAGGTCAAAACAGAATAGGTGATGGCCACAGAGCAGAATGTGCAGTTTGGAACAGAAACATCTAAATTGTCTCACTGGGAGTGAAATCAGCTCTTAACACAACATGAGCTGTCTCAAACAACACATGCTGATAAACTGGGAATTAAATACAGCCGTATTTAATGCACAGTACAGTAATTGATGCTGTTTAACAGGAAGACTGTAAGTCAGTCAGACAGACAGACAGACAGAGAGGCAGGCAGACAGACAGCTGAGTCACATTTCCTCTGTACAGTCCAGCTACTTAGCTGCATGACACGAGACTGAGATCAGGGAAGACGAAGGGAAGACAAACGTGAAGCTGAAGAAGGTCTCGCTGGGTTATCAGTGCTACACTGATCTAGCATGCTTCTAAAAATGCAAACAAATACACATGAACTCTCTCTCTTTCCTGATTTCTGTCATTCTTCACAGGTGATTATTCTACAGCGACCGATCAACTGCAACTCAACAAATGCACCAAAGCAGGGGTGCCTTCACTTTTTCAGCTTGCGAGCTACTTATAAGATGCCTAAATCAAAATGATCTACCTACAATAAAAATGCAAAACACATTTTTTTCAATATATATTATTTTTATTTTAATTATTTTATTATTAATTATTACTATTATTGCATATTCCTTCTTTTACCCCTTTTAGGATAAAGTATGTTTTTAATTGAATTTGAATTTCATTTCTAACATTTTGGTGTATCTTACATAACAGCATTAACCCACATTGCACAATACAACTCTACATTCTTCAGACCCGGCTGAAGAAACAAATAAGAGGGAAGCATTGGATTTTTTTCAGGGGGGCACACTTTTTTAAACTACATTTATCTGCCTCAGGCTGAAAAGCGGCTGTGTGGCCAGTCCTTGAGTACAGTTACCTTGAGGTAATATTTTATCTCACTAACGAGGCAGTTCATCCTTAAATATATATATTAAAAAAATATACAGTAGTATAGTGCTGTGTTCATTTATTAAACACTCACTCACAACTCACTCAAGGGGACTGAGGTACTCAGAGAGCAGCTCCACTTCTATTAGAAACATAAGCTAATGGCAAATGAACACTGGAGTTAGCGTCCATGCTAGGGCCCAGCACGGACGCTAACTCCAGTGTTACCGTTGCCTTCGGTCCGTAAGTTTTTAATCAAATTGATGCTGTGTCGCGCTGCCTCTTCTCCCTGCTCACTCCTGTCCGCACCGTCAATCGTCTTTTTTTTTGGCCGAAATTAAATGGAATTTCCATTGTAACGTTGCGGACCAGTCTATATAGCTCGGATGCCGAACTGAGTATTGACCCGGTAAGAGCCACGCCCCCCTCGACCTGTAATTGGCTAACACGTTGCCTTCGTTCGGTTGGATTGATAGCTCAGGGTAGATGGGATTAATAGAAGATGGCTACTCTGACAGAAAAAAATAAAACCAAATTAAATTAACGCTGCTTTTAGTCTGTACCTTGCTAGAGTTTAGCAGAAGTTAGCGTGGTTAAAGATCAGACGTCAGATTGGCTGTCCTGTATGTCAATCGAAAGACAAACGTCATAGTGCAGATGGATGTCATGCATCTACCTGCACTCCCTTTGCGATCTACGTATTGGGCACCCCTGCACCAAAGGAAGTCGCCAACAAGAACTATATTAACAATTCTTTAGTTTTCCTACCAACCATTGAAAGACTTTTTACCAGAAAATTTTACCCAGCTGAACAAAATTGTGCCCTTTACTTCTCATTCTGCAGCTTATTTATGTGTCAGCGAAACCAGAGACAGTCAGACAGGCCTCGACTAAGAATACTGTGTTGCTCCAGGACTTAATAAATTTGCAAATAATAAAAAGAAAGTTTGACTTATCAAGTAAATAAAGCTTAAATTGTCAGCACACGTAGGAAAATGTGCATATGATGTCTCTTTCAGAGCCTTTTGCAGCGGTTTCCCTTCACTCTAAATCCACAAAGAAAAAAATACTTGCCCAGAGCGGTAAGCATCAAAATTACCAGCACTTTCATAACATAAATGGACCTTAATGCTAATGCAGATCTGCAGTTAAACAGAACGCCCCATGACGAGTCCGTGGGATAATTCAAGACACGTGGTGCAGTTAGGACCCTTGCAGAGACCCCTTCAGGAGCTGCTGCCCTAATGAAAAGTGACATTCTTTAGTGTTGACAGCGAGAGGGTGAGAAATGTACAAGCAGATTACCATTACTGATTGCATTCTGTTGAACATTAGTGCTTAGTTACACATTAGCATGAAATCAGTTTTCTATGTCACACCTGCCTATTTCAGTGGTGCTCTGTGGGACATAGCAGTTCATGTTGCAACAAGACAAAAAACAATAAAGTGTGTTACTGTCAAATCAGGTCCAAGTGAACCATTATTCCTATTCAAGATGATCATATGGCGGATGATGATATGGCTGGATTCTAAGCACAATTACAGAGGAAGAATAAAGAGCCTTCTCATTTTGAACACTGTGTGACCTGAGTTAAAAAACTGTAATTGAATTTTGTAGTCTGATCAGCTTATCACAGAAATCTTTAAATCCAGTAAGCATTTAAAAAAATCTGCGACTGACAATGCAGAAGGTCACGAAACCACAATAAATGGATAGTTTATACAAAAAATAGTAATAATTGGAATCTTCCAAAATCTTCATATATCCAAAATTAGATTTTTCTGTGTGCAACTGGACTGTAAGGTTTCCTTGAAGACGTTTCGCCCTCTCTCCAGAAGGCTTCTTCAGTTCTAAACATGGGGCAGAGCTTGAAAATATAGCCCTTGTGGACCAACTGGCATGTTAATAACCCGAGTGGTCACCTCAGGGTTGTTGGCAGGGTCGTTCACCTAGTTTCAGTTTGGGTGTTTGCCCTTTGTCAAACCCAGCCCACCTGTGTTCATTCTGTGGGCCTCAGAAGGAGGGAGAGAAGGGAGGAGAGCGGCACTGCCGTCCATGTTGCCTTCATCTCTTATCACATCACTGTTGCCCTTTCCTGCCTCTCGGTCCCTTGCTGTCTTCCGAGTTGTGATTTTCCCACCATTTATCTATTCACCCCCACTGGTTTCTGCTCAATAACATTTTCTGTCCCATTACTGCATCTAGATTATTTATTTCATATAATAGCCTCATGACTAGCCACCAATCTTGAACTCATCTCCCCTTGTTGTGTCCGGCTTTCAGCCTGGGGTGCTTTGATTACTCCTTCTTAGCCTCCTTCCTAACTCTGTCTCTACCGTCTGCTCGCCCCTTCTTCCCCACTGTGCCGCCATCAATATCGCAGCCATCTGAGGATTCCCTCTTTATCCTCCACCCTCTTGCTGTGTCTTCCTTTAAGATCTCCCCCTCTCTCGCTTTCTCTCAGCTGATTGATTTTCTGTTTAATGGCTTTTCTGGCCCCATCTCTTTCTCTCCCCTCTTTCTCCCCCCCCCCCCCCACCACCATTTTTGCCTTGCTTCCTGTCCCATGACTTTATTTCTCTCCTGCATCACTCTGATGGGCAGATCACTATCTTGATCACATTCCTACACACACATGCACACATCTGACTTCAAAATAACACAAGACACCATGCTTGCAAGCCTCTAAGGATTATGGGGCATCTACATCATCCTTTCCTCTGTCTTTAGGCTGTATCATCCATCCCTCTAGTTCTCTTATCTCGATCCACCCACCCATCCATCAACTGTCTGCTGCTGCTTGCTGTAATGCTGAATATGTTTCCCTTCCATTCCTCTCAAACCTCTAATTTTTTTAGTTAACCACTGGAATGAATGAATGAATGAATGAATGAATGAATGAATGAATGAATGCCTATTTCCTGGCTTTTGTTTGGGGACAAAACTATGACGTGACAGTCATGACTGACATTATCTGATACACTCAAATGGGCACACTATTGAGGGCAAACTATTTCTGATCTGTCTGACCTTTCAGCTCTTCTGCATTGGTTGTTGTTAATTTATCATATATCATCAGGTAATAATAACAAATCTTTAATGCCATACTGACTACTCACCAAATCTTTATTCCCAATTTACAAATTAAATGTGGGCCAAGGCTTAAATTGCTGTTCTGGGTTCTGCTTTAAATGAAAAACTATTTAAAATATCTCTATTCTGCTTACCATCAGTAGCCATTCCAGCCTTCATTTGGCCAGTATTTGTAGATTTAGTATTGGATTTTACTGGAAATGAGCTGGCTTTAAGGAGTTTTTGGTCTGCAGCTCCCTGAAGTGCAAGTAAATAATGAATTTAAATGTTTGTAAAGGCAATATAAGGAAATAGTAGCTGTTGAGGATATATGTATATGAGTTGACGTGATAGTGGAGTGTGGAAAATGATGCATTAAAAGAACCTTGCATGCACCATCTGGTGGTGTAAAATGGTCTTATATTCATTGGCAGATATTCATCCGTGCAGCTGAGACGTGGGCTAAAGCAAACCTTATTTTCACCAAATGTAAACTGTCTGCATGAGGAATAAATGATGATATATGACATCCCTCCATTTCAGAAACAAGCCATTGGGCTTTATCATCCACCCGGTGATAAGCTCGCAGGTTATGTTGTAACTGCTGAACAAATTTCCATGTCAACCCTCCATCCTGTCAAGGTACCACATACAGTTAAATGAGCTTGTGAGTAGGTGTAGAGCAGAAGGACAGGAGAAACTTGAGATTCTTAAAGGTTATTAAGGGTAGCAATCTGATTTGTTTATTGTCTGTAACCTCTCCCCCCACACCCATACCCACTGTTAATAATTTCTATGACACATCATCATCACTTGCCTTTAAAGTTTACCATCACCTTTAAAAACCCACTTTGAAACATATTGGTTACTCTCTTCAGCTTGCCAGCGTTTCATTTTTGACAGCCTTACCATTACGGATGGACACACACACACACACACACACACACACAAAACTAGTGGCCATGCTGACCTTCAGCTCCTCCCACCATCTGTGCACAAATCAAAGAACAGATGCTTTACGCCAGTCAACTAACAGCCCGACATTTAGACCAATTAGAGCAGAAGGGTGATTTAATGGGAAATCAGCAAAAGGAGACAGAACCAGAGAAGGCATTGATTGATATCAAAATTAATATTCACACAAAACGCTTTTTTACTTAGGCCACATTAAAATGTACTTAGATTGTTGCTAACAGGCTGAACAGACACACACGCATGTTAACATATGGAGTCCTGAACAAACCTAGAACCAATGATGACGTTAATAGGGAAATGGAGAAGGTGGAGAAATGATGTAGTAGTTTGAAGAAGCACAACAGGGGTGTGATCATGGAAAATCTGCACTTGATCTTAAAAATCCTGTGATAAAGAGGACGCAGCGAGCGGGAGGAAGGAGGAGAGAGAGTAAGACAGGTTAGCCGAGGGAAAGATGGATGACAGACAAAGACAGATGATTTAATGAAGAACTAGCAGGCTGTAAAGGACGAAAACCAATTAGAAGGCAAAACAGAAAGATGGAGAGCAAGATGGGCAAAGATGGATGGGTAATGGATGGAGACTGATTCACAGCGGGAGCAAAACAATGGGGAGGCCAGAAGAGAATCAGCAAAAATTTGAATACAAATAAACACCCCAAAACCAGTAGTAGAGAGAGGCAGTCGCCTGCTTGCTGTGCTGACTAGGACACCTGCCAATCATGGACTGTGCCATAGTCACCGACACCACTGGCGGAGAGCTGAGGCTGTCATTAGTGAAGTAAACTGCAACTGCAAGTGCAGCTGTGCAGGAATGAGAGTGGACACTAACAGCATGTCCTCAACAGGGAACAAAGTATTTTACTGTTTTTCCGACTGGTTTTGGCACTCTGCCTCTCACGACACACCAGACTGTGGCCCCAGACTGTGAGCAAGCAAGCAAATGGATGGATTGAGACTCAAAAAGGAGTGGCAAAAACACATTTTTGTGAAAGAAAAACTCAGCTAATACATACTCTTGTTTTTTTTTATTTACTTTTTAATTTGAGAATAATCTGATAAGCTGCATTGACTGCTGCACCTGCAGTGCTAGCTGTAGTGTTTTCAGAGGTTTTCCAAATGTGAGGTTCTTTTAATGCCATTAAATACAACATGGGCTCAACTGATTTGAGAAGAACAAGAAACTGACATATGGACCGAAATTAGAAAAATCTTGAAAAAGCCTGAGAAGAGAAAAAGAAATCCAAATTTCCTCCATTCCATTAGTGCTTAATTTGCTCATAGGATTTTTGAATGTTTTAAAAATTATGACATTATGGATGTTCTTTCACATCAAAGTGAAATGTTCTGAAAGCAAACTTGAAATATTATCTATCTAGACTTGGTAGTGGGCCTTCATTTTTGAACTAGTACTTCTAATCTCTTAAATGTTTAATACAGAGGGAGTAAGAGAGTAAGCATAACGCTGGATACTTTTTTAAACTGGAGCCTCAAGCACCTTTTTTCTTTCTTTGTCCAAGGTTCTGTTTTCCTCCCACTCTTCACCTCCTTAGTTTCTGGTCACCAATTTCTAATCCGACGTGGTTACTCACATGAATTTCGCATGCAAAACACCTCCGAAGGATTGGGCCGGAGAGGCAATCTGGCTGTGTTAGTCCCACTGCGTTACATCCCATTTTCTTTTATCATCAGTGAACGCTAGCTACAACAATCAATCCGCCTTCTTCTCGGAAAGATTTATTTCAAGCAGTTTTAAATACTCTCAGATCAATGCAGGAGCTGCTTATCTGGATGCGTGTACCTCCTGTCGGAGCACGTGTGTCCGTGCGTGTTTATTTGTATCTGTGAGTTAGTGTGTGTTTGAATTATTCATGAGGATAAAGTGCTCCTTTGGGATAAAATGCAACTCACTTTGAAAACATACACATTTATTCACAACATGTCTATCTGTGTTTACGGTATGCATCCCTGCAGAGGATTTAAACTAAAAAAATTTAGAACTTGTAATTCTTTTCCAAACTGTTAAAAACACACAACAAAACATAATTTACATACCCTACAGAAAGAAATTGCTTCACTTTATAAACCTTCCAGTAAAGCCAGCATGAAACCCCCCAGTGGTGCTAACACACCAGAGGAGGCGCTGATGAGAAGTCGTTGATTCCAGTATTTACCGAATTAGGACTACATATATGCTACTACAGACTTTAATTTAAATCCGCTATATGCAAGTGATTCACTGCTGGAGATCAAAATGCAGACATCAGATTCAGAGCTAATTACGCCTTCTGTGTCTACTCATGCGAGTACAAGTGATTAAAGATATTGTCTGGTTCATGAAAATCCCAAAGGAATGAGACAGAGCTCATGTCTAATGTATATATAACTCTACTGTCTACATTTACGTTTATACTGACTATACGCCAGTCAGGCATAACATTATGACCACTGGCTGGTGAGGTCAGTGACAGCGATCGTCTCTCTATCCAGTGATACCCAGGACATATGAGGCGACAAAGGAAAATTTTGTCCTCAAAGTTTATGTGTTAGAAGCAGTAAAGTTGAGCAAGCGTGAGGATGAGTGGATGGTGGAGTGAAGGATGATTCTATGTGTTAAATGTACCCATAAGGTGTCCACATGCATCCACAGTACATGCTCTGATGCATGCAACGTGCATCAGAGCATGTACTGTGTGTGTTCTGTCGTCGAGCCAGAATGACAGTGTCTGACTGTGATTATGTGTAATAGTGTCTTTGTTTTCTAAACACAGATTATTCTCTTTGTGTGTCAAATGTTGTGACGATGGAGAGTGTGTGTCTCTCAGACATGCATAGGCGAACATCCTGATTGCCTGTTACATTATGAATGAAGCGACAATGCTAGTTGCCTACTGATACACACAGTGGAATGTTTGTGTATGTGTGGGCATCTGTGAGCTGTCATCCAGCTGTGACAGTAGCCTTGGGCTCGATTCTTTACACCTGCATGCAGAACAGATGCAGGTCCAAGTTTGCAGAGTGTGTGTCTTGTTTTTATTTTTTTTGGCATTTTTTGAACAGTGCAGCTATTTTAAATGGTAGCGCATCTGATCATCTGTCTGATGGATGTCTGCACTCTGTGACCCGCCTTTTTTCTTCTTCGTATTCCTTTTTAATATCTGGCTCAAAGGGCCATTTTCACCCCAACCCCTGAAATGGTGACTCACTGGCAAGATGACACCTGAAATGTGTGCCAAATAATAATGAGAGTGGTACCTCTGCTGTCAGTTTTGGTCCCCAGTCTGACAGTTCCTGAAGGTTTGTGCTTGATGTGCCCATTCCCAACCCAAAGACACATTCGTCAAAAAGAAGGTGGTTGGTATTTGTTTTAATGCTATAACATTATTTAGTGTGGCTAATGCGTGCAGCAAAAAGCAAATGTGTGCTTGCGCATTTGTTGAGTTTGTTGTAGGATTTCTTAGATTTTTCTTTTTTCTTTTCTTTTAAATCCATTTCTTTTAAGTCCATTGCTATAGGTGGAGGACTTTAAAATTCTTCTTTTGTATTGCAGCAATCATTGCATCCTCGACAGAAAAGTTACACTGCTTACGACTGCTTACCTGCCCGTGTGTCATCTATCAATTCCATGTAAATTATATCTGGGATAGCTTCTGTGGCACCTGTACGTGTCCCATTTAATGTGCGAAAGCATAATGTCTGTGAAGCCAGACGCCGACCTTAAATCAGCAGGTAAACTTGTTTTTTGGTCCCTTCTGGTGTCTCCTCTCGTTTTTCTCTCTGTCAGATACAGAATCTCTTTATGCTAAAACTATATTATGCATGCAGAGAGAATGCCTAAACAGCAGTCTCCGTGGTAACCAAAAACACATCCATCATCATCGCCATGACAACCAGGGATAGAGCTGTCAGTCAGCCCTGTCTCAGGGGAACCTGGGACAAGCATACGCACCCACATCTGCACAGACAAACACAGAACCAACACGCGTGCTTGCACAGAAACACTCTTGTCTAGGGTACGCATCTGGCTGGATCTGATAGCTACTGTATCACATTTGGTCCTGGTTGGCACACTGGAATCCTGGGTCTGTTCCCACCAGGGAGACCCAGAGCAGGTGCTTTTCAGGACACAACTTTCAGAGAGTGAGACTTCTTCCAACCGGAGCCTTTCCTTGTCTTATTTAAGATGTTACAATTCACAAACATCAAACTAGTTCTAATATCTATATTGTTAATTAACTCACACTTTGTTGTTACATCACTTCTGGGACCTATTAGCAAAAAATGAAAGCATTTCTGCTTGTAGATGAATATTAAGAACATTCTCAGCCCTACTGCATCTGTGTTTTCTAAAAAAGTCCACAAAGCAGACATTTGAGTCCACAACGCTTCCTTGTTTTTACTCTTTTTCTCCCCTCTCTGGAGTAAAATTAGATTTCCCAGTTTTTCACAAATATGTCCAAATTATAACAGGAGCATCTCTCCGTGTCTCTCCACCAGTCATTCTATCATTCTGTCTGAGAGTCACAGTTTCACCGTCCTGCTGCAGCTCATGTTGGAATACACCTTTACGTACCAGCTCAGGTGGCGTGTGTGCACGTTTGTATAAGAGCCAGATATGGCTGCTGAGCACTGACCTGACAAAGTGTCTGCAGACAAGGGAAGAAGACAGCAATGATGAGAAAAAGCAGTGAAGAAGAGCAAATAAAAGACGTAATGTGACAGAAGTTGAATAAAATAAGATGCTTCATGTGATTCTGTTCCCTAATGGAACAACGACATTGTGCAAAGACAAGGATGAAGGATACGTGTGCCTTTTTAGTTTCTTCTTAAAATGGGGTGATCCATTTCTCTAATCTATGCAATCTCAACTGAATACTGATTTAAAGAACTTAAAATTGCTGTAAACAAAAGTCTAACCACAGAATCGTACACAGGAAGTAGTGCAGAGGGACAGTAATAAGAGTCCTCAGCACATCAGTGCAGGTCAGAAAACAATGAGACAGTTTAAACACAGGAGGCACTCAAAAGAAAATGTCATTCAGGGCAGCACAAGAGTGAGGGCACACCAGGTAAAGCGTGGTAAAATACACGGAGAAAGACGTTGGCAGTGTAGGAAGAGCAGGAAAGTGTGAAAGGGGAGAAACCTGCTGGGCTGAAAGTAAAAAAAGCACTGTTTCCCTCTAGCTCTGGTTCAGATATGCAGCACAAGGTGCTTGGACAGGTCCTCTGTCGTAGCTTTAATAGAAGAAGACCATCTTGCGACTGATTTTTCCATCAGATGTCTGTGTAGATTCTCACTCATCCAGGTCATAGTTATCCAAAATAGATCTCTCTGTGTCAACCGGACTGAAAGGTTTCTTTGAAAACGTTTCGCCCTCTCTCCAGAGAGCTTCTTCAGTTCTAGGTTTGCTGGGGCGGAGCTTGAAAATATAGCCCTGTGGACCATTGGCATGTTATTGGCATTGGCACAGAAAGTGCCTTAGTCCACCACCTCTGTTTAAACCTCTGTTTTCTGTCACCCACATACGATGCAGTCCTCCACTCTTTTCGTCAGCATTCCAAACATTCACGCTGTTTGACCAGACCTGGAGACTCATTAACATGTGACCCAACAGACAAAGGGGAAGCACCCCAACCAAAACTAGGTGAACGACCCTGCCAACCACCCTGCCAAGGACTCTCAGGTGACCACCCGGGCCATTAACATGCCAATGGTCCACAGGGCTATATTTTCAAGCTCTGCCCCAGCAAACTTAGAACTGAAGAAGCTCTCTGGAGAGAGGGCGAAACGTTTTCAAAGAAACCTTTCAGTCCAGTTGACACAGAGAGATCTACTTTGGATTTCCATCAGACACTGATCTAGCAGTGGATGCCATCTTTGACCCGCCCCGGACCATGTTTGGAAAATCCTGAAGGGACTTTCCAGCTCACACTATTACATGCTTCAAAAAGTCATGCCAAATTGATCACATTACTTTTCTTTTCTTTACTTTAGTTTTTATCTTTAGCAGTTTTTCTTTTATTGACCTTCTGCAGTTTCAAATTTCAATTTCAGAGTCTCACACCTGATGACCAGTGGAACTGTGAAAACATAATGAAGACGGGTGTACACCTGGGATAGGTCATCAATGCGTCACACAGAGCACACAGCGCTTTCAATTAAATCTTGTGAAAAAAAAAACCAAATAGAACAGCCCCATCGATTTCAGCGCATTTTCATTCCTGTTCAATCAAAAAGGGAGCACAACAGTAGTGGTGACCAGGCTGACGCTGCTTATAAAATAGGTATTTATAAAATAGTCATTGCATCAGCTGCTTCATCTAATCCGTTCAGACAGACGGGTGACGTTACAAAAGTCTGTTCTTGGTGAATGTAACCATTGCAACCATCTGCAATGGAACACGAAATCTGCTAATTACACAAACCAGGAGCTGCTACAACTGTCAGTACATACCTCAATAAGTAAATTAAATAAGTAAAATGTTGGCAGCACTAAGGTGATACGTGAGGATCTAAAACATTAATACCCTCTGTTATCTCCTCCATTCCGAGGTGCTCGGCTAATGTTCAGCTACTGGAGCAGGTTTCACACATCTCTCACACTTCACCGCTCAGTAATTTGTTTACTAAAATGAAGTTGAGTTTGGTTGCACAGATACCTCAGACATGCAGGGAAACTTTAAAAGAACTAGCATGTCACCAGCCTTAATATTGGAAGCATGCAGAGAAGAAGTACAGTATGTGCTGAGAAGAAAGGAGATGACGGGGAAGGGAAAAGAGGGGCCAGAGAAGTGGAGGGGAGGAGCTGTGAGAGGCTGCAGGAATTCAGCAGGTCTGCAAAGAAGAGATAAGAATACTTCAAGTGTCACTACAAGACTGGTACATTGATCTGAGAGAGGGAGAGCAAACAATGAGGTGTGGACAGGTTCATTACCGTGAATTGAGTTTTGAATATTACTTCATTTGCAGCAGTGTTATTGTCTTATAAAGGGATATAAATGTCAAATATGAAGGAAAGGTATCCTGAGAAGGTGCTATTCAGTTTAATACAGCACCAAACCTAGATTCAGTTAACGCTCAAACCAAGAAAAGAAACAAAAATGAAACAAATAATCTTCTAATACACCAACCAAAATAAGTTATTCTTTTAGGAAAATAAGAGGCATTACTGTCTTCTTTAGAAAGATTAGCTGTGTGATTACAATAAATATTTCTGTGTGTGTGTGTGTGTGTGTGTGTGTGTGTGTGTGTGTGCACGCATTGTAAAAAGGTAGGTCAGGTTATTTATTTATGAAATCTGTCAGATTTCCTGCACTGGTAGGAACATTTGGTTCTAGATGAACTTAATATCTATGCATGCAAGGTGTGTGTGTGTGTGTGTGTTTGTCCAGCTGCTTAGATCAGCAGAGTTTTGCTTCCACTGGGAGCCATTAGCCAGTTAATAATGAGACTGTGGAGAAGCTCCTAAGTGTGTGTGTGTGTGTGTGTATTTATGTGTGCGTGTGTGTCGCACGCGCACATGCGTGCACGTGTGTATCCCAAATACTGCTCGTGGAAATGTCGGCTACAATAATCTGCTACCACCGCCTGATTTGATTTTCACGTCATGAATGATATATGTGATAACGTTGTATTGTGGCATCTCTGAGGTTTCCATCATCGTCATCATTATTATTATATGTTCTTTTGAATGATAGAAGTGTCATTTAAGAGCTTTGTATGAAAGTATTTGTCATAATAAATCTGTGCTGTAAACGCTCGCCTCCCAGTCAGATTAAATAAACTAACTGCTGTATGCTAATGACAACACTGGCCTTCATATACTATGTTGCTTTGTCTGCAGACCAACACAAGCTTTATCTGATATGAGGGATTTACATTTTTTTGTTGTTAATACCTTTTTCTTCTGCACACTTGGTATAAGAAATTATTTTCTCCCAACACCCATGTCAGGAGAGTCTCAAACTTCCTTCTGTGTCCAGTAATTCCAGATGCTAATTGGATAAGGTCACCATAGCGACCTGATGAAAAAGCCTTTCGCCTTTAATCCTGGCTCAATGCTCAGCGAGCAACAGCACCAGATTCACTCTTGCTGAAAATGGAAGTTGTCAGAGAGATTTCTGCTCCTGATACTAAAGAAGTCTGGTATTAAAACACTTCTTTTGAAGAATTTGAAAAAGAGGCAGACATTTGTTTCAGTGCACTCATGGATAATATTCTATTGACTTCACGTTTTTTTTAATCACCAACTTGTCTTTAATTATTTAACCTTGATTTTTTTGTTTTTAAAAAACAACAGAACACCTCGAGAACAGTGAAAAGTGCTTGTGCTCCATCTGGAAGAAATGCATTGTGCAAATACAAAAAGATAAATCATTCTTCATTTCATGTATATAATAGATGGAAATCAGTTGAGCCTTTAGTATAAAGAAAATCTTCCAGGTATTTAAAGTATCAAAAACTTAAACATGCAAAAGTAATTACAGATCAGAACTATAAAATATGCCATTATACCTTTTTAATTACATATATTATACATTCATATAGTAGTTTTCCATTATTATGTCTGTTTGTGACGCTAGAAGAAGCATAGTGGAGCCATTAAGTCACTCTAGCAAAACCTAAGATGGAGAGAAAATACTCACTGACTGCTCCTTTATTGTGCCTCAGATGTGTGATCTTTTAAGAACATTAAGTCAGCTGGCGTTTGCTTGAAAGTTTGCAAAAAAAAAAAAAAAAAGATGAATATGACTAAGCATCATCCATCAGTTCAGGACTATGACAAAACCTGCCAGTTATTCCAACAGTATGAAAAAAAAGCAAAGGGGCAAAACTAAAAGGAGAGGAACTGAACTTTGGATGAGTTCAGTTGGATGAGAAATTTTTGAAATTTAACTCTGCAGCCACTCACAGAGCACATGGCTACAAGATGAGTCCTTAATATTTTTAGCTTCTTCAGTTTTAGTGTTTTCTTTCACCATTTCAAACAGCCGATCCTCAGTTAACATGCACCGAGAGCTTAATGTTTACTTTATATCCAAAGAAAATTGGGATTCGAAGTGATGGAATTAGCAAAGCAGAAAGACTGATTAATTCTGCAGTTTGTGACTCTAATCCAGTGATAATTCATGTGTACGATGAATGATGGCTAGATTAACAGCGGCACACATATAAGGCACTACTGCTGGGCACAGAAACAGTTTTCATTCCTGATATTAGGCATATAAAATCATATAAGTACTAGAATGGAGTAATATAATGTAATGTGGAGCGGAGGGGAGACCCTGGGAGTGACACAGGAGACACCAGTTATACACTCCTCAGAAAACTAAGGAACACTTCATTTACAAATGTAGAATGGTGGTGGATGCAACGATACTTGATGTCATTCTCATCATTGCCTTTCCAATCCAGGAACCGATGACACCCTCCAGCTGCACCAGACCGACACTTTCGCACACCAGAAGAAACCCAGGGCCCGCTGAACCAGCATGTGGCTTCACAATGGTGTGAGGATGTCATGCTGGTAACCCACTGTAATCAAGACACCTCTGACTATCTTGTGGAGGTCTACGCAGCCTCCAAGGACATGCCTCCCTAATCATTGACATGATTATCACGCTGGAGGATGTTGCTGGCAAACAGAACGTTGCTGCAGGTTCTCCCACATCTGTCACGTGTGTTCAGCGTGAAAGTGCTGCAGGTTCTGAGTGTATCACCCTAATGGAGGCTATTCCTGATGGCTTGGGCAGAAATATGCATATTATTGGTCATATGGAGGTCCTTTTTGTAGGTTCTTTCCCTTCTACACCCCCTCCTCCTCTTCTGGTGTACTGGTCGGTCTTCTCATACCTCCACGCTTTTGACTCTGGTCTGGGAGACACCGCAGACCTTCTGGCCATGGTGCATATTGATCTAACTCTGGAAGAACTGCACTATACCTGAGCAACGTCTGCGCAATCAATGTTGAGTTAAACAGCGTTGATGATTTCTTCCCTTTAATGTAGGGATGCGCCGATACATCAGCCAAATAGTGGCATCAGCCGAGATTCCCCTTGTGGACTGCCATTGGCCTGTCGGTGAAATTGATAGAATTTGCCAAAATCAGTATCCAATGTTTTGGTTATTTGCAGTCGGGCATTGATTGCATAGGGATTGCATCATCTGGGGCCCTCTGCAGCAGCCGCAGAGACGCGTCACGAACCTCCCAAACTTCTCGCTCGTAGTGTGACTGCTCTTTGTACAAGCAGTGTGCTGTTTGCTTACCAAAAACCATGTAATGAAAGGGGAAGCGATTACTGTAAATATAAGTAATGAATGTTGCATCTCTTTGCTTCATTTTGGACACAATCCTTAGAGGAACACTTGTTTTATGAGGCTACTATCAGTTTGTGCTCAATGGAAACTTAAGAACATTGTAATCTTTGTGAAAAATACAAGATGGAAAAAAGCCCAGTTTATTTATAGTTTTTTAAATATATTTTTTTTCGTTTCTAATACATTTATATTGAATTTATGTTCTACTAAAATTATGTTTTGGTTGAGTTATGAAATGACTGAGGATTTTGCTATTCAAAAAGAAAAAGATTTACTTCAAAAACTTATGAAAGTCTCCTTCATGAATTTGTGCGACTGAATTTGTCCTCATTCAAAGAAGTAATGACAGGCGGCACAACTGATCTCTGCTGCCATAACTGTTTCGTCATTTCAGAAACCCTGATTGGGGACATTTGACTTGTTCCTTCCACTATTCTCTCCATTAAATCAACCCACTAATAACACTGTTGCTGCAGTCAGTGCTGGTGGTATTAAAAATGATGCAAAGCAGCCATGCCCATTATCAAGAGTCATTATTTTTCTCTTGTTTTCTTCTGGTTTATAGCAGCTCTGATCTTTCATCTATGTAACATGCAGAAATAAGGTGGGCTTCGGAGAAAAGCAGCTTCGCTGGGAGGAGATGATACGATTAGAAACGATGGCATTCATCTCACATTGGACAGAGCAGCCCACAGTTCTGACCAGGCTTCTGTCCAACCAGAACAACGTCCAGTCAGGTGTTGAAAGCAGTGCTCAGAGGAACAGATGGACGCGCTTCTTTGCGTTTCCATTAGAACTATTACTCAACCAAAGCCCAGAGAGACTCTGGCCAAGTAGTTCAATATTTTTTAATTCTGGTGTGTTTAAATCTCAATTATTAATTAATTTTAGTAAATTGTTACATGCTCTTTGTTAGACAGATAAAGATGATGTTAATTGAACAGAATTATATTTTTGTGTGAAGTTTTTTGAAATAAACTTATTCAATCTGGTACTGACAAACGTCACAATATACTGTATCAACAATGAAAATGAAAGTTACATCTCCAGATTCCTCGTCCATGTATGACACCACAAAGTGTTAAAGACATGTCCTAATCTGAACTCTCTTAATAAGGCCATGGAGAACAACTTCCGGACGGCTTCGAAAAGGTTCTGGACCACCATCCGGCGTCTGAGGAGGGAGAAGCAGTACACTGTCAACACTGTGTATAGTGGGGATGGTGTGCTGCTGACCTCGACTCAGGACGTTGTGAATCGGTGGAAGGAATACTTTGAAGACCTCCTCAATTGCACCAACACGCCTTCCGGTGAGAAGGCAGGGCCTGGGGACTCAGGGGCGGGTTCTCTTATCTCCGAGGCTGAGGTTGCCGAGGTGGTCAAAAAACTCCTCGGTGGCAAGGCCCCGGGGGTGGATGAGATCCGCCCGGAGTTCCTTAAGGCTCTGGATGTTGTAGGGCTGTCGTGGTTGACACGACTCTGAACCATCAGTGGACATCAAGGGCAGTGCCACTGGATTGGCAGATCGGGGTGGTGGTCCCTCTTTTTAAGAAGGGGGACTGGAGGGTGTGTTCCAACTATAGGGGGCCTCAGCCTCCCTGGTAAGGTCTATTCAGGTGTACTAGAGAGGAGGGTCCGCCGGATAGTCGAACCTCAGATTCAGGAGGAGCAGTGCGGTTTTTGTCCTGGATGTGGAACTGTGGACCGAAGAATGGAGCTGGGAACTGGGAAGAATGGAGCGGGAATGGGAAGAATGGAGGTCGACAGGCGGATCAGTGCGGCGTCTGCAGTAATGCGGACTCTGCACCAATCTGTGGTGAAGAGAAAGCTGAACCGAAACGTGAAGCTCTCGATTTACCGGTCGATCTTTGTTCCTCCCTCACCTATGGTCACCTCACCTTTGGGTAGTGACCGAAAGAACAAGATCGCGGGCACAAGCAGACAAAATGAGTTTCCTCCGTAGGGTGGCTGGGCTCTCCCTTAGAGATACGGTGAGGAGCTTTGCCATCCAGGAGAAGCTCGGAGTAGAGCCGCTGCAGCCACAACCTTGTTGTCATTTATTGATCTCACTCAGGCACAAAGCTGCAAATAATTGCGCAAACACCCGTTTCATTACCACACCTATCAATTTTTGAGTTTGTCAAGGCATGTTATTGCTTTTTCCCCACTTCCAACATCCCTTATAACCTCCACTTCCTCCATTTCTGCTATTTTTCAAAACCCGATTCCCTTTAAAAGGCCCTTTAGAGAACAAGACAAAATGTCCTTACTTCCCAAAAATGTTCTCACTTTGCACAAGTGTCCTCATAATGTACAAGAAAACACACAAAGACCAATATTTGACTGGGAAAAAAAATTCCTCATAATCTGTGTGGATGAGAAAGGGAGTGAGAGAGAGTGAGCGCATGTGAACACGGATGTCTTCAATGCTAAAGGTTAATACTCTCGTAAACATACACAAAGCAAACACACACACACACAACACACACACATACACACACATAACACACACACACATACCAACACATGCTGAAAATGCAATCCAATCCACACACTCTGTCCACAGCACAAATATATGTGATCAGCTTTGGCCGTGCAAGCACACTGTAGCTGCAGTCTGTTTTCCCATTATATGTTCACTCATAAAAGTATATACAGTTACACATATTACTACAATAATAGGGTGCTGGAGCAGCCGCCTCACAATGCTCACTCCATTTCTAATGCTGTCTGGAAAAGATTGGCTTTGCTATTACCACATGCCAGCATGTCAAGCAAATTTTATTTGGATCCACACAGAATGACTCAATGCATCAACAGGCCCTCAGTTACCCAGTTTCCCAAGTCTATTCAACTTCCCTGGATCACTGAATGAACAATCCCACACTTGGCTGGCCTCTGTAGTGGTAGTCTTATAGCGTTGGACTTAACATAACAGTTTGAGTCCAGTAACAAGAAACACAGAAAATCCTATTTGTGCGAGCGGAAAACCTTAAAGGTCTTTTGTGTACGTATTTTTTTCTATCTATGATCAGAAATGAAATGTATCAGACAACAGCGTGATCTTAAAAAAAAAATCACGTCCAAAAAGACTAAATTTGTTTTCCTCAGAGGAAGGACACGTATTTTCTCAGCCTTGCAATATATATATACATATATATATATATGTATATATATATATATATATATATATAGACATATTTTATTTAGGTGATAGTAGTAGCACTTTAAATTATGATTTCTTGGACAGCTGTGTGTGTGTGTCTGTGTGTGTGTGTGTGTGTGTGTGTGTGTGTGTGTGTGTGTGTAAAGCCTTTCTGGAGGAAGAGGTGAAATGATAAGCTGAAGAATTGATTTCCAGAAACTACAGCTGGTGTGATAGGCGCCACCAACAGACGTATGCTCACAGCAAGCAAAGCCACTTAAACATGCAGCTCTGTGTGTATGTGGGATGACGGTGTGAGTTGTTGCGCATGTGTAACTTTTTTCTGACACATTAGTAGCTGAGCCCATTTTAGCCACGCTGACAGAGCGACAGAGACACAGTTAATCCAACCATGACACGGTGCCATTTCCCCCTTCTTCCTCTTAGATTGACTTCATCCATCCTTCAACTCTACAACAGTTCCCTCTACACTGTTGCACATTTTAGACTCTTTGTTTACTCCCAGAATAATCTGCACGCGTTTGTCAAATAATATTCACACACTTTTGCCTGTAAGTCAGATTTTCCTGCTATTTTGTTATCCAACAGAACATGCTGCAAGAGAAGAACATCTGAAGGCAGTTCTGTTTTAAAGTGGATCATTTTTATTGCATTAACCCATTACTTGCCGTTTCGGTTATTAGTGCAGCTGCCTACGTGTGCAGAGCCATCGTCCACTGTTCTTGTCTTCTCTGTTAGTTGTTATGATGGTTTAGCCCATTCTGTAAAGGTCATGTGAGGTGTATTTTTGGTGTGTAGTATAAATACTAATAGAAATATAAAAATATTTGATGATGTGACTTGGTCTTGACTTGTATTTTATACTGATAGTTTATGGAAATATTTGAGAAGTGGATGCCTCATTTTAATGTTTTTAATCAGAAGAAATTCGCTCCATCCTCATGAATCATCACACTTCAGCACTAGTGCTGTACATTTTCTCTCTTTCTTTTCTTTGTAGTGTCATCCCTCCTGTCCATGACTGAGCCTGCAGTGTAATCTCTTCAGAGTGCACACACGAGCCTACAGTGGTACAGCTCCATTGCGGTGAACCCCACCAGCTCTCCTGGGAGGATGGGGGATGTTGGGGAACCTTACAGGAGCAGCAGAAGTGCATTCTGTTGCTTTAAGGCTGGGTGTTCCTCTGGATGACTGACTCTGTGGCGCTCATCAAAGAGACAACTGGAATGCATTCAGATGGGGTAGCAAAAGTTCACAATCTTCCTACATAAATCAGTCTCCGACCTGTAAATGTCAAGTCATTAATGTTGCTTGAAAGTCATCCGAAAGTCACTGAAATACCAGGGGGCAGGGCAAAGCCAGTGATAGTGCAGCTTAAATGAAAGAAAATATAAAATATGTCTGGTTCTGTGTTTTCTAAGGTGTTGTGATTCCAAAGCTTTTGAGCTACTTGAGACAACTGGAGCTGTGCAGCCATACAGATGACTCTAAGCCTCATCTGCGCGCATCATAACGCAGATCGAACCTGCTCAAATTTTGAATTATTCTGTCTGCCTGACACTGCAACTGACATGCTTGACTTTTATGTGTCACTACATACATTTTTGATTATACTGCAACCTATATAAAGACACACAAACACAGAGTAGAACAACAACAACCGACTGTCTGTCTCACTCCCAAATACAGCCACAAAAAGTGCCATCTGTCTGTTTCTCTCTTACGCACAAGGACACACAGACATATATACACATACACACAAATGATATGAAGTGTTTATGTTTTTGGTGGTAGAAAATTATATTTTGGGGGGTTAAGAATGAATCACCATTATCAATTATCGCCAATTTGACTGTTTCCCCTTTAGAGGTAAACACTTCATATACAGCCACACACGGGCACACATTAAGTTGCGCATACCTCGACAGATTGGCGCAGGAAAGTCCCATACGGCAGTGTTTCCAGGATTGGTGATGCAGGTGAGAGTGGCGTGGCCGTCGAGGACGTAGCCGGGCACGCAGCTGTACTGCACCTGGTCCCCCACAGCGAAACGGCCGCTGCCGCTTAGTACCGCTTTGGGGGGGACACCAGGGTTTCCACAGGATGTGCTGTGGAGCTCTGCATGGAGAAAAGAAGAAGAAAGGCCGGGATGAAGGTCTAGTTCAGACTGTCAGTAAATCTGCGGTCATCAAGTGTTTTATGTCTGGACAGCAGAAACGAAAAATCTCCTGTGAAATCTGAAAAGATCTGGTTTGAGAACCATCAGCTTTGTGTTCTGTCTGAACAGAGTGAAATTCTTTTTGTTCAACAACTTCAAATGAATGTTTGTGATGTGTCAAAGTCCTCTTTAACAGACTTTTCCTAGCAGAAAACTTTCACTAACTACAGACATGCATTATGATGATGATGCAGTTTAAACACCTACACACTGTCTGTTTAAATCTTACCCTGAGCACACATACAGCCAGCTACTTATGCTTGTAGATCTTTATATTACAATGTGTCAGGGCCGGGGCTGTAAAACAATGTTTCGAATACACTCCCAAAGCAGGAGAACCTCAGCTCCGGAAAAAGGAAGGCAGACCATAAGAGCAGTTCATAGTTAATTACATTATTCCCTCCAGATATGTTTACAGTACTTTCCCTGAGACGTATTGTATGCATAAATGTGCATATAAGCATCCAAACCCAGGCACACACAGCGGAGAGGCAGAGGGGAGACAGATAAGAGTATTACAAGCCATTAACGAGGAAGTAAATGGGAGAACTGGGACCAACTCTCATCTTATTGTTTGAACTTGATTGATACACCTATGAAATTGTTCAGACAGATAGGGGGTTAGGGAGAGAAGACCGGGGGTGGGAAAAGAGATAGTGACGAGAAAGTGCTGAAAATAATCAGCTGCTAAGAATCAGAGGTTAAAACTGTGTAATTACTAGATTTGATGTCAGGAAATGAACTGGCTCTATCTGATGCCAATCCTGTGATTGCTGCAAGGATTAGCCGAACACTGCAGTTCTGTCTGTGCACGCAGACACCCTGGAAATGAAACGTTACACTGCCTATTATTAGCTATTATCATTATTATTATTTGAGATGACCAAATTAAAGATTTGGGGTGTTTTACAGAGATATGCCAAGATTAAAAAAAAAAAAATCAGAATAAGGAAATGCCATCCTCTCTATCATTACTTTGACACACCACAGCAGCAAAACGCACAATGTGACGAGACATGTGGGCTGTAACACACACCCACTTACACACATGCAGCGTTCTGCCTCACTGTGACTGGATGTCAGGGTGGCCTGGTGTCATGACCTGCTGGCAAATTGATTTCACCAGTTATTCCTATAGGTGGGTCACAGCCACACACACACACACACACACACACAAACACATACACACATGCACACTAGTTTTCTCCATCTGCTCACAGTCTCTCTTTTTTTATCATTGATTAATTCTCGGTTTTTAATCCCTCCCACTCCTCATTCACTGTGGTTTTATGCCACCCCACCCATCTCCTCGTCCTGTCCTCCTTCCTGTCTCTGCAGAGAAAAGGCTATGATTATCTGCCAGCGTTAAACTTCTCCATCTCTCACTCCTGCTCTATCCACGCACCCTTCCATTCATCTCCTCCTCCCTTCTGTCTACCTTCCCCTTGTTCATTGTAAACATTACATAGTTTCATTATACTGCTTTATTTACCATCCTCTGGCTATACTGCACTACTTTTCAGGGTTTATTGCGACCTGCCCTTTTTTCTCTCCCTCCATTGCTTTTCCTGCTCTCCATTCTTGGTTTTATTGGTTTTTATTTCCTACTCTTCATCCCTCCCTTTTTCACCATAGTCTCAGTTGCTTCATTACAATCTGCTGCTTTTATGAGCCATCTGTAGAACTCTCTGCACCCATCACACACACATGCAGACACATATAGGGGTGGTATGTAGAGCAGCAGGTAGTGGCTCTCTGAAGTGCACACCCCCACCCACACACACACACACACACACACTTACACACACACACACATACACATTTGCCTTGGTCTATTTCTCCCTAGATGAGCAATTATAGGTACAGTAAGTACAAAAAGCAGGAAGTGAGACAGGAGAAAATAACCGAGTGGACAGAAAAGAAAGTGTGGGAAAAAGGAAGAAACGCCATTGCGCTTTCGGTGTTTATAGTGAGACAGATGACATCGCAGACTGGAATGCTGTTGGATTACAGGTGGTGGCAGAGAAAGGGAGACAGATAAAAGAGTGCCAGTGAGGCGTGGACTAGAGTTTTACACCTCTGTCAGCATTAACTTCTGTGAAAGATGACCCAAGTTTAATAGCTGAGCTGAACAGATGCTGAACTGGTTAAAAAACTATAGCGTAGTCTCCAACTGTGTCGTCCAATTTCCATGAACGGCACTGTTTAAAATCCTGATGCGGGGATGCAAGTGTGCAATATTGTATGTATTAGATCCTTGCTGTTCAAAGGGCAGCGTGCATCTTGGTGCGAAGAGTCTGGGGTGAAAATCATCTCTAATCCTGATGCTACTGTGCTGCTGCAGACAGGTGAAAACGGGAGAATAGTGCCCTCAGGTTTGAGGAGTGCAAATGTCGATGGTGAGAAGATTGTTTATTGTTGATTGGACTTTAACAGTAATGCTTGCTTTTCCCCAGATCCAAAGAAGAGAATGAAAATGAGACAAGATTAATCTAAACAAACTGCTGGAGTGAAAGAGGTTACCTAACTGAAACAATACCAGGCATTTTTGGTCCACATTTCCTTCAAAGATAAAACGTCCATATATTTATAAACCAGACAACAGACTTTCTTTTCTGCCTGAAACAATTTTAACATTGTTAGAAAGCTGCTGCAGAGCTGTCAAAAACTGTCATCCCTACTGGGATTCAGGCAAATTCCTCAAATTCCAGCTATGACAGCTCAACATAATGGTTAGGATGATATGGAATTATGATGCACGGCTGTGTCATATTATATGCACAATTTAAAGCCACTGAGATAAAATACAGTGTACCACTGAGATGTGCACATGAGAGAAAATTAATATGAGCTGAAATTAATATAGGGCAAAGAGATCTCAGATCTCCAGAAGTTTAAAAGCCTATGGATTTATTTTCCAACTAGGAAAAGTACTCTGAGAGCGCAGCCGTCCTCCAAGCAGCTCATTTCCCCACATAGTGTGACTTACACTCAAAACTGTAATTCAGAACATCACCAAAATATAATCATCTGTTCCTTTTCCAATTATCATCATTTCGTGAAAATTTCATTCAAATCCATTCATAACGTTTGGGTTATTTTGCTAACAATCAAGTTATATGCATACAATATAATCTCCTGGGTGAAGGTAAAAAGTTATTTTTTGGGTCGACTCAACGCCCTGTTGTAGAGCAGCAATAGCTATTTATTAATTAAAAGCAGTGGTGTAGTGTCTTTGTCATGTACACTAAGAACACTATTCACCAGACGTCAAAGACTTTAGAAGCTAAAGAACATTTTCTCCCACTTCTGCACAAATGAATAATGATAATAGAATTAGAAAAGAAAAGCGCAACACTTAAACGTATACCACTGATACCATTAAAAGTTGCTCGTATTTAGTTTTTCATTCATTCACTCTGCCCCAATCAAAGGAAAAACGGGGGTTCAGATGGCGACACAGTCGCTGATGGTGCCAGCCAGTATAAACCAATTACAGCTGTGCTACCTTAGCACCGCTATAGTGTGCGCATTATGTATCCCCTTCTTACGTCCCTCAGGAAAATTAATGGCCACCATTCTGGCATTTAAAAATACTGTCCTGGATGTACATTTTGTGCTCATAAGGCAGTAAGTGGCAGCAGTGTGTGTCAGTGGAAATGACTTTGTGAGGATGAGTTAAAGCTGGGGTACAGCAGGACGCAGCAGCAGCCGTTAAAGCATTAGATCACTCGGCAGCCAAAGGAGATCGGCTAATAGCCAAGACAAAGCACGCAACTTTCAGAAATCAGACATTAGGGAGTCAGAGCAGCAGACCTCGAAGGTCTCATTGGGTTTATTACACCCTGCAACACAGCCGATCAAACACACCAACACACAAAGCTCTCCCCCGAGATTTACCTTGATGTTCTGCACAAACAATAATAATCTGTATTCAATACGGTTGTGATGCATCAGCCGGCTTGGTATCCACACCTGTGTCCTCGGCTCATCGAGTGTGCATGTCGGCTGCATACCGTCCGCAGCAAATTTTCTTAATAATTCAGGCAAATTCATTTCAATATCGATTTTCTCGATAAAAGAGAAATAAAAAGAGTCAGGCGGGTGAGGATTCAATTGGATAGAATCTCAGTTGTCTCTGTCTGGCACGATTACCAGGATTTTGTGAATGGAACATTCATCATTACGTAGGTTCGTTGAAAAGATGCTTCTTTTTTTACAACCCCTCACATTTTCCTTAGTGTAATTGAATGGACGGATAATGGCGGCACCGCAGCTGCTCACAAAGAAACAGCGATGTCAATTACACCTCCTTTATCTCCACTTACAAATTTATGTTCATGCACGGGAACACGTGTACATCCCTGCATGTGCATAGAAGACAAAAGTGTCTGTTTTGCGTCTGTGTGAGTGCCGCCGCTTGATGTGGTGATCAATGTTTCTCTACAGCATGGTTCAATAGGCCGTTGGGCTTTGCCCTACAACGAGCTGTCATTAGCTGCATATTCATGATCAAATGGAACAGTCCGAGGTACACTGTTTACGTGCTTGGCTCAAAACAAGCCAGCTTGACCTCCTGTACTCATATGAAAGGAATGCATTGTGGGTTTTGGCAATTACAAGACTGGAGAATGAAGTCGGCAGCATTATCGTTTGCATGCATTATTTTGATTTCAACAGTTAGAGTGGATTATATTCTGCTCCTTTCTCAACAGTCCTACATCACACCTAAAGCATAAACAACACCTACAGAGCCGACGCTAATAGCAATCTTCCTAATATTAAGTTTGTCATATGTCATTATACCATCAAGTTCTGACATAAAGCTCTCGCATATGAAGGCGCTGTCATTATATAAGAAAAGGCTCTCTCTAAATCACCCTTCCTCTCAGTCTCACACTTGGCTCCAGCCTCATGCTCTTGCTTCTTTTCTTATCTCCTTCCACAGCCTCCCCTCTCTTCACTGTTAATTAAAACAGTGTGGGTAGGAGTGTATACGCTTTTGTGCGTGTGCAAGCCTGCGTGCGCATGTAAGCTTCAGTATTAATTAAAGGTGTGAATGCTAATTGGTCAGATCGATAACAGGTCGTTGGGCCTCGAGGGCTAACGGCCAATAGGAAATCATTATGTGTCTGACATCACTGTCACTCTGCTAAAGCTGCACAGGCCCGTGTCACACACGCACGCACCCGCACACACACACACACACACACACACACACGCACGCACACACACACGCTCTCGTACTAACACCACTGAATTTGGAAAAAATGACTCTCCTCAAAGGTGGAAGAGGTTCGCGAGACACAAGTGGGCCAAGAGATAGAAGCTCCCTGCCCCAAAATATGAATCAATATCCATTAAGGGAAACAAGAGACTCGGGCCAAAAAGAAGACGCCATAGTTAGCCCCCGGACGGGCTCAATAATCCCGTCCCGTCCTGCATTGATCAACCTCGGAACTCACTTTCATGTGAAATCTCCGTTTCCTTAAAAAAAAAATGTAATTTCTTTGGCATCCTGGAAATCTGTTAAATATTATGAATGGTTGTGGTGAAATCCTGATAATTTGATAAGAGAAACAGTTATCTATATGTCAAGTTTATTATATACTAGTTCTACTTTATGTCCTCATATAAAGGGATTTGGTGTTGGAATGAACAAATAAAAGTATTTAATCTAAAAATAAAGTATAATTATTACTTGTCGTATCTGTATTTCTGACTTTGGTTGGTTAAATTGTGAATAAAACAAAAATAATGTACAGTGTTACTTGTGATTATATATATATATATCTTGTAAAACCACTAATGTGACACAGTGTACTGTAATTTTGTGCAGGACATTTCTGAAGCAGGTTAAATCATTTGACCTAAATTCACAAGTTCTGTTTGAGATTCATTAAAGGTGAAAATGCTGTTCCTCTGAACAGCCCCAACAATATACTTTTCCTGTGTTTGCTGCTCTTCTCTTTCCTGTATTTCACTTACTGTCCTGCATTGCGGTTAAAATGATTCTTACTTCGGGCAAAATTACACCGCTAACATCTGTGAGTGAAGACCGTCTGTTCTGCGCTGCTGCTCCAGTGCAACATATCTGCTGAATAACATTCCTTCTGACAGATATTATTACAGACATAAAAAAAAGTTGCTATCTTAAGGGTTCAGAAGCTGGGCCCCACTATGCTGTCACTCTCCTCTATCCGTTATAACCTCACAGAGACCTCCTCTAAACCAGCTGACACCAAGTGAGCAGACAGTTGTATGAGGGCATGTAGGTTTAATGTAGATAAGTTCTATCTGAAACATTAAAAGCTAGCACATCTACGAATTATTGCCTCCAGGGACGGACTGTACTGATGTGTGTGACTGACAACCTCAGTCCCACTGTGCTGGATGTCACGTGTGTCTGTGTGTGTGAGTCAACATTGCGTGCTGATAACATCTGCGTGTGTTGGTTGGTTGGTTGGTTGCACAGGCAAAGTGCGCTGTAGCGCTAGCTCAGGATACGTGAATGGCAGAATGTGCATGATGTCTCGTAGCTGTGCTCATCACAGCACAGCCTATTAATTTTAGCATCAGGGGACCCACTAGAATGCTGACTGGCATTGGTAACACCATTTACCTACAAATTCAACTGCAATGTGAACTTAACCCGAAAGAAGCATGTTTTCTGAAGACTTGCACATGCATTACTGAGCTTTTAATAAAATCAAAGTTTGAGGCTAGAACTCCATTTATTTTTCTTTTTTGGCAACTTTAGACTGATGGTTGGACAAAAAGAGGCCATCTGATGCCATGAAATGCCATTTTTGTCATGGCATTTTATAAGCTAAGTCAGTGACTGAAATAATTAGCAGATGAAATGATAATGAAAGTTGTATAAAAAAAGTCTTGACCAACACATAGGCGGAGCGTCATTAAAGTTGGAATGGAATAACAAGTATGTAAAAATGGAGGCTAACAGACAGGTTCTACAAGTATTGCAGCACTTATAAAACACCAATAGAAGAACAATGCTTCCTCTGTCTGTACATCTCACTGCTGCGTGGACTGGTGTTCAGCTTAATGTTCCCTGAGCCAAGAGAAGCAGGAAGCACACTTCACACACACACACACACACACATTAGATTATAGGAGTTCTTTAAGCTTTCCAAGCACTTAATCCCTTTTCTTTATAACTCCTTTTTAGTCTACTGTCACTACTCTTTGTACTGTTATGACAGATGAAATACACCATTTCAAGACTGAGGGGTACACTTAGCTTAGGGGAAGTAGGCTGTGGCTGTGTCTTTGTGTGGCATGGCATTATAATGAAACAAGGCCAAATTATTAACGCTTAAATATTTCAGTGAAAGTTTCAAAGATTCAGACTGCTGTCTGGAATCCGGAGTGTATTTTTATTATTAATGTTGTGGTTCTGGCACTAAACACTGCTGGAAAATGACATAATGACATTTGCTGGAAGAAGCCAGAGGACAGAGAGAATACTGAGTTCTTTGTTATGGAAAAACTATAGAATATACAGCCATAAATAAAGGATTCTCATTACATGTAGCTCATCCTGTCAAGGTTATACAGGTTTTATTTAAAAATGTAATACGTTCACTTGCTGAGAGCTTTGTGAGCTACGATGTGTTTGATTGCAATAGCAGAGCTGCTGCTTTCTGATGCTTAGAAACTGTTAGCATGGCCCTGATCTCTCTGTGGCTATGCTAGTCAGGTCACCCACCTTTGTGCTTGGCTGGAGAAGCTGATTGGATGGATTGAGGTGGCAACCCTGTGGAGGTCGATTTGATTGGTTGGCTGATATAAAGCAAGATAAGAGACTAACTTTGGCCAGGAGGCCACATTTTGATCAACACATACTCTCTCACTCATACACATATTATGCACCAAGAAACTTATAAAACTTGAGGAGCTGTAAACTCAGCCATGGAGGCATCTGATCAATAATCACTAAATTATTTTAAAAAGATTAAACTGTTCTATGACATTTTTAATCTGTCATTTATAAGCAGTGAAGTATGGACGAATATATTTCCATTATATAAATCCATAATTCCAGGTATCAGTGTGCATTTATAATCAACTGGACTGGCAGCGCAGTCACATACAAGCACATTTGGCAGCAATTTAGTGTAATTACATTATCCAGACATCAAACTGATACTTTGAGCAGACAGTGATTGAGGGCCTGAGACTGAGGGATTTGCCAACTTCATTTTTGTTCGGTTTCATTATAAAACTGTATTTTTTTCAGAAATGAAGCATTAGTGTCGGTGATTTTGACTTTTGGAGATGCTAATGAAACTTTTTTGGCAGGCCAACAATCAAAACAAAAGTTATTTCACAGTAAAGGATCTGCAGGTCACTGAAACCAGCGGCAGCGATGTCAGACAAAACTCACAGAGAAAGAAGCAAATCAACTGATCCATTGTTATAAAAATGCTATAGCTTCTAGGTATATAGTTTTTATCTACAGTAGCATCTAGGACATATAGGGTCTCAATCGCCCCTGCAGCTAAATCTGATGCAAAACCGTAACCTGGCTTTAGTCTGAAATGATGCAGCAGCAGAAGAAAAACGTATATTGACCTTGTTTTAAAAACCATACAGTTTATTCATGATCTTGAGGGGGTAGAACGACACGGTGCTGAAGCCTGGAGCAATGCTTCTGATTGGTGGAGCCCTTTGACTGTGAGCATGTAGCTGTTTTAATAGGTGATTGATGTGAGGTGCACACAAGCATCCTGAGTCCTTACAAAAATCAATCATGCTTGATATATAGATGTGTGAGTCCTGAGAGGGGTGTGTTCCAGTCTGTTCTCCATACACACACACAGACACACACACACACGCACACACACACACACACACACACACACACACACACACACACGAACACACACACACACCTGCCAGCTTGAGTGCGGACCCCTCATCCACTGAGAGGGTCCTGTGCCAACCTGCCAGCTGCAACTTGTCCAGACTGGTGCAGACTGGGACAGACACAGCATGACTCTGACTCCTATGAAGTCGTGTCTTTATGTGTATTTATCGCATCTAAACATGCTCGATGTTTTCTCTATCCACAGAACGCCGATCTTTTTTATAAAACAAAAGGTACGCAAAAAAAAAAAACCCACACACTTAAATACATATAATAATATGTCCCATTGTACAATGACAGTCTCCTGATCTGCCACACGGGTTCTAAATGCCAGGCTACACTGAAAAATATGTCAGCAATTCAACAGCATTGATTTATGTACACAAAGGTACTGCTGGTCAGTGACATTTGTAAAATTCATGATAATTCAAAACCCACCACATACGGTATTACCCTTTAAATTTGTCCCATACAATCTGCTTCCTGCATCTCCTGTCACTCTGTGTGTGTGTGTGTGTGTGTGTGTGTGTGTGTGTGTGTGTGTGTGTGTGTGTGTGAGGGGGAAGAGATTGTTTTGGTTTGATTTATGCCCCTGTGTTGAAGCTGACCTTGCAGCGGTGGTAAGAAAGACGAGCGTTCACACCGTAGATAATGAACACACACACACACACACACACACGCGCGGCGGCACTCACAAACACATTTCTCATTTAATCTAAAAAGAATAGCATTATTATTAACAATTCATAATCTTCAAAATTATAATGTTCAGATTAGGAAATGGACAGTCTGTGCCATTGCTATGGTAACATGACATACATTACATCATCAGAAAATACTAAGAAGAGGTTTGCTTGTCAGTGATAAAAGATTTGTCGACAGAAATATTGCCATTACATCTTCAACAAGACAAATAAAACTGTATTTAAAAACAAAATTATTTCTGTCAACATTGGTGATTTAATTTTAATGAACAAAGACAGAAACTATTCACACCACTAAGATGATCAAATTATTAATCATTCAATACCATCAAGCATGTTGAGACAACTTCTGACTGCAACAAATAAATTTATTTTAATGATTCTGATCTCTGGAGAAGAGTTTTACAGTATTAATATTGGAATTTTTATTCTTTTAAACTTGGATTCACATTTTTGCCAGTAGAATTTCATCCATCCATGTTGCTTATAAAGGAAAATGTCTAATCTACCTTGTAACTTGAGGGATTTTTTACAGAGGGAGTGAATGTTAGAAGACAGAGAGGAGGTAAAAATAGTGAAGAAGGCTGAGGAGCTCCAAAATAAAGCTGGTCCTGAAAGAGAAGAAGTACTATGAAATAGAACTAAAGCAGCTACAGGAAAAATGCAGCGAGCTACGGAGAAAACTGTCCTAGAGTGAGCAACTTAAGGAACGCTTAAAAGATGATCTGCAGCAGGCCAAGGAGATGATCGATAAAAGGGATAAAATCACAGATTCTCTTCAACACCAACTCTCTGGTTTTTGGGAAGCACCTGGATAAAGTGATACATTTCCGAACAGACTCAGAGACGCAGCTGGATGAGGTTCAAGAACAACTGTCCCGCTTTAGAGCCTCCCACACCAGAAAGAGGAGATCAGTGCTTCTCAGCAGGAATTCAGCGACCCATGAGAGCTGCAGAGCTGTGAAAGAGCTTCGAAGAAGAGGTCAGGCAACTCCTGAAGGAAAAAGATCAGCGGGGTAAACAGAAAAAGGCAAAGGCGCTGCAGCTCATATCAAAATCCTGGCTCTGCTGACCCAGACGGAAGCTGCTCTGAAGGACGCTGAGGAGAAGTGTGTCAGTCTGGAAGAAGAGCTCTGCGTGAAACTGGCTGAAAGAGGAGAGCTTCAAGGAGATCTCTGGAAAAGGTGAGGCGAGAAAGGAGCTGGCTGACCTGTGACACCACTGGGAGGCAAAAGCCCAACAGTGGATTTGCAGAGAGGAAGAGCTGGAGGATATGCTCCAGGACAAAAAAAAAAAAAAAACAATCTGTAGGCAGGAGGAGACCAAGAAGGAAATTTCAATCAAAATCATTCAAGTCTTGAACGCATGAATGTCACAGACTAGTGTAAGTGGAAAGATTTTCCTATAATTTCATGTTTGGGTAAAGCCCAAAATTCCATTTTATTATTCTTTTTTTCTGTGTATCTGTGTGTTTGGTCCTTTGCAACCCTCTTCCCACCCAACACGGCCACAGACGTCAAACTGTCTGTTTGATCTACAGGCGACCACGGTGTCATCAGCGGAGCTCTTCAGACAAAATGGCTGCTTCTGCTGCAGCTGTCTATCACAGCTGCTCTTAGCTCTCGTACCTGCAACGGGCCAAGTTGTGACGGTTCCTCTTTTTTCAGGATCACAAAAGACATTGCTTTGATCTAAGCTAGTGGTGCTGGCGGTTAACAGAAAGATCGGCTCTCAGAGTTGTTGCATGTCTCCCAGCTGGAACCTCTTTAGCTGACTCTTTAAAGATTTGCAGCTCCAATACTCTGGCTGATCCTCTCCCTCATTCAACTCCAGGTGTTCCTCGCAGACAGAGCAAGGCTACAACCTCCGTTCTCTCTGACTTCAGCATGGAATCTGTTCTTTCCAACCTGACATACCTTGCTTTTGTGGTGGAAGAACCCAGCACAATCAGCGGAAGTCTTCAGTGGTCTGCACCGCTGTTTGCACAGAGCGTGTGGACATTGTTAGTAATGCCCCAGTCATCAGATATCCTGTCTGCTGTGTGCACTTCAGCCACAGTTTCAGGAGTGCAAGCCTGCATCTGTCAGCTCTGCTCAATAAAGCGTCCAGTCACAGACAAATAAGCTTTGGTTGTACAGGTCACATGTGACTGCTTTCTGCTCCATGGACTCTCTCACTGTCTTTTCTTGACTCCTAATATCTTTGGCATGTCACCTGAAAACATAAGATGATAAAAACCTACATCTTCAACCAGTGAGTTAGCTGACAGTTCACATGTCTGTGCCATTTAGTGGCTTTTCTTGTCATTTCCTTGTCTTTGGAAACCAGCCCTTGTTAATGTTCATCAAAAGGAAAGCTTATTAAAGCTCTGATTGCCTTCGTGCGTCTTCAGGCCAGACAAAACAGCATTGCATGTATAATAATTTTCTTTCAAAACCTTTTTGGTGAAAGAGAACAGCCCTAATGAATCTTCAAGATCCCAATGCAAGACTCTATTTTTCGCTTTGGAAAATCCCATTAAACCATTCTGTGAAGGAACACAAAACATAACAGCTCTTAGCCTTTTTCCCCCATAAGGCCATTATTTGAAAACATGCTGAATTATTGAATGGATGGAAAGAAAAATGTGACTGTTAATGAGCAAGGACAGACGTACAGAAGGACAGACGGACGGGTGACGGAGAAGTGGATGGTCAGTTAAAGAGCCTGAGCATCAGTCACACTACAGACGCCACACACACCATTGATTAAAGCACTCAAGTATATATGTACTTCACATGCACTCACACATGCACACAGCACACATTTGACTTAGATGGCTCAAGTCAAAGAGAAAATCAATAAATTACAGAGAATCAGTAAAATTGCCCTTTTAATTTGTATTTATTTTTTTGGCAATCTGGGCATTGCTTATCAGTTGTACAATCATTCAGATTTTATATTTATAAAGTTTTTCCTCCGGGGAGGCAGTTAAAGTGGCCATGAAATCAGTCTGATCAGACCCATCAATGGGGGATTAAATGCTGCTGGCTTGTGTTTACTGCTGTGAATGGCAAATGCTTATCTAACTGGAATATAAATGATGCAGGAAATGAAAACAGGGAGACATTTTTTATGTTTCTGAAACAAAAACAGGCAAAAATAATAATAATAATAAGTCAAGTAACTGTTTATGCCAGTATTGTCTAAAAGACACTCTGTGATTTGTTCAGTTCATTTTGATTGCTTTTAGTAATTTTTTTTGATTATGTATTTATCCACATTTTGAGTGATTTAACTGAAATGTAAAACTGAAGTCTCTGCTGACTTGTTAGTCACATGACAGGACGAACATGTTCTCTGGACAATATTCTAAAGAACTTATAGCACGAGGGAGACGTGTGCCTGCATGTGCACCGTGAGTTTCAATACTCTTATTTTTTTGCACGTGTGGAAATGGCTAAATTCTGCATGAATGTGCATTAATATTTCAGATCCAGTCTTACGTGCTTCTGTATCATGAACATGTGTGAACCATAGGAAAACATGTGTCTGCATATTCTAACACATGCATGTTTCTTCCCCAAGATGCAACATAGACATTGGAATTGTTATCAATGCACCTATAGACTCAAAACCCTCATGGCTCACCTTAGGATTGTGGGTAATGTTTGTTATCTATCTTGTTGAACTATGACCATGTTGACTCACCTTAAAGGAATTACCAGATGCACATTTTTTTCTAGGGGTTTCATTGATCTGGGGATCTGTGAGTGGATGAAATATCAGACCATAAGGATAACAGGTCCATTCACAGGTCTGCCTTATTTTTAATAAATACATGAGCAACAAATGTGCACGGACTTGTTTGGTGCTACATTGTTAGCCACTGCCAGTTCAAAGCTAACAACAGAACAGAACTTCAACCATCACCGCTAGCTGATTATCTGTTCATTTAATCAGTATCAAGTGGAAGGAACAACACCTAATGAGATCATGTGTGGAAGAAGTAGGATGTATTAAACACCATAAGTCTCAATAATTGCCTGAAATCAATCTGATAACACCCTTCTAGGATGAGCTTCATCTCCATTCGTCAAATAATTCATTAGTGCAATGAGTGAAGATAACTGAAGATCAGTGACAAGGTATATAACAAATAAGAATAATTATTTGTTAATTAATTATAGAGATTCGTGTTGAGAAAAGGCACTGTGTGTTTTGCAGGTGTGTCTGTGATAAGCTTTGATTTTGTCTCACCAATGCATATAATGCTCCCTGCATGCCTAGTAAAAGTCAGTGCAATCATACCACCAGTAGGCATTTTCTGCAGTTATTTTTCTCCTTATTTGCACTACAACCAGCACTTTTCACATTTCTGATTTTTTTATTTTCTATTATTTAGAAGGTGACAACCCAAGAAAGCTCAGTGCATCTTGCTGTGGTGCTGCCAGTGGGGGAGTCAGCGCCGTTCAGGCCGAATCAAACGGACCAGAGTTCGTTTCCTGGGAAAGTCCACTTGGTTTCAGCGGGTGTGAAAGCTCGTCCTGAAACCTTGAGTCCTGGTTTGCTTGCAAGTCAACCCTAGTGCAGTTCACTTACACTGTAAATGCGATCTGTCTGATATATGTGGTGATAGCTGAGTATCTTCATTGTTGAATTTTACTGAATTTCCCTAGCGAAGAGCGATGAGCTACGTAAATATGTTTCCTTGTTCTGCTGTAGTCGCTTGTGTGCCTCCAGCAGACATTTTCATGCTCTTCTCTTTGCCTAACTGCTCTGCTGGGGACTTCAAAGTTTTCCTAATCTGAATCCAATCTTAAATGCACAGAGGATGCTGTGCTAACGGGTTCTATTTAAACCCTTGCTTTACTCATTCATATCTTCGCTTTGATCTGTCGAGGTAGGTATCACGCTGCTAAAACAAATGGAGTAAGCTGGTGTTTATGGCAAATGGTCATGTTTTATAACGCTACAGTTCATAGAATACGCACAGACATAAAATATGTCATCTTTCAAGGTCACACAAGGGTTGTTTGCAGAGTAAGTAATTACAGAGAGAAATCAAAAAGAAAAATTCTAAACAGATCAGTATGGCATGGCAGCTATTCAAGATGTTCTGAGACATTAATAAATCAGTTTACACATATTCATCACCATGAAATACGGCGTGTGCTCTCATTTCATTTAGTTTTATATCCTTTGTGCCTACTGTGTGCAGGAATGCATTCACCTTCCATCATATTTTAGATTTCCATTATCTGCTTTGGAAAACCGAGCGGACCTCAGTGAAGAGCCAGTTTGGAACCGTTCTTGACTCTGTTTCCCACCTGTTGTCACTGATAAAAGGTAGCACTCCTTGAATTACCTGCTGGCATCATTTTATTGAGTTGTTAGCATTTTAAAGCTAGGTATGTACAAGATACTCTGACATACTTTTTAAATGTAAATCTGTGATAGTGAGACAAATGCTCCCAATAAGGTTTTTTTTTTTCCTTTCTTAAATGCCCTTTGAGTTGTAACATGACACCTTTCGCCTTCCGTGTGCAATGGCTTATTTTCCCTCCACAGATGTGGATGTTCATTGTTCATTTTTTCGCTCTGCGCTATGCCGCTAAAGCGCATCATTCACACAAATGCACCCAGACACTTTCTGACCTTCGTAGTTGAGTTTGAAGCCGTGAGCGGAGACAGCAAAGTCACTGGTCAGCCTCAAGGAGAAGACACTGCCTGTGCTGGTGACAGGGGGCGGGACCTGGAAACCTGTCAGCCTATGGACACACAGAGAAGAAGATGTTAACAACCTCCACCAATTAGGAGGCACTTAAATCCTTTAAGCATGAAAAAATTCAAATTGAAAAAAGTATACAGACAAATGTTTTCAGTATTTGGCTTGATCAAAACTCCCACTGTACTTAATTTTAACAGTTTCAATAAAAACACATAGATTAAATGAGCATTTACTTCATTTTTGACTGTATAGCCCTGAGACCTTCAACATGAATTCCGTTGATTGCATTTGTGATTTATGCACCGATGCTACCTTTTCTGGAGCCGCTGCCTGCCAAAGAGCCTCTGAGGCAGATCATAAACAACTCCCCATTAGTAGTGAAATGAACAATGGGCAAGGAGTCCAGATCCAACATTTAAAACAAAATGTGAGCCTTAGCCAGCTAAAGATCTCTACCAAACTGGGTCAGGCAGAGAGGCAAGGCCAGGCTGTGCTTTAATGTGTCCTCTAAAATTGGGCTCACACACTGCTGCCCCTTTGAGCCTTCAGCTTATAGATTCCTTGAATTAAATGAGGAAAGAGCCAGACCTTCCGGCTGCCATCATCTATCATTCTTCCTTTGATTTCAACTCCGCTCCTCCATTTTCCCATGGCCTGAAAATGCTTCTTCCCTCCTTAACACAAATCTCACAATTTTTCTTGGTACTCTTTCGCACTTACTTACTTCCTCCCAGTTTCTCAACTGCGGTTTGTCTTTCTTGATCCACTTTTGTAGTGATTCCCACATTGATCAGAATGGAATCAAAACACGACCTAGCATTTTTTTTTTCTAGCAACAATTCCTCCTCTTCCTCTACCTCTTATCCTCTCCTTCAGATCAATTTCATACATAAATGCACACAAAAGTTTACCGACTAACACAGTATTGATTTGTGTGATTAGAGACTTATGAGATAAAAGGTATATTTTACAGAAAGCCAGATGACTCTGTGAGTCAGACACCCTCACCTCCAGCTCTTATTGTCATGGTGGTGTTTGTGTGTTTCTGCATAGGTGGAATGTACAGAAGATAATGACATTAGCAATTGAATGAAGCTCTAAGCCAGTATCAAGAAGATTGCTTTCTTTGTGTTCTCTCTCTCACACACACACGCACATGCGCACACACACACCTTTCTCTTTATTTTTTCCAAAAAAAAAAAAATGCAGCCATGCAGTGGAGTTAATGTGATTGTCAGCCCCCTCTTCTTCTTTTCTTTTCTTTACTTTTTTTTTTTTTTTTTTACATCTGATAGTGTCTTTATAGCCAACAGCAGATAAAAATATTCTTTAATCTTTTCATAACTTTGACTGGGTGTTTGTTGGGCAAAGAAAATCAAAGGTGCCACTGCCCAATAGGAATGATAAGTTGTAAAACTAAATTTAAATAGTTGGATTATGCAGGTTGAGTTAAATTGGTTTTGTGAAGTGTTTTAATAGGATGTGGTACGTTGAATGTTTATGTTTAACTCTGAGAGAGACTCGAATATGATTATAGTTTGTGTGGGATATATGCACTGTATGCGCGCGCACACACACACACACACACACACACACACCCACACACACACACACACACATATATATATATATATATATATATATATATATATGTACTGCTGTTAGTAGCCCAATATTTATGTAAATGTATAATAGAAGCCTTACCTTGTGCACATGTTAATTATTTTCATTGACACCATGCAACCAAACTCATACAGAGCAGTTAGTATTCTGCAGCTTCATTTTTAAATAACACCTTTGTGTTACTGTGTAGGTGTAAGTCCCTCAGCAGTGGTACCAAAAGACAGTCATGTGTTTGTTGTGTGATGTGCATATCAGTATTTCACTCTGTGCACATTTTATTGAACTAATATTGACACAAGACCTGAACCCTTTAAACACGAATTCTACGAAGCCTTTTTATACTCCAGCATCACCCGAAGCTCTTGCATCCATTTTCACTTGCCTAGTTGTCAATTTTCCAGTCATATATTTTCCTGTCATTAAAGTCTCTTTCCTTTGAGAAAGTACAACTACATGTCAAATAAAATAACAAATGTTGATTTTCAGTGCCCTGCCTGTTTTTTTTTTTCTTACATATATAAAAACAGCTTTAAGTCATTCTAATCACCTAATTTTAATAAACATTTTAATATATCTTTTTCTGTGGACCCATTAGAATTTAGAATTCACACATATGCAGATTGCATTTGATTAATTAACAATGCAAGCAGACATTTTGTTTTAACATTGTGAATGGGCATAAATATTTCTTACTATGACTTTCTCTGCAAACTGGATTGGATGAGCTTGTTCTTGTAGGCAGATGGAAAGTGCTGTCACTGCCTTGGACATTCAAATCGAGAGGTTCAGTCTGCTAGTATGACACAGTAAACAATGGATTTTGTGCTATACTCCAGCTTTTTGTAATGATTACTTACGTATTTAATACTGAGTGTGTCTGGGGCATAACCCACTACAAACTACTCAGATTAATTGCCCATTAGGTGAAGCTGTTGAGGGCAGAATTGCCTGGACAATGACAAGGTCAATTGCCAGACATAAACAGATGCGTTTCTTTGCAAAATTGAAGCGTATGGGGATTGCCCATGAATAACTTATCATGACATTTTTGTTCTTGGTTGCTGTGGGAGCTCATCTGATAATCTATTACTTCAGGAATAATATAGGAATTGCATCACCAAGAAGGGTCCAGGTGCCTCGAAACATACAGATGAAAATATGACACACGTTCCTCTCCATCTCTTCCTCTCCTCCACGCTGGACCATTAGTTGTGTCCAAAGTTCAGGGTTTGTAGAAAGTGATTGATTAACGGCGCTTCCTAATGTGGCACACACATATGTGCACACTGTCATTTTTCAGGTCACAGCACAGGTGGTCAGTAGTCTCTGGTGTGTCTTGTACATCACTGCCCACTATGAACTCTCTGTGTATGTCAGCATCTAAACATGTTTTGTGTGCGGTTGAGTCCTTGACCATGGTGGCATGCCATCCATTAAGTTCGTCACACACATAAACTCATAAAGAGACACACTTTAACACATATATGGTCTGACCTCCTAGCCAGGTAGCCCTGGTCCCCACTCACTGCATGACATCATTTATCAAGAGCAGATGGGGGAAGAGTGGAAGAAGAATTCTTAGATCTATCAGTCTCAAACTCCAAAACACCAGAGGCCCAGACGGAGAGGCGCCATACTGGGGACGAAAACAATGTTTGACTGGTTATTTAGTATTTGTGTGCATGTTTGCCATGTTTATTGGCACCAAGATGCGTACACATACACTCCCTCCAACTCCTCCCAGCATCGCTGTGATGCTCAGAGACGATAAGCCCTTGTGTGGTGCATCATGATGGTGAGGCCGGTGCTTGTGGTGGTGTTCTCATCCGAGAGCTTTGGAGGTGACAGGGGCCATCGCTACTCTCTGTGCAACCCTCCGGAGAGACATTTTCAGTGCAGTTTAATAGTAGATTAACCTCCCTGTCAGGATCAAGCATTCGAAGACAAACATGCAAAGACTTGGAAGAACAGCAACTGGTTTGAAATAAAAGCTTAATCCATTATAATGCTGCTGAAAATCAGCCACTCTTGAATTCTTTCCAAGCAGCTTTTCTGTTTATGAAATTTAAAACATCTCTGACATCACATGCTATTGTATTATGGAGTCACTGCATACATTTTGTTGTAAATTATTGTTGCATAAATACAATCTGACAGTCTAAATATGGCAGGAGTGTGCAGCATGTACGTAAATTCTGCACATCCTCCCTTCCAGCTCATCAGATAATGAAGCCTGGCCAGGTGCCACTTTAGGCTTTCCACAAGGACAAGAAGGTAGTCCTCAAGCATCATTTTTCACCAAGGGGCTGCTTAATAAATATGAATAGTGTATGGATAAGTAGGATTTTCCATATAGTTAGTGTTGGGATTGCATTAAGGGCTTCAAAAATTTGGTAGATTTAGTTAATATTGCACTGCCTACATGCAGTGCACCAGGACACTACTGCCTGCTGCACGCACGAGCCGGCAGGATGTAAACAGTTGTTACGGTGAAAACAACGCAACAGGATCATTTATCTGATGTGTTTCAACAAGTTTATTCCCATTATTTGCAAAGTTGGGAGTTCCCGGCATTGATCACTGATAGTTAAATACAAAACAGTGGCAGAAATTAACCAGTGAGGACCTGGATCTGTTGTGCTGGTCCCATGGTCACAAACACATTTTGGTAGATATCATCTTTCTATTGCAAACAAAGCTATTGTTGTTTTGCTCTGAATGATAAATGCTGCATACCTTCACCGTCCCCGTCTCTTTGTGTTTTCTTTCTTCCAAGGCAGTTAGATAGATAGTGAGTACTGCCCCCTTGAGCTAACTCTTGTATAGGCTGCTGGCTACTTCATCACTTACCATTAAACCTGACGTGCATACTTATAAAGGAACACATAAACACATGGAAGCATGTACATGGAACAGACGAACAACACACATTAATGAGGGACACACGTGAACGTCTACACACCTGTGTGCTGCTGATAGGAAGAGCCAGCATGTATGCGTGCTGGCATATAAAGGGGAGGTGTCAGGACTGACAGCATCTTAAATGGTCAGTCAATAAAGAGATATATGGATGGAGCAGGACAAGGAAAGGAGATGAGATGGGATACTGAGAGGCAAAGGGAGAATATGAAGATTTATGGTGGGAGATGCACACATACGGTACATATAGAAAATACACCTTCACAGTATAGCTAATTGGATCTAGGCTAATCTTATGGAGAATAATGATGAAATAATATTAGGTATAAGAATGAAGAGGTCAGATGTTGGTCCACTGATTTTGTTTCTCTTATTTGCCTGTTTTAATGCAATAACCTCACATCCCTATGTGTGTGCGTGTATGTCTACATGGAGATGTTCAACTTTGCCTGGGGTCAAGTATGTCTCTTTTATGTGACAGAGGCACAAAAAGAACAAACAAATGTAAAGCGTCAGTGTTAAACTGTGCTTATGCTCCAAAAAAAAAAACAACAGTGAAGTAACGCGTCCACACCCACATATGCACAGCAGAAACACATAATTAAATATGACAAAGCAAAACTGTCAATGGGGAAAGGGGGTTGGAAAAGAGTCTTTTTAGGTAAAAGGAGAGTGATCAAAGATTACTTACAAACCAAAGAGTTTAGGGCATTCAGCACACACACACACACACACACACACACAGAAACAATCATTATCATGAAGTCGATGCAAAGTTTATATAAGTCACACAGTCTATTCGGGACCTTGAGCTGTAAACAATCCATCATGGCGCAGTCATAACAGATTCATCAACACTGTGTGTTCGCTTTAATATATACCATATATATACAACTAATTACATGACAGTTTAATTGAACACTTGGTTTTCAGTCTAGAAAGATAACAGTTCATTCTGCTCAGTGGAATACAAATAAAAGAGTAGATGATGTTAACTATGTATTGTGACCATCATATTATAGATGAAGTAACAAAAGTAACAGCTCAGTCACAATCAAAGATAATCCGAAGTCCCAAATTACAAAAACGTAAATGGGGGCATGAAATTTGAAATGGAAAAAAAAAGTGGAGGATAACAACAACCTCAGTGGTTTGGCCAAACAATAGACTGGAAAGTCTCCCATGGCTTCACAGTCTTCAGATACCAATATCACACATGGAGGAGGAGGTCAGTGAGCAGAGAAAAACACAGACTTGTTATTTTCATAATTTTTCTCTCTTGTTTGTTTGGTATTCTTTGCTTCTCTTCTTGCATTAAATCTTTGCCGTTTTTCTCCTCTCTTCTCCACTCCACTCAAACCAGTCTGGCATCCCTCCCTCTCAGTATCCCAACACTGCTCAGTCATGTTTCCCTCCACGCCTTCCTCTGGTTTTGTCTCCACTCTTTTATCTGTATGTTTTGCCAGTCAGTATCTCCATTTCTTCCTCCAGGGGCACTGGGCCAGCTCTGTGGCTGATCATAGAGATCCCTCCCTGGGGAACAGTCTGCCTAACTCCTGGGTGACTGCCCTGGTGGAGCAGTGTGTATGTGTGTGTGTGTGTGTGTGTGTGTGTGTGTGAGAGAGAGAGAGAGATAGAGAGAGAGAGAGAGAGAGAGAGAGAGAGAGAGAGAGAGAGAGAGAGAGAGAGAGGGAGATAGCACGTTAAGGGGCTAATGGGCAGTTTGTGGGGATTATCATCTTAGCCGTTGGGATTACTGGAACTTCACACACAAAAGAACACACAGTCACACACGCACGGACACACAAGTGCACAGATGCTTATAAATGAGTCCATCAATATCGCAGAGACATCTAAGATATGTTGGCCGACTTCTTAGCCCACCATCATTAGCCTGGCGTCCTTAACAAACAGAAGGATGACTAGCAGTGACCAGGCAGACTAATGAAGGGGTCAGGGGCTCCATGCAGACCCCACACCCACAACCTGACATGCACTAGATGTAACTGCAGAACACACACTTGTTTCATTACCTGCTGCATGTGCATCAATTCATGTGAAATCTGCAGATGTGAATTTAAAACTAAAGAATTAAAACTACTCCCAATTTGTGCACTAAGCATAAAATCTGAAACTACTAAAGTAGTTCTCATTTTGACCATGAAAAGGTAAACAAATGTAAATTAGTTTTTACAGAGTCCAAATAATTGTTAAAAATAATATTATAATAAGGTAACAATGTGACTGCAGGAGCCAATCGATCGTGTGTGTCAAAGTTTCCCCTAAATAAGATCAATATTTGAAACTTCAGCACAAACAAGATCATCACTGTCAGGCACAATATGGCCTTTGCTGGATATGTTAATGGAAAAGTCAATTTTCGACCTTGTGAATCTTTCCGGAAGAATGCATTTAAAAGCCTGTACACTTTTATCACTTTTTTTATTGAAAGTCTGGAGTCAATTCAATTTTCTATGTCAGGTCTTGAAATGTCTTTTAAATTTTCATGTTTTATTATTTAAAACATGAAAAGAGAACAATATAACTATGTACAGTATGTGGTTAGCATGCAGCCATTAGATGCAGCAGGTGCATATTATGTAAAGCAGTAATTCTCAAATGAGAACTTAAGGCAAATAGAGGAGTGAAAATCAATTAACTCCAGTACCAGGAGTATCAAACACATGCAAAATTAATCTGTACAGTAGCCACAATATGACAGAGGGAGCAGCAGCTCTGAAGACTGCAGAGCGGTAGACTATATCAGGAGAATTGGACTGAATATTGTTCTCCACCGCTAACGCCATCGTAATGGTTATAATTACATTAAGAATAAGCTGGTTATTGGTACCGAATTAATAACATTTATAGTTGGAATTGAGAGAAGAAACAGATGGAGAAGGATGTGAGGGGCTGAATTAACACCGGGGAAAGAGCAACACCGATGGTTTGAGAAAAAGACATTAATGGGCAGAGAATTACAGTCATTCACTGAGAGTCAGATAGATTTGAGTCGATAAAATTGGCTGCATCTGAGGCTGAAGGTGGGGGAAAGATGATAAATGAAAGAAAATAAGGAATGACAAATTAGCTCAAGCCACCAGGAGTTCGCATTTTAAGAAACGTATCCTTGTTTTATAAAAGGAATTAGATGGTTTTAGCTTGATAAAATGGGTTTAGCTCCCACTGTCAGTTTCCCTTTGTGTTGCTCAGGTGTGCATTCACTCCCACACTATTTACCCACAAGCTGTGTATCACTGGCTATCCAAAGTCCTCACTTTTCACTCCTCAAAGTTGTCTAGCAGCAATCTTTTATGAGAAATAAGACCCCTGGTGGAGACCGCGCCTGCCAAAATGATGTTTATGGCCGAGGAGCTCGCAAAGGCAAGTTTTCTGCAAGTTATTTCTTATGCATGTGGTTTGAATGCGGTGTTCTTCACACAATTTTCCTCACTTAACTGTACACTTGACACAAGTCACACTACCATTATGCTATTTATTTATGTAGCAATTATAAATTATAAAGCAGTAAACCCACATTTTCCCCAGCCTTGGGAAAAATAAACTAACAAGAAAGTGTTCCTTTTCTCCTTTTCTTCCTTCCTGTCATTTTTGAAACACACACACACACACACACACACACACACACACACACACACACACACACATCTCCCCCCCACCGCCACACACACACACACACACACATCTCCCCCCCACCGCCACACACACACACACACCTTACCCCCTATAGGGCTGAAGTGATGCAGGAAAAGATGAAATAGCACTTCCTCAGGGATAAACAGTGCACAATGCTACTTTCTCTCTCTTTCTCTCTCTCGCTCATATATATATAAATACACACACACACACACACACACACACACACACACACACATACATACATATTGACATATACATATCTTTGTTCCATTCTGTAACATCATCCCAGTTTCAAAGGCTTCCATTCACACCAATCACACTGTGCTGTCATGGCCTTTGTGCCCATGCATTTCTCCACTACACCGTGTACAACACCCTAGGGTGTGTCTATTGCACAGACGTTTGGTCTAGTCAGTGCAGTCCTTCTCTTCCTTCCGTGGGGGTGTCTTAGCCAGGTGTAAAATTGGTGCTCTGGCAGACTGCTGATGCTATCTGGGTCAGTGTTTGGACAGGACAGATGGAATAAACTCACCAATATAAAACATGAGCTGTAACAGCCCTGCTTTCTGTGGCATGAAGGTGGTTGTTTTATGAATCAGGCCCATTCATTATTTTGAGTAAAGATTAGGAAACAGAAATAGGTTAATTGCAACCAGCTCAAATCAATCTCTATAAAGATTAGGCCGACATACTTGACTACATAATCTTGGTGACAAGATATGCTTCGCCTTATTTAACACCTACCATTTAAAGGTTATTTCCCTTCCGACTGTGAGTCTCTAATAGACTGTTATACACTCATGCAGTTATGTACAAAACAATATCTAAAGAATTTAAATGAAATAATCTTTAGGCCTTTCCTACACGTACACAGGCTCCTCTTGTGTTGATCTATTTATCTTCTCAGCATGTCTTTACTTTTCTGTTCACTCTTTTTTGTAAACAATTGCAACTCTTTTTATGTAATTCAGTTTGCAAACTATGACAACGGAATCCTTTTCATAGATCATGAATTCCTATAATGAGGTGTGTCTACTCAGACCAGTTGCTGAAAGCATCCAGAGAGTGGCAGTGTTGCTAAACCCAATGGTTAATAATTCAACCAAAGTTTTGGTGGGTTCTAACATCTGGTTACTCTCCATCAACATGAAAACAGTTTCTGCAGCCTGACAATGAGCTGTGACATTACACTCACTACTTTACTCACTTGTAAAGAGGTTGTTGGGGCCCTGACTCAGCAACTTCTCAGCTCTCTGGCAGCTGTGCTTTCCTCTCCTCTAACCACAGGCTCTTCGGTGCTCACCGCTGCTGCCTAAAGGTAAGTGCCTCTGCATCAGCTACTCTGTCGGCCCCTCTGGACTCACAGCTAGCACATCACACACCTGACCATGTGATACCTCGTAAAAATAACCTTCTGAATGCCTTGGAACACAGATATTGTATAAATTAGTCTGATTTAGGCAGTCAGCAGGATAGTTAATTGTTTATTTTGTTTAATTATTAATTGTAATATTGTTTAAAACATATATTACATCTAAAATGTGACTAAGGTGCGTAACTGGACCATTGTCTTTGTCCTAAACAAGCATGGGAGGAGCATTAGTTTATTGATGGAGTATATCTGACTCGACCAAACAAGTAGCCACAGGATGATAGCATGAGGTGACAGGCCATAGCCAGCAGCTCCACCGTCATTCCAACATTCGTTCCAGTGGTTTGTTTGTTGCTGCTCTGCTTTCTTCTTCTGTTCTTCAGAGTTTAGATGAAGAAATCTAAACTGTAACGATTTCAATCAGGCTAGTGTCTTTAAATGCAGTTGTCGATGAAACACGAAGCTCTTTCATTTATTCTTTATCTTGTCAACATATAAAAGGTAGTCTTTCTAAATTTTACGTACTATAAAAGTCAAGAATAAAAGCAATCAAAACATAAAAAGGTAATTCAGAAATAACAGTGAACCCAGGCCAAAACTTACAGGCCAGTAGCTCTGAAAATGAAATGGAATGACTGTGGGCCAAAAGCTTCTTGAAATAAAGATTCTTAATGGAAGCATTCCAGAGATTGGCAGTAAATCAGATTTTTGTCGGGGTGACCCATGAGCTAAATACAGTGTTCGAACCCAGGAGGTTAGCAAACACCCCCTAGCGTTGACCGCGCTCACCTCTACCTGTTCATTAACAAAACATTATCAGAGTCCTGTAACAATTCAGCCTGGAAACGAAGGAAGACACTGGCTGTGGGTTTCAAAGTTCCAGCGGAAGTTTTGGAAAGCTGCTGTAAAACAAATTTGTCTGCACAAAATGCGTAAGCAGACGAAGGAATAGATTGAAGAGACACATTGACAGATTACGCTGGTTAAATATTCATAAAGTCTCTTGGCACAACTTCAGTAACAGTTTCAATGAGCTTGACTTTGCAGACTTAATCGCACGTACAAAAGACAAAAGTGGTAAAACAGAGAGAAAACAGCTGAAGCAACTGTGCAAGTTCTGTGTTCACCAGTAACTGACTTGTTACTTTACTTCATCAGAAGTTTAATTTTCAGTTGGGATGACATTTGTTCATAAAAGGGCTTGTTACACACCCTCATGGTTCAGATTTGGGGAATGCAATCATTTAAGTAACATCTGAATTAAGTTTTTCTAGTGACACGTTCCTCTCTTTTCCATCTGCATTTACAGTTTGATGAAAATCATCATTAGAATTTTTGTTTGAGTTTATTGGCTGTCAGCAACAAGCACTAGTTCCATCCATCCATCCATCCATCCATCCATCCATCCATCCATCCAGCCCAAAATTTCTTCTTGAATTCAACTATAAGAAGTATATATACAGAATAATCTCATTTCCCCGCTCCCTGACCAACAGGGAAAGGAAACAGTAGTGTGCAATGTCAAATCTGTTATTTAAAGCCTTTCACTCCATTTATTCATGTGTTTATTGCAGTCAACAACACTCAAAAAGTTGTGGACAAGAAACATGACCGCCAATAATTTAAACCCAAATCCACAGGTAGTGTGAGGAAGAGTGACAGGAACAGCACTAACTGTTAAATTACAGTAAAATAGGGCAGTGTGGGACAGATTACAGATTACAGATGGATGCCTGGTAAGCATCTGACGCATTCGTGCACAGGTGCCTGCTTGCTCCTTTGCTTGCCACAGCTGGAACTACTTTTACCTCGCCACTAAAACAGACACTTTTATGAGTCACGTTTGTGTTGAACCCAACAGGAACAACATCATCCTGGAGGCAGATGGATTTTGGACATAAGTGTCCAACGGTTAATGTCCTTAAAGTCTAATAGGATCTATCAAACATACATGGACAGAAAATGCAGAATTTTTAAGAATGTCATCATATGATGGTCTCAAACAAATACTGACCTGATCAGTTTTTGATCTGACCTTCAACTTTGACCTCTGACTGCCATCTCTCTACTTCATCCTTGGAGTTGACGGCTTTCACAAGGACGCTATAAACAAATGAAAGAATGGACAACCTTGAGGCCATAATGACCCCCGGGCCATTTCCAGCACAGAAACGTAAAAAGGAAGAAAAGATCTTCCGTCCGTGCACCACGTGAGCACGCTTCCATGTATCTGTGCCATCCTTGCTAATCACTCTCCCCATAATTACCATTTTCTCGTTAATGGATTGGACCTTTTAATCACCATTTTGCCCTGTGTCCACAGCCTAGGCATGCTTGTGGGAGTGCATGGCAAGGGGAAGAGCAGAGATTGAGAATCAGAGAGCCGAGGTAATTTAGCTTAACTAGCGGGGCGATTGTGACTGCCGGGACGATAAATCAGACATGCACTCGCAAATACACGCGAATACTTGTGTGCATATCTGTGGACTCTGATAGCACATCCTTTCCTGTTATCTTAGATAAGCAGGGAATCCAGATCAACCAATAAGAGCACAGAGGGCATCTTTGACTTTGTCTCTCCTTCTATCTGTTTGATCTCTCTCTCCATCCCCCTGCAGAATTTGGTATGACATTAAAGTAGGAAAATCACACGGTCACACTCCTCTATCCTATTTCATTATATTTCTTGTTTAATTGTGTGGCAATCAGAGCGCTGAAAGCCTCTCTACAGCCAGAGAAAGTTAGATTATTACAGTTGGCTAATTTAAAACGATCCTCCTTGAACTAAAGGAATAAAAGGACTCATTTTATCTCATGATTCACATCTGTCTGCCTGGACTGAGCCGGAACAGATTTGCTTGCCTACAGCTCCATCGGTGGCAGTTTCCTCACACGCTGACTGATCTAATCAAAGAAACTCATTTCTAACTTCAGGCCCGAACCTCAATGACACTGGAAGCTACACCCCAATGTTAACAATGCAAAACAGTGATGCAGTCAAAATGTCAAACGTGATCGTAATCCCACCTCACGTTCATACATACAACACTTTGGTTGCTAATGGACATGTTATTGCACATTTATCCATCCATCCATCCATCCATCCATCTTCTTCCGTTTATCCGGGGTCGGGTCACGGGGGCAGCAGCCTAAGCAGGGAGGCCCAGACCTCCCTCTCCCCAGCTACTTCATCAAGCTCTTCCACAGGGATCCCGAGGCGTTCCCAGGCCAGCTGAAAGACATAGTCTCTCCAGCGTGTCCTGGGCCTTCCCGGGGGCCTCCTGCCGGAGGGACGTGCCCTGAACACCTCACCAGGGAGGCGTCCGGGGGGCATCCTAACTAGGTGCCCGAGCCACCTCATCTGGCTCTTCTCAATGCAGTGGAGATGCCGCTCTACTCTGAGCTCCTCCCGGATGACAGAGCTTCTCACCATATCTCTAAGGGAGAGCCCAGCCACCCTACGGAGGAAGCTCATTTCAGTCCCTGGTACCTGCGATCTTGTTCTTTCGGTCACTACTCAAAGCTCATGAACATAGGCGAGAGTAGGAACGAAGATCGACCGGTACATCGATCTTTTCACCACAGCGGATCAGTGCATTACTGCAGACACCGCACCAATCCGCCTGTTGACCTCCCGCTCCATTCTTCGCTCACTTGTGAACAAGACCCCGAGGTACTTGAACTTCTCCACTTGGGGCAGGATCTCCTCCCCAACCCGGAGGAGGCACTCCACTTTTTTCTGTCTGAAAACCATGGCCTGAGATTTAGAGGTGCTGATTCTCATCCCAGCCGCTTCACATTTGGCTGCGACCCGATCCAGCGAGAGTTGGAGGTCACGGACTGATGAAGCCAACAGGACCACATCATCTGCAAAGAGTAGACACCCGATCCTGAGGTCACCAAACCGGACCCCCTTAACACCATGGCTGCGCCTAGAAATTCTGTCCATAAAGGTTATGAACAGAATCGGTGACAAAGGGCAGCCCTGGCGGAGTCCAACCCTCACTGGAAACGAGTTTGACTTACTACCAGCAATGCTCCCGGTCATACAGGGAGCGGACAGCCCGTATTAGGGCGCCCGACACCCCATACTCCCAGAGAACCCCCCACAGGACTCCCCCAGGGACACGGTCGAATGCCTTCTCCAAATCCACAAAACACCTGCGGACTCCCATGCACCTTCAAAGACCCTGCTGAGGGTGTAGAGCTGGTCCACAGTTCCACGTCCAGGATGAAAACCGCATTGCTCCTCCTGAATCCGAGGTTCGACTATCTGGCGGACCCTCCTCTCGTACCCCTCCTCTCCTCTCGTACCCCTGAATAGACCTTACCAGGGAGGTGTGATCCCTTGCACATTTATATTCTTCTAAATTCTGATATATATATATTTTTTAATGAATGAACTGAATCAGTATTTTAATATATTATCAATAAAAATAATCCACATTTTCTATTTAAATTGATTCTGTGATGCTTATGTATGGGAATGAACACAATAAATACATAAATCGTAAATGTCTTTCTATTATTGTGCAGCTCACCTTTTCCTCCGTTAATCCCTTAGGCCCCGGTTCAGCCTTCTAGGACCATGTCAACAATAACTTAATGCAAATCATCAGAGTCAGCATTGCCCTGGCTGTAGGGGCCTGTAGCATACCAACAGGAAAAGAACCCTCCTAACTTTATTGTGAATTTAAATTCATTAAAGGATGAGCGAATGCGTGTAATATTATTGGATTTAAAGACAAGGTATTAGCTGTTATGGCTTTTCTGATAGAAGCCAAGAAGAGTTTAATAACTTCACTGAAATGAGTTTTTTTTTTTTTTTTTTTCCTGGCTTTGGTTTAATTTTGAGCTTTAAGAAATCTGAGTTACTCCCGTAGCTTTGTGCTTTATGATGAGCACTTTAACGCAATACTGTCTCTTTTGTTTTGTTGTGATGGCGTTTTAATCCTGCCCTTTTTTTTTCTCTCTCTCACACAGCAAGTGTGAACCAAAAGCAGGAGTCTGTACTAGTTTAGCTTCAGCTGCACCTCATGCTAATTGTAATTACTGCATTAAATAATAATCCACTCTAACAGGTGTGCTGTGGTTCGTTTCAGTTTCTATGGTGATTACACGATGATGCTGTAAAAGTACAGCAGATTAACTGGAAAATCTAATTATGGTAATGGAATTATTGTTTTCCATCAACTGGTCCTACCTGGTCCTGAAGTTGGCAGGATGTGGGTGCCCATCGTACAAGGACAGAAAGTCGTATTCTTCTTCAATGGCGAATGATAAAAAGATGAGCTGGATTCTGCTGCCTTCCTCCCCGACGATGACCCAGGTGCAGTTTGCCCCATTGGGGTAGCCATAGGGGAACCCTGGCGATTCTATAGTGCCATTCCTGCCCTTCAGAGCACCGCCGCATGTGTAGATGAAACCTAAAGGAGAGAGAAGAGAGGACTCTTTAAATAAGACTGGGTCGCCAGTGACCACTTTGGCTGCCCTGAATTAACCAGAAATGCAGTCACATGACCCACATCATTTAGTTCTGTATGTTTACCAGCAGCAACCCATCAATTCCATACTTAGGGGTCTTTTCACATGACCACACACACACACACACACACACACACAAGCATTCCTGTGTTGCCTTCCATTGGTGGACAAGAGTCAAACAAGAATATTTGTTTACTGTTTTATATAAAACAGTAAACAAATATTCTTGTTTTTATATTTGGGGCTATAACTTAATTATATGAATTTAGTAATAACCAAGAAGCACAGCATGACGTAATCAGTTTAGCTGTGCATTAAATAATCTTTTTAGCTGACATAACATAAGCGTAAGTATATTCACCCAAGCACACACTCTTTCCACTCCCGTGAATTTATGTCCCTGTTGCTATGAGTGTCTTCTCTTCATTAGAGAGAACAGGGACAATATTTGAACCCAGGTCACTAAACTAAAGAGACTAAAGAGAAATTCAGTTAGCCCAGATCTATCAGTCTTCCTGACTTAATGGGTGAGATCAATAAATGACCAGAACATTGTGTTGGATTCACAGAGTGTGTCTCTACAAGATCAATGGCTAGCTACTTCTTTGTTTTTGTTAATCAGCTTCTGATATGTCAAGATGCACAACAATAAAAAGGGTCTGTGTTATTTGCTTTGCACAATGATCCACAGCTACTCTGCTGTACAAATAAAAGTCTTGCTTTTAAACTTGAATTAAAGTAAAAACATTTAAAAAAAAATAAGTCCTCAAAAAAATTAAGGAAACTGACTTGCAATACAGAGATCTATAAAACCGACTGCATTGGCACACTGCAAAAAAAAAAACCAAAAAAACAAAACACATAAGGCATTTTAAAAAGCTCTGAAAACCTCAGTGCTAGTCGCAAAACACATCTCCATTGGGTCGACTTATGTCACTTCACATTTCCTACAACAAAGAAAAAAACACACCCTGTGGGGAAAACAGTTCTTTGGGGAGCCCCTCCCCACTTGACAAGCTCATGGATTCATGCAACTTCCCCTTAGCTTTAGAGGTTTTATTTACTGCGGTGCAGGTGTTAGCACAGTGGCGTCATAGCTAACGGCTCGCTTCTAGCTCAGGCCTTTGTGGAGGTTGTGTGTTCCCCTAATGTCTGTGTTATTTTCTCTACTGGTTTCCTTCCGCAGCCTAAAAATATGCACATTCAGATGATTAGAAAGTAAAATGTGTGTGCGTGTCTGTGTGTGTGGGGCGCCTCTTGTCTGGTGACTGCTGGGATGAGCTCTACATGGACAGATGGATGGATGGTCAGTCTCAGCAATTAGCAATTATGATGAAGGACATTTTTTCTCTGGAAGTTCTCTGCACACAGTGTGACTATTACAAGAGAAAATGGCAGTGAGACGGCACAAATGTGACAGGTCTTGCACACACGGAGCAACATAAAGAGTTCTTAATGATTTCTTTAGATAGGAAGAAGTGAAATGCACAGGATTCCTAATGAGCTGCTGTGGACTCCTCATTATAGCTCTGGGTTTGCAATGAGAGGAGGAGGAGGAGATGAGGAGAGGCAGAAATTTAAATGAATAAACCAGGCTAAATCAAGCTTTAACAACATGGCGGTGACTCGTTGCGCCGCGGCTGCAACCTGGCATCGACAAATGTCATAAGACTGTCCTGAGTGAATGTCACAGCAGCACTACAGAATTTCAGAACCTCTAAAAGTGGATTATAAAAATTCTAACTTTACATTTCTGATTTCCCTTCTTCAGGCTAGGTTCACCTGAAGTTCCCTTTATGGAATAAAATGTCTTCTCAAAAGAACAGTACTAAGAGTCGGTACGAGCGGTCACCTCTACGCTTCTGTTCGGGCTCAACCTGATCATAGTTTGAAAAGGATTGTCAGGAAGGGGAGTGTAGAATTACATTTAATCCTTTAGACTTTCCTTTAAAAGCTGCTTGTTCTGCTAAATGAGAAGCGAAGCTGATTCTCTTGGTGTACTTACACTAAATCTCGCTGGATTATCGAGGCTGCTAAATGCCGGAATTGTAAAATGTAAACGATGTCTTGAGACTCTCCTGTTCACATCAGTACCATTATCATTCCCCTTTGATTTTAATGAACCTTTTATATCAAATGCACCACAGGTGCTGGATGAAAACCTTGGAGGGTGAGAGGAGGGTGGGTGAGAGTCAGGCTGGAACTTTTTTTTGTTGTTGTTGAAAGCGGTATTGATCACTGATGGAGAGGCTCTCCATTTGTCCACTCCATGGGGGAGATGGATTGCCGGTAAAGCTTACAGAAAACCTTGAACCTGAAGAGGAATTTAAAATTATCACGGCCAAGGACATTAACGCAGAGAGGGAAAATGCTGCTGTATGTTCTGATAGGGCTGTGACATTAATACAGCAAGAAAACGTAAAAAAAAAAAAAAAAATCTAGAATGACTGGGAAAATCATCAGATCAATGTTGCCAGGAGTTGATTTCAATCCCAATGCTAATCTAACTTTGGCTCCATTATACTAGTTCTCTGCTTCTGTTCTGTTCTGTTCTGTTCTGTTCTGTTTGACAAAGAGGTTGCACACCTACGCTCCACCCGGGTCTAAGAAAATCCCACTAACTGATCTGAATCAGGGTGATTATCCTCCTGCCTCTCATGTTTATGAGCCTTGTTATTTAGCATGGCAGCCGAGGTCACAGGGACGGCAGAATGATCCCGCTGATCCCGCTGATCACAAACCCAGGACAGAACCCGAACCAAGAAAAAAAAAAAAAAAGTGTGTTTCCAATCATTTCCAGAGGTATGCCAAGGCTTACAGTTTTCAACCTGTGCCTTGGCAGACACACACACACACACACACACACACACACACACACACACACACACACACACACACACCAACATGCTGTACATGGTCCTCTAAACCTGGTACTAGTACCTACACCTACTGCATGCACAGAGAGAACAGTACTTGCTTTTTTTTTATTTCTAAAAAGCCGACATGACACAACGGTGGGGGGGGGGGTAATCTGACTCTTCTCCAATAGGAATTAAATTTTCTGATTAAAGTTAAACAGGATTTACGCCTCACAGAGCAGCAGCTCAGGTGAGAAAACAGAGGCAGAAACTGGATTACCTGTGACTAACATTACCACACTGATACAGCCATGTGCTCTATTTGCCATCCACCGAGTCCAGTTAGGCGCAGTGCTAACGGGAGAATTTATGACTCATTTATAGTTTGCTGTTGCAACGGGAGCCAGGGTGATAGTCCGGTTGAGACTTTATCTGGAGAAAGGTGTTAACTCATTTTAAAGAGGACTGTTTTTACTTTTGCACCTGGATATATATACAGTATATGTACGTACTCAAGTGAAGTATTCAGATATGCTATGGGAAGATTGGAAGAGCCTGACTCTAAAGCCTAGCTAATTATGCGTGTATATGCTATGTGAGGAAGTTCACTTTCTGCACAGCTGAGGAATTCGGACAGCAGCCCCTGCCTGCGGTGACAAAGGTCAGTGCTTCTTGTTTATTTAACAGTTAGTGTCACATAATTACAACACGGCTGATTGTACAATCACCAGACAGGATGCTGCCGTCACGCTGGCTTCTGCTGCTCTACAACAACAACATATCCCTGTTTACAGGGATTCTTTGGGTAGTAACAGTCACACACTGGCTCTGCACTCCCTTGGTTTAGGCTAAATGCTTGTTAATTTTAGCTCATTAAAAGCTGTTTTTGAACCATCTGAAGCACAGGTTTGGTTTGATCTCCTTCCAGATCTAATATTTGACCATATTGTGTACAACTCAAAGCAAATACAGCATTTGCTAGTTCTCTTTATTTTTAAATGACCACTACTGAAGCAGTGGTTTATATTGTAAAATCATTAAAAGCTGTCATATATTCATCTCACATATGGCCAAGACACCCACAAAGGCTGCAGACAAAGAACTGAGGGTGTCTTAATCTAAATGAAGTAACTTCATTAAACTGATAAGATGGGATACACAGAGGAGCGAGTAAAGACTGAAAGAGGGACAGGAGGACACAGATGGAGTGCAGAATAAACAGAGAGAAAAGAATAGATTTCATCATGGACGAAGAATGAAAGGATGATTTAAAACTCATCAGTCACGGGCACAGTGTGTGGGGGGAGGGGGCAGAGAGAGAGAGGAGAGGGAGAGAGAGGAGGGGGAGAGGGAGAGAGAGCAAGAGAGAGAGGAGGGAGGTGGAGACGTACAATGTGTTACAACGGCATGTGGGGACGAGAGAGGCGAAGAGGAGGCATGGTGGTGGTGAGAGAAACAGCAAGGAGACACAGCTTAAAGAGAGACTTCTAATTATGCTGACCACCAGACCGAAACTGACAGCCAGTCCACACACACACACACACACACACGGTCACAGGAACAGGCATACCAGGACACCGAGAGGTTCACACAGGTGCAACCCTCTGACTCATTTATGTTTTGTTCAGTCCAATTCAAACATAAGGAGAACAGATAGAGAAGTTCGCTTTGTATTGTTTATTTAACAAAACCCCTTAGAAACTATATTTCTTCCCCAGGAAGAAGTTATTTTCTTTTAACCAAATTTGGCTAATCTTCTACATTTATCACTGTCCAGTCAGATCATAGTCAGATTTAAACGTGTGAAGCAGACGCAGGTTCATGGGACACCTGCAGGCACGATACTGAGCTGTAGCATCACTGTAAGTACACTGAACACTAAAAAAACATTGGGAGCAATGCTAATGGTAAAAGACTTATCGTTGGACGTGGTAGGTGTGACAATGTGGGCTGGTACTAATGAGAAAAAGGGTTTAACTGGAAAAGAGCGTGCATGCTCAGCAAAACTTTCCCCGGATAAAAGGAGCTTAAAGACAAAGACGAAAATCTGCTCCTTGAATTGAGTGGATTTAATGAACCCCTGCTCTGCGATGTATGCCTGATCGCTCTCATCAAAGAAATATCTCATCTTGGACGTCTTGAAGAAGGAATACTGCCGCATCATCGCCAGCTCGGTGTAGACAAGGTTTCCGGGCTGCGAGGTGCACTGGGAGGGCTCTGAGTCCCAACTATGAATATCAGCCTCTCTCCTGTCTCCCCAGGACCTCTGATCTAAGCTGCCGACCTTTTCAAGGTATGATATGACCTGCATTAGCCCACAATGAGCCATTTTCAATTTCTTGAGGTCGAAACATGCAAGGCACGCATCACCTTCAATACCACTTTGTTGGTTGCAGCCAGAAAGCTGATGCAAAGGGCGGAAACAATAAGGCGCAGGGCAGAGAGGCAATAAAGATGGCCTAAAGTGCATGAGTAAGCATCTTATTCTGCATGGCAGTGTGTGTGCCATCAGCATGAAAGAAAAATACATCTGTCGTCATCAGACCTTTCCAGAAATTCTTCCTCAAAGTGTGCAGAATCGTCACAATGGGCCGTAATTTCGCATTTCATTTTCTCATCTGTCGGTACGCATACCACGCCCATTTTAGTAGCTAATGCGGCAGCGCCTACCCTCAGCCAGCTAATGTATGCAAACAGACCCCGAGCACCACCCACTCCACAATCGCTGACACACACTGAGTGAAATGTTATCGTGAAGCGAGTGAAATCATTTAGACTACGCCATAATAAATGTGTAAATGAATAAAAATCTGCCATCGCTGTACACTTAGATCATTTGACTTTACGCACTATGAAAAGGGGGTGAAATCAGTTACCAAGCCTGTCATTTTCCACCAGGAACTCTGTGATCAATATATTTCTGCCCACATGGTGCTGACTCTTAAATGAGGAAACTGTGATATTACCCCATTCTTCAGTTGAATGGGACACCCAGTACCTTCTCAAGGTCGCCAGGCATCCGTAGTTTCTCCTTTGGTTGGGCAGTCGTAAGTCATGTCCACACACAAGCTGTAATGTAAAGTATAACATCTAGAGTGCAGACATACCAAAATATTCCTTTGATACTTTTCCACCTTTTCTCTCTGTTTCTTTTTTCTCCCCTCTTTCATCTTTCTCATCCTCTTCCTGCATCCCTGCCTCTCTCTTGGGATGTCAGGGATACCAGATTCGCTTAAAGGGCTATTCTATTTAATCTCCCTGACTCTCATTTATGATTAAAGAACGGCTTTCCCAGCGGAACAAACTGACCAATCACATCTTTGTAGGCACACAAACCATCCAATCAATATTCAGATCACAGCAGCACTCAAGCTCTCGGGGTAAAATGAGATGTGTGTGTGTGTTCTTGCTACTGAGCACCAAAATCCACATTCTACTGGCAAAGTGAGGACATTTTTGGGACGTGAGGAAATTTTGACTGGTCCTAACAACTTCAAAGGCCTGTTTGAGGGTTAAAACCTGGTTTCAAGGTTGGGGTAAGAATTTATGTCTGGGTTACGGGGATGGTTGTGGTGGTTCGGGTTAGGTAAGGGGCTGGGTACTACATTACGTTTACGAAAAGTCCTCACAAGGATAGTACAAGGATGCGTGAGTGAATGTGCTGTTAGTTAATTTCAAGGAAATTATTGCATCTGTCCCATTTCTCCAGCTGGTTTTGCTATAAAATGGTATGAGACACTCAGGAAAACAATCAAAAAGAAGACAAGAGCACAGTGGTGGGGTAAATGCGGAGATGAGGTGTGCAAAGGCAGACGTGTAACAAACGTGTTTGAGACATTCCATTGGATCTCACTGTCAGCAATGCTTGTCAGCCAAGAATTAGACCCCTCCGCGCTGCCTCTGACTGACAGGTGGTCCGTGGTCGAGACTACACCCTGGAGTAGCAGAGGCTAAATAAGAGAAATGCCTGGAGAGAGGCAGAGGGAACACACCAGGCTGAAAATCAATTTACACCACTGTCAGTTAGAGGAAGGACGGGATGGGACAGCAAGAGAGGAAGAGAACAGGCACAGGGGAGAGATAAAGGTTGAAAAAGAAAGATATAAGGATAAATGTGAGTGATTGAGGCATTGTAAACAAGCCAGATTCCAGGCTCCTGTTCTGTTCTCCCTGTGACCCTCATCGGGGGTGGGGGGCGCTTCCAGTTTGACCACAAAGTTTGAGCCGCTGTTAAAATGATCAGATCTGAAGCTGTTACTGCATTCATCTATAAAATAATAGCAGGTCTGTAATCACTGACAGTTATTAATTGTTACTGCTGAAGAAAGGCCTAGTGAGGAAATGGTGGACTGCAATTCTGATTATTGCTCACCTGCTTTGCGCAAACGTAATTGGCTGGCTTCATTGTTGCTTTTTATGACTGATTTTCCAGCGACTTGATATGCATGATATTGAAGGAGACATTTTAATTATCCAGACTTGTCTCTGAAATGCATTTAATGTATCCACAGCAGATTTTAAGAAAAAAACTAACAAAAAAAAAAACAAACAAAAAAAACAAAAAAAAAAAACATGCAAGCTTGTAGAACAAAGAATCTGTTCTGGTTAACGTGAAAATATCATGAACAATCACGCCTTGATTTTCAGTCAGCCCTTTCTAATCAACCTTTAATCCACCGTATTATAAATCTAAAATTCTACTCAAGCAATTGATCAGGAGTCATTAAACATTTATGGATTATTGTTGCTTTATTCTAAGTTTTTTTTTTTTTAATTTTATATAAGGTCTGGATGAAGTGACTCCATGCCAGGAATCACTTGTGAGAATTTGCAGCAGCACCAGGGCCTTATTTTTTTCTTAAATCGTTATTTTAAAGAGAGAAAAAATTTAATATTTATAACCTAATGACATGCCTGCAGGCACACAGAGAAAAGAAATATTAGAAAAAATAAAAAAACACAAATCAAAATAATAAAATCAAACCAAAGGTGAATGAAACCAGCGATGTTTCATCTTGTATTGATTTGCAAAAGCAAAAGTAAAAGCCAAAGATTATGGTTAATGTTTCAAAGTCAAAATTCATGTCCGTATTTGACCTGGTCTCTAGACATTGTATTGCATCAAGTCTAATATTACATCATCTTTCCTAAAGCGTCATCAGACCAGACGTCCTCAAGCGATGACGATGTCATGTTCAGATTATCTACCTGTGGAACTACAACATGCTGCCTCAGTTCCAGACGGAAACATGGGCGAGGACTCTGCTGTACATGTGGCAAAATGTCAGGATGAGACAGAGACTGATGAGATCAACAATCTACCGTTAAAACCTTCAGAAACTGAGGTCATCTGTTGGTTTGGGAATGCTGAGGAAGGTCTCCAAAGGGAGAGACAAAAATTTAAATTCGATCGGATTTGTCTGGTCCTGTTGAAGAGAGAGAGAGAGAGAGAGAGAGAGAGAGAGAGAGAGAATGCCAGGGTCCATGTTGAACTAACACAGGCATGGAAAGGGCTGAGCATGCAGGAGCAAATCTGGCAGAAGTTTCAGGTCTTTAATGCCCTCAAGACCACTCACTAGTGTGAGAGGGAGCTGGTGTGTCAGGTGGAGCGGGCCGCTATGATGGCAAAGATTGCCTGTCTAGAGAGAGACAAAGGTAGATACTGTAGGCAGACAAGAAGAAAATATAAACCACAAACAACAACTATTTGCCTGGATCCCGTCTAGTCCCCGTTGGCTTTTTTTTTTCAATGATTTCTGTCTAGTTTTGTGCCTCAAGTTACGAAAAATGTAAATCGAAGCAGGAGAAATGGACTTTCTTGGTATGTTTTGAAGTGTCTTTGAACCGTGCAGCACACAGGAAGGAAAGAGGAGCAGAAAAGAGTGAGAAGGGGAGGTGAGACTGAGCAAGCACTCACTTTCACTAATAAATCTAAAAAAAAAAAATAAATAAATCTGCTTTCCAAGAAAGTAGGTCACCGGGAGCACAGAATGAATGCTAAGCAGAGGGCAATTTAGGCGAGCTGTGTGTTTTGCAGAGACGGAGTGTGTGTGAATGGCTGAGGGTTTTCATTTTAAGCCTACAAAATAAAGACTCATGAAAGTGAAGCGAAAAAGACATTTTTACACATTTACATGAAGGAAAGATGTGCAGCCTGTAGGATATAAAACACAGTCTTCGACCCCACCTGACTGGCAGGCTGCTCCGAAGGGATTAATGAGACGACCAGGCAGACAAGTGCCATCTTAGGGGGTTCCTATTGATTTTAGCCTGCTGAGTGTCATCATCTCCAATCTGACTAATGAGCATGTGCACACACGCTGTCACACACACACTCACACTTCCTCCCATTCTCCATTGCACCTCAACTTTGTTACCTTCCGTTTCTTTGCTTTCTGTCATTGTCACCTTTCTTTTCCTTTCCCCCCACCCCTCGTGTGAGAGAAAGTGATTGCGAGAGCAAAGAAAGATGACACAGGGAGGATAACTTTGTCACCTTTCTTCAGGGAACTCCTCGAAGGAGTCATGAACACACAAACCCAGCCCCCGCAGTCTCCATTTTTCCATTGTATACAGTAGCAACAGCTGGTGTTGTGCGTCCTCTGCAGGTTGGGCAAGCTGGGGGAAATCACTCACTCAAGATCCTGAGTTCGCTTCCACTCATTTCGACACACATGGCAGCATCAGTTAACTCAGTTTTAGAAAGTTGAACATGTACAATAAGGATAGACATGGTTCTACCAGCAAGATTTAGTAATACATCAAAATAACATCTGCCACTCAAATTGCAGATTTCACTGGGACCACAAGGCTTTGTGTTGCTTAGGAAACATAAACTTCTAAAGGATATAAGCTAAGGATCTAGAATTTTGAGTAATTCTGTAATTACTTTTTTGTAATTGTTCCAGCCTAACATTTTGTGATTGTTCCAGTCAATTTTGCTGCAGATTCTTCCAAAAAGCAGATTCTTTGAGGGTTTCTTTCTCTCAATAACAGAAAAGATGCAAATCATCTTGGCAAAAAGATGACAACAGTCTTGAGTGTTGTATGTATTGGCTCTTGTTCCTTCTCTCATATGTGTAACGATAGTAAGGTGCTAGCCATTGATGGTTTACTATGCTGCAGGACGTTTTATAGCACATTCGTGTAACCCATCAGGAATCTGACTGGCTAGATCTTTAACTGTAAAAGCGGTTGCGAATGTGATGATGGTGATTGATCGAAGTCAGACAAAATTGCAAAGCTGTGCAAAACTTACTGGAAAAGGTTGGATTTGCATTAATACTTGGGATCGTTGGAAGCATTATTTCTTGCAGGGAGCGTATAATATACCGCCACATGGGTACAATTAGCCCCACTGGAGCTCCACAGGGCTTGGCTGATAATCCTCCACTTTGAAATCAAACATCAACTACTCATCAGTGGTGATGATGTCAGAGCACAGTGTGCAGGTCAGAGGTAGACCTGAGAAATACTGGATTAGAGACATGTGGTTTTTAAGCACTTTGTCTTTTAATACCCTTTAAATCTTTATGGTCTAGGGTGTTCTGCTGACAGGCTATTATGTCTTTGTCATGTGTGAAGCACATCGTAATTCCTGCCAGCTCAAAGCACCTGCATGTGCAGCTCAACGTGTTCACGACTTGCTGATGCAGGCAAATGCTGCATGTAGGGATTACATGGTACCAAAAATATACCAGCCAGTACTGGTAATCATAAAACTGCATGACACAAAAGGACATATTTGATAAGAAGATGGAAAATGTATTGGAAAATTCTTCAAAATGTAGAAAACCAATGGAACATATTCTGTATGTGCTGCCCTCTTGTGGCAGAAACGTGGCAGGAATCATTGTGCTGTGCGCTAAAAGAAAAAAATTATGCTGGATGGATGGCTTGTAAATAGACATGAATAAAAGGCCTATTTCATTACCTCAATGGCAGACTAAGAGCTAAAATATAGCTGATGGATTAAGGTATTTCTTGGCTACACATCCCTTATGGATGGTTATCATGGTTTCAGAGTTGTCTTTAAAATTCAGATTCCTCCTTTGTTGTCAGGGAACATACATACAGGCCCAGCAGTTTGAGAATCATTGCACTTTTTAGAGTTTTGGTAATGACGTGGCACTTATCTATCACTCCAATCATGAATAAAGAGCTTGTTCATTCAAAATGAAAATGAGGCAATATCACATTTATTTATTTATTTATTTATTTCCTTCATTAGTTCACACCCTTCAGTGGAAAGCAATCAAGCTAACAGAAGCATCAAAATTACTCCGACTTCGTGACTTTGCCCTTTAAATTGCTCAAGTCGAGATGGTCGTCCATTTTGAATGAAAGGGCAAGTTCCACTCAACTAACCATGTCAGATTCAACAAGTGTGAGTGGAAGTGTGAGTGTGTGTGTGTGTGTGTGTGTCTGTTGTGTTCATCTATAACATGAACACACGCACACACGCCATTTGCACACTCAGATTCGTCAGTTGACATTTCCAGGGTTGCCAGATTAGCAGCGATCCAGCTCCTTGCTCTGCTAGAATGAATCAATGAAGCGCTTGAGAAGCAAATTTGGCAACCATGATACGCAGACACACTTACGCACAAAGTACAACAACAGTTAAATTATGGTAATCAATTTAGCTGTGATCTAATGAAACTCCATGTAATACACGATATTGTCCTGAAGTCGTAACCTGACCCTGCGCTCTGATGACAAGTGACATAAAGGGCAAGGGTATGCAAAATTAACAGTGAAAGCCAAGTGAAACAGCCCTCAGGCCAGTCTTATTGTGTCTCACACATTTATTTTGTCCATGCCCTAGTTTTTTGGTGAATATTATGAATGCTGCTTGTAGTACCCTAAGGGCTCAAGGAGATTTATTTAAAGACAATCGCCGAGAAGATTTTTTTTTTTTTTTTTTTAAATTGAATAGAACATCTAAAGCGTTTGGAAATCAAGGCTCTGGCTGAATGATGTCAGCCAGGTTTGTCCAACACTCTGTCCTATCTTGCAGATGTAAAGCCTGACACAGCTATAGGAGCTGCTTCTGAATAGTCCCAAACTTTTAGGCATACATTGAAAAGATAAAAGAGGAAACATTTCACTGTTTTAGAGAGAGACTTATGCTAAGAGGCTAAACGCCTACATCAACTGTCTCCAATAAAGAGCCTCGAGAGAGCAGTTTAGTCTTAAGTAGTATTATTCATCCTGAAAACAGGAGGAATCCTGGACATTGTGCCACTTTATGAAGAGACTAAGGATGGGACATTACAGAAATGTTTAATATGTAAGTGGAAATACTAAAGTTAGCTGACTCATATCTGAGCACCACACACAGAAATATGTCACCCACAGGCTTGGGCCTTCAGATTTACTTTAAGATGGGATTCAGCTGAGCCCATATACACTCAGCCAGCCACTTCCACATAATCTAAGAGGTGACTCATAACTGCCATTTAACACATCAGCCAGGGCAGTGACGCGCCGGCTAAAGGGAGCGATGCTTCTTCAGGGAGGCCTGTGTGCCTCAGTATTCTGCATTGTTCCCTTGTGGTTTTATGTTATTTATTCGGTTTATTTAGGCAGTTGGAATGAAGACATCATCATGTCACTTAAGAGAAGATTTTTGAAAAAGTCAGTGCGGAATTGGCTGAGTTGCCTCCTAAAATGTTGGTTTGACAATATATTCAAATCAAATCAGTTGCACAGTTTCTGACTGCAGGGTTTACAAATGTGACTTTTTTCCATATGCCAGTGAAATCATCACTGGTGCTGTCGTTGCGGGCTCTGAGATGTTCCATTATTTCACGTCAACAGAGTGGCTCAAGGATTTGACGTTGGATGACATCATATTTGCACTGTGCAGCAAAGCCGTTTCGCTTAAGGAAAATGTATTTGAATAAATAGATGAAAAAATGTAAGTGAAGACTGCATTGCACCAAAATACAACCCCCCCCCACATTTCAATTCAAGCGTGTTTTCAGAAGACACTGGATATTGGATGACGGAATGCAGAAATTAATGAAAGAATGGATGTAATGATTAATAAATGTCAACATTTAAGCTATTACGTGCAAAGTTCTATTGAAAACCAATAGTTCCTTCTACTACTGTGGCCGTAAGAGCTGCCGTAGCTTACTGCAGATCAGACACTTCCTTCATTTCATTCAGGGATGTGCCAGAGAACTTGACAAAGTGCCAAAGGCATTGACCTGGCCTTCGAACTCATTGGTTCTTGAGGCGACGGAGTGTTTGCAGGATATGCTGGAACTACAGAAAAGACAAAACCCCAACCGCAGTGCACAGTTGTCCTGGTGTCAGCAGCTCCATAACAGCCTCGCAAGTGTGGCGCATATATGCAAAGTTTAATGTCATGTTCAGGCCATAAATGATGTGCTTGCAGTCACACATCCGATTCAACCTCCAAGAAGCATCCTCGTCGTCTCCCTGGTCAGTGGTGCATCATCTGTCCTCTGTTTCTAAAGTGATGAGGGATGGCAGTCTGATGTTTGTCCCAGACACATTCAGTGAAAGGGTTCATTAGTTTACGCTGTCTAGCATAACTAGGCTAGCCCCTCTCTGCAACAATGTAGATTTTACAGTTTACTGTGGAGTGAACACAAATGTTTTATGTCACTACACAGAATTTTCTTTTGGAGGACTTTGTGTTGGAGATGAATTGCATGGAAGCACTTTGGTTCTTCCCACCTAATCTGCACCATCAGATTCAGATGCTTGCATGGCGATATGTGTTTTATTCTACTATGGCTCTTTTCGCGACGTTAGCTGAGGCTGACTTTCCTTTTCCTTGTATACTATCTTGGAGAAGTCTTTCTTGGCAAATAAAAAGCGTAATGAGGCCACACGGTAACTCCTCGTGATGGCTTTCTTTCTTCACAGATTTTATATCTGCTCTTCTCGTTCCAACCTGGCAAGATCTAAAAAAAAGGAACACTGCAAGGTTCCAAATCTGCAAAAGTAACTGGCAGGACAGCCAGGAAGAACAGGAAGTACGGTTATGACATTTAAGAACTACTTAAAGAAAAAAAAGGAAATCTTTGTAGACTAAAAAAATGACACTCTCGCTTTTCTAGGTCTGTATTTTCTGTCACTTTATAAAGTTGGTAAAACTAAATAAATCTCTTTCATTATCCTTTTGCTGACGTGAACCTAGAAGCAGATTTAATTGGGAGGATTCTATTTCTTTTGAGGTATTGACTAGAGTCGATTACTGTACACCTTGAGTACATGGTAAAGCAACCCATTGTTGTGATTGATCACAGTCTAGACTGAAAATTGATTGTTTCTGGGCGAATGATTAATCCAAGAAAATGAGCCCCGAAGACAGCCGTGTCAAACCAATGAACTATGAAACTGATATAGTTAGCGAGTAGAAAGCAGCAACGAAAATGAGCAGTCTGCTGGCCTGGATCAAATACAGTCACTCTGGGGAGTTCTGCTTTCAGAAGCTCATTATAAACTCAGAGAGGCTCTGACATTATTGATCTCTGTAGGGAAATTATGTTTGTACCTGCGACCCTTCCCAAAACTGTATACAGCAGGAAAAACTGACTTCCTCAGGTTGCAGACAGACACGGGAGAAACTGCGGAACAGGAAGCAGAGAGATGGAGGCAGGTGACTGTGTGGACGGCTTTCATTAAACGTAGCAAACCTGTCACCAGCAGGTAAAAGCCATGGATGAATAGAATAATTATGCTTTACAGGAGAGCCATTATTTCAGATTCACATGGAGCACCGTGATTCTAAGGCATGTATTTAAATTAAATAATATGTATTACTGCACAAATTAGAGACACAAACATAGATTAAGAACAACAAAGGAGTTGAGTCGGCGTATTGAAACTCCTTTGCTCTGTCACTTTTCCAAACTACAGCAGAAGTAGAGGCCCCAACAGGCCGTTCAGCACCATGGACAGCTGCCATGACGATCCAAAGCTGGGTGAGGTCAAAATGTTCTGGCCTGGTTGGTGATTATTCGTCTTGATCAGGTTGACTGCACAGTCCTACATTAGCGTCCACTTGCTGTGTGTGTCCTGTTTTAGGCTTGTTAATTTTCTATGCACCTAGTGTCATGTTAACTTCTCTCAGTGATACGCTTAAACCAGACGTTCCAGCACAGGAATCCAAACTGGGGCAAACAAACTGAGCAAAGATCAAAGTTTGTTGAGGAGTGACTCAGTTTCCTAATCTGAAACAGCAAGGTTTCAGTTTCCACTGTCATGATTGTCTAAATAAGAGATCAACCTCTCATTCATGTCTCCCCCTCTTTCTGCATGCATCCACCCTTTTAAGTCTCTCTTTTTCTTCCAGTAACCGTGGCAACAGGCTCAGTACTACAATAGCTAAAGTGTGTGTTTTGGGGGGTGGTTGGGGGGAATACGAGTTGAGAGAGTTTCCACAAAGGTAGAAAGATGGCAAAGATGAATCGAGGCAAGAGTGGAAAAAAAGGATGGCCGCGAGTAATTCAATCTGGGTGGCTGATACTTTTAACCACAAAATAAAACCCAAAGAAAAACATGTCTAGCATGTAAATAAAGAATCCATATAAACAACCAACGACCTTACTGTACACTTTACTGTACTGCACTAATGTAAGCATGTTTCAGGATGACACATGATGGCTGTATCAGTATCAAATGATGCAAAAACCACAGAGCTTCCTGTCTGAAACCACTCAGCTCTGAGCCAAGACTGAAGCATATTCCACATCGACCCTTTTATTTCTCTTGCTGGATGACTGTGAAACATTTATATCATTCAGTAAATGATGAATGACTTAAAAACCGATCCATCTGGAGGAACGCTTTCGCTGGCCAAAGAGGCAGACCCACAGCAGTATAAGTACAAATCATTGCTGAATTTGTCCATAGGCGCCCCCTACAGGCGCTCATGTCCATATTTAATCTCTGCTGTTTATTCAGATTGTTTGATCAAGAGGACGTCTCAATATTTCAACCGTGCCATTTTAGCTACTCCGCTAAGGTGCCGCCGCCCTCTTTCACTAAATTTTATCAAAATAAAGGCTGCCCTTCAAGGTCCATAGACAATGGACAGCAATGATAAAACTGTGCAAATGAAACAGGAACCAACCGGTGTTGTTCACATAGCTGCCCATTTCTGTGTGGGTGTAGCGTTTCACGTGACCTAGCAGAAACTGCCGCTTACAAGACGAAATAAATGCACCTAATGTTCAACAGCGCTTTTTTCAACATTCACCTGTGTTTTTATTCCCAGTCAGAATTCATCCGATCCACAAGTGTGTGACTCATAATCAAATTTTCATAGAATTCTCATCCATCTCACCATGAAAGTTTCATACCGACGCTCTCAAGCACACTAATCCGAAGTGATTTCCACCCACTTTCGGTGTCTCTGGTAGAGAGAACATCTCGGTGGTCAGTCATTTTCTATGACATTTGAATGTATTGTTTCCAAACTGGAGGTATGCGGTATAAGATGCAGAGGAACAAAAAGAATAACATCAGTAAAGGCCGGAGGAGGCAGGCTTAATTTCGGAGATGCCGAATATGAAATTCAGATTCTGTCAGAGTGAATAATGTTTTTCTTGCTCATGGTGGGCTATTTCAGTACACAGCATCATTAATTACATCTGTTAGAAATCCTTGTCAAAACACACTTGCCGTGATTTCTCCATCCAATGCCTTCATTCTCAACTGCTGCCAGGGAACGTCTCCCTCCGTTCTGTCAGGCTGCTCCCTGTTTCACCACAGAAACAACTGCACATTTCTTTCCTCTCAACTTAGTGTGTTTAACTTAGTCAGTTTCCTCTCATCTGATCACTGCTGTTCTGCTTGTGTTTCGGAATTGATTTGATACTGAACTTACAAATTTCTTTCAGTGTGTATGTGTGTGTGTGTGTGTGTGTGTGTGTGTGTGTGTGTGTGTGTGTGTGTGTGTGTGTGTGTATTTAAGAGTGAATGGAAAAAGGTTACTGCTGATATTGGCAATGTGGCACTGGGCCAATCTCATTAGCTTAGCATGCAGTGGGCAGAATGCCCAGATTCTTTTGTGCGTGTGTGCGCGTAGTTGCGTTTGTGTGTGCATAGGTGCATGCGTGAGAGAGAGGAGAGAGAGGAAATGTATGTTGTGCTGTCTATAACATAGGTTGTATCTACTTGCAATTTCACTGAGACAAAGATAGATAGATAGATAGATAGATAGATAGATAGATAGATAGATAGATAGATAGATAGATCATGGTCATCATGGCTAGAAAACCAGATGATGCAGATGCTGAGGCAGGGGTCACCTCATAACTTTCAACTTCCTGAGAATCCCCAATTACACTTATCTGCATTCAGATTGTGGAGGAGGAAGAGGAGTGGGACAAAAAATAAAAACACACACTCATCCACAACACTACCACTGAAACTGCAGAAAGAAACTAGCTGGCCTGAAAGTTCTCCAGAACATTTTAATGATGGAATAGCAGGGCTCACCATAGCAGTATCACCATCCAGAACTAATCAGCTTGTTCAAACATGAGAGAGACAGAGAGAGAAAGAGAGAGAGAGAGAGAGAGAGAGAGAGAGAGAGAGAGAGAGATCACATGCAGATTAGAGACACTCCCCACTTAAGCAGCTAGAACAGCTATGCTATTGTGGTCAGATGATAGAGGTACAGGTAACTTTAGCTAATGTTAACTCATATTAGTATTAGCAGCAGACTTTTGGTTAAAATAGCAATAAGGTAGCAAATATCGTTTGTACAAACTACAACAGCGCTGATAGATTTTGTCCTTTATCGACTATTTGGAGTTTGATTTGAAACCATTAATCAGAGTCCGATGAGGTGATCAGAAGGCAGAGCCTTGAAGAAATGTAAATGGGAGTGAATATGAGGTCTGCTAATAAACTGTGTCATGCACAGCTGTTACATAACTAAGCGGAAAGCCAGCCTGCTGCGGCTGAAGGTCATTTCCCATCCTTCATGAAGTTTGCAGCTTGCTAATGACGGAGAGGTTTCAGACAGACGTAGAGTGAGTGAAGGGAAAGAGGCAGGTGAGAGTTCGTTTTGTCCACTTTTGTTGCAATTTCGCTGCAGCAGGACTCGGATTTTATGCCAAGGGGGTTTGTCTTCTGTGAAAACACGAAGCGATGTGGCGGCAGCTAAATGGGCCAATGGCAGAGCGCAAAAGTGCATCTTAAACAGGAGGGTGTGAACGCTGCTAAACAAAAATGCCTGACATACAGAATGATCCTCAGCGAGTAGCCAAGTGTGTGTCAGTGGGTGGATGCTGGTGCATACGGAAGAAAGAGAGAAAGAGAAGGAACATAAAACCCAACTGACTGTGTAATTGCTGGTTTGACATTAGCTGTCTGAATGACTACTATATCCACGGAGGTGATCCTGTGAGGGAGGAGCACAGCCGAGTGCAGAGACGTGTGGTTGTGTTTGAGGGAGGTGGAAAGAGGGCGAAAAAAAAGAGTTTTTAAAATAGAACACGGATTTCTATTTAAAAATAGTGCCGCTGCCTCACGCTGTCGGTGTGGCGCTAACAGGTTTTCCTGGATGTTGTGACTGGGTGTTTGTGTGTTTGTGTCATCAGAAACATCACAAAAAGAGAGAAAGAGAAAGTCTGAGAAAACATTTTTTAGGCATTATAGAAAATTGCTACTCTCCCTGTTTCATCCATTCTTCTCTTCATGCTTTTCTCCCTTTTGTGCCATCGTTTAATACATCCGTTCCTCCACCCATCCTCAGAGATGGAAGCGCACATCTGAAGCGGAGCGGAAGATTTGGACTGGGGCCAAATGGAGCGCGATGACCGTAATGACATATGGGACAGGATGATGGCATAATTTGTTGTTTAATTAACCAATTAACATAATACATTAATTAAGTCGGCGCTTACACCTGTGTGGAAACACCTGCTTTGAGTCCTTCCAGCATAATCCTGCAAATATTCTGCTTCTGTGGGCGGAGAAGACTTGGACAGCATTCCAGGGAATCTCTAATAACCTTGACAAGGCCCTGGTGTAATTCAATTCAATTCAATTCAAATCAATTTTATTTATATAGCACCTTTTACAATAAAAATTGTCTCTAGGTGCCTGAATCCCCAGGTAAGCACAGTGGCAAGGAAAAACTCCCTTTTAACAGGAAGAAACCTTGAGCAGGACCAGGCTTACAAGGAGGAACCATCCTGCTGAAAGTCGGCTGAGTAAAGGAGAAGAAGAAGAGGGAGACAGGACAGAGAGAATAAGAGAGAGAGGGAGAAACAGATACAATCATAAAATCATAGAAATACAAATATATCAGACATAATATATATATATATATATACATATACATAATATATACAGCATATATATATATATATATATATATATATATATATATATATACATAATATATACAGCATATATATTATATATATATATATAAAATATATATAAAAACATATAGGCAGGTTTTAATAAAAAAGGAACAGCATAGGCAGGTGCTGATAGTGGACACTGGGTTTGTCAGAGGTCTGTGCAGCATGAAGGTCTGGAGATGGAAGACCTCCATCTCCAGACCATATAGATACAGAGAGAGAGAAAAGGGGGAGAGAGACACAGAACAGCAAGGAAGACTGGACACACTATCATACTATGATCCTGACCATAATCCAAATAACCTGTAAATACAAAATAAGTCTCATTAAACTCATTAAACGCACTAAGTTGGCATCCTCAGAATGTGTGCAAAGTAGCACTTCCATGGTGAAAAAGCTGCAATGCTAATGCTGCTGAAGACAGACAAATTTACAGTGCGTGAATGTTTGCCCCTCATGACACCTAACATGCTAATTTCACTAACACTAAACTGCTCAAGTAAGTTGTTTGTGAATTAAACTGCCAAGGTCAGTGCGTTTATGCTGTCAACATGCACAACACTAATAGGAGTCTATTAAACATGACCCACTTTTGCGTGAATACTAATTTAAAGTTTAATAGACGGACCTCCTGCTGAGGCGAACAAACATATACAAGTGCGGTCCGAGAGCATCAAGGGCGAGTGGGTCGTATGCTTGCGGGGAAATCTGTAAAATTTGAATTATTCAAGGCCAATTGAGAAATTAAAACCTCCACATCAACCTTATGTGTGTTTATTTGAAGAGATCCAGTTGCCGATTCTTCCTTAGAATGATCAAAGGAGGTGGTACTTCCTCATTTACTGCAGCCTGCCACCAGAGGGCATATCATGATCTGGGCTCATGTATAAATTTCATTTCATGAACCATATTTCTCCATAAGTGAGAGGGGGAAAATGTTCATTAGCTGCTAAATGCTGCAGCTAATTGTTCATTGTATCTGTCAGTTTAGTTAATACCAGTTAAAGTTAGTAAAAGAAACCAGCAAGGATAATTGAAGAACACGCGCAGTTACATTCAGTCTCAGAACACACCATGTCAGACCCCACCAGTACCCTTTCCATCTCAGGATTGAACTGGGTACTGGGAACCAAACTGGTCTTTGTTGTGGAGTCGCACAATCATAGAAAAAAAAAAATAAAACTAGCCAGTTTCTGTACCAAACATGGTACAGAAATTGCTCTCAGGGGAAATTTACACAGGGAAATTATGCTTCCATAAGACGTCATTCCAATTATGGAATCCAGGTGTCTCCCTGACATGACAAGTCAGGAAATTATTTTCCTGGGTTTAATGTAACCTGGCAGATTACATTATATGTCAGTGGAAGTTCATTTAAGTACTTACATTCCAGAGCAGCAGTGGAACATGCTGAGCAAATGTTTGAGATTACAGATACCCCGATTTAGAGCCCCCGCTGAAATTAACATGGATTCCTGAGGTCTGCTGTAGTTGAGGCTAACAGACAAAAAGGGACGAATCATACGTAATCTGACAATTATGAGTTAGCCCTGATGCCTATCTTCATTTCATTCTCTACTTTCTTGTGTTTAATTTAGCTTTTTTCTGCCATTTTTACCTTGAAATTTGGGCTTTAAAAATGCTGTGAATATTTTTGCCTACAGGTAGCTAACGTTGCCTATTTCATCCTTCTACTATCGCAGTTAATCTACTTTATATAACAAGCACAACAGAATGCAGCGGTGCACAGCAGGAGGCACGAATCCAACAGCTCAGGAGGGCTGAGGACAGTTGGGGAGACCACAGAGATGCAGAGCCGCTGCACGACTTTGAGCAACGTGTCCATTAGAGCTAGCACAGACAGAAACAGCAAAGGGACAACTGGCAGACTGATAGAGTGACGGTAACGCAGGACTCGGCTTCATCTTCAACCGTTATACGGTTGTTTTATAAGGGCAAAAATCAAAACCACAGCTGCCGAAAGGTTCTTGCAGCCAGTTTTTTTTTTTTTCTTTTTTTTGTTGTCCTCGTGCTTTATAGATTGTTTTAAAAGGTTACATGGGAGGGTTTTAATCAACACATCTGTTTGCGCTGAATCACCAAACCTTTTCTTGTAAAACGTCCACAGTCAGCTATCAGCGGTTTGGGCATCAATGGCTCTGCAACCCTGCAACCAACTATAACCTCTACTCTTTTATTTCCTCTTTGAACATATGCAACCATCTTAGAATCCACATGTTTGAGACATCAGCAGCTCTCAGCAATTGGCCCGACCTGACTTGCTCTCTTCCAAACTAGGATTTTATTTGATCCAAAGATCTGTAATAACTTACGATAGATATAAAGTCTCATTAACGTTGACATTCAAAGTCAAGAGACCCGTGCTGAGAAGTGACAGTGATCTTGAGGGCAACATTAATGGCTGTTCTAAACTCGCAACAGCTGTACAACAAGACGTTCAAGCTGCTTGCAAGGAAGCTTTCACCCTGGCAAGCTTGTTGAGACAGACAGAGCCACAGATGCAGCCATCTCGCTCAAGGGCTTTTCATTCCTCTCCTCCGTATTTATTTCATCCGCCTGTAAAATTTACAAGGCCCATCATGGCATGAAGGAGATCAGTGGAAGAAGAGCGTCCTGCTTCCGTCTGATTGCCAGTATGCAGATGTGAGATGACCAATTTATAGAGGTTACAGGAAAAATGCAGAGATACGCAGATGAAGAAAATAACTCCGTGTGTGTGTGTGTGTGTTTATACCTGCTATAAGACTGGAAGATTTATATTCTCTTTGAAACTCTGATAAAGAAAAAAAATTCTGATATAATCTGGCTCAAAGGCATGAAAGTGTGTTTCTGTGTGGGAGTGTGTGCTGTTTATGAGCACCTTCATGTCTCCGTGTGAGACCCATGTCAAATCTTTTTTCCAGTGGAAAAAAACCACAGCAACAGGGGTTGAAGAAGTGAGCATGAGAGAAGATAATCTTGTTATTCTTTTACATAACCCCACAGCTGGTGTTCACTCTTACAGAGACACATATACTGTACAGGATCGGCTATTAAATCACAGTCATGTGAGGCACAAGTAAACTCTGACAGTGCAGAAATCAGCGCGCGTATGCACAAGGACGCACACCTCCCCCCCTCTAGTGGTATCTCTTCTAACAAGTCAAAACAATGTGGCAGAGCTGACAGCACATATTACACTACTAGCCCTTAAAAAGACCAAGTGTGTGTGTGTTCTTGCACAAGCGTGTGTTTAACATGAGTCACTCTCACAGATAAATGTCAGGGGTTAGGGTAAAGTCAATGTCTGAACTTCATGCTCTTAAAATAGGATTTCCAAAAGTGTCCAAAGTGAGCTGATTTGGAATTTTACCTGATTTACAGGAAATATGTGTAGGCTGCTCAGCTGGACTTCGTTTGAAACAGCGAATTAATTGCCGGAGTCGGATGGTGGTATTACCTTGAAGGAGATTTTCAGTCCAAAAATAACAAAATGCCCTACTCTTGAGAGATTACCTTTGTGTGGTGGCCTTCAGTTTTGAATAATTCAAACTAAAAGCCTATTAGGGAAACCTGAAATCTCTACCCCATTTTCATTTCTAATCAAGTGTATCTTGTTAAACGCTGTCTGTGTGTAGAGTGCAAAGTGGCCTTTAAAAAGTTCTTGTTAAAAACCCTTCATGGCCAACAAATCCTCTGCATATAAAGTTTATCAATTACACCACATTGCCTGTTTTCTGCTGTTCTCTCAATGTGACCTTTCAACCTCTGCAGTCAGGGCTGGAAGATTAGCATTATCAGTTAACTGCAGATTATCGAGAGGAATTTGAATGCACTATAGAAATTGAGGGGCGATGCTCCACTAAGCTGTGTCGGGTGATAAAATCTGTTTTATTACATTAAGGGGTATTGAAACAACTAAGTGGTATTACAAGAGCCAGAATGTCACATACCTAAAACTGTAGAGACCCGTCAATTTTAAAGGTCACTAAAATGATTAATATTGGCTTTTTTAACATTTAGGCAGTGGTGGGCCATCAGGGCCAGCAAGTCCTTCTCTGCTGGCCCTTCTTTTCTTTTTTGTAAATACGTAAATAAAATTATTCTTCATAGTCATTGTGTTCATGTCGTATTATATCCACTTAGTGGTGCTGTTTTCAGTGTTGTATATTGTGGTAGAGTTTTTATCCAATCATATTTCAGCTAACTTGTGTTGTCAGGTTCTCGGAAATCTGAAATGAGATCCGTGTTGGTGAGTGCAAGCATTTTATTTTCATTTTTAATATGTATTTTGTCATTTTATTTCGTTAGTATTAAATCAGTGGTAACTGAATAAGTGAAAATCAAACAAAATACTAAAAAATCTAAACTTCTGATCATCTGCAATTTATAATGTAAATAACGTTACGTAGCGCATTTGCGAAGCTGTGACTGAAATCACTTCAGTCACGAGATGTTCAATTGTTTTGCTGTTGCATATTCTCAAAAATAAATGCAAATTATCTGTTTACTTTTATTTTCAATGACTAGTTTGTGTTGTTATCACCTCGTTGGCGTCTTAGATGTAAACGGCAACAATGCGCAGTTTATGGGGCAAACTTGTTAAGCTCACATGGTTTTTTGACTAATCTCTTAAAATCATGTTTTATCTTTGAGTTTTGACTGTATCTGTGATCTTAGTTTCCTACTCTTAATTGTGAATGTGAGGTTATTGAAATTTAGTGTTGCTCGACTAGCCTATATTAAAGTGATACAATGCGTAAGTGTGATTCTGTATGGATTCTCGAGCCATGGTATCATATTGATGGTATTATGGAGTGTATTAAGTATGATGTCACTAAAGGCCTAGGCATGAAATGCACGGCCGCCACTGCATTTAGGACTCCTCTGTTAAGGCCTGTGTATTATTATTATTATTATTAGCATTCATTTAAATTAATTATATTTAATAATATGACTTGCAATTAAATCTGACTCCATCATTCACATCCAGCCTGATACATTTGACAGTTGATAATGACTTAATTAGCGTGTCTAAAAATCATATATTACATTGTCAAGTTGACTTTTGAAACAAGTTTTTCCCTTGTGTAATGTTTAAAAATGGTGTTTAAATATGGACTCAGACTTTAATGAAGGGATATTATAAAAGACTTTTGAGTTTTTTGCTTGATTTTGTGTAATTTTCATGTCTTGCATCACGTTTACCCTGCTAGGATTTCTATTCATTATTTAAAGTAGGTTCAATAAGTTTAACACTGAAATATACCTTTTAAAAATAAAAAAAGTTGTGTCATATTTTCTCTTCTCCTTTATTACTACACCATGCAAAGTCTCGGACCAGTTGATTATTTATTTAAACTTGTATATTTCCCGTATCAGCTGTCTGCAGAGTGGTGTTAGCATTGGGCAACAAGCAAACAAGGACGGCAGAAGTCCAGACAGGAAAGACAGCTTCCACCTTCTGATGTTTTGCAGACAGCCAGATGAGAAAGCTGATCAAACATCAACCAGCTGTGATGAAAGCTGAACCCTGCCGGTGCTAAAATAAATGCATGCAACTGTATAGAAACATGAGAGGCATCAAGGCAAAGGTGGAAACAGAAGTGCGAGTCACTGCCGACTGAGACGTTTACCACCTTCCCCGTCTGGTAGGGCGTGTTTAAACGAAAAAAGAAAAAAAGAAAAAGAAAACAAGGGTCTGACCTTGCTCGCCACGTTTGTATTACTCGTGGAGTGCCGTGTCTTTGCTTGAGACATATTTCCAATCTTTATTGTTAGCTTTCCTCTGTGATTTTAAGTTTAAATCTATCCTTTCTTTCCAGACATTTAGTGACTGTACTGTAGCCGTTTGCCTCCTTAATTCGTTTTATTCTTGATTGTTTCGCCACCCACGGCGAATCTCTTTCTGTGGTCTCTGTTTGCTTCCGAGTCCCCTCGTTTTCAATATGGACCACGACAGGCCAACACATTCAGCCCGCCGAGCCAAGATTAGGCATGCTTTCTATATTATGTTTAAGATCATTCACAGGTCCACTGACATTTCCCGGCCTTTTCAGTTCGTCACAGTTTTTGCAACTTTAGCAAAAGGTTGTTAAAATTTTACATTTCTTGTCAGCACTAAAAGAATCTCTTGAGACCTGGTGACATTTTTCTCAGCTAATTTTGCATTTTTCACCTGTCAGCATTATGGAAAGTTCTGTGCATTGTTTCAGATCTCAATGACTCCAAACACATATAGAGTAGCTGACATTTTCCTGTTTCTTTATAAACCACTCTATAGTCCTATCAGTCCCTGCTCGAACTCTCCAATTTTCTGTGGTTTCAATAATAGTAACATTGTCCTCGGTGTCCTTTTATGTTGTATTAAAAGCTTAATTAGTAAGGGAAGGGGGACAATAGGGGAGAAATGTTGCTCTACACACCTTTGGCAAGGGTATTAAAGGCTCAGTGTTCAGTGATTCCAGAGAGATACACCTTAAAAGTCTAGACACACACACAACAGAAACACACTGCTGCATGCACACAGAATATATTGATCAAGGACATTGTTATCTGATGACCAAAGCGACCACTGCTCCCTAAAGTCATCAACAAAGATGGGGCGAGAGCGAGAAGCCAGTCAGCAGAGGAGAAGGCACGAGCAAGGATGCGTGCGTACCAAGACAAGATCGAAAGGGAACTCAAATGAAGGGATATGGAGATGCGGGTGTGGGCTCAGGAGCAACTGGGGAAAGGGGGAACAAGCCGGCAGAGAGAAAAGAAAGGTAAAGACATGAGAGAAAGATCGTTATTCCAGGCAAGCCAACGTCTCCAGGGTTTGTCTGCTGTCAATCAGGATGTTAGGTTCAGATCGCTTGTGAAGGACTTAAACATTTGGAATCACTCTGAGACTGAGGACTAAGGCCTGGTAGGATTTTGAAGGGCAAGTAAGTCTTTTAATTCAGTTAGATACATTCTGCTCTGGGAATTCACACACCGTCTGTCTTCGGAGAACAGCTTTGAACACAACTTTTTCAACACTGCTAAAGTGAGGCAGGACTATTGTTTTGTACAGGAAGCACTAAGGCGACCGTACGCGGCTATGCTTCAGCTATCTGCCCTGGTATCATGACTGGCTGCTTTACAGATACTCAGACGTCTGCCTGAAAATTTTTTTCATGAGCAGATCAGCCCTGAAGATACATCTGAGTGTTGCAAAAATGGCCGCCCTGTGCTGTCGTTGACTCATTGATGGCTATAAACAGTTGATTCAACCATAGTTGTGTCCCACTACGTGTCCGGAGATCAGTTAATATTTCTCAAATATGTCATATTTGAGAAATCATATCTTACAAATTACAGCTTACTTTGTTAATATCAATGTTTATACCTGTTTGGTAGCATTATTACTATCAAGTTGCCTAGATGGTGCAACGTACTGTGTGTGTGTGTGTGTGTGTGTGTGTGTGTGTGTGTGGGCGGGGGGGATGGGCGGTGGTTCTCCTGATAAGCTGTAGTGGGGCTGAACTAAAATCAAGCAATTTCTCGTTTAGCTTTACAGCCCTGCCAGCTTCCTCAGCACGCAGACTTGGCCACAGAACACTTGGAAGCTGTCGGTGAATTCTGGCAAAAGGCCACTGTAGGGATGATTTTTGTCGTGTGCCTTGTTCTTGCCTTCTCTTCTCAAAGTGATATTGTGCTAATGAAAAGAGGTGCAACTGACTTGTTTTTCTTTTTCAATTTCCGGCATACTGAGCCTTCATTAGGCTGCATATTTCAATTTAAAAATCATTTCCGTGGAAGAACCTACAGTGTTTTTGTGGAATAAGAACAAGCCACTTACTCTATTTTACATGGGGGGCATTTCCCTTACCCCCTCCCCACCCTTCACGCTTCTTTCCGTCTCACAGTTCAATATTAATTCAATTTAATCTCCTTTTTTTTTTCTTAATTCAGGAACTCTCTGGAGTCTCCTTTGCTTTGATCGTCGCCACGCTTTGCCCTCCCACTCCTCCACAGTCCACTCCCCCTTTCGATTTATCCTTTACAGGTTTTTGTCCTGTTTTCAGTCTCATCTTCTTTACGTTCTGCTTGATTTTCAAAAAAGAGAGACGGAAGTGGTGTTGAATTAACTGAAAAGGTTGAAAAGATGCAAAGAGGGGTAGCAGGCGATATTTAAAGGAGGATATTTGAGAATAAAAGGGGAAAAAAGGAGTAAAAGAATACTGTGACGATGGGGAAAAGAGGGAGAAAGGGTCGAGAGCCTTTAGAGGCACAGAGGGGAGGTAAAGAATGGAGTTGATAAGATCCAAGATTGTGGGTGAGGACAGGGCAGCGTCGTTCCCTGATATTACTCTGGCTTGCATCATTCACTCGTCCCCCCTTTCAGAAAACTGATGCATGTTAACCCCTTTTCACAGGAAATCCAATAATCTCGATGGAGGCAGTTCAAACAGCAGTGCAAGGGATGTGTTTACATCAAGTGATTTTATGTTGCACTAACAGCCATCAAAGTTGACTTCAGAATCAAACCTCTCGTCTTCATACCTGAAATCTAGCATACAATTTGGTGTAAAGTGCCGAAATATTCAGTTATGGCTGACTGAAGAAGGACCGAGTAAAAAAAGAAAAGAATCCCAACAGGATGTAAACGAGGTCTTTGTTGAATAATAATCAAATTTAGTATAACCTTCAGAATTAAAATGTCAAATTATGACACATTTTGTGTAAGTTTATTATGAATTTGCACATTCCACTTCTCTGTTCTCTATCTAGTTTCTTGAACTCAACTTGGTGTTGACTTTTACGTTATATTCTTGTTGGTTCTCCCGGGGAAGTATCAGACCTATGCTAAGTGACCCATTATCTCAGCGGGCTAATTACAATCCATTCACAATCGCTATAATCCGCCGCTGAGGCCAAATGACACTCCTGATGATTGGACAATGACCCTTATATTTAATTAACACTCTCAGCCACTGGCTGCGTTTTAGTCCCAGGGGTCCAGACTGGAGTATTTTTACCTTTGAAACTCTTCTGATTATGATAACAGTCTCTACCGACAGGTTTCTGAGCCCCATCTAGCACCTTGGTGCTAATATAGCGTCGCCGTCAACATGTTCTATTACTTTCCCTTTTCAGCTGGAGGCGATTTCTTCAGATATGCTGGCAAATTGTGCACAAGAGTCCCCCAGATTGGACCAAAGAAAACCAGGAAGCAGATGATTAATGTAAATTTTGAAATCTTTCAATTACTTTGCACCACATGGGTGTTGGCTGCTATTGGATCCTTGAGAGACGTGCGATAACTGCTGAGAGTGGCCGGGTGCGAGCTTCCTTTTTAATTAAGATCACATCCATACAGGAACACATAAGACAGTTTTCTGTGCAGGAATTTTGCTGTTATTGCCCTGATTGCAGTTTATTGTATTTGCCTCTTTACTTTTATTGCGAGAACTAGGACATCCTGCCTCTCCCCCTCGCTCTCTTCCCAACTGGCTTTCAGCCGCTAACACTCACATACATTAGCCCGAAGCTCAAAACAAAATACACCTGGTGAGAGAGACACATGCATGCCATGAAGAAGAGAAATGGAGAGAGTAAAGAGGAGAAACATGGAAGTGCACAAGACTGCCTGGGAATTTAGGACAAAGAGAGAAAAACAGAAGGTCTCGCCAACAAGTGCATACAAGGAACATACTTCAAGAAGCCTAGCGCACACACGCTGCACGGCTCGTACACATTAGCCCGGAGCCCGACAGAGCTCCACCTGGCAGAAGACACAGAGCGATGCAAAGAGAACGATAGATGTGAGCCTGCCTGCGTATTAAGGTCATGCAGAGAGAGACAGAGGTAGAGACAATGGGAGGTAGGACGAGTTAAGAAGCACCCATCGTGTGAGCAGGGTGAGACACGTGCCAGCAGGAGACGCAGAGAGGGGAGGAGATATGGTGTGAAGTTTCTGTGGAAAGAAGGTAGGATGAAGTCTGAAAGTGGAGCGAATGCGGGAATTTGTCAGTTTTTCTTTAATAAATGTGACATAAAGGCAGAGTGACTTGTGCATCGTGGCAATGAAAATATGCAGGGGAAAGCATATTTACCTTTAGGAAAAAAACCTCACTTGCATACACTCTCACGTGTGCCATTACGTTAAAAGAGCAGGAATTGAGTTATGCATAAATGTCAGACGTGTGAGGCAGCAGAAGGCTTCTTTCAGGCATTTGACTGTGCTACTTCCTGTTTAATTTTGTAAGTTTTCCTCTTCTCTTGTGTCTTTACACATACAGTATGGCTTTTATCCTTTGTTCATGTGTGTTTTGTTAACCTTGCCTTCCTCACGTTAGAAACCTCTCATCCTTTTGGTTTGGTGCATTTTCTTCCATTTGCTTACTGTCTTTGAAATATGCCTGGCTCCTTTTTTTTCAGATTTCATTGCTTGCTCTCGGTTTGACACATGTTTCTGACCTCTGCCTTCCTTTACACTAATAAACCCTGTTGTTTCTCCCTCCTGTTTAACAATCAGAGGCCTCCAGTGCTGTGTCTGCATCAGGCTCTTGCTTTACGCTCGGTTCAGTTCAAAACATGACACCGTGCTCAAATGTAGTATGAAGAGGAACCACTGAACTACATAATACTAGACGATAGAAAAATTTGCATGTTGAGTAGCAAGAAGAGACGTAATGAATGTAAAAAAAAAAAAAAAGACTTGAAATGCAGACTTGGATAACACAGCCACTTTAATTCAGCACTCAGAATGAATTCACTTAAAGAGATTGCTTATGTGTGTCACGTGTGTCTGGGCATTTGCATATATGCGAATAAATGAGTGCATTTGTGCACTGAATGCAGCACACTGTGCTAAACATGTTGCCACACACATTTTCTTCCTTCCCTCAAGCCATCTCTCTCTCACACATACATAGCAGAGATTTATTCTTTGCCTCTACTCTCATAATTTCCTCAGATGTTTCACATCGAGCCCCACAACCTAAATTCCAATTGAGGGTCTGTGAAGTGTAGCTTTTGATGAGCACGGCGCTGTTGTTATCAGCACTTTAGCCCATAGCTTCTGGGCTTATTTGCATCATGGAAGCGTGTGTCGAGCCGCCGGGAGGTTCTAGCGGGAAACATGTTGCAAGCTGTGGTTTCACTGCTCGCCCAGGCAACATGTTAACAGCACACTGATGTGTTTTCGTACTCCCCAAAGATTCTCATTAATGCATAAATCAAAGAATATTGTTTTTCTGTTTCATGGGCCTGCACGGCGTCTCTTTCTCCTCATTTCCCTATTTCCTCTGCTTTGTTTTCTCCAGACCACACTGTGCTCAGCTCTATTTTTTTTAATTTTCTCTCATTTTACCATATCCTTCTATCCTGTCAAAGTTTTCTGCACTTTTTATTCTTTATTTCTATGAATTTTTGCTTTCCCTGCATATTTCTTGTTTCAATTAACCCAATGTACAAACTCTCTCTTTCTCTTTTTCTCTTCCTCTCTCTCTCATCTTTCATTCATCACTCAAACACTCATTTATCTGCTGACACATTTGATGGACATGTCTGATGTGATCCTACAATATTACTTAATCATCATCTAAACTTTTAATTTATTCATTTGAATGGTTCACAAGCCTGTGAAACGCTTATAAGTACCACTTATAACAGGTCAGTGCTTAGTTTTACTATATCGATTGATTCATAAAGACATACTTGTTTGTGAGTCACTGGATGAGTATATCACATCGAATGGATTGTGCAGATTAAAAAAAAGGCAAAATGCATAACTGTACGCAATCAGAATCATCACTCTTTCAATCCCAGGCGCGCACGCAGACACGCACAAATAATTAGAGCAGCTTTTACCTTGAAGACACAGAGAAGAACAGCAAGAAACAGAGAGAGAGAGAGAGAGAGAGAGAGAGAGAGAGAGAGAGAGGGCAATAGGCCTGAAACAGAGGAGGACTGTGAGACCGAATGAAATGAATATTTCTCTTCCATCTTTTTCCTACTTTCATCTCAGCTGCAGTACTCTGAAAACACCAGCACATAACAGGGTACACAAACACGGTGCAAATCTGCCCCTGCTATCTGGTAGACTAACACCAAATGGTGCAAGCATTTCTACAGAAAAAAAGAAAAGATCCGAAGACACATTTTAAATGGCAGATGTGTCACTTTGTCGCAACTTTGCTTCTATTTTCACAGCAAAAAAAGTTCTACAAGTGCTGAGACAGTGGCCATAAGCCTGCTGGGACCCCCGAAACGCTAATTTGCGCACAAAATTTCAATAAATTAATAAATAATCGCAGCTGCACAGCCGAAACCGCAAACCCACCTAACGTGCGTTTGAGGGAGAAGGAAGGAAAAAAGTCCTCCTGTCAGCACAACCTGGCCCTGAGGAAAGATGCAGTGTGCATGTGACACAGCATGCATCATACCTTGAACTAGGGTAGATGATACCTGAGGGTTTAATTCTGGCACATGCACTTACAGGCAACTCTTTATTCCTTACGTTGCTGAAGAAACATGCCACTGGATTCCACATTTCTAGACGCATGATACCTTATTACAGTATAAATGACTGAATCGTGCAATACTTTTTTCACTTTTCTCCCCAAAACTTTAAAGCAAATGCGAATATCTTGAAAATTTAATCCATGCTGCGGTGGAAAGCAATCCCTCACGCTGTGCCTGTGCTAAGTTCTTTAAGGTAGAATCAGCATCCAGTAAATCGTGTGAGACAGTCCACATCACCTATGGCACATCTGAGCTCCGCTTTACAAAACACAACTATTCTGCAGAGTGGCTTGCACAAAGCCAGTGACGCGCGTGCAGGATGCGAACGCAGTGCTTTCATTATGTGAAGGTGAAGTGACGCGACCACAGTCTATGCAAAAGTGACTGAATGAGCATCCTGACATTTGTTCTTCCACCTCCTCCAAATGAAGCCAGCTGCTCATCATGCTGCTACTTCTGAGGCTGCTAGCAAAGGTGCAGCACACACATTCGACCGTAAAATTTCACGCTGGCATGATTATCATCAAAAGCAGAAGGGAGCCAGGTTGCTGCTGCCCCTAATGCAACATTTTGTTGGTTGTGCGTGTATCGTTTAGAATGGGGCACAGCACCAATGTCTGTCTTTCACAGCTTGAATGTCATAATAGGCAGACAGCAGGAGCTGTCAGGAGTTTCCTCTGCCTTGTTAGTCGCACAGTTACTCAAAGTTAGGACCTTGGTTATTAAGCCCCGACTCTGGCTTCATCTGTGGAAATCTCTTCTCAGACGGAGGGCAGCTTTTCAGTTTTAAACGGAGGGTAAATGCTAGACCATCGGTTTCCCTTCCAGGTCACAGCACGAGCATTCTTTCTGCCTGAACCTGCTACGTTTTTCCACCTGAAAAACCATGGTTTCTGTAACAAATAGCATACCAGGATTTCTTAAAAGCCCACTGTCACAAAGACCGCCTCATCTGCAATAAATGCAAGGAGCAACTCATCATCATTATGAAGTTTAAACATATTCTGCATCAAAGCGGAAGGAGATATAAATAAAACGATGTTGGGCTGATTAATAAAATCATTAAACACTGAATGTTTTAATTTTATCAGCATCTGCATAGTCTGATTGCATCTATTTACACATGTTGCAAGGCGAGGTCTGGTGAAAGCCTGTGTAAATGCATACATTAATAAACATAATTAAAAAAAAAAAAAAAACAAGCCAAAAAAGAGTCGTGACTGAGCAGAATGCATGCGTATGCAAATATGTACACACCAACGCAATCACATAAACATCCAGCCATGAGGGGAAGTTAACATCTGCACTAACACACACTGTCACATGTACACACGTAAACATTCAGTTAGGCAACACGAAGGGAGTTCACTTGATAATTTATACGAGAGAAGCAAAGAAGAGAGAAGTGGAAGAGTTTAAGAGCCAGTGAGAACATCTTTTGAGTGTTGCAAATTAGTTATGAGAGATACTGTAACACAATGAGCAAGGCGTGTTCCCAATACTGCCGAAGCGCCCTCGAGCTATGATCATTCTGTGGCATGCCAACCAGGTGCAAGCTGAAGAACACTTTGTAGCTTTAGTTTAATTTGGAAGAAAATTATAACAAATTGGATTTGGAGAAAAGTCTTAGAACTCAAGGGCTTGTTTTAGTAGATTGAACCAATTAATCGTTTGATGTGTAATTGCTGAGGTCACTTCATTTGCCCGGAGCATAAGGAACACAACACATTATGCAGGGGATTAATAAATTGGATTATTTTAATCAGTATATTTGGACAAGAGGCTGAAATAAAGAACCTGGGTCACCAGCATGAGCTTGAATCGGCTTTTGTGGGTTCAATTACGTCACCATGACGGAACTAGGGAAGCTGTCACCTGGGGCAGAAGAAACATGGTATGAAATCAATGCTGACTGTGAATGCAGCTTGCCACCATGTGGTTCCAGAGGACACGACATTGAGAAGGCTCAGAAGTTCCACCTTGATCCACATCCTCCTGTCCTTGTGGTTCCCCGCTGACAAAAACACAGAATGCTAACATACACAGATTTTCTGTTGCAAAGAGGAAAAGAATAAAAACTGGTCTAACCACAAGCTGCGCAGCTGGAACTCCTTTCACCTCCAGTGCCATGTGTTGAAGCAAATAGGGGGTAACGAAAAATCTGCTTCATTAAAAGTCTGAAGCATAAATCCACTATTGAAATCAAACTGGGGGGACTATATGCTGCTAGCTGCAGCAGCTACACAGTATAATCCAAAAATAATGAAGACCCCTAATTAGCTTTGTTTGTGTGTGTACGTGTGTGTGTGTCTGTGTGTGTGTGTGTGTGTGTGTGTGTGTGTGCGTGCATGCAAACATGTGTTTGACAGAAAAAAAGGGAAGACAGAGAGCTTGTAAAGTGGTGAGTAGTGTAATTTGAGTTGTCGTAGACTAAGTGTGAATCGACCCTGTTGACATCCCATACATTTTTTCTCTCTCTCTCTTTCTCTAATACAGAAACACACACACACACACTTGCAGAGTGGTAATATACTTTATTAATCCCAAAGAGCTGTAAATACTGTTAAAACACACAATATGTCAGAGTGTGTAAGCTGCCCTCAAAGCATTTGGGGGTTGGGTATCTTGCTCCAGGGCACTTCGGCAGTGCTCTGAAAATGTCCCAGCACCTCTCCCGCAACCAGCACTCTACATCCAATTTCTGATCAGCAACAAGGACGTGAGGCAGAAAGGATCGGACTCCCAGCCCCTCCCAGTCTTACATTCAATGCGACACCATAAGCTTGGCATGAACTTCCTGTTACATTCCTGCTTAATCATGAGGAGACATGTGACATGTGAAACGTGGATAACATCTATTGAGCTGCAGGGGTAGAGTCAGTACTGCTGACAGAAGAGCATCTAACAGAATCATCAGGCTCCCGAGCAATGGAGAGATATGGACAAATAATACAGAGGAATTGGAGAGAAGGAGAGACAAAGTATGGCAATAAAAAGGAAAAGATGGAGACCAATAAAACAGGACAAAACCAAATAGAAACAGAGCAAAAAGCAACAAAACAAAGAAAATGGGAGGGACAGAGAGGGGGAAACAGAGAGGGCCTTATCAGCCTAATGCAGCAGGCATGAGATGTAACTTGGGAGTGTGTGTGTGTGTGTGTGTGTGTGTGTGTGTGTGTGTGTGTGTGTGTTATTGAAGTGACTTTGGTTGAAGTTTATAACTGAAGTCCAGTCAACAGATGGACGGAGTGAAAACCATCAGCTGTGTATTTATGACCCTGCTTGATTAAAAGACTCGGGATTAAAGAGTGTAAATCTTAAACATACTTATAAATGCTGCTGTAATATATAACGGAGCCATTTGACATTATTGTAATAAGTCAAAGCATAAAGTAGGCATCAATTTCACCTCAGAGGCCACAAATCTGACAGACAGGTTACACAGACTCCAAATCAATGTGGACTGCTCTCCGAGGACTTTCCTGTTGTTCCCGGTGTCACAGCAGACAATCAATTGAAAGGCAAAGCAATCAGTCACAACATAAACACAACCTGGGCGACAGCATTTCGACAGAGGTGTCTGGAAGCGCTTACGTACAGGCCCAAGTTTCCATCTAATCTTCAAACACTGACACGCTCTCGCCCGTATGAGCTTAAATTATGATATGAATGATCAAATCGTGTTATTCATGGTGGCTCAGATGGTAGCACGCTGTTGCCTTACAGCAAGAAGGTCCTGATTCAGAACCTGACCCGTCTGGTATTTTTCCCTGTCTGGTGTCTGCATGATTTTCCCGGGGGTTCTGCTCCTCCATCATCCTTGCAGATGTGGGTGGATCTTTAAAAAGGGAACAATCCCGCTATTGTTCAGCACCAAATTTAGAGTGTTTCTTAGCTGGTTCTTTCACTAACCTTAACCAGGACCTGAAAAAGCATAGGGACAAAAACAGATGGTGTTTTTGTGAGTTCTTCTGTCCAGTTGGAAGATCTGGTGGGGCAGAAAACCCTCGTAGGACTGGGTCTGACGCCCTCCCTAAAGGGAACCTGCCATTGAGGGTGAAGGATATCCTGCTAGACATATTCAGTGACTGAGCTGCATCACAACCACAAACTGTGCACTTATCAGCAGCAAGCTGTCTCCAGAGACCTGCTCACTTACTCTGTCCTGAAACGCAAAGTGCTGCACGCTAACTAGCATGCCAACAAATGGCCAAGCACTCACAGCAGTCCTTTCTGCGGCACTTAATGGGTATGTCACCTGGCAAACACCGACTCATCGTTTCTGCTTTACCTGTCTGCCCGTCTCATGGTGTGTGTTTGTGTGTGACAGTCTGTGTTTAAAAAGTACGAGATCAAAGCATTTCAAATCCCACAGCCAAGTTTCTGCATGTGTACGTCGGGCTTGTGAATGTTTGTCTCCAAGGTCAATTAGCATTGATGTCGTCAGTTTGGAGAAAGCACATTAGAGCTTTTGACACATCAGCCGTCTGTCCCAGTACACACACACACACACACACACACACACACACACACAGGCTAACAGCAATGTTGTGTCACACATTTAGAAAACATTGTTTGTCTCTTAGTCAAGTGTAGTCTCCTAGTATAGCAAATGACTGTGTGTTCAATCAGAAAAGAGCAGTTCAATCAGAAAAGAGCCATCCTTGACTGCAACAAATCAGTGGAGCACAGCGCTCTCTCACTGTTAGAAACGCACAGTACAGTCCGCCAAAAGAAAAGCCATTCAATCATGAACATGTTAAGAACTGGAATTTGAAGGCAGGCGCTTAAAGATAAATCAATGGGCCCCCAGAGGAAGACACGTGCAAGTACAACTGTGTCACTGCTCAGTCGTGGTTTCAATCACACTCTTGTCTCGAGTCCAGAGCTATTCTCTCTCTGCCTCATCATCCAAGTACACAGAGCTGCTGACCATCACATTCTCCACTGCATCCTCTTTGTTTTGCAGAGAAGAGACAAGACCAGAGCGGTTGGCATTATCTCGCCTGACAGATTGTCCCAAGACCTCTAAATTCCTACAAGTATCTCAGTAATAAGGATCAAATCCTCCGTGCATCGTAACACCTTGATGAAGCGTGAATCAGTTGGACAATCAACCACCTCCTGTGTCACAGCAGGTGTGAATTATGCATATCAGTCATTCCATCAGACAGCAAAGTGATCTGTTCCAGACTCCCCGCATCATCTCTGCCTCTTCCACACAACTGTATTGGTCTCTTTTAAGCCCCTTTTCTCCTCCGCTCGTTAGGAGACACGCAGCTGCAGTGATAAAGGGCTTAGAGAAGGTATTGCTATATGTTAGTGGTCCTTTGAGTATAAGTACTAGTTTAGGACCCCTGGATCAATTACAGTAGTCAGAAAAGCAGTGAAAAAACCCTGATGAGGTCTGCAGCAGCTCATGCAGAGATTACTCATTTTGGTCAACGTGAACCTCGAATGCTGGCTGTAACCATCACAACCTTAGTAGTTTCTGTTCCTGGTAAAGTCTCAACAGTTATAGTTGCGGTTGCTCTTCTTCGGGTTAGCTGTTAACCGCGGCTAACTGCTTTAAATGTCACTGCTCTCACCCCTCATTGCCCTCACGTATGGACACACAGAACATAGAAGAGTAATGTGTGTCACTCCAGCCAAGGTGCTGGGGACTGATTTGTTCAGAGGAGACAGTCAATTTCAATTCAATTTCAATTTTTTATTTATATAGCACCTTTTACAAAAAAAAAAAAACAAAACAAAGTTGTCTCTAGGTGCTTTACAGAGGCAGAAACCCAGAGCCCGAACCCCCAGGTAAGCACAGTGGCAAGGAAAAACTCCCTTTTAACAGGAAGAAACCTTGAGCAGGACCAGGCTTACAAGGAGGAACCATCCTACTGAAAGTCAGCTGGGTAAAGGAGGAGAAGGGGGAGACAGGACAGAGAGAATAAACAGAGAGAGAGGGAGAACAGATACAATCATAAGAACAGATACAATCATAGAACCAAAGAAATACAAACAAAATACAATCATAGAAATACAAACATATCAGACATAATATATATAATACATGTATACATAACACCGCATAGCAGGTTGTTATAAAAGAGGAACGGTATAGGCAGGTTTTAATAAAAAAGGGAATAGCATAGGCAGGTGCTGACAGTGGATACTGGGTTTGTCAGAGGCCGGGGTCCGTGCAGCATGAAGGTCTGGAGATGGAAGACCTGCAGAAAGAGAGAGAGAGAGAGAGAGAGAGAAGAGGAGGAGAGAGACACAGAACAGCAAGGAAGACTGGACACACTGATAATCCCGGTGAGAAGAAAAGAAAAGAAGGAGAAAGAAAAGGCTGGTGTTGGTGGTTGGTGTTGAGGAAGTGGGGAACTGCTCAGTGGATCATGTTTGTGTCCCCAGCAGCGTAGGCCAATAGCAGCATAGCTGTGCTAAAAATTGAAGAATAAAAGTTTGATGGCCCTATTCTACCTGTAACTGTGAGAACTGACTGTAACTACATCTATTAACCCTACACACTTTGTTTGAGGCTAACTGTACGCTTTACTGAAGAGAAAGGTTTTAATTTTGATCTTAAAGGTAGTCATGGTATCTGCCCCTCAGACCCAGGTTGGTAACTGGTTCCACAGTAAAGCTAGAGTAAAGCTGCCTGATGGCTAAAGGCTCGTCCTCCCAGTTTACTTTGATGAATTCTAGGAACTACAAGTAAACCTGCACTCTGTGATCTGCGTGTTCTTTTAGGAGTATACAGAACTATGACATCCTGCAAGTATGATGGAGATAGTCCACTGAGAGCTTTAGATGTTAGAAGGAGAATCTTGAAATCTCTTCTAGATTTCACTGGAAGCCAGTAAAGCTAAAACTGGAGAGATATGCTCCCTTTTGCTGATTCCTGTCAGAACTCTGGCTGCAGCATTCTGGATCAGCTGCAGGTTATTAATGGAGTAATTTGGACAACCTGACAGTAATGACTTGCAGCAGTCCAGTCTAGAGGTAACAAAAGCATGGACGAGTTTTTCAGCATCACTCTGTGACAGGATGCTCCTGATCTTGGCAATATTACGGAGGTGAAAGAAGGAGGTCCTAGAAACCTGTTTAATATGAGGGAGAAATGACATGTCCTGGTCCAAGATAACTCCCAGTTTCCTTGCAACGGTACTGAGGACAAAGTAATGACAGGACAGGAGTCAAGAGTCTGGTGTTCAAAAAGAAAAAAAAACCCTTATGAAGCCCTCAGCCGAGATACCAGTCTGTACTTTTCTTTATTGTGTACATTGAAAAACAGGTTCTGTGCAGAAGGAAGAACCACAAAATAGAGAATAGAGCTGAAAATGTCAGGGTTCTGATATTTTTATCTTGCGGTGGCTCGATCGTAAAGTTCAAAGGCAAGACTAGGTCTTAAAGTCTTCAAAGGAGAGAATAAGGTTTTGGGGTTGATTCTTAGGGGCCATGCAGACAGTTTCATCACAGTACGAGGCATCCTCAAATCTGCTGCTTAGATGACCTTTGCCTTGGTCAGTACAACTACACAAAGATATTTTTGGCTTGTTTTTTTGTTTGTTTGTTTTGCTTTTGCTGTTTTGCTTTTCTCCACCTATGAACACAATCTTCTTACCAAACAAGGAGGTTCAGACTTCTTGTCCTCAACTGGATCTGTGCCTAATGTCAGACACAGATCCGCCCGCAGATGTTAGATGTTGTCCGGTTTCCTTATAAGATTTCCGTAATGAATATTCACCAGATCTCAGATCGATATCTAGATTAAAACCAATCTGGTCACGGTCTAACTTTGAGGAAAGTCATTCCTTCGTATTCCCTCCCTCACCTCCAACTACTTAAAAATGCAGAAGCAAGGGTGGTTGCCAGCTCAATTCAAAAGTGTTTTTTTTTAATTTTACTGATCACTTTTAAAGCTCATGTGGGTCTGGCCCCCAGTTATCTAAGTGACCTGTTGACCTCATAGGAGCCAGCCTGCAGCCTGAGATTCTCAGGTCAAGGTTCAGGACTAATAATGGACTTGATTGGATGATTCACTTTCACTTTGCTGTGTACAACAGTGGCACACATCTGGGTGCAAACACAAGAGGAGACTACCGATGGGAGCACGACAGAACCCTTCTGAGCAGAAACAGGGTGGAGTGGTGAAATAATGCGGCTCATGAACTCAGCCGCACTGGCATGAAAATGACTGCCGACCGACTCTGAATGAAGCAAGAATATGGCACCAAACTGATTTGATTTGTAAGTTACACAGAAATATCTGAGTGCCTCGACATAAAACTGACTTTAACTTGCATTCAGTCTCTACAGGCTAAAGGGCTGACAGGCAATTTGCAATCTAGAGGTAAGAGTGTCAGAAGTACGGCAATTTCCACATTTTCTCAACCTGGAAGGGAAACAAAACAGTGGAAATCTTAACAGATGTTGAATCCTAATGTGGAAATAAAAAGTGTAGGTTTGTTTACGACAGAACAACCTGAACAAAGGGCTTTTTATTCACTTGCTTTTGTACTTTTCCATCTGTCGACTAATGACAATCTGCTTTGCTACCTTATTTTATTTCACAATACTGTAATGTGGAGAGGTGTTGCTTTGGCTTTTAACGTGTGTGACCAAGAAGGTGTGTTGGTTTTAGAGAGAACAATTAAGCAGCTCCAAGCCTGGAAAACACACACACAAACACACACACACACACACACACACACACACACACAAAGATCGATAGCCAATTGCTTAAACCCCGAGACAGAAGGTAAAAACAATAGTGCCTTTGGCGCAAGAAGTCAGGCGTGACACCATGAAGAGGACCATGAACATGAACACTACTGCTCAGTGTTTGCAAACACAAATGTTTCCCATTGATTTTATCACATACTGCTTCAGCAGAAGTCAAGTGCAACCCTCAAAGCAGCATTAGAGCTCAGAGAACTGCTGTATTATCCTGTTATAGAGCATCAAAATAATAACACATGCAATTACTGACAGGGTGATCGAACCTGTCACATTCTGCAATACAAATAATTAGCTGGATGCGGTTAAATGCGTAGCACATCACAACAATTAGAGTTCCTTTTTAAGGCTTCTATACTCATGATACTGGCCAAGTTAGTTTGGTCGTATTTTCAAGCCAAGATTTACAGCAGAAACACCACATACACCCTTTTTTGATTTGAACTTTAAATTGATCCTTATTTTGTGTTTGGATTGTTTTTTAAGTGCAAAAAATTAACTTACACAAAGTTTAGAATAAGGTTGGACTTTGTTGGGATTGTAGGGCAGTGTATGAATATATTTTATTTAGCTATAGAATATTGTAAATCTGTATTGTCCTGAAATCGCTGGTATGTTTTCTCTGCTTTGATGTTTACCTTTAGCATCTTTTACATCTGCATGACCTTCAAAAGCAGGAAATCAGAGGCAAACTAGAAGAATCAGCAATGACACTGCACAAACATGCAAACACATTCACACACTGTGCAGCGGTGACAAATGTGCACACACGCTCCCACACTGTACATTGTTGTGATCTAATTGATGAAAACGGTGTGGCAGCGGTGACATTTAGTCTGAATTGAAAATATCTCTTTCTCCCATTACCTTCCTCTCGTTGGAGCAGCTTTCTTGCTTCTTCCTTGCTTCCACACAATCTCACAGAAACAACAGTAGGATAATAATTACACTCCTTTTGCTGGGCAAACCACAAACATTCTAAAATGTCACACTGACTGCTTTTACACAGGCTGAATATCCTGGTTATGAGTTCTAATTTCACTTTGATCACAATACGATAGCATATTCACGTGCACATGGACAAAGCTGGTTATTGATATCCCTGTGTACACGATGAACACTCATCTCTGGTAATAAGGTGACGCTTTATTGCATTTTGAATTCTGAGTTATGTGCAGCACCCTCCACAGATGTCTTGTCCACCGCGTTTTTAGAAACGAGAGAGCCACAGCAAATAGGAAGCACATCTACGCCTTTGACTGATGTCAGGCTGTCACGTTTAACAAGACAGATGGAAAAAGACGCACAGCCATGACCGGGGTGACAAGGTCATTGTGGGCTTTGGACATCTTGTAAATAAATTCTTTAAGCGCTAAAGGACAAAACTTTTAAGCTATGAGCTAGGCTTTCTGTTGCTCAAAATGAGATGTTCCTTTTTGTTGAGCCAACACATCAGAACTCCCAAGAGTCAGAAAGAAATTGGATGTTCAAATCTATGTGCACACACTTGTGACTTTTACCATGTCAAAGGGCAGCCGGGCACTATCACGGAATCCCGTTTCGGCCTAATAAAGGAATAAAATAATTCGGATAAAGGTCAGAAGTGAGATAAAATCAACTTTAAAGTTTCCAGTGAGGCAAAGATGCTTCTCTTTCCGTGCTGCCAGTTGAATGAGCTTCACTGCCTGGAATGATGTATGTGAACAGTTTGACATTCATGGCTGAAAGTGTAAATGCTGTCTGCGCTCAGTGAAAATCTCATTTTAAGAGACGCGCCCGAGCACCATTTGGGAGGTGGTGGAACAGTGACAGTCAATGCATTTTAAATTGTTTTGTTAGCTTTTGCTGTGAGGCTAATTTTACCTGGTAGCAATCTAGAGATCATTATGAACATTTTCTTTTTGGTTTTTCTTTTCAAAGCCATGTGAGACAATATAGAATAGTAATGTCTCCTATTATACTAGTGGGGATCATTACTGGAGGACTACTTCACTGATCTCAAGAATTCTCGTTTCGTTCAACAATCAACACGAGATACACGTATTCCTTTCGAACAAAGCAGGACTCTAACAGCTGCAGGTGCTCAATGTTGCAGAAAATGCATTGCAAGGGCACTTCAAAACAAGGAGGTAGCGGTGATGAGCATTCTCCTATATATACCTATGAGGTATATTTAGGTGTATATGGCCAGGAATAAAGGTAGTTCTGCAGTTCACAGGCTGAGCTTTGCTCAAGCTTATGTAGAAACGTCATAAAACCTGATTTTCTTCAGCGGATTTCTTTTCTTTCTGCATCAACTTTTATCACTTTTGAAAAAAGCCTTTTCATCTTCACCCATTGTTCCAGAACACAACGCCTTTAAATTGTCTATTCTGTCTATATAGCAAATGCACACCGGGAGAGGCAGGCAGAAAAAACAGTCAGGCTAATCACAGCTATTCCTACTGGAGACACAGGCCCAGAGAGAACCGTCACCCGTCCCTGATCTGACTGCAGTTGCATCTTTACATTCATTTTTAATTAAAATAACATGAAATGCAGTATATTTATATCATAAATGCAATGCTTTTATACTATGCTTTAGACTGTGCTAACACATGCACACACTCACACACACACACCCACACACATTTCTGTCTTCTCTCTGCGAACTATAGTGGGACGGTTAACAGTAATTATGAGGTTTCTCGTTAATTAGCGAGGAGCACCCAGCTGTTACGGCGTCACATGACAAAAGGCCTTCAGCACACACTGTTACACACACACACACACACACTCCCCTGCACACACACACCTGAGGAGACATGTTAAAATGTCAGGGTTGTTCAGATTGTAATTACAGGGAGATTTGCTTCCTTTTTCACAAAGCCCAGATTAACCACCTGAGTGACGCAGACACATGCGCACCAAAAACACACACAGACGCTCAAGTCTCACACACAACTTTCAGAGGAATTCAATTTAAAAAAAACCCTATCTTTTGAACACATGCGCCTTCTCCTGCACCACCAGCTTTTCCCTCGCTCGTGTTTTAACCTTTTAACCTGTGGAACCGCTTCAGCTTGTTTCAACCAATCAAAACACGATATGAGGATGTTAATTAAGAGTCTTAACAAAAGCATGCACTCTCATTCACAAGACAAATCAAGAGGCAGTTTTGTGAATGGTTTAGAAGTGAGGGGCTGAGAGAGAAATGGAGTGTGCGCCTTGATAGTAACACCGTGTCATCATCGGGCTTCTGGGAACAACTACGGCATCATTTTCAAAACCTTTCCAAAGCCGCAGCACTGATGAGTTCCATATTGCAATTCCAGCAGGAATATGGACTTTATAAACATTTTTTGCGGCTAAGAATACCCTTCCCTATTATTGCAGGGTGTGCGAATAAATATATTTAGGAATTCATTAGGTTGGTGTGGCCTTGGAGATCAAGTTGCGCTGTAATCATAAGATTGGCAACAGTTGAATTATGGCGCTAATTGAATCACTCTCAGCAGCTCTGAGTACGTAGATGAACATTACACGACTGCAGCATCTGCTACTGGAGGTGTGAGTGTCTGGCTGCCTTGCTGTGTGTGTTAAATGTGATCTTGGCGTGTTCCTGAATGCCTGCTGAGCTGAAAAGAGGACGTGCCATTATAATTTCTGATTCCCACTGTTTTCACCGCTGTTACAATGGTACTTATTACCTGTGACACCTGCCATTACCTGCTCCCCCCAGGTGCTGCTGGTCATAACTCTTACCTCCGGAGTTACATGCTGAGACGTCTGTAATCAATTCTCATGCATTCTAGACCTAATTAAACTCAGAAAGGCTACAGTCTTTAGAAAGCAGAAAACACTTTTTGAAGGTCATGCTTCACATGCATGACATTGGTATGCTTTCACATTTTCTCTTGTATTTAAGTCTATAATTGGGAACAGTTTTAGCATTTTGGGCAAAAAAGGTACTGAGGATTTCAAGAAACTGGTAAAGTATTTGATATACAGTAAGTGGGCTTCAAATGGACTTCCTTTAGGTCCCTGAAGTTGCTTCACCTCTCAGATAAACCAGATTGAGGGTGGACACCAGTGGGTCACGCTCTGGCTCCAGCAACCCTCACAACTCACATCACCGCAGGGTGACTGACGACAGTCGGCATGGAGGTGTCAGTCTCACAAGAAAAACCCCTGGAGTCCACCATTTATCCTTGGAAGATTCTTTAAAGAGAGGCGAGGCAGTCAGCAGCAGATTCAACATCAAACCAGAGCCAGACTGGTGTACCTACCTCTCCCGCAGAGACTGGTTTTCGATGGCGGGCCTAATTCACTTTCACTTCGTAAGTAGCTCCATAAATACGTTGGGTCTCACATACACTGCGTAACCCACATTAAAATTGAAAAAACAGATTTCCCAAGAGGTTCCCACGTCTGCACTTAAAGCAGAGGAAGTCAAACTCTGGCACTCTCCAGACAGCAGATCATCCTGCGTTAAGGTGACTGACTGCACACCAGCCGCAGCAAAACAATAAAACACACACATTTATGCAACTTTACACATATTCAAAGATGCAAGGCCTCTCAAGACAGAACCGGCGAATTACACAATAAAGCAAGACGTCACATGACTGACAACTGCCATGGCTGACTTCTTTTATTTTTGCATTTCATGTTGTTAAACACAGCTAACCCTGTCCATGGTGTCACTTCATCAGCTGTGTGAGTTATGTATTCAATTTTCCAATAAAAAAAGATTAAAAGTTGTCAGATTAGAACAGACTGGTCAGAATAATAATGGATTTTCTCCCATCTGCAGGAAAAATTCCACTTTTAGCTAACGATGCCTTGTAACTGAGAATGACAGTAGCCAAGCGTAACAAATATCTCATGTGACTTATGCTTATAAATGATAAATAAATGACAGAAGAAACATCAGTTGATCATAAAAAAAAAATTTTAAGGCCCAAGGGCTTCTCCATTTTGCCCTGTTCACTGCCGTGTTTAGCTGTGTTAAACACGAATGAAGACACCAAAAGTAATGTGACTTGCTGAAACTTATCTCAGTTTAACGTCTGTGCACGAAAAAAGTTTTTATGCAGCTTCTTTGAGAGAGAACAAACCATTATCAGGTATAAGAATTTGGGATGCAGTTTCCTTAAATATATATTTTTTATAAATCATAAAGGTGTCATTCTAATCCATCAATCTCATCCGTACCCCTTCCTTTTTCATCTCAGGAACTATTTTCTGATATTAATCCTCTTTTTCCTGCGTAATAATTTCATGTTCATACACACCAAAGTTCAGCTGTCACCAATGAAAGCCGTGCAGAAAACCTCGGGTTTGCTTGGTAGAGATAGTTGCAGAGGTAGTTGCAGAGGTAGTTAGACAATATTCTGTTTTTGATATTCTGAGTTATTTACATCTACGCTGCAGCAGCTAAAACAGACAGCCAGTTGAGAATAAGGTCAAATATCATAAATCAGGTTTTCTGAATTATTAACCACGTTGAACTTGATGGTTTGCTCTTAATCAGGGATAGAAAAGGGGAATAGTCCAAGTTTCCTCTTCAAGATCTGGATCTGAATGTATAAACCACTTTACAAATCACAGTGAACAGATGCCCCATTTGATGAAAAACATTTTTAAAATCAAGCTAATTAAAATACTGGAGTTGGTAGGATGGCTTGATAGCATTTATTTTTTCCCTACTTTAATCAGCATCAGTGCACAAACCTGGACAGGAGCTGCCCTGTAATGTCCTATTTAACGCATCCACAAATAAAATACAGATGGTGCCTTGGCTGAACCTTCTGGAACTGCTAAAAACAACCATGGTTCCAAAATTATGTACAATTGTTTTTGCGGTGCTTTTTGGCCCAGAGTCGCTGATTAACTTGTGTTTTTCTTATTCATATTTAATTATCTTCATATTTACAAGGGTGCATGTTTTGTTTTTATTAAATTATTTAAGAAGGTGATGTTTTCATGAAGAGCGCTCACGAGTCTTGTCCCTAAAACACCCTCTGCTGCCTTCACTACACTTATAAGCCATCATTTCCTGTCAAACCTAATGTACGTCAAACGCGCCTTGTAAGCACGGACCACCATAAAAGTCTTCGTTCTATAGATTCCAGCTTCATTTCCTCACACTTGTGTACCGATTCAACAAAGGCCGATCAAATGGCATCAGTTTCAAACATTGATGTGATTCTCCACTGAAGCATTACAAAGGCTTCCAGATAACAGCAATTTCATCGAAATTTCCACATCAACACACAGCCAGTGCCAGCTTCATGAATCAAATGCAGAACAGCAGGGAGCAAAGCTCACCTCAAGAGGCCAGTGCATTTTTACCGACCACGAAATTGCCGATGACCTGTGACTAACTTAAATTAGCCGTTTAACTAAGTCTTAAACCAAATGTCCTGGTTTATTTAATCAGTCTCTGCAGATTTTCCAGCTCCCTATAAGCAATAAAACAGGTGACAAAACCCTCGCAGAGAGGCTCACACATGTAATCAGGGGTGACAGAATGGGAGTATGCATGGGGTGTGAGCTTTGGTTGCAGCCGTATGGGTAAACATCTGCTTTGTGTCTCACCCTGAGTGGGAGAGGTGGGGGGAGACTGAGAGTGAGCGCGATAGATCAGGGTGTGTAACAGACGGCCCGTGTCAAAGATCAAAACGTTTTCTGTTATCCACCGCAACACCCTGCCGAGCTTTCATCTGGGAGCCGACAAAGGCTGCGTGGCCTCGCTCCGGCGACGTCAGCGCATCCGAACGGAACGTCTCTGCACACGGGACACAAGTTAACAAGGACCACTTAATAAAAGCGACTGTGTATGTTAATGTAGTTATAATTACAGCCATTTTCATCAGTGACATGTGGATATGCTGTTACTGGTACAAACATCAAGCAGGCCACGGACTCGCTGAAGCTCTACTTTGAAAAGGAAAAAGTTTCAAAAACTCCTCCTATGGTTATATTTCTGATTTACATAAAGTCATAATCGCTGTATGCATGGCAGCTTAGCGACAATTCTGTCAACTGAAGCTCATTTGAACGTAATTAAATCCACATAAAGAGGGTATGATAAGCGTAAATGGGCCTCTGTGTGTCATAATGTGGAATGTGGGGGAAGACAGTATCATGTAGTGTTGTAACCAGAGGGCGAGACCCTGTACCAGATCCTAGTACCTCAGCAGGTTTATAAGGATTATTATTCGCCAATGCATTCCATTGGCTGAAACTGTATTAGCTCATACATTAAAAAAAAAAAAAAAAAACTATGAAACTATTCAAAGAAACAGCTGGTAACTTATCAGACTGATAAATATGTTGCATTAATCATTATTACTGTAATTACAACATAAATAAGAAAACTAAGGAGACTGAAATATTAGAGTGTAGCAGAGGAGCGGTGTTAGCTAAGCAGGTGATAGCAGTAGCCTCCAGCTGTGAACTGAGTGCACCCAAAAACAGCCTGACAAGGCCTGCTGGGGAAATGAGTCTCTGAATGAAGCAGACATGCACACATTCACACATGCAGAAAGCCAGCAGTGCACACAAACACAAACTGGCTTGGATAGAATTAGAAACAGAACAAAGAGGCTCCTACAGTGCAAAGCTGGGACAGGAAATAGATCATCACTCAGGAGGAAATGCAGGCCCGCTGACCTCAGAGGCCCCTTTCACAGATAAGAAAGAGTGAAAGGGTGCATTTGCATGCAAAACTAAAGAACCATAATAAACTATTTTTGAAAGGGCTGAACTAATGAACGATGTCTTGTCAAATGTCATTACGAAACAAAAAAGGACAGATAAATATAAAATTCAGAATGGTTATAATGACTAAGCCATGTTGCAACAGAGCGCCCGTCTGCCCGTGCATGTGCATGTGTGTGTGTGTGTGTGTGTGTGTGTGTGTGTGTGTGTGTGTGTGTGCGCAGAGATAGTGGTCTGACAGCAATGTTTCTGTGGGTTTGGAACACCAGGGCATACCTGTCATCACACACCAGTTTTAAACACAGACACATGAAAACACCCACCCTTCCCGTGCCCTGTCTGTTTCCCTCCAGATAGCCAGTTCTACCAGGTTTCTGTTGTTGTTACAATGGTGAAAATTCGACCAAATGCTGCAGTTCGTGGAGATTATTAAATGTCTGCTAAATCTTTAATCAGAACAATTACAGCCCTGTAGTGCAGTTTTAGAAATGCATGAATATTAATCCTGTCGCTACAAAAAAAGCCGGAGTTAAAATATCCACCTGACAGCGAAAACTCATCCCATTACCTTCATGCCTGTGTGCCTCCGTGCTGAGCAACTGACTGAGGCTTCAGAGAGCTGACATTTAACCACTAAACAAATATTCAAATTAGGCTTTTCCACAAGCATAACAATAATTACTACAAAAATAGGCAAAGAAGAAAACAGCAACTGTAGCTGTTTAGTAATTAGTCCCTGATGATTTTATATAATGTTGTTTTTGCAGCCTGTTATGTACATTACAAAGTGAAACGTTGCAGCTCCTGTAAACTTATTAAGGCGTCACAGGCTGAGGTTTTGCAAGAAGAATTCCGAAATTGAAATCGACTTTATGTCAAACTATGTGCTCAAATCAGAAGAAAATCGGGCGATTGTTGGGACATTTCCAGACATGGACGTACATATTGGGGCACACCTGCAAACTTCCAATGCAAAAAAGAGAAAATTGGAATGCAAATCTTTGACAATATTGCGCATTTCCACCCAAACAGATCACAAAGCAAGTCAGATATAGAAGCATCCAGCAGGCAAAGTCCCCCACAAGAAGCTATATGATTCAGCGAACTAATTCATCCAAAATCCAGCATGAGTGAATAGATCCCTGATTAAAGACACACTGGTGGTCTTCATTGTCAGACTGTTACCCTCTAAATCCAATTGACTTGTGACATTACCAGGATTACCACCTTTTATTTAAACTTAATCTTTTGGTTGCCATGGCATCAACCTGATTTGGGCTGTGGAGCATTTATAGGCAACACAGATCCTTCCCCAACAATGGCAAAGCCACCTTTTCACACAGTTGTACATTTAGCTGTGCTTCGATATCACGCTCTTCATTCCTCGTTCGTTGTGTTTTGGGGATGGATCATGTGAATGGCCCCCTGCCCCCCCACCACCCCACCCACAGAGTCATTAAGGGCATCAGTCTCCCCCTCAAGGACAATCTGACAGGGCCTGACTCTGGCTGTCACCAGAGATGGAACCTTTGACCGACACCGCTGTTTATGTGTCCATCTATCAATGTGGGAGGATTCCAGTAAACACCGCTCAGCATCTCCCATGCTTCCCACCATGGTGACACATCCGCCCCTTTTCTTTGCAGAGATATGAACACCTGACACACACACCCAACAGGGAGGACCAGCTGGATACGAGACTGTCTGTCTTTGTTAATTTCTCATCTGACTTCCTCGGAGACTGCAAGAGTGAGTAAATTGCTCTAAGATCCATAGGCATGTGTGTGTCTTTTAATATTTGCTGTCAAGCCCTCAGGGTAACACATGCTACTGTATTGGCATAGTATGGGTGTGTGTGTGTGTGTGTATTTTCTATTTAACATGTTCACATCATGTCTACTTCTAATCATCTTTGAAATAACAAAGAGCCTGTGGAAGACAGTCTGTGTTCTTGTACTTGTTACATACTGCGCACTAAAATACACATTCTACTAGCAAAGTGAGGACATTTTTGACTTTTCCTCACAATTTCAAAGGAGTGTTTAAGGGTTCAGATCAGAAGGTTGGGGTTAGAATAGGGTTTAGGTTAGGGGTAGGGTCTGTGTATGTGTGTGTGTGTGTGTGAGTGAATGAAAGTACGCAAAAATAAATAAATATTTGGTTTTTGTAACTTTATGTCATGAATATTTAAGAAAACCTACATTTCATGTCTTATATTACAAATCCTTCAAAGTAATGAAATTGTACATTTTATTAAATTCACTTTGTCAGTTAGGTGTCATCATGCATTCAGAGTCAGGTTCTCCAGACAGATGTGCTCGTTTGAGCTCCTCCTGGAAGCCACTGTGTGTTTGTATGATTGATTATAATCATATTTATTATAGTCGTGACACCAGTCTGTAAATGCACAATTTACACTAGACCTTAGAGGAAAAGATCAATTGCATAAAAGCTTTATCGATCCAGGGGGCCTTGGAACAGCTGGAGCACATGACTGAAGTGGTGTTTGTATCTCAATCTGTAACAGCAAATTATCACTCCTTTCATTCCAGCAGCCAGCTCGATAAACACCTTGCTGAAATCATGCACAGAACCTACCTCTCTGGTGAGTTTAAAACACACCTCTCACTTGGCAAACTCTCTTACTTTACTCATCGGTTGAAGGAAGGAACCAGATGAGGCATGAGAATCGCAATCAACACCGCGATGAACCGAGTGCAACGGAGGCTACGGACGCTGGGAAAGAAGACAAGAGCGGAGACAGACAGCTATGGGACGAGGGGAGGCGGCAGAGGAGTGACTACAAATTCTCCATGAGATAAATATTTACAGCCGAGAACAAAGGAACGGAGGAGAAAGACTAATGAGAAGGAAAGAGAAACAGCGAGTACAGAGCAGCCAGATGTCGAGAGCGTAAACCAGATATTACGAAAAATATAGAAGAGAAGTACGACAAAAGAGGAGGATCTCGCCTCACCTAGATTCTCTCTATATTTAAATACCTCTGATGATTAGTAACCCTTCCTAACACTCATGAATGTTTATGTTTAAAGCTGCCTGGTAAAGAATACCAGTTTTTATTAAATATTCAGCATTAGCTAAAGAAGGTTGAAACACGCACATGAATACAGAGCGACATCTTGGATGTGTAAAAGAAGAAAAAGTTGCTATGCGCTTTCATGGAAAGAAACGTAGATGTGATTAGCTGACGCTTTACTGTGGTTTGGCGGCATTCAGCAGATCCAGCAGCTTCTTCGCGTCTGTTTGTCCCTGCTGGGCTGCCGTAGAATCATGGTGCAGCAACGACCTAGCACATCTGAAGGGGGGACCCGCATGGATATTTATGTAAATATTCTCCGCCCACATGGACAAAAACACAGTGCTGAAGAATGTACATAGTAATATTTTCTTATCAAAATGTGCGTAATGTATATCCACGTATCTGACAGTGAGGAATGAATACCAAATGACCCAAAGAGTAACTAATACAAGTAAATGATCGACTGTGGCCGATTAATGGACAACATCAATCAATGCTTTACAATCAGCATCCGAGACGTAGACCGCACCAGTCAATCTCATGTCCAGTGATGAGTTATTAAACCTGGCTAGAGGACCATTTCACTGCGCCTGACAGCCCGTCTAATTTAACACTGATGACCAGCTTTTAATTACTCAGCGCAAGTGCAGGAATGACAGATACATTTCAATTTAGCTATGCTGCAAGAACAAAGCACTACATTTCCATGCCTCGTCAATATAAATTAAATGAGCTATTTATAGCCTTTTGGTTTAATTACTGGGGCACATGCTGAAGCCTTCAGGAACACCAGTTAGAATGCCCTGCACAACCAGTGACTAGAAAAAGATTACCTGGCTGACTAATTGGTAATTAGTAAGAGATGACTGATCGCTGCAAGACTTTTGATGAAACCCCATTGAGAGCCACGCCATCAGTAAAACGATGTGATGGAGTTGATCTGAGGGGGCATTAAAATGAGCTCAGGCCGGATTTGCCACAAACGTGCCGACGCAGCTCCGGTTTTGAATTTGAATGCAGCCCACAATACACAGACGGCACAGGAGGTGGTGAAAAGTGTGTGTCTGAGTGTGTAGAGTGTGTGCCTGCCTTTGCATGTGCATGATTTCGTATGTTTGGTGAGCAAATTAAGCCCCTTGAGCCACAGGACAAATCTGACAGACAAAATGAGGGAAGTAGAGAGCTGAGAGGATGGATGAGAGCTCAGCAGAAGAGGAGAGGAGAGGAGAGGAGAGGAGAGGAGAGGAGAGGAGAGGAGGAGGAGAGGAGAGGAGCATGGGACGTGCATGATATGGAGAACGAGAAAATAGGTTAAATCAATAGTTCACCACATGCGCATTAATTCCTCCGTTATGGGACGGAGGACATTTCTGAGTCCACCAAACACAGCTGAAATAAATGGAGGCTCTGCTCTCATGGTGCTGATTAGCTACATGTAAATTAAACTTGCAACTGTATCATTTAAGCAAAGACTCACAGTGTCATTGCAGTGTTTTCCTGCTAGCTGACTTCTAATCAACCAACCGTCTCTTCCGATTGCAGTGACCCCATAGTCGTGACCCTAGCACCATTGTTTATTTATCCTGCTTTGTTTACCCCCATACCACCTCCACCATGTTTGGATAATGACTGCATTGTCTTTTTTTTTTAAGTGAACTATTCCTCGCAGCAGAGAGGAGGAGGACAGATGAAGACGAGGAAGCGAAATCGTGAAACCCTAACCCAGAAGATATGGATCGTGTATGGCAAATGTCAGCAAGCGACACAGGAGTAACTCCCTCCAACAGTGAGAGAAAACCCAGGATGGGTAACAAACAAATGAATTTCATGAGCCGTAACAGGAGTCCTTTAGCTAAAACCATGATCAGTCAGTCAGCTACCAGGTGATACAATGGGGTCCTTTGAAGGCATGACCTGGCAGCGCCTGAGGAAATCCCACTGACATATCACCATCCCATCTGTTCTTGACTTTCAAATGTGTTTTCTTTTCGAGTACAACTACCAACCTGCACCACACGTTTGTGTACATCTAGACCTTCTCTGTGACTAATGCTGCAGCTCTGCCCCGTCAGCCTGCGCCGGCGGATCACGCAGACTGTACCACGACAGTGACAATTGGTTTTCATCCTTCCACGGCACCGCGCTTTTCTTTCAGAGCCGTTCCTCAGCCCGCACTTTTCTGCCCGACGACTTCTAACCAGCAGAGCCTGCGAATAAACCCCCAGCTGCTTCAGTCCTGTACACACCCCGGCTTCCTGGTGAACCTCTTCTTTATTTTTCTGTCACTCATCTCTTATTCGTCTTCATCCCCACCCAGATGACATCCAGTCTAGCACATTCATCTCCAACTTCACCTATTCTCTTATGCATCCTCTGCATAACAACCCCCCCACACACACACATACACACACACACCTGCTCCCAACGTATAGAGATGGATAGGCACACTCCGCACAACAGTCGCCTCACCTGATGCAGCAGTGGGTGGGTTTGCACGAGTGTAGAGGAAGATGCAAATCGAGTGTGCCATGGTGTGAATATTTTAACGTTTCTTTCCGCCCAAGGAGAGCGAATTAGGAGGAGAGACGGGAGACACTGAGTGGAAACTGCGAGGAACAGGGGAGGCAAGCGCATTATGAAGCATCTGTTGAGTAAATACAAACTACAAACGTGTGGACGTGGTGGGGGAAATGTGAGGGGAACTGCTGTGTAATGTTTGGCCTGAGCACAAACTGAAATAAGCACTTCCTGCACACACTTTGGTATAAGCAGCTCACGTTTGCTGCCACAGCCCAAGCGCTACCGCAAGAATATTTATTGGCTACAGGCTCAATGGCTGTATTGAGGGGAGAGAGAGAGGGAGAGAGAGATAGAGAGAGATAGAGAGAGATAGAGAGGGGGGGAGTGAGAGGGAGAGAGCAAAGAGAAGCGTGCAAAAAATGAGAAAAAGAGAAGGAGGCTGTTGCCGGTTCCATTCCCATTTTTTTCTCCAGCCTTTATGCCGTTTCTATTTCTCCGCAACATTCCCAACATCCAGGTGCGCGCCCACGCACGTCTCTCTCCTCGCGCGCGCGCGCACACACACACACAGATACCTCAGACATCCTCACCCACTCTTCTCAGCCCCACAGCCCCAGACACGCACACTCGGGGACAGGAGAAGCATCATTCATAAGACTGCAGAGGCAAAACTCGGGACGCAGTCTCACCCAAACCACAGTTGTGAGCACGAGTGTGTGTGTGTGTGTGTGCGTGTGCGCGCGCGCGTGTCGCATCTCCTTACCTTGGGCATGCGGGCAGACCGAGCAGAGAACCAGACTCCACAGAAAACAGCGCATCAGCGTCATTCCTCTGTCCGTCATCCCCCTCTTCGTCATTCCCTTCTTCTCCATCCTTTCTGACGACGTGGAACGGCGTCCCGAGCCGCTACAAGTGTTATTCTGGCGGTTCTTCGGATCATCAACGCATCTTCCGCGAGCAGAGCGCGAGCCCTCTGAGCTCTCACCGGGCCGCATGCTGCTTCACATCCACAAAACGGAAGGAGTGAGAGAGGGAGAGAGAGAGGCAGAGAGAGAGAGAGAGAGAGGCAGAGAGAGGGGGCGCGTGAGTTTTTTTGTTTTTCTGTTTTGTTTTGTTTTTTTGTTTGCCTTGACTAAATAAAATCCATCATATCCGAAAAACGACTAAAGTCAACATCCAGACAGAAGAAGAGACAGCAGAGAGCGGGCAGAGGGGTAAGCGCACTGGTTGTCTCTGGGTTTAAATCCACTCTCCGGCGCCTGTTGTCAGTATCTCTTCATTCCATCCCGCCCCCGTCATAGAACAAGAGTGAGAGATATGGAGAGATGCCTCAGATCCACACTTTCTCGGGGTTGCATCCCTTCTCCATCCCGAAACGTTCCCGTCCCTCCTCCTCCTCCTCCTCTTCGCTCAGTACAGTATGCGTCTCTGAAGAAAAATCCGGCTGGTGTCTGTGAGACGCGGACGGGGGATGTCTGTCCTGGCCGGTTAACCCTCCGCTTCCACACAGACTCGTGCGCCTGTCGGACCGTACCCTCTTTTTTTTAATCCCTCTTTTTTTTTCTCCCTTTTATGTATCACAGTTAAACGGACATCTTCGCCCCCTCCTTAAAAAACGCGACATAAATCACTCTAATCACCACTGACTTCTTTCCGTACTAGCGACCTTTTAAATTTCCCTTACCGAAGCCGTAATAATGACACGGTCCGGTCCTCCTTTTGGTCTTCACGGAGGTCCACCAAGAAAAATCTGACAATTAATCTTTTCAGGAAGCAGAGGAGACACGTATCATCCCCTCTGCTGACTTCTACCAACGGAGCGGTGAGTGAGCGTCTCCTCCGTGCGTCGCCCCGCTGCTACAGGAGATGATGCCTTCAAGTGCTTCTGTAGACTCCCGCTTCCATTCACGTGCTTTGGGGTGCCGCTGACGCTCTAAAATGGAATCTCTCTACATACTATGCAGTTTATGGATGTCAAAGAGTGTAAAAACTCTCATGTAAGAAATATAAATGTTCTAGAACCACCAAAAGAAAAATAGCCTCGCTTATCAGCTTCAAAACTGAATAACGATAGCAAAAAGGAATTCAAATCAGGCAGGATTCTTTTAAGCACCTTTAAGCACATTAATGTATATTATCCCCATTTTCCTGGTGTGCAACCCCTTTTGAATTTCTTCAAAACACGTGTTAAAACATGCTATAACACTCAGCCTTTATTGATGTATTTTTATTTATTTATTTTTTTTAACCAATGCCAGTTTGTGCTTATGATAAATATACAGCAATAACAAACAAGTCCTCTAATGAAATATTCAAAACATTAATTATGCCGTGTATTGTTTAGGTCCCATCAATGAATATCACCTTGTTAATCGAGTTTGTTTGGGTTTTTTTTGTTTTACGGTGTTAAATATACAAATTCGTGCCTTGTGATTTCTGTCTTGTAGTTACAATCCCATAACGACAGGCATAAAAGACGTCGTCGTTGTGCATGAAAAAGTCGTGAAAAGTCGATGGTGAAGGAGATCAAGGGCCAGTTACAGATTAGGGAAAGAACAAGGGATGAGCCACTTTGAAGACTTTTGTTATTGTTTCTATTGAGCACAGATTGGGTGTGAAGTGTCCTTTCTCCTGTAAATGCCAACTAACTCATTTAACTTTGGAGCTCGTTTGTAACGGAACAGCATCATGTCATTTCCCCACCCAGTGGTCAAATACGCCTTTTTTCACATTCTAAATTGAATATAGATTTTCGCTTTGTGAAAATTTTAGCTCAAATCAATAACAGCAGTGTGCACCACCCAGTGCTTTAAGAGACCTCAAGGTAGCAGGTATAACAACATAAACCCGAGTTTAATAACTCTGAGACCTCAAGCTGATGCTTTTTATGGGTGTTTTTGTTTGTTTGTTTGTTTTGTTTTGTTTTTTTTTTGTTTTTTTTTTTAGCATTGGTGGGACTGGTTTATTGCGCCAAACACGCTTAGTGTTAATAAAAATGAGAATGAAAAGGAAACTAAGGAAGAATTTCGGAGAGAAACTTGTTACTTAACAGTCCCAAAGGAAATATGGGATGCAAATATCATTAGCCAAAGATGTCATGCTCTACTTCATTCCCATTTATAATCAAAGTCTTAAATGAAAGATTGCAGCTCTGATTTCCTGATTATTTATTCTCAGTCGATGCCGTCTCACTCTCATCCAGCCTTTGGGTCTGCCTGGATGCTGGAAGGTCATCGAGCCAACGCATCTGTGTTTTCTCTGGAATCAGCGCAGGGAATTTCTGCAGGATGGAAACATTCTCACAGGTACGCCAGCGAGGCTGCGCGAGGGTTAAAGAGAATATGTGTGTGAATCTGACTCTCTTTCCCGGCTCCTCGAAGCTCTCTTCTGCCATCTACAGGCGCACTCTTTCTCCCATCCTTTCCTTTTCTCTCTCCCATCATTAATCTGACATTGTCTCACAATTTGCTACACGGCTCAAGAGCGTGCATGCTGCCCACGCTCTTTTTTTTTTTTTTTTTCATGCACGTATGCATCCGAAATCCTCCCGTTGCAGATTTGTGGGCCATGCATGGGCTGTATGTTTGTGTGATGCTCTCAAAAATCAATAAGCCATGTGTGAGGTTTGTCCCAAGACAGAGACAGGGAGAGAACAAGCGAGGGAAAGAGTGGGGGAGCTAAAAAGCAGAGGAGTGTGATGTAGAAGATACATAAGGCTGTGAAGAGGAAAGCAGCAGAAGGCTGAAGAATATAGGATAAGAGTGGTACCCATGAGAGTGAGGATGGAACAAATCGAAGAAACAGGAGGAGAAAGGTAAAGTGACTATGAGAGCAGAGAGGGAGGCAAGCAAAACGGAAAGTGAGATTAAAGAGGAAAGGGAGAGGAGGGGGAGAACAGGAGGTAAAGGGACGTGAAACATTCCAGTCAAAAATTGTAAAAAAATTGTAAATTGCGGGGATTGGAAAGACAGCGGGGGGGGGCGGGATTGGGACTGCTGTTGAAAAAATAAAATGGAAAAAGAAAGAGGTGGAAAGAGAGGAAATTAGAAGAGGGTTGAAGAGAGAGCTGCCTGAGTAATCCACTTTTCTGAATGGTTCATCCCAAAAAGTAGACCGGGAGAACTGTAATGTATTCTGGTGTGTCCTAGAAACCCAGGAAACCAAGGTTCACAATCCAGCCTTCACTTCTTTTACGGTATATCAGGACCGCTGTCATGCATCTTGCATATTTATATACGTGTCTTTTTCTGAGGAAGAAACTTATTAATTTGTCCTTATTCAACCTCAAATGGCTCCTTAGGACAATGCCAAGGCCTCAAATTAGTTTGTCAAGTACACAAGGCTAAAATAATGAATGCAGCATTGTTATGTTTGCAGAAACAAGGGTTTTGTTGACGCTTAAATGATGCCAACCGTCTCCTTGCATCTCCTAACTAACTACTGACAAGAGCCTAAATCATAATTTCTCCCCCACATGTTGTAATTGCGGGTGGCACAATGGAACAAATCCTTTGAAAACCCATTCACGCAGATTATGTTTGTTTTCCTGATTGTCGTGACCACTTTATCCTAAGACAAAAGCGCAGCGGACAAAGTTTAAAAGGTACGTCATCCTAGTTCTTACAAGGAAAAAAGATGCCTAAGCTTAAAAGACAATTGGATCACACAAAAAAAAATTCTGTATAGTAAAAAACTAACTTTACCTTCTCATCAGAGTGTGTGTAGATACAGTGACGACCTCCACCTGAAAAGAGTGTAAATAACGCCTTTTCAAATGTTCTGAGCCTGTGTATTAGGCTCTGAGAGCCATATAGAGCTGTTTTCCCCCTGGTTGTTTCTTTTAAGTCTGCAGCTCCTTCAGCTGTTATTATTCAGGAGCTCCCTGTGAAGCTGAGAGATGTGAATGAAATTTTACCAAACTACCACTGCGGTAAAGAATTTCCTCTTTTGGACACCCTTTCATGAACACCAATTCAATAAGAATATGGGTGTAAAATAGTGTACTGTATATCCTCTCCTGCATGTCTTTGTTAGCTTTGCTTCTATTCACCAAGTGTCTTGCACGCCTATCTGCCACACTCAAACATTTGTCACATTTCCAATATTCACACACTGGTAATGTAAGCTGCCATTGAAGGTGCCACCACTAACCCTTCACACACCCAAACGTCCACAGATGCCATCAGGAGCAATTTCAGCGGCGTTATCTCGCTTTAAGATGCTGACGACAGGAGATCCACTGATCTCCTGATTAATGAATGAGAGTTGTATCTCCTGATCCACAGTCACCTCTTTAATCTCCATCTTTACTGATCCACCAACCCAACACCCAAGTAAGCTGTCGCAACAGCTGGGCCTGTAGAAAACAAACAGTCGGAGAAAAGGGATTTTCCATGTTGTTGACTGTTATGTTCGCAGGATCCATGATTGCAACGTATCAAGTAAATTTGAGACGAAGGGCACTGCTAACAGATTCGGCAGCTACTCCTAAGAACAGCAGGGAAGCCACAATCTCTCAGCACGATGGCCACCAGACGCTGCCAGATGTGTGTTCCAACTGTCAGACTGGAACCCTTTGGGGACTAGCGTAAACCGGTCACGTCTGTAAATGAGCAGCCGGCTTAACTGCGACCGTGGAATCGAAGACTTCCACTTTACAGCGTTTGTTGTAAAGGGTGGTACTCGTGTGCAACAAAATGGGGATTTATTTATTTTTTGGCAGGCGTGTACGGACTCACTACAAGATTTTCAATAATGAAGTAAGTGAGTTATCCAAGTGAGTGAGATATCCAATCAGGGACCACGGTACTGGAGGGTGGGACAAAGACGATTGTCAACAGTTAAATGTATGTAAAATGTGGGTCTGAGTTCCTCCTTCCTTGGATCTACCCTGGTCATTTCCTGTCTTTGGTTCCCTTTGTGTTTGTGCTCAAAAGTGCTGAACTGTTTTGGTGTGAGGCCTCCAAACGAGGCTAAAGGCGTAAAACCAATATTAGATTTAACATTTCCAAAATGCCATATAACTATAACTCATACTACAATGACTATGTTCACCACTAATATGGAGCCTGAATTTCCCAACAACTTTAAACAATTCTGCCACCATGCACTAAAATGAGATATCGATGTGGTGTCTGGTTTTACGGTGGGGGAAGGGGGGGGAGCAGACTTTGACCCCATCAGCCCTACCCCATTACTTTCCAGATAGTGGTGATTTGGATGCAATCTACTGCACTCCACTGAACTACCTGCATGTGTGCGGTCGTGGGGGGGAGGGGGTTCTGTGTCACCTCTAATAAAGGAGTGATGGACTTCAGTGTGTAGCCATCTTCCAGGGCCATGAACTAAATTTCTGAATTTTGCAGCCTCCGCTGATGATCTCACCCTCAGTCTCCTCTTCACTGTCTCATACCACCTGATGGGGAGGAGGATTCTTCTGAAATGGTGATTTAACCATCTCATTCACTTTCGCCATCAGACGAGGACAATATCACACCTCCAATCACTTACAATCACCATCACCTGCCCTGTACACGCAAGGTGGTCCTGGGTTATAGATTTATCAGCCGTAAATGGACCTGCTGTGCGTGTGTGAGCGCATTGTATTGGTATGAGCATTACATCCAGGCTTAAACTATGACTTTAGTTTAATCAACTCTCAATAAAGGTCACAGAGTCAACAAAGGAGAGTCAACAAATGTCATTACAGTGATGCATAATCATGAATTTATCACAGCAAATTGGAAATAGTCAATAAGGAAATTATTGTGCTCGTGATTTAGTCACGTTTGAAATTAAGCACTTCAAACTAGACTTAGCATATAATGTCAAACCACTTGTAGTACAGACAAATATCAAAAAGATACTTTTCAAAATGTCAAAAAACTGATTCAAAACAGAAATGTTTCAGCTGACATGCTGAAATATACTAGTCTACACACAGACTGGCTGTGTTTCTTACTTTGTGGTCTGAAGCTTCGTTTAAGCTTTGTTTAGCTTTACTCCACCTGCCTAGACCTCACAGTCTGAAGAGTTGGAGTGGGAGCATGTTGAGTACATAATGCACAAAATAACTGTGTGGCATCCATGGTAACTGGTTCATGAGGCAGAGTGGACAAAAATGCTAAAGCCAACTGCAATACTGACAAACACAACCCATTCCCACCGGCCAAAAAGCCCGCTAACACCCGTTAATATATTTTTTTGTATTGCTTAATATTAGTGGGTTTACTTGTGTTTAAAAAAAGCCACGTGCACACAACCTTTTGGTGTGAAAAGGGGATTATAGTGTATGCTTAGCACATGCTAAACAGAGTGCAACAGGTACATCCTGAACATATTCCACATTTTTTTGTGTAAGGTCATCGACAATAGACACTGAATTACTCTCCATAAAGGCCTACAGTAATAATTTCAGGAGTACTCTGAAGAATCAAGCTGGCTAGATGGAGTGCCAGTGTCACTGAGGCTGTGGCAGAAAAGGAAAAGCCACGATAAACAGACGCAAACTCAGTTAGAGGCAGAGCCAGCATTTAGTACCGCCACTGGACAGTAATGCTAACGTACTAAAGCCTGAGAACGCTTAATTGATCCAATTGTCTCACAACAGCACATTTATAGGGCAGTCTGAATAAAGCAGTGTCTTTCAGAAATATTAAATTTAAAGTACATTTACTGAATGGGCATTACACCCTTGTTTTGATAGAGAAAATAACCATCTGCTCCAATGGAACCACTGCTAAATCGGCTGATTAGACAGAGGACAGGGCACTGGAAAATCACAGTCAAGTCAGGAAATGGAACCTCTTCACAGCCTCGCTGCTAACAAACACACAGCAGTTATTAATGATTTAACCCTTTTAAAACAGTTCATTTGGTGATGGGTTGATTAAAGATTTGAAAGCAATCATCCCTTTTTTCACTCTTCGCTTGAGATTCTACACAATTATTTTTTAAACTCAATGCTCTGAATTATAATGAAATCATATGAAAGATTCAAGAGTGAACTGTGTGCAGTGGGAGGTGGGGGGGTTATTGTGACAGCATCTTATATACTGACCTACTGGTTTGAGGGGCCCCATCCAGTTACTCAAAGGTCAGGGGTTTCATTACAGAAAAGAATGCCACAACGTATATAAAATCCCATTTGCCAAGCCCACAAGTCCTTGAGACGGAGGGAGAACGTTTATCATCTCAAATACGGCTAAATACTCAAGAAAGAGATTTTCTATGTCCCGCTTACAGTCAAAAGTGTAAGTGACATTAAATAGACTGTCAGATAGCTGGTCAGAGGAAGCAATAAAGGACCACTTCAGCCTGGTGAAAAATGAATAGTGCTACCGACTCTCAACGTCAATTTGTGAGGCGGGGAAAATTACATCTAAGCAAACAAAGGAGCAAGGAGCAGTCCTCCTGGGTCCTGAAAATAGATTACAGCAAAAATGGAGAACCGTGTGAACAATAAACCATTAAAATAAGAAAGACATTAATTACGTCTGTGCTTTTTGAGCAATAAATCAAACCAGTAATTGAAAAGTACAGAGGAACCATTTTGTTAATCAGAAATCATTACTACTACTATCATTCACAAAAATGATTCCACAAAGAAAGACTCAGAATATGAACGCAAGTTTTGATAACTATTATAAAAGAACAATATTACTGATGAATGTGGGTGTGTAATCAGTCAAAAGTTGATGGAATTTGCACATAAAAGGAAAGACAACGGATGCTGGGTAGATGAGAGGTTTTAAGGATAGAAGAAAAGACTGAGGACAAAGCGATAGATTGATGGTTGCTAGTGAAAGGTCAGGTGTTCTGGCGGCTGTTAATGTTTTACCTTTTATGTTCTGAGACAGAGGACATAGACTCAATGACAGATCATGAGTTTGGCTGGAGTATCCATCAGTGAAAAGGTTTAAATTAATGTGTAGCAGCTCATTCAAAAGCCAGGCCATCAGTTAATAATGTTACGGTTTGGCCCATCAAAGGCCATCCAGATGGAGAATGGAGACTTTTTAGTGCTACTCTGTTTGGCTGTTTGGAAGACTCGGTCGGAGCATTACTGTTCTGTGTCTTCTCTTCAGATCCTCTAGGTGGCCTTCTGTTTGTTCAGGTATTGAATGGGTTGAACCCCAGGTCAGGAGCTGTGTGGTTGATGGTTCAATGTGTTAATAGCAGCCAACAAGCAGCTCAGCTAGGTTACTTAACAAAGCCAGGCTGAATGATGGATGAAATCAGATGTAGGTATAGAATCCCTGGGAAATACCCTCTGTTAGGCAGCCTGATCCCAAAGCACATCAGGGCACCTACAAGTGTCTCCCCTCTGAGCCGTGTTATTATTTGATTGGGTGGCGTCTGAGTACAGCCTTCAGAGCTCCAACACCAACTGACACTAACTGTTACCTGAAGATTAAAGCACCTGTCTAGAGAGCAGAGAACGTGTGACATAACATCAGACCGAAATGTCAGTTCTACATTCTCCTCTTTCTACTTCCGATTTTCCTGTTTGAATTGAACATATGCGGCAGGCAAATGAATATCAAAACCTGAGGAGTGTTTTAATCCATGGTTTCTGGTTTCTCTGGAGGCTTCGCTGACCTTCTCTCATTCATCAAAATGTCTTTGCCGTCTAATGGCAGGATGGATGCATCTTCAGCTAAATTCCCCAAAAGCACTGCGCAGCCTCCGGTGCGTTTGAAGTGCATCCTCAATTGGTAATGTGAAATATCCCATTTCTAGACATCTTTCAGACAGTGCTAAAGGCTGGTTTTTGTCTCACTCTTTACTCGTCTCTGCTGTCCACAGCAGCTACAGTATGTCATGTCATCCCTGAAGTCGTGGCATTAATCCACATCAGGTCTGCTGTAAATCACCTCCATACGCCGCTGCTCTGTCATCGTTCTGGGCATCTGCTGGGCTCACACGTCCCCTGTGATGTGGGGTTAAATCAGGGTCCACTTCCGTGAAGACCACTGGCTACCTGGACAGACGCTGCAGATGCAGCGATGAATGAAGCCAATAGTCAGGCATCTGAACAGCAGGGAGGATAGCGCTCTCGTGCATATAGCTATTTGAATCATTACGTCATGGCAGCCTCAGATGATGTTTACTGGTTATATTTTATTTCTAATCATTCAGTCGCCCTGTTAAGAGAGAGCAGAGAAGCTTTTCAAAGGAGGTGAAATGGAGAAGAAAGTTTCCTTCAGCTTAAAGAACTTTCAGCTATTGACTTTATTAAATGTTGCTTATTAAAGCAATGATCTTAGCAACATGTTTTATTAGAGCCCAACCTAAAATTGGATTTCGGAATGAAACAGTACAGTAAATGTGAGAACAGAAAGGTACTGAATAATCTAACATGATTATATTGTAATGTGTAGAGTAATCACTATTTTAACTAATAACTGGAGTTGGGCTTTAGAGTCTGCTCTATGGCCTGACTGTTGTGTTTAATGCCATTATCTTATTAAATCTACATTTCACATGTGAAATTTAAAACAACGGAGAGATAAAAGTGGAAGCGAAAGAGCGAAAAAATGTTTCTCCAACTCATTTGGTGACCATCATGAATAAGGAAGAACTTTCACAGGAGAGTTTTTAAAAGGCTCTGTAGGAGACATTCCCAAGCACAAAATGGAGCATTAACGTACTTATTGGATTGTTCAGGAACAGTGATTTGCTTTTAAAAAAAAAAAATAATAATAAGGCCTCTAAGGGTCTATTTGACAAGCAGCCTTAAGAAGAGGTGACTCATCTCTAATGATGTGGCAGGACCTTTGAGCAGAGATAAAACAGAGGCACCATAGTAGTGTCCTCTGGGGGTTAGAGACAAGTATGGGACAGGGATGAATTATTAAAGACTAAAGCCTCGTGTCTATTTTAAATGGGAGGTTATGCAGGCCTGCTCAGGTGGGAGGAGGCATTTGGGGTCGATGTCTATTACCAGGGTAGCGGAAACAGCGGAAAGCTGGAGTGGGAAACATCTAAAATGAAGGACACAGAGGGCAGGTTATGACTGGACAATTTCTCTTTTGGGGAAAAATTAGATTGATCTTAACCCAGTAGTAACAACTACTAAAAGGTTTGTCTAAAGTAAAAGAAATGCTACTAAGCAGGACAGACGCTGCTCTGCTCTTACAATTCATTTAGCTATAGTGGATAAAAGGTCATATCTTTTATAATTTTCACCCACCATTGATCCACAGAGGTGAGCACCTGCCGTTGAGTGAATAATGTGTTTATGTGTCTACAGGCTCCGACTGCTCCTGCGGTTATTAATTCAAATTAACAACTCTTTGGTTTATCCTCCATTCCTCACGGTTCAACTTTGCTGTATTTCACAGCTTGCTGGAAGTCGTAAACTGAAGAAGGAATAGTCTAGTTATTGATTTCACTTCCGCATTAGACATTAATTAGGTGAGGGTGAGTTATTTAATGGTATCTCTGGTTTTGATCATTTCTGTTAGCAGAACATTAAAGTAATTGATAGCTAGTCACCAGTAGTTAATATTGGCAACATTATGCACCGAGGTCTGTTTAACTGTTTTTTTTTTTTGTTTTTTTTTTTAGTTATTTTTCAAGTTGAGTGCCAGTTTGTTCGCCTGCATAGCTGATAGATGGGAGAATGTGAGTTTTCCCTTGTGGTTTCATCCGCTTTTGTTTTGGAAATTGCAAACGTGGCCAAGTGCAAAAACAAATAAAACAGATGCATCGGTGCCGAGTGTTAGATTGGAAAATATCCGCTGTGACGAGCAGTGAGAATAGAGACTGCAAACAGTTGTAATTCCTGTCCTAACCTCATTTATGCAAGCTTCTCGGGCCTCTGTGCACCTCAAACTGACCTGAAAGTCCCCGTCGGCTATTTAGATCTGAGATGTGACGCGCCTCTGTTCATTTTACCCGCTTTTCACTTTTCGGAGCGTGGGGTTACCTACGGTGGCTGTTAGGGAACATTCCCAGTTCAGAGATTTGTCCCTGTCGATACATTTATAAATTAACACTGGAAAAAATGTACAGAATACTGATTTATGTCACACAAACCTGCATTAAAATATTCACACTTGGGTTTTGAAAGGTTTTAAGTCAAATAAAAATACTTTTATTTATCTCAGACATAGGAAATTCACTCGTTACAGCACAACCGTCAGCAATAACTACAATAACTACTTAAAGTTTTTGAAACTAAAAGGTTTTGAAAGTAAAAAGAGGTCAATACACGATGCCTGAGGTTGCATCAGTGCATCAGTGATGAATGAGTGATGAAGGCTGATGAAGCTTCATCCCGTCTTCAAGCGCTGAGCTCAGACTGTTGGTCAATAAATGGAGCTGTTTTATATCTCAGAGATAAGCTGGAAAACACAGCGTTCGGCGCTAACATGCTAATGAGAATCATTACTGCCAGCTCTGAATTAAGCAGGAACGCGAGGAAACAAAAAGATGCACAGATGGGCAAGACGCACCTGCAGCCACACACGCCATGTTCATGCTGAATATGAGTCACGACTGCACGTGCACGCATTGAAGTAGACATTTCACTTTGCCCGAAATGGCCCCGTGGTAATATCAGAGCATCTCCCACTCAAATCAGACACACAGCTGGAGGCGCTGCTAAAGGCAATTCTGTGGCGCAGGAAAACTGGAATAAAATTACCAGGATCACCACCTCTCGACAAGAAACAGTGTCAGGTTTGCTTGCACATTTTCATGAGCGTCTGTGTCATGGAGATGGCGGGAGAGAAACAGGATCAGTTCCACTAAACTCCTGCAACACAATCAGGGTTTCCCGTCCGTCCATGCGTTTCAGTAAAGCAGCGCGTTGATTTCCAAGCTGAATCAGCTCTTACAGCTCAGATCCAGTCATATTTAGCATTCACTCAGCGCCCTGCTCAGGACTTTGCATCTCAGTGTTTGCAACAAAGTATTGAATAAGAAGTCAAACCATCTGAAGACAACATTTTTGTATCAGCCCCTTTCTAAACCGACCAATTGATGTAAAATCATTACAGAGTCCTGCACAGGTCCAGTTTAGAAACACGTACTGCAACGACCCGTCTCACACACTTACACACACACACACACACACAGTTGTACTTCTATCCTTGTAAGGAAATTCAGAGACATAATACATTCCCCAGCTCCTAACCCTAGCCCTAAAACCAAGTCTTAACCCTCACACACCGTCAGGGCCCATCAAAAATGACCTCACATTGATTGAAAAATGTGTATTTATATTTAACGAAAAACAAAAAACAATGAGAATGAGGATGGAGGGAAACCAAGGCGGGAGGAATTCACGAGACACAAATTCCAGTGTTTGTGACAGGGCTCAGAACATAATTAACATTTATGCGGAGGTACCACATGACAAGGAAACTGTATCCATAATGCACAAGTGAAGGTGCTGGAATATACTATTGTGAAATTCAGCACGAAGGATGTAAAATGAATGATACAGAGAAGGAAACAGGCTCGTGCTTTACATGCAGGATAAGTTACCTGGACATTTCTTAAAAGTTTTCACCTAATAATTCTAATACTCTAATGTAGAATAAAGAACCTCAAGGAAAATGAGAGAAAAATCAAACAGATTCTGCAAACATTTTACTCACAGCAGTTATGTAAGAAACATTTTTTTTTGCAGCAAACAGCCTAAAACCTTTCCTCACCACCATCATACACCCACTTACAGCAACCTTTTTAATAGAAGCAGTACCTTTACAAGGGATCAGTGTATTTAACATTTAGTATCTTGAAAAAATGAAATAAATCTGTGGCTGTGAGATTTAGGCTGACTAATGTGGCTACTTTTAATGTACTTTTATGTTGGATCAGTTCTTGTAGTGGGATATCATGACTTCAGGGTCAAAAATACTGTTTGGTTAGAAATTATCCAATTGTGCTTTATTAATCAGCCTGTTCTGTCTCCTGCTCCTCGAATAGTGATGCAGGACCCGACTGGATGCCCCAGAAACACTTCAGTATTTGACGATTTGTGACAAAAAGTACACTAGCATACCTATTTTAGGGATTATTATGGAATAAATGTGTTTTGGAAGGCAAACCATAAGATGTTTTGGAATCAATTGTAAAATGTATCTAATGAAATAGTGCACATATTATCTTTAGTGTACATTCCTCCAGGATTCGCGAAGGACGTCCAGGTCCTTTGACAGGTTTAATTTGCTTCTTATCATCTCTTGCACAATGCAAGACAAATATTAGTATTAGAAATGAAGCACGTATATTATGAGTCTGATGAAAGGGAAGTGATTTTAAATGAAATATCAGGATTTTATCTGTCCGTGTTGACATCCTCAGAGCCGGCCTTTCCCAGCTGGGAGTAATCTCATTGAAGAATGTGGCCACTTATCTTTAACTTTTTGTGCAAACCTGATTAATTCTGAGTAGAGAGCGGGGGGAGGGAATGAAGATGAACTTCAAATATGACAAAGAATGCGTCAGAAATATTGATCAGGAGGATCCTGAAGGACGCTCCATTTTTCAACCAATGCATCACTCTTTAGTGCATTTGCAGCCAGTGTGAGTTTGCACTATTGTCCTCTGCACAGCTGGAAATGCCACATTATGGAGCCGAGACCTGGGAGGTCTGACATTAACAAAACTCTGTCGTATTATTGTCCGTCACCTACTGTCATAACTTTACTTGTCGCCCTGCTCTAATGAGCTCAACGACTGACACATGAGGCAGAGTGAGCACTGGGCTAACTGGGGTTGTACTGGAGAACTTAAAGATGAAGAAAAGCTCAGGAACGTACACACTTAAACACACGAATCACTGCGAAAAGGACAGGCAGAGAGGCAGACTTACACAGTTGCAGGTCTGATGAGCTGACCCGGAGAGAACAGGTGGATCCAATCAGCACAATCAGAAGAGAAGGCTGGCAGACGCGGTGAAGGTGGACTCTACCTTCGCTGCAAGCCCAAGAGGCCGCAATTGAATTATTACTTAACCAGGATTAGCTTTTTTTTGCAAAGGTGGCAGTCAGAGGAGGTTCGATGAGGTTTTAGAAACCAAAACACAGACAAATAACCAACAGCTGCTATACACTCATTTCATCCAGCTGTGCCAAAGTGTGTCAGCAGGCAGTCGGTTTGTCGACTACCTAACCCTCCACTCCACCCAACAATCAGCAGCAGAGGGGAATAGATTGGAACACTGGAAATGGCTTTTTTGTAAACCTTATTGTGGCCTTGAGAGTGCATACTCAGCATTATGGAGACAGAATACTTGCAGTCATCTCATTTTCTAGTTGTTAATCTGATTTTTAGGGGCAGCGTCTGTCATCTGTGTTACTTCAGAACACAGGTTTTAGCTTGTCACCAGGTTTAAGCTTGGCACCAAAGGTCAGGACAATTAAGTCACCGTCGCCGAGATTAGTGAAGTTAAAAAAGAAGTTGCCAATGCAATCAAAGTCTGGACTTGGCTGCTGTTGCTGGGTCAAGGTGGCTGCCATGGCAACTGCTGCAGCATTGATCATACAAAGTAACTCGTGGGCATATGCCGCTGATCCTGTTAGTACACGAGGAGAATCAAAGACCGGCTGCTAATAATAGCCACAATAAAACGATTCTCTTGTGAAGAAAATCCAGCTGTGCCACATTTGGGATGAAGCTCGGTGTGGTTCGCCTATCTGCTCCTGAAATTAAAAAAGATTCTTCAACTTTCTTCCCATAAGATAAAATAAATGAATCAAACATCAGACTTAGCTGACGTTCCTTTCTCCAACTCCACACTTAAAGCTTGTTTTCTGGTGCTCACCTTTCACACATACGTTCGGATATCTTGTCTCTGACAGCAGGACATTAGCGGGGGTCACGGATTGCAGCGGCTGTCCTGCAGCTCCTGACCTCTACTGAGGCACAGCAGCACAGAACAGGAATCCTAAATGTGGAGCATGAAGGATCCATCCAGCTGTTGTAGAAATGCATTTAGGTTGGATTCAGGTTTTCAGGTTTTTTGAATCATCGGGTCCAACCAAGAACTCTGATACGTTGTCCCCCCGGTGAACAGCGGAGAGCCTGTTCTGGAAAACTGACACCTTCACTTTTGCCTCTGTCTGGATTATAAGATGGTAAAATAATATCAGGCTGGTTTTTCAACCAAAAGAAGAGGTTGTGGAAGTTTAAAAAAAGGCCTCTGAAACCACGACAGAGGTCTTTGACACAGGACTGTAACCGGAGCTGGTCCATCACAGAGACCCTCTGTGGACGTTTGAGTTCACCTGTCACCTTGGGGTCAATAAGCTCAAAGTTATTGGGAACCAAAAATCAAGAATGCCTGGAGAAAGAGGTTAGTCAGGTAAGACAAAGGTAGGGAGGGGTCATGGTGGAGCGGTGGCATAGCAGTCTGCACGAGGCTCCGAGTTTTTCCATCGCAAAAGATCCCAGAGGGATGGAGCACCTTTAAACTGTCAATAACCTGCCTTCTCAACATGAATTAGCTGCGCTGTAATCACAGACGACCCAGCAGAGAGGAAACTGAAGCTACGCTGAAAAAAATAACTGAGGCCACAGCGCAGCAGAGAGAGGGACAGACATCCCAGAGGACACTCAGGCACACAGCTGCGGCCAGGGACATGAAACAGCAGGCGTGAATGTCAGATGCTCCTTTATTACTTTTGTAATCATAAAAGGTTTGAAAAGCAAAAATTTCCTTAAACTGCCTTCTGTCTCTCTGTTTGTCTCTCTCTCTCTCACTCTCTCTCTCTCTCTCTTCTTTAACCTGTCTCTCTGTCTTTGTGTGTGTCCTTCTTCATTTAAGTCAGCGGTTTAAATAAATCATGGGCCGGTGCCATCTGCTCTTCCAGCACCCAAAAATCAGCAGAGATGGGCCGAGGGAAAGTGACAGCAGAAAAAGAGGACAAAGAGACAGATGTAAAAAAAGACAAGAGAAGAAAGTGGAGGGAGGGCTGGCACGGCCACAATGACAACAACAGTTTATTTTCCCTGTGGCATACGCGTTTAATATTGGACGGTCACATCGTGTCCTGGTGTCACACGGCGTTAAAGCAAGATTATGAGAATGTGAAATTGTCATAAATAAATCAAGTTTGTAGAATGTAGCATTGCTAATAGGCCCTAAAGGAAGACAAGCTATAAAAATTCCATTACATTTTTTTCAGCTGCATTCACGCAGTAAGTTGGAAAAACTGGATCTGCTGGTCTCATTCATAGAAAAAACTGGCACAAAAACCCTGCCGATTTTATTATAGCGTTCAGGAGGACACATTGACATTAGTAGATTCATAGAGCTACTTTAGTGTCTGCAGTGGGAGACCTGCTTCAGCGTTCATGAAAAATGTCCAGCTCCTAAAAACCATCAGTAAATAAGCAGATTGTTATATTAGAGTGGCCCTCAACCACCTGACCTGCACCATTTACACCTAAACCTCATCTCGATGCTGCATCTGCAGTGACTGATTTTTGTATTTCACCTGCATAGCAGTTGCTTTATTTTATCGATTTTATCTGCCCAGTGTCACATTCATGACTCTACTTTAGTTGTTATTTCACCTGTGTGAATTAATCTCTTTTCACAACTGAGTCACAATTTTTGGAAGAACATTGTCCTATTGGCTGTGGAAAAGCATAAAAAAGTTCCTTTCTTTGTTCTGTTTCCTGTTCTTTTTTTGGATTGGCGTGCGGCATGCCAATGCCGGAGGACGCCTCATGGTTCTGCACGAGCTGCTGTGAGGTTTGACAAAGTTCCGTCAGTATTTGTCAACCTTGGATGACGACACACAGGTCCGGGGGCACAAACCTTGCTGTTTAATGGTGGCGCCCCGGTGGCAAAGGTCAATAATCAGGGATGAGACATGAATCACACAAGGATGTCACATTGTTTCTGACAGTCCTTCCCTGAAGGCGCGCTGAGTTTTGCACTCATTGGCACATGCAAACACTGTGAAAAAAAGAGGAGAAGTTAGCGTCCTATTTATTCCCTAATTTGTGCACCGGGTCACTTCTACAAAAGTTGCAAAAGCCCTGAGACGACGTCTGGAACGGTCAGGAATGAGTGCAGTCAGTTGTCACAACGGTATTTTGCCATCAGACAGTCAGATTTAATACAGCCGTAATTTATTTGGCGCAGTTAATAGAAAGCAGCAGAGAAATGAGGCGACCTCTGGCTGAAATGAGCCAACTTGTTGAAAGCAGACAAGAATGCCTTCAAGGCAACAATGGTAGATGTGTATCAGGCTCAACGGCTTGGTCACACGAACACGGAGTCAGGATTCAGTCCAAATCCAAAACCCAGGCAGGCGAATAATCAGGCAGACACACAAAACCACTAGAGCAGCTCAAAAAGAGAATACTGGACAGACGCTTACTGGGGAACACTTAAAACATTTAAAACAAACCCAGCTTATATACATGAGGTGGGGGGAGACAGCGAGATACAGGTGGAACACATTAGAGTGCGCAGCCCAATCAGGCAGCCAGGAAAACCAGATGAAAGATAAGATAAGATAAGATAAGATAGATGAAGATGCATCTGCTGGCAGCTGTGAGGAGAGACAACAGTCACATAAGTCCTCAGGTCGGCAAAGAGGAGCCAGGTTATTGGGATCAGCTAAAAGAACGAAAAATCCTCATTGTGTGTCTGAAACAATCACGTGTGTGTGTTTGCGCACGTATGTATGAAAGAGAGAGCGAGAGAGAGAGAGAGAGAGAGAGATGAGAGGTCGGCAGGTTGCCAGTGTCCTTGTTTGACACAGTGAGACTCTGACAGGCTTCAAGGTCTGCCTACACGCGCGCACACACACACACACACACACACACACACACACACAGACACTGCCACAGGTCCGCCACCTCACATCTGTAGAACTCGTCATGGCCAGAGGCTGTTTTCGGTTTGGGGGTTTGGGTTGGGAGAGGTGGGGGAGGGGCAACAAAGCCTTAGCGGACGAAGAAGACGGGACCATTTTTTTTTTTTTTTTTTATTTTTAGATTTTAGATGGTACATTTCAGAGGAGCTCTAATAAGCCTTTAAAGGTAGAACTGAAAAGCTGAGAACAGGTGGAAGAAAATCCCACAAAGTAGTGAACGGAGCCGTGTTACAACATTATCCAACAGTAAAGATCTGGACGGAAAATAAAACATGTAGCGTGTAGACGTCTATGTAAAAAAAAGCCACATATGATATGTAAATTCATCTAAAATGGAGGACGTGTCTGCATTAATGTGCCTGTGTCACTTTTTTTAAAAGTGCACAGTTCAGATATCCTGCTTAGAGAGCAGTTCCTAAATGTCAGTCTGGCCCCTGTAGGGCTTAACTTCCTGGTGCTGGAGGATTATGGGGAAAAATGTCAGCCACAATCTGAGGTAGCAAGGACGGCAAATGAGAATAAAATCAAGACAGAAGCGGGGAGGGAGAGAGATTGAGGGCTGGATGGAGAGCGCGGGTTTGGGGAGTGTGGGAGTGTGACGGAAATGAATCAAAGGATGTACAGTTGCAAGGGCATGAACACACACACACACATACACGCACACGCAGGTGTTACGTTTCACAGCCCGAAGCAAAAATGACATGATGCCTTCAATAACTGACAGCGCCAGTGTCAACTTGGCAGCCTCTACAGCCGGGTCAGCTGCTCAGCAAACATTCAAGTGAAGCGGAGAGCAAACACAGGCTAATGCCTGAGAGAGAGGAAGTGGGTAGAGATGAGAGAAAGAGGCACATTTAGTCTCTAACAGAGACGTCCCCTTCATCTGTGACCATGTCTGCGTGTTCAGGTTGCCACCAGAGAGGAACGACACCTCCTGCATTTCTGCCTGAGTTGTGAGAGGGAAATGAACTCCTTCTGCTACCGAAGCTAATGAGGAGAGCCACGTTGCTTTAGTTAGCGCCATCTGTGACCCGAGTAGCAGCCTATAAAGCTCCCGCTCATTAAAGCATTAACAAAATAGAGCTGATAAAGTCAAAGCAGACGCCGTTGTTCTGCTGCCCCCTGTATAGTCAGCTTTAAATTCTCCTTCTATCTAACTCAGAAAACCTTTGAGAGAAAGAGAGACCAAAATGAAGGACTGGATTTAAGATAAAAATCTCCAACTCACAAAAGGGCACTTCAAGTTATCAGGGTTGACAGCAGTGGAAAGAGCTGATATGCTCCAAATCCACCGGAGCTGAAGGGGATGCAGATTAATGCAACACAGAGTAAATGGAGTGCAGTTACAGCGATCTGCAGAAAAACACGTCGACAACAAACAATGCTGAACAAAAATACCGAACCTACAGAGGAGCTGTCTGATTAGCGTGATTCTGGTGAGCACTAGAGAAAGAAACTCAAACGTTATGTGGCAGACGCTGCTCACCTTGGATATTTTCATGACTGTATTATAATGGGTGACAGCTGCCCTCACACCAGGTTACCTTGACGTGTGCTGGTTTTAAATACCAGACTTGGTAAAGAGTAAATATTAAACGCGCTGGCTTTTCAGCCCGATTTCCATTGGGACAATATGTTGAATATATGTAAAATACCACAATGTTCCTTATGTCTTATTATTTTAAGATTTAAATCCAAGATCAGATGGCTACAGGAAATATCACCGATCTGTTCTCACCTTCCAATCTCTGCAGCACCCCTTTATAATGTAGCAGTTAGCATGTTAGCATAGGAAAATGCAGTGTTTTTGGCTAAACTTTGTTGCATTTCAGAATCTTGATTACATAAGCAGGAATACATTTAGCTCATTGGTAAAGATTGTCATGTGTATGTGTGTGTGTGTGTGTGTGTGTGTGTGTGTGTGTGTATGTGTGTGTGTGTGTTGTGGGCATGGCACCTCAGTGTGTGTTCCATTGTTTTAAAGTGGGAGATCATCCATCACCGTTAGTCTGCAGGCACAGAACTGGACTCACACCCAGGAACAATCTAATTCTGCTTACAAACACGCCTCTCGTCCTCACTTTCCACCAACTGTCGGCTCTCCCCACTTCACCTTCTTGTTTTGCTCCCTTCCCTTGTGTTTCTCTCTCTCTGCAGGATGAAAATCACCCAAGCATGTCTGCGGCAATGCCTCACCCACACAAAACACACATGGAGGACGCAATCTTGTAGTCTGTTCATTGTTCTGTCCCAGACTTTGGTGTGTGTGTGAGAGAGAGAGAGAGTGTGTGTGTGTGTGTGTGTGTGTGTGTGTGTGTGTGTGTGTGTGTGTGTGGTTATCATTCTGTAAGCAGAGTCGAAAGCCTCTTCAGGGCTTTAGCCAACATAGTGAAAGTAACACGCGGCAGCGCCCTTCAACTTGACTGTGGAATTCTGTCTTGAAAACTGGGCGTGAACCGTTTTGGGTTGAGTAACAATAATTAGTTTATACTCAATACACACATGAACGTAATCTTCAGCTGCAGAGAAAGGCCAAGGTTTGCAGACTGACGACAAAACGCTTTTTCTCACATTACCATTTATTTTTCACAGCTTGTATAAATAACTGAAAGTGTCTGATCGCCCACGAGGGAAGTTTGTAAAAGGTAAATAAGGAAAATTGCTGCAAAAATCAATCTAAGAGCCGTTGAACAGACTTGCTCTTTTTTCGCTGATGTGGTTTTTAACAATATGTGGACAGGCATGTGTGCAGAAAAGCTCGGAGGGCAGCGCCCAGACCAGTTTAGGGGTCCAGTGAGGCCAGTTAGAGCACAAGGAGGTGGTTTTCAGACCCACAATTAGACGCTGCAACAACAGCCACACCCTCCTGCCTCCTTCTGTACCCACTGCGCCTCCTCCCAGTCGGAGTTGCTGTAAATCAGGCTAGGTTTCTGCCATCGTCAAACTCGCCACAGTCGGTCTCGAGGGATTTTGACTGCTAGCCAAGCATATGAGCTAATAGTCTGACAGTACCCAGCCACAACAATCCGTGTGGGCAGGCTACAACCCCCGCAGGATACAGTTACAAAACACCGCTTCCCTTTCTGCATCTGCAGATTCTGCTTTAGGAGGCAGCTGCAAGGCTGGAAAACAGGCTTTTTCTGTGTTTTTCTCTTCCATTCAGACACGCACGCATCAACAGAACAATTGGGAGCAATTGAACATTCTTTGAGAGTAATTCAGCGTCAGGCCCAAGGACACTTCTAAGTGCAGCACTGGCCTGGGATTTAACCACTGATCTTTCAATTAGCGAACAACCTGCCGCGGCAAGCGTAACAGCTGAATAAATGTGTGTGACTTCATTTTAAGTTGTTTTCAAAAAAAAAAAACAAAAAAAAAAAAAAACACTGTACCGGCCAGAAAGTTGAACAGACAGACAAAGCTGAGCTTGTCTGCCTGTTATGATCACACAACATCATCGATGTGCAAATGCTGCTGCGTTTTGCTGTCGTGCAGACAACCGTGACTGATGTGTAAAGTAATAGCTGTCTCAGATTTGGGGCTTTTGTTTTTTTCTGAACACTCCAAAGATGTATAAATGTGGTCTGAAGTGTATCTGACGTGATTTCATTTCGATGAAGAGTCAATGAGCCATGTGAAAATGTTCCCACACGACATTTTTTAAACCTTTTTAGTAAATTAGAAAGATATAGCCTCCGGGAAATTACTCTGAGAAATTGTGGGAGAGTTATTTCAGCTTGTTCTCCGTCCTTACATGTTTAAAATCAAAGTTTGAGGTTTTTTTCCCAATCAAGTTAAATTCTTGAGGCACCAAGGCAGAGGCGGAGGCCATCAGGAGAGAAGAGAATAGAGGGACTCATTTATATTCACTTTTCTTCACATCTGATTAGTTCTACTGGAGAAACTGTCAATTACAGATGAAAAAAATGTGATAAAAGATAAAAAGGTTCCACTGAGAAAATGGAGCGAGACGTTGGAAAACCTCTTCTCTTCTCTTCTCTTCTCTTCTCTTCTCTTCTCTTCTCATCTCTTCTCTTCTCTTCTCTTCTCTTCTCTTCTCTTCTCTTCTCTTCTCTTCTCTTCTCTTCTCTTCTCTTCTCTTCTCTTCTCCCTTCCTCAGCTGGCCGTCAGCTGAAGGGTCCCCTCACATCAGCCTGGTCCTACAGAAGGTTTCTTCCTGTTAAAAGCAGTTTTTCCTGCCACTGTTGCCTGTTGTGGGGTCAGGCTCTGGGTTCCTGTAAAGCTCCCAGATAAGCATCCTCTGTGCCTTTGCAAGGAAGAAACCTGAAAGTGATTTTAAGTGTGTGTGTGTGTGTGTGTGTGCGTGTGTGTGTGTGTGTGTGTGTGTGTGTGTATGTGTGCCCACCAGAGTAAACCCAGACAAAACACTTCAACTCTGAGTTCATTTCTTCCTCTTTTCACCCAAGACCGGAGTGCCTGAGAGGCTGGGATGCTGGATTAGGATGGATGTGTGTGTTTCTGAGTCTTAACGTGCGTCTCTGAATTGGCTTCTGAGTGCAGGTGCTTAAGCACGCCCAGGCTCTGCAGAGCCCAAAATCTCGCCGCTCTCCTCTCAAACCACTCACGCAAGCTGGGAGGTGTAAAACTGATAAGATGCATCATTCGGGTCCCCATGCCTGATTACAGATCCAGCTCAGGGGCTGCGAGGAGCCAACCAGGACTCCAGCTCACTGGTGAGGCTGGCTCCAGAGCCCAGTGCTTTTGCAGGCCAAACTGATGAAGCCCGCTCAGGTGGGGCGTCACACGGCCATGGAGTTAGTAATGTGTTGCTTTTGGATCACAGGTTCAAACCTTCAGCCCAAATAAGCCAGACCATGAACATGGCAACACCTTTGCTCTCAGGTTGTCCTTCAACTCAAGGTGAGGCTGGTGCCGGTAATTGGTGCTTAATCCTGAGAACACGTCTGTCCTTTTGTTTGCTGGGATTATGAGTGTGCGGAAATGAGCTCAGACATTTGAATTCAAAATGAGGAACACAAGCCCCTTCGTGCACATTGGTCCTCCTTCAGGCCTGGGACCCCAGGTCTGAAGGTTCAGGTGTTCGTGTGAGCATCAGTGTGGGGAGGAGGGTTTGACTGACAGCTGAAAAAGAACATTGGGTATTTTTTTTCCCTGCAAGGCCCATGTTATCCTTGTGACACACACTCCACACAAGCACACGCACACACACACACACACACACACACACACACACACACACAGTCTTATCAGGTGTTGTGGCCCATGTAAGCCATATGTCTGGATAAAGACTACAATGTGCTTCACTGCCCGAGAAGGGAGTGTGCACGCGCGCGCGTGTGTGTGTTTGTGTGTGTGTGTGTGTGTGTGTGTGTGTGTAAGAACATGAGCATGTCAGTGTTATCACTGGGAGTGCAGTGAAGTTAATTGGCTTCAGTTGAGAGGAGCAGCAAGACAATAGTTTTAAACACACACACACACACACACACACACACACACACACACACACATACACACACACACCCACATACACACACACACAATTTGTGAGTTTTCCTTTCTTTTGGACAGTAAAGTTTTAAAATGAATGCACTTTGATTTGTTTTTTGATTTGTTATTTTCTGTGAGAAAATAACTAATTTAATGTCTGAGGATAAACAGTAAATAACCAAGGTTGTCCTTTATCTACATCAGTTCTGCGCACAAAAGGCTGGTAAAGGAAAAGAAGAGAATATTTGTCATTCATCACTTCAAACAAGCTTTTGAGGAGACAATAATTTGAAATGGATGAGGCAAATAATAATGAAGCAATTAAATCTTTATTAGTTTCAATATGTTTCCAAAATCAGCACTGGGAACCAACAAACCGCTGAGGTGCAAGTGTTTTGGCGAAAATAATGAAAAACTACGTGGATGTTCCTGCTGGTAATTAGCTATTTATTAGCTAGCAGTTTAATGCGTCCTGAAATTCAATTACAGACGAAGCACAGATGAATCAAACATTGCAAGGAGACTCTGTCCAAAGCATTTCATCATCATCAGCACTCATTTATCAGTTATTATCTATATATTGCACAAAAATTCTGTTTATCAGCCCTGAAGAAATGAGAATAAAAACATAAAAACCTGTCACTGTTACGAGCAGCAGCTTATGCTAATAGATAGATAGATAGATAGATAGATAGATAGATAGATAGATAGATAGATAGATAGATAGATAGATAGATAGATAGATAGATAGATAGATAGATACTTTATTACTTTCCAAGAGAAATTCACAAGTACTATAAGCACGACTTTACATTATCAGCATAACAAAGAGCCTGAACAAACAAAGTTATTGAACATCCTTCAAAGTTGCCCTAATCATCCCACGAATTGTTCCAGGCATCATCACGGCGTGCACACGCTATCAATGAGGCCATCAGCCATGTCTGAAGCCGTGCAGAAATAGTCCAAGATGGTGACGGAGGTCTTTGATGTCATCTCAGGTGAAGTATCCTGAGTAAAACACCAGTGTTCATGTCACACACAAGAAAGCTAAATAACAACAACAACAAAAAAGGCCTTGAAACCCCAAATCACAGTCATCATTTCACAGGAGCTGCACATAAAACACGAGGGTGTGACGGCTGTTCTCTGTGGTTATGAAGGGGTCGCATCTTTGACGACTCACTGAGTGCAAACTCAGGTTTGGGGTTATTGATTTCTGCTGCGCCGTTGCTCTTTTTTCTTCAGCTGTGGCCCAGTTTTCCACTTCCATCGCTCCCTCTCTCGCTTCTGTCGCTCACTCTAAATGTTTTTTTGCTAGAGTGGTGTGATGCCACTTGTTCAAGCCAGAAGTTAGCCAGCATCAAAACAGCTTTCAGACCCAAAATTGTTGCTTTTGGATTGTTGTAACGCCAGACTACTGGCTTCTTACTTGATCCTTTTTTTCTTCTATGAAAAAAAATGTGTGACACTGTTAACGCGCAGCCAGAGAGAAACCACAACATCAGCTTTGACAAGCTGGAAAGGAGACATTTTTGTCCAGTTGGTAGCAAAGACTGTTTAAACCAGACTGCCTCTTCCTCCCCTGGGTACGATTGGCACGCCACCGCGTAATCGTCAGCCCTGCTGACGCTAAGCAGCGCTATCGCCGCGTTTAAAATAAACACGCACCGGCCTGCCTTATTTACTTTGACGACGCTCTCCCGCTGACATTTCCCACAGCGTCGACTCTCTGATGCACATGACCGTAATGGCGGTTGTGCAGGAGAAATTTTGAAACGGTTTGCTGGCTTGCAGCAACATCCTCGAGTGGCATCGCTTCTGACTCCCCACTCCTTGCATTTCACGCTTAGCGGCAGATATTTTTACGAAGGACCCCAGAGAGTGGTATAATGATGAGGCACTCTGGGGGAAATGAGGGAAGTTTTTTATTTCAAGTGATGGCTGCAGCCTCGGATAATGGTGCTCACATAAAGTAGTGCCAGCCACTACCCTGACTGGTAGGCATCTGGAAATATGCAGTAATCTAATCTGATACATGGGTTTCTTCTATAATAGACTAGTAAAAAGAAAACATTCCAAGTTTACATTTAGGTGGTTTTTTTGAAACGTTTACCATATCTGTCTAGGAGTTCTTCTAAATATGCTAAAGCTAGCTGCTGCGGTCCCAATTCAATTCAATTCAATTCAATTCAATTCAATTTTATTTAAAGTGCCAATTCATAACAAAGTTATCACAAGACACTTTACATGTTCAAAAAAAAAGAGAAACAGCTCCCATGGCAAAGCTCCACACTGAGTAAGCCAACTGATATTGGCAACAGTGTCGAGGAAAAACTTCCCTTTAACAGGCAGAAACCTTGAGCAGAACCAGACTCAGTGTAGACAGCCATCCGCTGCGACCGCCTGGGAGGGAAAGGAGGAGAGGAGAGACAGGGAGATGGTGACAGAGAGGAGAGGGGGGATAGAGAGGGGGAGAGAGACTGGGAGATGATGAGAGACACAGGAGAGGGGGAGATAGAAAAAGGAGAGGAGTAGAGGAGAGACAGGGAGGATAGAGAGAACGTTGAGCAAAAGCTGCAGGATCCAGGCAGGACCATGGAACCTACTGTCCACTAAAAAGCACCTTGCTCAAGAGCAATGAGATTTGAGTGAGAAGTTCTGCTTTAAGTCACATTCCCTTCATAGTTTTAGGTCACAGCCCAAATATCTGTCCCTTCTTGTATCACATCAACCCAGGAACCCTGACCAAAAAGAATAATACATGTGCTGTATTCATCGAAAGACTGGGAGAAGCAGAGGATGTGGGAGTACTGCGTGATGAGGGAGAGGAGGGACAAAGGGGAAGAGGGCTTTAATAATGTATGCATTGTCATGTGAGCGAGGGTATGAAAGAGCGTGAATGGGTGCGAAGAAAAATAGGGAAGGAGCGATCCAGAGAGCGATTGTGAGTGCGAGAGAGAGGCGTTTCGGTGACCTTCTGCCTCCCAAAGTCCCATCTGACTAAGGAATGAGGAGGGATGGAGTGATGAGGGGGAGGAGAGAGGAGACTACTAATGAGAGAGGAGAGGTATGAAGGGGGGAGGGAACCAGGGAGGGGGCAGGACGGGATTTCGCCGCAAGTGTTGAGTTGACATTTATTCAAACAATGACGTCCTGCTTTCTTAAGAAAGGAAGACGGGAAGACGCACAGACGGATCAGGGACGCGCACACACGCTACAGTATTGATGATCAAACAGGACGCGTAAAGCTCGGGCCCCCCCCCCCCACGCCAACGGGGGTCGCGGATCACTTCCATGTCGGGACTTGCCTCCGGCCTTGTCACTAATGCATTTTTAGCACATTTCTATTTGACCTGACCGTCACAGAAAGCATAGCACACCACGGCAAGAAATAATGCGCATGTGCTTTACATAAACGATGCTCGCTTTGCTTCCCCCACGACATTAAATCCATTTATTAAAGATTCCGCCTTGGTCTAACACCCAGTGGAAGTAAAAGGTGAGCTGACATAGCGTGACAGCCCTAACGGTGGATTAGCACTTCCTCGTTATACTCTTCCAATAATGCTGATTGACAGCAGCGTGGGATCATCAGGTTATTTTCCCAAGGTGGGCCGCCCTCACCTTCAACCTATTGTAAGTATTTTCTACCTGCGTCTTGCCTCGTTGGTAGGTCAGGGCAGTGGACGAGCACGGCTGCCCTCCTCCCCCTGGCTGCGGGCACCAATTGTTTTTGGGCAGAGGCCACTGGCGGTACTGGCGTCCCAGCTCGGCATCTGTTTGGCAACTAAAAGCCGACTGGAGTCCAGATTTTAAAAAAACACAACAGCACCAATTTGGCCTAGAGACTCTTGCTCCTGGGTGCTGACATTCCTTCCAGGCTGCCTCCCAACTGGAGGCGTCTGAGAAATATCAATAGGTCAATCAGTTTGTTATTTTCTAAATATTATTCTCGTTATTATAAGTGTGTTACACTCTGCTGGCCCCTTAAATGTCGGCCGACTGGAAGCAGTCAGCCAGTACACGGAGTTAAATGGAGATGACTCCTCTCAGTGCGTGTGCGTTTATGACGATCAGCAAATAGAGTAATGGTGCTTATCGGGCCCAAAACTCCAACAGAAAGGAGGGTAGATAAAGCAGACAAACTGCGAAAGCCTCGCAAAGCCTCCCGCTAAAACGACAATCCACAATCACACATTTTTCTCTCCGTTAGCGGCTCCCGTGATATCCATTTTCCCTCCATTTGAGCCCCAGTTTGGTCCATGTAATCATGACGGGAAAGGCGGCCGCGCTCCATCTCCTTCGCAGGTGAGAAAGCTGAGCAGCAGCTTTCTGCAGGATGACGTGCTGCACGGCTTAAAGTTACGCGCCGTTAAGTCAATGTCGTGGCGGGCGGGGGTGAAACTATCAGACTCCGTGCAGAGCTGTCTAACAAGTCACCCTGCTGTTCTAGCCAGGCACAGAGGAAGCGCTGGATAAGGAGTAATCTTGTTGCTGTCTTTTTCTAGTGGCCAGGCAGTGTATAGCTGAATGGGCTAATCCTGAAGTATATGAAATGTAAGGCTGCAGATTTGAAAAGCTAAAAGGCAAAGCCTACTGAGCTATAGTGGGACTGTGCATGTAGCTGTTCTCCTCAGTGCACGTAATCCCTGAGAGGACATGTGCATCCCCAGGAGTTTGAGACATTTATCACCAAAAAGGTATTGATTGTCTGCCCTTTTGTTTGAAAGTATAGCTTGCTAGTACCTAAGCAGAGCCACAGGTGGCGCTGGAGCCAATTTTGGAAATCACCTGAGACAGTGTCGAGGTACAGGTACAGGTTAGGCCAGACACTGTAACATACATAGAAATCTGAGTGAGGGCTAATGCTGCAGCTCTCATCACATCTTTTCTCATGCCTTGTGCTGTTCCTGACATCTTCTACTTTTGCTCCTCGGGGTTGGAGCCCTGGTGGTCAACTACATGTGCAGACCACCAGGGTAGGGCTGGGTCAGCAGAAGGTTCATGGTACCTGCAGGAGTAATTTATCTTCAAAAACCACATGCTGGGTCTGACTTTAGCCAGACTTCAGTCGCAATGATCAATTCGTTTTTTTCCATTTTGTGTGTCTCTCTCTCTCTCTGTGCATGAGCCCTGGCCAGATTGCACAGGGGAGCCTCAACAGCTGCATGTGGGCCGTGTGTGTGCGTCTGTGTGTGTCTGTGTGTGCGTGTGTGTCTCCCACGGGCATCATAACACTTAATCATTGGCTAATTAGCCAATTTAGTCATGTAATTAGCGCGCCATCTCTTTATTTCTCTGTCAGGCTCGCTTTTCTTTGCCACCATGTGGTCGGAAAACACAAGCCGAGGTAAAACCTTAACTGTTTCAACACCGCATTAGTGCGAGGAACAAATGATGAATCCATCATTGTCATGTAACACTGCCCTATAAGTCACACAGGCACACACACACATAAAGACAATAACAGTAATTAAGGATTTAGCTCCTGGCTAATGAGAAAAAGTCAAGTGATCACACGAATCACACCATCATCACCATAACAACAATGACTTTTTAAGTGCTCTCATAAGAAAGCTCTGATGTCTATTTACGATATAAATATGACGAAAAAGACTACACATGTGTAACTTGGCGGGTTTAGTTGTGTTTTCTGGCCTGTGCACGTGCAGAGAGGGTGCACGCCGAGGGGCCATTGTCTTAATTGAAGTTCTTTTCACAACATGTCAGCGTATCAAGCATGTCTCCTTCCAGAGCTTACCGACTGCTCACTAATTCCCCACCAGCGTGGAGAGACACAGGTTCACAAGCATGGTGAAATGCATCGCTTCACAGATAACTCTTTACCTGTACAGAAAGATAGATAAAGGTCAACAAAGTCTGGTTTTATTATTTATAGCAGATCTACGTATGTCGCCAGTCGATGTGTGTCTGCGCACTCTCTATTCCTCCTCCAAACGGACCGACCTTTCTCTAAAGGTCAGGCGGTGACACCGCTCACATGCACAATACTCTCATGAAGTGCTCGGAGTCACGGAGTCACAGCCGCGCTCCAGCACCGCTACGGGCTCAGGGCTGTTATTTCATGCCGCATTCAGAGTGCTTTAGCATTTTCATGCAGGAACTTTTGATGCACTTCAACATGTGTCCTCACCTGAGTGGACCACATGTGCAGCAAACTTCTCTTCTCGGACCCCTGTGAGGCTGTTAGTGCTCAAAAAGTCACAGAGGAAATCCACAAAAAAAGCCTCTTTTGAACACACACAGAGTGAGAGCCAGCACCACCAGCTCATGTTTTAACTAACCTGTGAAACCACTTAAGCCTCCAATCAAACCAATCACAAGACAATACGAGGATGTTAATTATGTGCTGTGAATATTCCATAAACTTTGTAAGGGGGGGGATTGAAAATTTCAATCACTTCAAATTTTTGCCACAGTGTAATGAGCCAGTAAATGCTTTGCTGCTGGAAACGGGCATTTTTAGAAATTTGATAAGGACTCTGTAATGTAGCAAGAGCTGCAGTCATCAGGGAAGAAAGACTCACCCAGTTTTAACGTAAGGTTACTAAAACGTGTGCCTGAAGAGGCGTTAAAGTGCCGTCTTCATTTGCTCTCATTTTATTCAAAGCAGGAGGGCAGAAATAGAGGAAATAGGGGTGATAGAAATGAAGCTGCATTGTCAAATCGAAAGTCGTACAAGGGCTGTTGAAGGGCTGCTTTCTGACAGCTGGTGCGAACATGGTGTGGTAGGTGGTCCAGGACTTAAAAGATGGCTGCAGTCTTTGGAAATCAAAAAAAAGAAAGAGCTCTTGGAACAGGCAGCTATCTGGCTGTGCGGGGTCGTACGGTCCTGTGTGCCATTTTACTCACCCTTCATGAAGGGCAGCCGCCAGCCAATCAGCTGCCCAGCAGGATGAACAAGTTGGACCGCGTCCTTGGAAACGGAGAAGGCAGGGGCGAGATGGGGCGGCAATACAAAGTATTCCACAATAACAGCAACGGCGATAACGCGCCAAACGGTGCTGCGATCCAGATAAGCTCCGAGTCCAAATAAATCCCCCATGTTGCTGGTCACACCGGGTTTACTTGTCTCCACTGTTGAACAAGTTTGTGCTAATAAATTGTTGGGTAAGTGTAAATATGGTTGGTTACACAGTCACATAGCAACAAGGTTCCAGGTCTTAATGTGCAGGTCCATTACGACACGTCATTTCCAATCCCAAGATTTCCTGTTGTAGAATTGATTCCTGTATGGAAGGATCAATATTTACATTTAGGAAATTGGGAATAAATCATGGAACCAGCTAAGAAAACAAGCTGTATTCTTAATTAAGATAAGAATTACTTTTTCTTCCGCCTGTCCTGTCTCTCCTGGTACTTTGCTTTGCTCTTGCAGTCTGAAAATACGCACATTAGTGTGACTGGAGCTTCGTTATTGTCTTTCGGCGTGTGATGTTTCAGCTCTCGCCGTTTCACCATTTTGAACATGGTGTTTGGGAGCCCAGGAATGTCGGAATCAGGTCGCTCGGTGTCTTTTTAAATCCTGTAACTCCTCTGTCTCCTAATGACGGATTAGACTTCTCATAGTACGACTGCTCATCCAGTGCTAATCCGCAGCGCATAGACTCTGAGCTGGAGACGGCAGCAGGCCAGAGGAGAGGCAGACAGGTGGGGGTGGGGCTGAGGGGGTACGGTAACACTGAACCATGAATTCCTTTGCATGTGAGTAGAGTTATGATAGACATCTGTGTGATGGCTGGCAAACGTGTGTCAGCGGGGTGTATGTCCCCCCCTCAGAACCCTGGGGGGTGCTGGGGTTCCCGGGAAACGAGGCTTTGTGAGTTCATACCTGCTGTTCTTACAAGACGAGGACGTCTGTGTCAACTGCGATAGTTTGGCCTGTCACTTTTTCGACGGAGAGAAAGAGAACTTGAAGGCAGCGCGTCTGTCACCGTGACGAACGCAGGGAGATTAGAAAACAAATGTCGGTGAGACGCCGCTTTTTGTCCAGGCTGCGATCGTCTCAGACAAGGCCGAGCAATAAAACGACACGTTATCTGACACGTTTTGGATATGTTGCACATTATGTTATACATACACCTCGCTGACACACACGTCTAACATAAGTCTACTCATATGCTAAGGAATCCTGATGGTTCGTTTGTCTAAGAACCCCTCATCCCTGCATGAGTGAGTCTGTACATGACCATAACAATCCCATTCCTAGCTGATTTCTGGAATCATCACATTATTCAAGTAATCGGGTAATCAGCATCAAATAACATGATTTATCAACAGTTATCTGATTCTAAAAATCTGATTAACACACTGGATACTCTGATGTCTTCAGGCACCTTTACCTGTTAATTAGTTTCTTCTTTTAACCACTGCTGGACCAGGAAACCAGTCTGGCGACAGAGAAAGCCTGCTGTCCCTCTGAGACGGCAACAACACACATTTTTTTTTTCATCTGAGTAAAAGAAATAAAGCAACAATCCATAGACGCACGCGGAGAAGAGACAGATGAACAGATAGACCTGTGTCTATACTTCTCCGTCTTGGCCCTTTCTTGTTATCACTGATTTTATCCACCGTTATTGGGGATGTTTGCTATAGAAGGTGGTGTTTCTCGGCTGGTAGAGAGTGTCAGAGACCCCCTGCTGCGTGCGCTAATGTGCGAACCACGACAGAGCAATTAAAAAGCCTGTATTCTAACCTCTCATCATTTCAGGGGCTTTGTAAAATCCCAACTTCTCAACGCAGCTTTGTCCTGATTGGGATTTTAGTGACTCATCCAAGTAAATCAAATGACCTCCAGCACGGCAGAACTACAACGTTTGAATTTGCTCTCAAACAGAGGGATGAAGTAGGCCAGCCTGGATGTTTGAGGCAGAGTTTCATTTCCATAAATGGCAGATAAATCTGTGGAGACAGAAATGAAGACTGGCAGCTACAAACACTGAGTCAGAAGGCAATTTCTTCTTTTCTGGTGTGGCCCCTTTTACAACCTTTCCTTTAAACGTGGGGTCCGGCATCAGTGTCACCCTGGTAACAGAACAGGACAACACAAGCACAAACACATCTTTTCTTCATCTAGAGCTAACACATTTCAAGTGCACGCATCCAACAGATGCTAACACCACCTGTAAACACTCAACGTGTCACTCGTACTGATTCCTCGGTTGCTTTTGCACCAAATTACGAACACGGAGAGAAAACTGCACACCCAATTTAAGCAACAGGCCAGGGCAACAACTCAGATCAAATATCCAATCTGACGCGACAGATCAATGGGAATCGACATCGTCTTTTTATTTAAAAGAGGGGAGAAGTTATCTGACTGTTCTCCTCTCTAGGATGTAGTTGGATGGATGCTCTACCGGATGACTCAGTGTTTAGTCACCAGTGACACCAGCTGGGTGTCAAAGTGATTTCTTTTTGATTAAAAAAACAAAAAGAAAGGGCAACAGTCGTGCAGCTGGTGCTCCTCCTCCACCACAGCAGGAGAATATCTGCACTGATTCTCCAGGAAAGAGACGCCGTCAGCAGAAAGAGCTGATGTCTGACTGTTATCAGTGTCCCGCCGTGTTGAAAACATCCTCTGGTTCCTCCATGTGAGTGCAGATGAGCTTTCAGAGGTCGTCTTCTGAGGACAATCTGCCTGGACACAGATTGCTGCAGTGACCTTTGACCTTCTGGACCTTTCTCCCATCTGCACAGAGGACCTGCGAAGCTCAGCCAGAGGGACCACTGATGGTGGCCACTGAGCTCTTGAGAACATTCAGTACCGTAGAATTATTAGCAGCCCTCGCTGGACGTGAAGGCTGCAACTTAATCTACCACAGTTGGAGTCAGTCGCGGTGCAGAAACCGCTCAAAGGCCGACAGAAATGGGGAGATTTTCAATTTAACATAACAAAATGTGGAAAAAGTGAAGGAATCTCTCTTTTCTTAATGTAACATTTCAAACTGAAGCAACACTGAGCAGCGGAGCAATAAAGCAGCGAGGCGTCAGCCGGCACATTTTTACATGAACGTTCATTTTAAAATATCACAAATAATAGAATAAAATATCTACTCTGGTAAACAATTACACAAATGAAGCCCTGAGAAAGCTCTAAAATTATTCCATCTCATACATTTAATGAGGCGGCCTTTTTAAAAAGGTTGAAGTACTTTGTTTTGCTCATTTCTGTAGAGCTGAATATGAACAACACAGCACAAATATGAGAGAGCTGAATTCAATAAAGGAGCATAATGAATGTGCACGTTGCATGCATAAAAACAATGGCTGCTGCAGACAGAGATTAGTTCCAGTAACGTCACCTCAGGAAACGAACTGCGCTCCATTTAGGGCACTCAGTTTGCTTCCCCGGGATGCAGGAAGTGAATCTGTTAGGTGTTTGTCTGATTGTAAAGGAAGAAATAACAAAACAGCAGTGAAGTATAATTACCTGGAAAAACTGTGCAGATGTAAATATCACCTCTAATATATAGATTGGGTTACACTTAGATGTTTTTCTGACATCACATCTGTTCCCGGGCACCAGTCGTGCCGTCCAATCAGCATTTGGCGCTTCTGGACTGAACTTTAGAGGCTGCGGTGTGCCGGAGGAAGACGCTGGCCAATCCTTCTCACCTGGAGGCTCATGGCGGGGGTCCAGTGAGCCAGAGCTTTTTGGGTTTCCCGCCAGGCTTTTTTGGCTGAGCATAGCTCCAAGGTCCAAGTCCATTTCTCTCCCTGGCTCCCACCAGCGTGCGGGGTCTTCCAGGAGCCGAACAACAGGGCCAGTCCCTGTTGCGTGTAAAAGCTCTCTTCTCGCCAGATGAGCCCACTTTGACCGTTTCTTCCCGTGCTGCCAGTGTCAGAGGACTTCCTCGCCCTGACAGACCGGGTGATCGCCATCATCTACCATTCCGCAAACAGGCGGCTGAACTTTTCATCTTCCGTGAGAAAATTCAGTGTTAAACCGCTGAGTGACGACATCGGTGGTATTTCTTAAATCACTATCTGAAGCTATTCAGAAGCAGGAAATAATTCCTTTTTGTTTTCTTTGGCTCATTCGTGTCCAGGTGGGGGCAGAAACTGGAGTAGGGAAGTTCTGACCTTTCTTTTCCCAACTATATCCTCAAGCTCCTCCCTGGCGTTCCAGGTCTGTAGATGGGAAATATAGTCCCCCATAATACAACCCTCAGGGTTTCCTCCCAAGAGGATATACCTGGAACTTCTCCCCAGAGAGACCTCAAGAAGGCATAACTACCCCTCAGATTCTGCGCTCTTACCGGAACCATGACCGGAAACTGTGTTTTCCTGCTCAAACGCACCATCTGGACGCGCAGAGAGACCGCAGGTAAGAGTAGATTTTATTGCGGGTTTTATTGTGCAATGTGTGTTATGTTTGATGTGCGTTATAATTTTTTGGGTCTGTGCGAGTTCTGGTTACTTTTTCCTGCATGTTTTGGTGGGTTTTTGTTTAACGACGGCTTCTTGTGATTCATTTGTGTGCTTGCGTAAAAGTTTGGTAAATTTGAAATCGGAGCGCAAACAAACGCGAGCAAGAATGTCACTAAAGGTGGCGATCGAATGCCGATAATATCACTAATTAACCTAAAAGAATGTTTAAAACGTGATTTAAAATGATCTAATTATGTTTGATAAATACCATAAAAACGTATTCTTTTTGAAATAGTTCTCTTTAAAGTCTTGTAATTTTATTATTATTATTATTATTATTATTATTTTAAATTCTGAATTGGTGTCATTCAAATTGCTGGGTAAGAATCCAGGACTCCAGAACATAGCTGTTTATGCTTCTCAGTTATGGTAATGCTGGGTTTTCTGCACGTTTGAATACCTTTTTAGCCTGTTTATTGTAGATTAGTGCTCTTCTTAAAATTGATCACCAATATATTTAGTCTGGTTGTTAACAAATTTGAAAAGCGTTTTCTTCACGGTGGCTGATTCATGCTCAAAAATCTTAAAGAACAGCTTCATGATGTTGTGAAGCTGCAGCTTCTTCCAGGCTCCCAGTAACAAATTGTACCTTATAGCAATGGTCCCCAACCCCCGAGGGTTGAAGGTCATTTGGTACCAGGCGCACAGAAAGAATAAATAACTTACATTACTTCTTTTATTTATTATCTGAAACGGAAAGATGTTTTATTTTTAAATATTACCGGATTCTCTTCATCACACCGTCTATTGACACACATTTTTTATTATATTTACAACCACAGTTTTCATGCTGGTAATATCATGTTCTTTTGTTGTATTTATCTGCTGCACCTTAAAGGCCGGTCCCTGAAAATACTGTCCGACATTAAATCGGTCCGTGGTGAAAAAAAGGTTGGGGGCTGCTGCCTTATAGCATTGCAGCTGTATAAATATTGTTTTAAAAACACAACAGATGCTTGTGTTTAAATCTTTGCTTTTCCGGTTGCTTTGCTTGGTGCTGCATTTGAACACGTCCTCCTCTCTCCTCTCTCCTCTCTCCTCTCTATCAAATGGAGAAGCTGCTGTGATGCTAATGTTAGCCGTATCAGATAGCCCTGCTGAAAATGTGAAAGATGTGATGACTCTCCTGAGGTGGTTGATGACATGGTTTTGGTGTCCTCACTTTCGTCAGTGTTTATATAGAAGATTCCATCAAGCCTAGATTACTTTGCCACACTTGGGAAAACTTCATAACACTGCTCATACGTTTATTTGAAAATTCCTGCGATTTGAAACCTCTTGCTCTATTTGTGCTTCTGCCTCGCCTTTTCTGTCTTCCTCTCCGCTTCTTTTAACACCATCTTCCATCTCTAACTCTTCATCCCTTCCTGTCTGAAGACATCAGTTGCCAGCCTGGTTAACACGTCGCATGAATCAGCATTCTGCGTCTCATCCGACTGAGATTCCTGAGTGAATACTAGGACGTCCTGGTTCACGTTAGCGCCTCACCGCCATGAATCCACTCAATTAATCTCTGAGACCATGTATTAGATTGAGGTCCACATCATAAATCCTCAAGTAATAACGGGATGAAATCATTTCTTTAGTCTCACTGAGTGACTTTGGTGGAATCCCAACCACAACATTGCTCCCGTCTCCGGGTCAGTGAGTAGATCTGTTTCAATGAAGAGCTGATTCAGGAGACGGCCGCGGCCTTTTCTCCCTTTGATCCCTTTAATCTAGAATATTTTCTATTTTACTTGATTTCCCATCTTTGAAAGTCTCTTTCATCCCTTTTCTGTTCACTTTATTCCATTCATCACCTGCCTGTAATTATTATTTTCGCAGCGTTTCCTTCCGTCTGGATTTTAGCTGCTGAAAAGACCGTCGGTCCATGTGTGGAGTTTGCCGAGAGATTGCCGTTTACCAAAGTTTAACATCTAAAATATATCAAAATCACACTTTAATTATGATCTGGGGGAGGACGGCTGCACGGGAACAGTGACGGCGTTAATATTGCTGCGATATGCAGATCATATTCCTGCATTCTGCTGCGGAATTTAATAAAACTGCAAATTGACACTTTAGTTTCATGCTTCAATCAATGCCATATATGAAGGCAAGCACGCACGCACGCACGCACGCACTGACCCGGTGGTGAACTGGAGCTGATTGCAGTCATTTGTCAGTTAACTACATTTTCTTTTGGCCAACAACATGGTGATTAATGAAAGACGGAGAGAGAAAAATAGAACAGAGGGGGGCAGACTTCACGAGATCCAGAGAGGGAGAAAATAAAGGTGCGATGCAGGAACGGTGCGAAAGGGGAAGAGCGACACGGACAATCAGGGACAGGGGAATCAGGTGTAATCACGAGGAAAAGGAAGATTATCAGACTGCTGTCCAGTTACGGTGTTGGATTCTGATTGGCTGGTTGACCTTTGGGCTGACTCGTCTCTGCTTTATTAGCCGCGGTGAAGACCGGTGAGGGACAGAGTCCAAAAGAGGGCCAAATGAACTTGGATGAGGACGTGTTTGCCTCCATCTCGTTGCCTGTGTCACCTTTGTGTACTTCAGGTTCCTGACTGGGTTGGAATCACATGACAGGAGGTCCTAATCTGCTGTAATGAGCTGGTCCCAGGTCCTGGTTGGTCCCAGGTCGGCGGCAGGCTCTCCTTCTCTGTTAGCAGTTGTGTTGTAATGAGCCTGGCCGCGAGGGTAAGAGACGACGCTTGCTCAGGTTAGGCTCCCAAAATGAGATGAGTGCTAATATCTTTTAATGAGCCACTGTTTCTGTGAGAACAGTCGGCGAATCGGAACATTTGGAAAGTTGTTTAGATCAACTAATTCACTGTCACTTCCATTACAATGAAAACTAACATTTGATGAATTGAATAAAAATTTCTCATTCTCAAACTGACCTGGAGCAGAAGCCAACAGTCAGGAGTAAACAGATCTTCTATTTTCTGACTGTTTCCAGCGAGCCTGTGGTGGCCTCCTGCAGAGTCTGCCCCCCAGGTAGAGCGTAGCTGAACTCACCCTGCTGTGGTTCCGCTTCACGTAGGAGGAACCTGCTTTGATCTCCATGTATTTGTAAGTTCCCCCCCCCCAAGAAAAGTGTGTGCTCACGCTCCATCGCGTATAACAAGATTTATTGGTAGAAGAACCTCAAGAATTTTCCCATTTTCCAGCAGCCTTACTTAGTGTTGTAGACCTTCACCTCTGCCGAGAGGTGATGGACTGAGATTTGGACGCAGTCTCACTTTTCTTTGATCCCTGCTTGACATAAAAGAGCAGTTTTATTGTTTATCACCTTGTTTTCTAAAGTTCTTACGTCGTATCTGACGTCCTGAATGTTGCCGTGGTGAAGGAGAGGAAAACTGTTTGAGCCGTAGAGTTTTAGGTTTTTACTGTTTGGATGTTTTACTAGTCAAGTATCCCAACAGTTGGCGTGTCTGACCTGCATTATTCTAAGAGCATGTGAAAACAAAAAGCCACCTCACGCATGTCACACCTTTAGAAGGTGCTATGTGTTCTGTGTGTGTAAATTTAAGGACTGGCATGAGAGAGTCCTCGAATTTACACACCCCCGCGAGTGAACCTGTTCTAACCTGTTAGAAGTCGTAAATTAGCGTGACGATATTAATTTCTCTGAGTGTGTATGAGATGGAAAATATGGAACAAAACTTGTTTAGTTGCTTCCAAATGATCCAGATAACAACCAATTCGCTGCGGCCGTATCTTTTTTCCCCTGTTTTTGGCAACATCCTTCTGGTTTGGAGGATAACTCCTCTCCACTTTCACCAGTTTACCATGAAACGGGAAACCAAACCAGATGCAGAGCGCCGCTTATTCGCGTAAAGTATATTTTGGAGAGTCTTTGAAATGGGAGCTCTGCTCTTAAGTTTTGCTCTTGCCGAGACACAGAGAGCAGAGATGAGTCAATTTCATGCCCCGCAGTTTTTCTTTATTTTCCAGCGAACATTTGCATACTCGTCTGTCCTTTTCGGCGCTAGCTCGCACAACACTTTCCATGAGGAAATGAGGGAGCGGGTCCAGCTCATATGCAGTTTAGATCCATTTTAATTTCGTGATCATTTGATTTTCAAGTGAAGAGTCACATTTCCAGAACCCATCTGCAGCTCAGCTTTCAGTAGTTTTGTCTGAAATTCATCCGACCAGTTCCTTATAATAAAAGAATGAAGAAGAAAAACGGAATACGTACAACATATTCCAGCAATTGCTGAAATGCTAGAAGGTCAACTTCCAGGAGTGGAACCGATATGGATGGCTGTAAGGAAGATGACCCTCGGGGGGATGAGAGATAATTAAAAAGGCTGTAAAAATGTCAGAATAATACCTATTGTGCAACATTGCACATTTGTTTATTTCTACTCTTGTTGCACATTTCTACTTCTGGTTAGGGTTTGTCTCATAATGTGTCATATTGCACATCATTGTATTGTAAATATGTTTTAAATATGTTAATGCTGACGATGCAGCTGTGACAAGTCAATTTCCCATGTCTGGGATGAATAAAAGTCTATTCTATTCTATTTGGGGTACCAGATGTTTGCTTTTCCAGAAGCTCGTCTGGGTTCGAGCTGCCCACCGGCTGAAGAGAAGTCCAGCTTCAAAGGTCCTCCGTTTCTTCTGACCGAAATGCGCAAAGAGATAATTTTTTCCAGAAGTGGAATGGCCCGTAGTGCGCGGTGACATATTGTCAGGTCCGTTTGAAGTCCAGGGAAGAGCGTGGAGTGCTGACGTGTGTGTCCGTCTCCTGGCAGTTACAGGGCGTCAGATTCTCCTTCTATCTTTGGGAGCAATTGAAAAGGGGAGACATTGAAACTTCACAAGTCTCTGCTTTGAGAATCTGTCTGGATCTTCTGTCGAAAGCAAAAACCCAGCAGTAAGAACTCCGTGTTTAACAGAAGCTAGAATTCTCATCGTACAAGTTCGCCATTAACTTTTTTAAATTCCGGAACACAGTGGTCACACTTCTCGTTGTTCGACAGATAATTGTGGAGCTTTGTATTCCTTTGAAGCTCAGTGGTACTGTTAGATCATTTTGTTACTCGCACTTGTTCTCGTTTGTTCCATTTTTTTTCCTATTTGGGTCTTAGGAACGGTCGTCTTAGGAGGTAATCCCTGCCCATCCTCCCCTAGCTCCTCTGGGACAGCAGCAAGGTGTTCGAGGACCAGACAGGAGACGTAATCCCTCCAGTGTGTCCTGGGCCCGTCTTGAGTTCCTCCTGCCAACAGAACATGCCTGAAACGCCTCCGCAGAGGGACGTCAGGAGGCCATGACAAGATGCCCAAACCACCTCGGTCGGCTGGAGGAGCAGCAGCTCCGCTCCCAGTTCCTCTCATATGATATTGTACCGCACCAAATACAGATATTGGATCAAAACTCTGGTCAAAGGTTTCACATACTGTAGCAGCTGTTGTTTTAGCTGTACCAAAGAGCATCTCCCATTTAGACTAAAGTCAGCTGAGTACTGCAAAATGGCCAACTTTAAACATGATCCCTGCAATATTTTATAACCGAGTCTCTCGGCAACCATAAGTAATTAGTGTTTTATTCTGTACCATGAAAGAGAAACTGAAAAGACACATTTTAGATGAGTTTCCTTTTTTATTCATACTGCGTTGAGGGCCAGGCACCAACAGGACAAGTATTACATTTGCGAAAAATAGCAACCTGCAGCCAGCGTTTCATTCCAGACGAGTCCGGAGGCAGAAGCGCACATTGATTTTAATGCAGGCTGTCTGCTAAAGGACGAAAAGTCCAAACATGTAACTCGGAATTATTTATAGTCTGGAAGTTATTGGACAGATTGAAACAACTTTTCACAAAAAAAGAACAAACAAGCCATCTAGGTTGCCTTCAAGGATTTCTTGGTGGTTTTTTGTAACATTTGGTTTTAAGATTCTCACGCTGCTCTAAAGATTTGGAGCAGCAGTCCACAAAGGTACAAACAGTGTTTAATGCACATATGTGACCGATGCACGCACCGACCGTCAACAAAGACATGAATGCATGGTGGCCTGCGTGGATTACTCACCTGGATGTGCAGCGTGGCTTCAGGAAGCCTGCTCAGCGTTTAGTTGCTCCCGAGTTCATGTTTCAGTCGCACCTGCACAAACGCGAGCATGTCGGTGTCAGAAAATGCATGCTTCGCGACGCGTTGGGCTGCATCCCTGAAAAATGTGAAATTCACCCAAATCTGTGAGGCGGATGTGTGACAGACGGAGCCGTGTTTATGCACAGGCACACAAAGATGGCAAAAACACTTCAGGGAACATCTCCTCCAGCCTTAGAATGGTTTAAAAAAAAAGAACTGCAGCATTTTTAACAAAATAAAATCCTTAAAGTTACAGAAGTGAGCAGTTGGAATAAGCAACCAGTTAAGTTCTATTCTAAATAAGAAAAGTCTCTTGAACATTATCTTACTTTAGTAATTGAGTGGTGGTGTTTTATAGAGGGCTTCAGTTTTACTGGGTTTCAAAGTGCATTTGGGTCCTAGATGGATGAATTCAGCATATTCTGAAAAATAATAAGAGCTTCTGGGGATGAAGGGTCAGGTTGGACAGGAAGAACTAGGAAACACGATGAGATGTTCCAGATTAACAGAGGAACGGGGAGCCGAGTAGTTTGTTTTGAAAGGATCGTTTGTAGGAAATAGAATGTTTGGCGAGTCGTTGGCAGCATCACGCCGGTAACGAGTCTACACGTTAATGACGTCATCATAGCAGCGCATTGCCCAGAGGATCAGCAGTAAAGGGACAACATGGAGACTAAGCTGCTGATCCAGAGCCTGTGCAGGAGGAATGAGAGTCCAAATCCTGTTGATTCTGGTGTCCTGCTGTACTCAGGACATCTCCACGCGGGTCCTATAAGTTGGATGTGCTGGGATGTTGAGCCACTGCCGAGCAAATTGAATGAGAAAAGGTGCCTCTGCAGACCAGCGGCTTTAAATAGGCGGGCTAACAGTCTGTCAGAACATTTATTAAAGAGTGTCCCCAAACTCATAACTCATTTCTGGAACGGATACAAGTGGCGGGACTGAGTGTCCTCTGTGCTGAAGAAGAGCAGGGAGCTCTGAGGACACCCACACATCCGGCCTCTCCAGAGGGATACGGTTCTGGGTGGGATGTGTCCCATCAGAACCAGAGCTTTACCAGCTGTCCATGGTGGTCTTACTGGTCCTGGACTGGTTTCTAATCTCCTGTGGTCTTTTTTCTGTTCTTATGAAGGCTATATAGCTTAGCTTCACATTTTAGAGTGGACGAGCCATTAAAGGTAACACATAGTGTAACTAATCCTTCAAACGTGGCCTGGGAGCCAGCATCCGGCTGCATGTTTGGTTGAGACCGTTGAATTTTGCCTCATTCAGCGTCGTTTTTGTACACGTCTATATTTATAGGTGCAAGATCAACCTGCAAAATGAATGAAATGCAATTCAGCTGCAGTAATCAGAGAAAGGGAGCAATGAAGTAGGTGTAAAATATTTAATTTGCACTGGGTTCTGAAGCATTCTCCCCATCCCCACTGGAGAAAATTGTCCGCGGATGCGCATTTACCTCTTTGATACATGATGATTAAACAAAAAATAGCAACAGTGGAGAGACAGAGAGAATGGGAGTAATTGAGAGGAGATGATTATAAGGCTGTTCTGGCAAATGGATATCGTGCAACTCGTTCAGCAAATGACATGGAGACAGTGTAATATTTACTAAATGGTTGAATTAAAGAGGCACTGAATTATTCAAGAAACAGTCCAGAGATGCAGAGCGAATGAGCAGGAGGGGTGGGTCACAGATGGAGGACAAAAGGGCACAGTAGCTTTGAAAAGTCCCGTTACTGAACCACTTTGAATAAGAATGAAAAGCAGGTTCTGGAAGTGGTTCATAAAAACAAGATATTGATTAGTTTAGATGTTAAATACTCTATCCCTCGTTAATAAACCCCGTGAACTGTCCACCTTCTGGATCATCTGAGCACAACAGCAACACCAACAGACAGGGAAGGTCTAACGTTATGTAGAGTCAGACATACGTAAACGTCTCCTGTTCTGTCTGCTCATTTCCAGCTGTCTGTCTCTCATTAGCTCTCCTTCCTGTTTCCACTCTGGCTGGAAGCCTGCAAATATTCAATCCAAATTTGCTCTCTCATCATGGTGGCCAGAGTCCTCCCGTGTTTTCTATGTGTATGCCCGCTAACGCCGCTGCTCGAGGCTCCGGCCATCGTGTGTTGGAACATCCCGGTGTCGCTGTAATTGTTACCATTTAGCTGCTGCGGCTCGGTTTCTCCCACGCCAGTGATGTCCGACTCCTCCATGCCAAATGTAGGCGCTGCCAAGGCTAATAGAATGGCGGCTACATAATTAGCACCCAGGTACATTTCAGGTGCAGTCCTGACTGAAATGCAAGGCTCTTTTTCTAAGATGGTGTCTTCCATGCTTCCATCAGCACCTCGGGGGAAATCAAGTCGTGTCTTTGCACTTGTTTTTAGAGGTTAATTTACAAAGCAACCCCCCCTGATTACTGCCTTTGTGCCGAGAATTTTTGCTCCACGAATGTGAAGATATAACATGGAACTTATCGCAAGCACACATGCCTCACACGTGCACGCTCCCGGCGCCTCGCAGTTACCAAACGGAAGCCACCTCTGTAATTACGTTTCCTCCCTGCCTGTCTGATTACCAAAACAACAATTTCAAGATGGAAGCCGTATGCAAATAACGTGCGTGTACGTCTGAGAGGGTTTCTGTTTCCGTGCATGAGGGACGGAGGGGGGAGATTATCAGATGCTAGCAGAGCTGTGAAAGTGATTGCAGTAGAGCGTGCTGCAAGAGAGGGCACATAAAAAAAAAATCACACAAGTACACAACAGCAGGAGGCGTTTGCATCTAAACTCCCATTTGTAAACACTTCCTGATGACTCATGTAAATAAACAAACTCGGGTCAGGCCTTTTTTAGGGTGCAAATACACGCATGGAAGGTGATCAGTGCCAAGGCATGCCTGACTCCACTAGGTGGCGACACTTCCAACTAATCAGCATAGAACAGTTTTTACTTGATCAATCAGCTGATGAAGAGTCGTTAACTTCACCTGTTCTTTTCTAGTTATGTGCTTCTCTCTCTCCCTCTCTGACTCTATCACTCACTCCGTAGCTGGACACTGACCTATGACTCCATCCATTTTGCACCTACCTCCAGTGTAGCCATCACAACGTAAGGCTTGTGTATTCGCGTGTGTGACACCTCTATTCTCCGCTTTCTGTCCTAACTCTCGCTCCTCCTCCTTTACCAAGTCTGGTCCCTGCTCAAGGTTTCCTCTGCATTTTCCCTGCCACTGTTGCTTGCTTGCTAGGTCAGACCCTGGGTTTCTGTAATGCACCTAGGACCAGTCCTGACTGACAGATGCGACTAGAATAGATCAGAATAAATTAGATGGAGCAGCAGTAGATTAGCTGCAGCACATTCACACATCATGATACTGTATGTTGTTGGCATGAATATGTGGATCGTGTGCACAAATTAACTTTAATAAGTGATAATACTATAAAAAATGAACAAGTGTGTGGAGTTGGGCTTTCTGCACTGCAAATGGAATCTAAATGTCCTCCCTGCTGCTAATGCAGATATATTCTATTCAGTTTAATTATTAATTTCCAAACCCTCCCCTCTGGTTTGAATGTAATGTTCTGATGTTTTTTTTGGCTTTTTTTCCTCGCGTCTAACATCCTATATTTATCTCTCCAGTTTCATTCTCATTTCCTCAGAATATGATGGAGATCTGACTTGACTCAGGCATAATTATTAACCATACACTCTGTGCCCAGCGTGGGAGTCTGTGTGGGTGTGTGTGTGTGTGCACATGTCAGTACCCTCTGTCTTCTCTGTCACAGGTCACACACCCTCGACACCTTGTCTCTGTTGTTTCTTTCGTGACTGCCTTGTTAAACACACTTTACAGGCTCTGGATTCAGAGGGGATAATGAGCACAGGTCAATTAGGAGGGGCGATAACAAGGAGAAGTGTGACACCTGGGGGCCATTTGACTGTAATGAGACATTCATGGAGGGAAAAAAGAGGAGTGGGGGATGGGCCCCATATGCAACACCAACATGTTTTTGAGCATTTATTTTCAAAACAAATTTACAAATCTGGTGTATATTTCTGCCTTTCTGGTACTGTAGAATAACCGTGGATCGTCTGCCTAAGTCTTCATCAAAGCATCAAAGGAATATCCCCTCAAAATGAAATCACAAACACACCAGTGCACTAGCGCAACGGACAGGCCTCATAATGAGCTCTGCATGTTGAATTTGCTTGAGGGGACCCTGCTCATTCCATAAACGTGTCATATATTGTAATACTGATCCTGCAAAAATAACATTCTCATAGGAAACATTCTGTAATTTGGTTAAAAAGCACCATGCCTAGCACTCCTTGCATGTGAGCAAACCTTTACTACATGAATATATATTTATAAAGTCTTTGTATGTGAACTGCTTCCCTCCAGATGTATTTATTGAAGGAAAAGGATGCAGCAGTCTGGAATCTGCTGAATCCTTGAGAAATGTGGTGCACGTAGACGACTCCCAGCCAGTTCCTGCGGGGCAAAATTGAAATGTTCACATCTCTGACATCATTATTGCATCTCTGGTGTGACTATTAGACTCCTTACTCCTCTCTTTGCCAAGTCTGGGGGAAAAAAAAAAAACAAAAACTGGCAGTGTGACTCTTTCAGAACTCTCCGCTGACCCCATATTGTTTTCCTGGCCTGAGCTGGAGGATTGGCAGCGTTGCTGTCACAGACCCGGCCATCGCATCTGATACGTGTCGGACAATAATTGCACCATCTTTTATCCAACCTGACACGGCGGGGGGTGCGCTTAATTGTTTTTTGGTGCAGAAGTTTGGTCCGTGGAAGTGCCAGCGTGCCAGATGGACACGGCGGCCGGCGCTCGGCCAGTTCAGCTTAATGACGCTTATCTGAGAGAGGAAGCAACCACACAGATGCAGGATCCACACGGGGATGTTCAGGCGGCATAATCATCATTTAAAAGAGCGCTTTGTGCCCCCTCCAAAACTACTGGCTTTATTATTTTATTAATCATTGTTTATGGATTTTGTTTATTCATTTATTTTGGTCCGATTTAATCTGATTTCATCGGCTTTAAATGTCAAAACACGACGATCTCGCTTTTTGTCGATTTTTGTCTCCAGTAAAAATCATCCACAATCGCCAGTCTGGAGTCAACTGGTCTCCGTGGCGATTTACACTCCAAAGTTTTCGCTCCCACTTTCAGCAGTTTGCCTTCCTGAGGCTGCTGACAGCTGAGGGGGCAACAGCAGTCTCAACCGTCATGGCTGACACGGGACTCCACGTCGTCTTTCTCTAGTTCTACATTCTTTTTGAGGGATAAGACTTGGTCTAAAGGTCGGATTAAGGTCAGGGTTGAGGTCAGGGTTGGAGTCAGGGTTAAGGTCAGGGTTGAGGTCAGAGTTGGGGTCAGGGTTGGCTGACACGGGACTCCACGTCGTCTTTCTCTAGTTCTACATTCTGGGTGTGTCGCTCGTGTCCTTATTCCTAAACACATCTTCTCTTTCCTGTTCATTCCTTCTGATCTCCTTCCAATCATTTTCACCAACTAGAGAAAATGATTTAGCCATGTTGCTATGAGAAACCAATCAACTAGCACTTTCAGAGGGGTGATCTTTAGATGGTATGTTCCACCAGAGCTGAATTTTCCCCATTTTCCTGATCAGTACATTCAATTTTTAGCCTATTTACAGCTTCTGTAAGTTAATGAAAGTAATCCAGAAGGGGGAAAAAAATATTTGGAGTTATTGTTATAGTTTTTCTAGATTTTTTTTTTTTCAGATCCCCTCCTGAGATTTGTTTGTGGTTTCAAATGACACTTTTTAAATATATTTTTTAAATATATTTAGTAAGTGAGGTCACTCTGCCAGGACGGGGTAAATTAATGCTCCAGCGATCAGCCCCTGATTTGATCACACACACACACACACACACACACACACACACACCAAGCATGCACATTAACATGTCTGACACATGTTATAGGATGCTCCACACACTCAGCTACATGCACAGTACATCCTAATGAAAAACCGATACAAAACACGTATGCGCACACGTGCACAAACACGCACATACACACATTCTTGGATCAATACGTTATAAAACCAGAGGTGAAGCATATGGAACATCAATAGGCCCATCCATCACACAATCCGAGAAAATCGCAGGGTCACTCTGTGTGTGTGTGTGTGTGTGTGTGTGTGTGTGTGTGTGTGTGTGTGTCCTCACAATTACTACATATTAGGCACAAAAAATCTGCATTCTGCTAGCAACCTGGAGCCACAACTTGGACCCACAACTCAAAGGCCTTTTTGAGGGATAAGACTTGGTCTAAAGGTTGGATTAAGGTCAGGTTTGAGGTCAGGGTTGGAGTCAGGGTTAAGGTCAGGGTTGAGGTCAGAGTTGGGGTCAGGGTTGGAGTCAGGGTTAAGGTCAGGGTTGGAGTCAGGGTTAAGGTCAGGGTTAAGGTCAGGGTTGGAGTCAGGGTTAAGGTCAGGGTTGAGGTCAGGGTTAAGGTCAGGGTTGGAGTCAGGGTTAAGGTCAGGGTTAAGGTCAGGGTTGGGGTTAGTGTTGGGTTGGTTGAGTAAGGGGCTGGCTTATGTGTTTTGTCTGCTGAAGTCGCCACAAAGATAGAAATGTGAGGTCATGTGCATGTGCGCGTGCATGTGCATGTGATCTCCGGTCACATGGACGGGCACTCATCAGTGTCAGATGTATTCAGACGTGCGTTCTTTGCGTTGCTGTGTGCTTTTGGTGCAGTCTGCCTGCAGGATCCACTTCTGAGCGTTTGTGGCCTATAATTCCTTTTATTGTGGACATAAAAATAATAATTAATTCTCTTACACTTCATTGTTTAGTGACCCCTGAGACGGGTGGTGAAATGACCTTTCCATTAAAGCCGCAGCAGCTGCAATCAAAAAAGAGTAGCGCTGCAGTGTGAAAGGAGGTTGCCGTGTTTGTGATCTGAAGAATGTGAAAAATCGCCGCAATGAAAACAAATCGTTTTTAAAGAAACGGTAAAAGTCTGTTGGGGGGGGTCAAGATTGTGTTGTTCAGATTGGCAAGAGAACAAAAACCTTTGTTGCTGAATGTTGGAACATAGATAAACAGGACAGAGCCCCAGCCAAAGCCAACAGATTGGACCACAGGAAGTGGCTGTTATTTAGGCCCGACACAGGGGCGCCGACCTGAACCGGACGCACACCGGGCGCGTCACGGACAACTTCCTGTAGCCTCTGAGATGCCCCAGTGATCGGCTTTACACGCAAATAATTGAAAAAGGACTTAAACAGCAGGACTGACTTCTTGTTGGAAGTAACAGTGAAATTGAATTATCATTGATTTCGCAGCAGTGGTGCACGTAAATGAGCACCCCCCCACCCCCCTCCCCTCTCACAGCTATTAAATGACAATTAGAGATTGGTCGGTGCGGTTTGATTGTGCGAGACTTGATTTGCACCGGCAGCTGCTGCAGAGCCGTGTGGAGTGTTTCCGCAGCGACGTGTGTGACTGTAGGTTCTCTCAGGTGAGAGGAGATGCTGGTTCAGACCCAGGACGACCTGGGGGACAACTCGTCAGCTCCAGGAGCTGGAGGGAGAGGCTGGGGAGACGTCTCTCATCGCTGACATAGACTGAACCATGTTCAAGCTGTTGCCTGAGCAACCACTCTTATGAAATAGATGTTAATGTGCTCTATGTCACCAGGAAGCAGCCAGAAGCCTCGTCAGGCTGCTGCTTGGTAACGGTGATGCTCTCCTTGTCTCCTAGCGCACGCCTGTGCACATTCCGCGCCCGTTCAATTTCCATGGCGATGTTCTAGAGCTACGGCGTGCATTACCATGGTAACGAGGTGCAAAATGATGAGTTGTGTGGTAAATACCACCTGCTGGGGAACAATTTGGGCCGTTTCCAGCCGTGTGTGTGAGCAAGTCCGGTCGTTTCCACGCGGCGACGGCCTCTTCCTCACCACCTCAGTCCAACAACCATCCGCTCAGACGGGACAGGTCATACCCTCTCATCCTGAGTCTGGACTCAGGCTGTTTCCACAGCTGTCAGTTAAGAGCTTCCAATGACGAATAAATAAATCTAAATAAATCTGCTGCTCTGTCGTTTCTGACCACCCACTCTGGCTGTTTCTCTGGCTACAACTGACTCAACTACAGGCTAATCAGGCAGATGATTTTTTTCAGTGGTTAGCAGGTGGGGCCAATCGTGTCTTTCGGCACACATTCTTTAAAAACTCCCTTTGGTCACTTTCCTTGACTCTTATTCTGTTGTTCCCGCCTCGCCTGTCCCTCCTCTCCCTCATCTACCGGCCCGTTTCCTCTCTGCCTTTTTAAGGATGTAAAAATCCGATGCACACCCCAGACGGGCGCCAGAAGGGGTGCACTTTCTGTCATTTATTTTTAAAGACAGCCGATTGTTTCAGCCGAGACTGAAATAGCAGTTTAACGCTTCTGAGAGTCAACGTTTCCCTCACAGCACGCTGGCCAAAGGTTAACGGCTAAACAGCACGCCAAACTGTTATCCTGCTTTGATGCATGAATTTAATATCTTGTTTAATTTCTGCCCATTATTATTTAACGCTGGTGTTGCAAATTTAACGTCCTCAGATTAAAAAAAACAAAAAAAACAAAACAAAAAACCAAAGTCGATTCTGCTTTTACTCTTATTTTCTAGCACGTTATCATTTCTCCTTAAGCATTTTTTTCCTCTATTTGCCACGTCAGCAGTTTCGGTTCTGGACCCAAACGTGTTCAAATAAAATAGTATGAGTGAAGAATAAAAATATTCCCATGACAAAGGCACGTTTGCTGCCAGTGTATTCCGCAGTCTTGGACACTGATGAAGTTAACATTTGGTGTTTGTTGGAATTGTTTACTCCGAATCTCAGAATAGTCCCATTTAATTCCTGCTGCGTTAGAAGTTTTAAATGGGAACTAAAAGCAGATTTGGTCCAGTTTAGATGCAAAGTAAGCAAAAAAGAAAAAGAGGAAAATTCAGGTGCACTCGAACATCTCACCAGGTAACGGATGTGTTTGAACAAAGGGACGTAGACAGCTGGGACGTCTCTCTGGAGACACCCAGGCAGGGTGGGAGCGAAAGGAATGAAGCAATATGAATGAAGCAGTCGATTTTTATAGAGATAAAAAAACTGAGTCTTTTGAAAGGTGAGAGAGGAGAGAAAGTTGTTAATGGAGCGCCAGTGAGCAATGAATTATTAGAGAATTAGAAAAGAAGACGGGTGGCGGGGGGGCTCTGGGCTCTGCTTATATATCTGCTTTGTCATCTTGTCCTCACTCTGCACTTGCCTGTTTCCTTTTAAGCCAACTCTCTCTTCATCCGTCACTCCTCCATCTCCACCTCACTCCTACCTAATGCCCCCCCCCCCATCCTCTTGGATCCTTATCATTCCCTCCGCTCACTCTTGCTGCTTCATTTATTCACTCTTTAACTCCTGCTGATGCATTTGTTCCCCATTTCTCCCCCACATTCACTTAAGTCTTCAGCTCTCTTCTGTATCTCGCTCGTCCGTCTAAAACGCCTTTGGTGCTGCGACCAATTTATATCACTTCGCTGGATTGTCCTTTCTTTTTCTTTCTTTCTTTCTTTCTTTCATTCTTTTTTATTAATTCACAAGCCATCTCTGTCATGCAATCTAGTCCATTTGTTCCATAATTGATGTTCCTCCTTTTTCTCTCTCCATCTCTTTCATCTCACCTCTTCATTCCTCTGCAGTTCCAGTCACACAAATGGCCTTTGTGGCCTCTTCTCTTATCCCCTCTGATGACTTAAGTCTTCTTTTTTAATTGCTATAACCTGTTTCCCAGTGCTAAGCTAATTACGAGAGCCATGACAGCATTAGCATCCAGCGATCAATCATCTGCCCAACAGGAAGTGACGTATTGACACCTGAAATTGATTTCCATGCTTGGTCAGGTGAAAGAGTGGCGGCTTGTTTGTGATCGATTCATTTAGTTTGTTGCTACGCCTCACAGTGTGACAGATTTTTAAATAAAGCTAAAATATTTGAGTAGTTTTGGTTGCAGTTCTGGTCAGAAACTCAGATGAGCGGGATGGTACCTAACGCTAAAACCTGGGAGACCTGAAGCTGCTGTGAATAATGGATAAGGAGAGGAGGTCTGTTCTCCTGCGTGGACACTGTTCTTCACTTCTCCTGGTCCTCGTCTCCGTTCTCTCCTTTTGACTCCACATCAGCAGGTAAATAATGCAGCATCCTCATCTCACCCGCCTGGTAAACAGGCAGATACTCAGATGACAGGTTTTCTGGAAAGGTGCTGCAATGACCCCTGTAAACGCTATAAACGGGAGCTGGTGACGGCCGTAGAACCCAGAAATCCTGAGCACGGACAGCACATCTGTTACCTGGTGAGACGTTCAAGTACACCTGATTCCTGTGTTTTTTTTTTCCCCAGGTATAGCTCACATTTGCCAGAATTCCAATCCTGTCAGGTCCGCTGTACATAAATTAGATTCCAGTTAGGAATCTAATTTAGATTTGGCTGCACATCTGTGTTCGGGGGGGCTAAGCGGCGACTAACCTCAGGTAGGAAGCAGGGCGAGCCTCCCTGGCGGGAGGAACGACACTGATTAGGTCGGACAGAGAATAAAAAGTAAGAACCGTGTTGCAAAATGGTTTGCTGTGGCGGTGGGAGCAGCAGGAGGGTCGCAGCACTTTCACAGAGCAAACCAGATGTGATATAGAAGTTTCAGTTCTCCATCCATCCATCCATCCATCAGCTGTCATGGTCACCTAGCAACCCCTCTGTCAGGAAAGCACCCTAGACGGGCCACCAGGACACACACTCTATTTAGAGTGAAGAACCTGAAGGCCCGTCTTCTCTGGAGCTCCAGGGATGGACCTGAAACTCACCGCAGTGCATTCAAATTCTGTTGATTACTTTTGGTTGCCGTAGAAACACAGCACTTCTGCTTCATCTCACATTTTTTTTCTTGCTTCATCTCCGGCGTTGCTCTTGTTTGTTCAACCTCAGCTTTCCTGTCGGATTGACCTCTGGAGGAGAGCGTTTAATAAACCCTGAGACAAATCCGTCATGGCGCCGTTTAGAAGGCAGGCGGGACCACCTGAGAGGGCGGTTGGGAGTAATTAATGCTGAATTTCTTCTATGTTCCCTCGTGAGAGAATATATATTTTTAAAAAAACTGAATTTTAAGTTATGAATGGGATTATCTTTGATTATTGCAGATATCACACACACACACACAAAATCAAGTTGTGTTTTCTCATCTATAATTCGTAGCAGGCTCTAAGTTAGCTTCTCATTTATTTATTCCATCGTGCCGTAGCGTTACAATGCACCTTACTTTTGCTTCAATGATATATGAGATGTTTTAGGGAATTTGAATACATTTATTTAGCTGACTTTTCCGCAGCTTTGCGTCAGTAAAGTTAGTACGGGAAAGTGAAATGTCTCACTACGGCGCTGGAGCAACATTTAAGTTGCTTCCACCAAAGTAGCACTTTAGCATCTCGACGTGGGAAGAAAAAAATGCATGCTGTTTAATTGTTTAATGCGCCAAGGTTGACAAAAGCATCCAGAGCTGCAAGTGCAAGAGCAGCTTTCATTAAATTCCCTCTGTATGGGGGCGTTTCCCAGCGAGCAGACCAGCCGTCGGCCTCGTGCGGTTTGCCTTAGCGTTGTTAGCGTGTCTGAAGGTTCATGATGTGCAGTATCTGAAAGAGAGAGAGAGAGAAAAACAACAGCCTCCCAAAAGACCCAAACACTCCCCCAAACAGATGAGCAAGAACTCTATTAAAGTATAATATCGCGCAGAAACTGAGAGTCTGGAGAGGAAAATAAATACATGAGATTGAGTCAGATTAAGAGTGCAAAAAAGAGTTGCTGTTACAGACAAATGAAAGGCAAATCTATCAGAAACAGCACGTAAAAGCTTTGAGCTGCTCCGACTGTCTCGACTGGGGAGACTCCAAATTTATTAGGAGAGTTACGAGGAAAAGGAGGGGCGGTGGGTGAGATATCTATCTATCTATCTATCTATCTATCTATCTATCTATCTATCTATCTATCTATCTATCTATCAACCAACTTCATTGCGAGTGGTAAAAGATCTGCTTGAATAAGCTTCAGTTTTTCAGCTTTTCTGAAATTACTTTTAGCTTGTCCCCATCGTTGTCCTGCCAAATCTCTTCCTGGACCTCGTCGTCTGCCCACGTCTCATTGCTTCTCTCCTCTTGCTCAGTCTTTTTCCCAAAGGATTTTGTGTTTTTTAGGTAAAAGCTCAAGGGTTCATGGAACCCAGCTGAAAAGGCTACAGGGAAAAAGCCCAAAGTGTCCTCACTTTGATAGCGACATGCATATTGTGATCTTCACTATGTGGCAGACAAAAGAACACGCGCACACACACACTCTGCGTTGGCGCCTCTGTCAACACTGTCGGTAACTCAAATACAGATAAATACAGACGATGTTTAAACGGGCAGAGAGGGGGCGTTACCGAGCACAGGGATGGTGTCGAAACAGGAGAAGGACATGAGCGGGGGCACGTTCCACCCGTCTCCTGCCCCCTCCTTACTCATTGTTTTAGTTCTGCTCTTTCGCCTTGAACAGCTTCATAATCATGTGCGGCGCCGTGCGTCTGCGCCGTGCGTCTGCGCCGACCTCTCCAGCAGACGCCGAGATGTTTGATATGCTAGTCCAGCACCGAGTTGCAGGGGCCAATATCTCTCTCTCTCTCTCTCTCTCTCTCTCTCTCTCACACACACACATTTTCAGTGCAGGCTCTTAAGCTAATGTAATCACCTCAAATCAATATTCAGATTATAAACACAAAGATAACCTGATTATGCTAAACGTGATATAGATCAGAGATTAGGAGCCTTTTTGTTTTGTACCAGCGCCGATTAAGTTTGGTAAGTTTGACCCAGAGGAAGGTTAGGAGAAGATTCAAATATGCACCGAAATAAGACACACCAGGATGCGCCTGTTACTGGTTTGTTATTACTTTTATTAATTATTATCGCTTGTCATCCACGACATTATTCTTCAAGTTTAGCTGTGTAACAAACTGTTTTCTTGGCTGTCAAAATATGTCGTTGAAATATATATATATATATATATATATATATATATATATAGATTTTTTTTTTTGCATGAAACAAAACCTACAAACAATAATGTATAGAAAGGTAGCAGAATAAAATACAACATGAAAACCTAAAAAAACAAGTCCTATAAAAGCCTTTCAACTGGAGACAAAAACAAACTAAAATGTGTCAATAAAATGTACAGAACTGATGCGTCTGACCACGAACAGACTGGCCTTCAACTCCCTCGCCTCCCAGAGTTAATACATCCCATAATGTGCGCTCGATCCGTACCATCACTGGTGTGTTGTCGGTGTGTGTGTTGTCCCTTCCTTGGCAACAAGAACTTAACAAATGGAGTGCAAGCAACACAAAGACATAAAGTAGACTCCTCAATGTAAACAAAAAAAAGCAATAAAAAACTCCTGTTCTGAACCGTACAGGTCGATTAAAAACGTTGTCCGCAGCGACCAGGCGTGACTGTGTGGGTCGGCAACGTGATGAAGACATTTGAAGAGGAACGAGCAGGTGTAATGACCGTCCTACAGGCACGGGAATCTGATGTTAGGAACCATTCCAGCCCCCTGTCCTGCTTTGCTGTCTTCCCTCTGTTTTTTTGCTACATCAGAGAATGTAAACAGGTTTTTCCAACCCCCCCCCCCCCCAGGAAGGAGATGCTTTGTTAGTATTTTGAACTGGTTTCGTCAGTCGTTACTCGGCAGTACCTGGAAGCGATGGTCCTCCATCTAATCCACGTCATCAGCCTTCATTTGACAAGCGCGATATGGAGCCGTTCATAAATAACTAATTGATCAGGGACAGAAAAACAGCCAGGACGGGTGCAATCGGCGCCACTTTTCCTGGTCTTTTTCCTTTTGTTTTGGAGCAGTGATTGTCACAAGGTGTCAGTTTTTAAAGTGGGTTAATTGGCCTGAAAATTCTGAAAAGGTTTTTTAGTGTTTTCAAACGTGTACAGCTACGGCGCGTGCATTGGCTAAGGCAGGCTAAGTTCAGAGGCAACGTGGGCTACGTGGCTGTTACAAACTCGAAAAGGAAAAAGGGTGAAAGGAGGGAAACTGAGGCATAATTTGTGCGCGTCCACACAGTTGGCGTGGGACACAAACGCGAAGCTGGAACGAGGACGCGTCTGTGAAAGGCCCCATAAGCAGAAACAGCCGTGATGTGTTCAGTGTTCTCTTCATTAGCATAGAGACGATAATGGAAACCAGGAGAACGGAAACTAACAAGGAAGCTTTGCTAGTCTGTTTGGCCTCTTAAAGGCATCAAGCAAATAGATTTTAAAGTTTTACCCCCCCTTACTGATAAAAAAAAAACAAAAAAAAGACGATTAAAAAAAAAAAAAGCTAAAGTTTGCTAACAACACTCCTTCGTGTGAACCGTAACATCGCTCCCATGATATGGCACTTATGGTGACCTGACGGCAAACCAGATGTCAGGTACAGCAGAGAACATCTCCACGATATTAAATATTTATACAAAAGTTTGAGGCACGTGTACATGCAAAAATAAACACAAAACAAAGTTAACATTGACACTGGTTAGCGTAGCAACATGTGGGTATCTGAGTCTGAGCAGACGACTGAGCGAATCGGATGGTGATTTATTTATTTTTTTTTTTTTTTAAATCAACCCAACGAATGACATCAGTGTAATGTCCCCGTCTGCGCAACAGGACCCGTCACCGTTTTGACACAATCACACCGTTTAGAAAAGCTTCTCAAGGTAGAACCAGGCACTGAGTGGAATACTTTTCACCTCTTTTGGACAGAAATAGAAAAATAACTCTTTAGTATTCTTTCTTTAACCAGTTTTTTGGCCTGTTAACACTTGCAGAATCAATTCTCTCTACAAAAATAAGCACAGCTGCCGGTCCTGTTCTCCTCTCTCACCGGCGGACGTTGTAAAATTTAAAGGTGGACGTTTTCGAATGAGCTAGGCGTGCCCACTGGTTTGCATATTAAATGTTGAGAAAAAAGGTTTCGGGGAGCGCTAAGCAACAGGTTTCTTCATTATCGTGGGTGAATTCTCATCCTCAGGAAGTCAAATAATTGAAGATGCTAACAGGCTACATGGCGGCAACAAAACACTGAGAGACCCAAAGGATCCTTGGAGTACCATTCAGCACCTACATCCGTTCATCCCATATTTCTTTAAAAGCAAAAAAAAAAAAAAAAGAAAAGTTTGCAGCTCCCACCTGTCGGAGACGTACAACACGATAAGAACAAACATTTACATAAAAGTGAAACTCGTGTGACATGCCAAACCCATCGGAAAATCCTACTCAAATATTAAAGATCGGGCCTACAGAAACAGGCGGGCAGGTGTGCAACACGTGTGACCCCTGAGGACTGACATTTCGAGCGCAAGCCTTCATTAGTTCCCACGTTTTCGCTTTGGGGACGGACTCATCCTAAACGCAGGGATGCGTGTACCGTTTCTGTTAGACAGCTCGTTTATGTAACACGTCGCCACGACAACACGAACGCCACGTAACTCAAAAAAAAAGAAAAAAAAAGAAATTAAAACAGCCCAAAACTACTTTTTATAGTACCATTTCCTGCAAAAAAAGTACTTATTACTTGTCTTTACAAATAACATAAGGAAATGCAGCAAATTGCATGTTTCAAACTACAGTATACCATTGTAATTCTCATTCCCAGTATTATTATTCTCATTATTATTATTATAAATGTTAAGCAGGTTAATCGATAGTTGTTCTATTAGGCAGGCAGCCAGGCACATAGCTAGTATCATGGCACAGAGGAAGGTAGAAAAAAAAAAAGTCACTTGGTTCCATCCAGAATGACAAAAGAACACTTCGGACCAGTCAGAACTGGTTTTCAGTCTGGTCTGCAGCGCTGGGAAAGGACCGTTGGTGCCGGGGTGGTACCCGACTGCTGCTGAGCCACAGTTTTGGTGCAGTGTTCATTAGCGTAGCAGAGAAACGGCCCAAACACGGACTTCAGCCGTACCAAAACAGTCTGAAAGGTGTGGATCGGTTTGGGGTTCAAGGTTCACCACGAAGCAGCTCGGCTCGCTTCAGCTCAGCGCTTTCTGTTTGTTGGGGTTTTTTTGTTTTGTTTTTTTTTTTTGCTCTGATTTAAGTGCCGACCCCCCCGGAACCAGCCCTGAATGCGAGCGCTCTGGCTCCGGGCTGGACCCCGCGTCCTTGGGCTCCTCCCCAGCCCGGCCCAGCAGCGCTTCCTGGGGATCCTGTGTTGGTTTTGCCAGCTGAGCGCCGCCAGGAGGATGTGTTCCGTTTGGTTCCCAGGACAGGCCCGTTCGGACATGAGCTCGCCTCCACGCTCCTGGAGACGAGACAGCTTATTTGTCCAGGAGAAGGTGTCGCCGAGGCCCGCGCGAGTCCTTAGTTACACTCGGCGTCCTCCTCTAAGTTTGTGGGATCGACGGCGGCGCTTTCAGTCGTATCGCCGCTGTCTGACACCATCTCCTCCCCCGGTGGCGTCTGGCTGTTGTCGTGAGACACCGCCGAGGCCTCGCGGCGGTCGCCGTCGTCTCTGTCCTCAGACGTGGTGGTCTGGGCCCCCGCTGTGGCATGTTCCGGGGGGCCGTCCTGCGCGCGGGCGGCGCTGGGCGGAGCCTTGTCCGAGTACCTGTGCAAGCCCCTCTGTATGTGCGTGGTGAAGTCGTAGCGGTCCGCGCACACGTGCAGGCAAAAGCTGCACTGGTACGGCCCCTGTTCACCATGGCAACTCATGTGCAGGGCGTACATGACCTCATCCAGGAAGTAGATCCCGCAGTGGACGCAGCGGTTGCTCAGGTCGTCCTGCGTGGCCGCTTCCACCATTGAGCGGCTCGCCAGACGATTCCCTGCTTCCTCGCTCCAGCTCCCCCCTTCATCCGCCCGATCCTCCCCTTCTTTCTCGTCTTTCCAGCTCTCTCTCACCGGCGACTCCTGCCTCCGCCTCTCGCCGCCGTTTGTCGCCGACACGTGCGCTCTGGGCACGCCCGCGTCTCTGTGACGTATGGCGAGGTCCAGGGGAGCGTCGTTCTCCAATGACGACGACGAGGACGAGGTGTGGGAGTGGTGGGGCGGAGGATAGTGGAGCGGGGCGGGAGGAGGCGGCAGAGGCGAGTAGGGCGAGGTGCAGTAGGGCACCGTGTAACCTTGCTGGTGGTGCCTCACTGGCGTCACCATGGCGCCCAGGTAATGAGTGTTATTTCCAATGCTAGCAGGGCTGCTAATGCTACTGATGCTGGCGGGAACTCCGGAGGCGGCTGCCATCTTATACTTGGTCCAGAACCTCAGCCAATCAGATTCAGGAGTCAGATCCGGTGAAAGGGTTAATGGGAGGGGTAAGGAGAAAAGAGGATACTGGTACTTTTCAATGGGTGAACCAGGAGGTGAATAGCTGGACGGTTTCGACGGGCGCATGTACTTTTCAATGGGGCTGCCTCTCTCTGACCCCCCTCCTCCTTTACCTCCCTCCACCTTTGATATGATCCCCACCTCTGCAACGCTGCCGTTTCCCTCGGCGACCATTGAGGAAGGGGTGTGTGAAGGCAGGAGCAGGGGAGGCATGCGCCGGTGGATCTCCAGCGTCTGATTGGCCAGGAAGGCCTGCGTGGATCGGGGCGAGCGCGAGAGAGGCGACGGCTGCTGGTTTTTGACCGAGGAGCAGCTTCTCTCCGACTCCTCCCCGTTCACACGCTCCTCGCCGGTGGCGCGCTGCTTGGAGGCCGGCGTCTCCGAGGACAGCGAATCGGGGTTGAGGCGTTTCCGGGTCCGCCGTCGGATGATCTGTTCCCCGTTGTTCTGCTTAATGATGTTCAGAGGCCTGGGTGTCTGTCGGAAAGAGCAAACACAGACAAAATGTCACAATATAACAAACTACCACGTTATAACGTGAAAATATATTATTCTGACAAACACGGAATAACGCGTTACTGATCAATTTTTATTTACACAGAGTGGCAGCAGTACGCTTCCGTAGGTAATGATGAAAAAACTGCATGTTTTTATTACAAAGCCAACAAACATTAGTTTAACTAGTTATCAATTAATGAATTAATTAATTAGTTCGACTGGATGAGGATCTGAGCCATCAGCTGAGTAGTTCTCGGTGCCGTCTCCGTTCGGAGCCGCTGCTCCTCCGCAAAAATTGGTCTCTCAACCCTCCGCCTTGTCACTGGCTCAAAGGCAAAAGCCATTTTTTGGATTTAACGTCCAAAGATTTTCAGGTTCTGCCTCGTCCTCCGACATTTCCTCGTTCGTAACCTACGTGTTCTTCAATGAGACCCAAACCAATACAGTGACGTAGGCAGTGACGTGAAAAATAAAGTGACGTGAAAAATAAAGATGGCGGCGACCATGACCCCAAAACATCCCATGAAAGTGGATTTTCTTTTTTTTATTTCAGCGTTATGCTTTAAAATCTATCTTATGGTTAGCGTTTGTTCTAGTGTTTCATGTCCCCTTTAAGTTCTCATCTCAAAATAAGATTACAAGACAGGTTTTTGCCCCAGCCACAAGGGGGAGCACTAGCACATGAAGTCAGTGGTGTTTCTCAGGAGGACGATGACACTGTTGCGAACCCAGTTAGTTCTGTAGATCACCTGACCCAGCTTTTGTCATTAAATGTTTGATCTTCTTTGACTCTCAGATCAATAATCTTAATTTCACTGTTATTACATGTAACATTCTTGTTTCTAAAACTCTCATCAATCAATCTTTATTTATATAGCACTTGTCATACATAAAATGCTTTACACATTAAAACAGATTAAAACTGACACATACGTACGCGCACCACGCACATAAAACCCACACACACACACACACATCTGTACAAGGCCTTCACTTCGCTGTCATCATTTGTACAAACTCTTCATAGTTGACGTGTCCGTCTCCGTCAATGTATCACTTCATCCACTTCCTCATCAGCTAGTTTCTCCCCGGGGTTTGTCATCACATGGCGTAGCTCGGCAGCACTGATGTATCCGTTACCATCCTTGTCAAACACACGGAATGCTTCTCTGATCTCCTCCACGCTGTCTGTATCCTTCATTTTCCTTGCCGTCGTTGTGAGGAACTCTGGGAAATCTATCGTACCATTTCCATCAGCATCCACCTCATTGATCATGTCTTGCAGCTCTGCCTCTGTGGGATTCTGACCCAGGGAGCGCATGACAGTCCCCAGCTCTTTGGTGGTGATGGTCCCATCACCATCTTTGTCAAAGAGTGAAAATGCCTCCTTGAATTCGGCAATCTGCTCTTCTGTAAGCTGATCGGCCATTTGGATGTAGAAAAAGCGCCGAGTTCACGAAAAACAAAAAAAACATCCGTCACAGAATGTAGCCTCAAAGGACTCGCTTTGAGACCTTTTATGTTTGTCTTTTTTCTTCTCCATCCACGAATCAATCCCTCGCCCCCGTCTGCCCATGCGCCCTCGTTCATTATCGACGTCTACACCTTCGTCCCCCACCGTATTCATAACTCTCGCTCTGAAGTGTTTTACTAGCTGCTATCCTTTCCAATAATGTGTGTCGGGCATATAAATCCTTTATTATGAGATATAAAACACGGGTGGCACAGGGGCTGCGGGCAGGGCGGGGGGGGACGGGGGGGCTGGGGGGGTGATTGGAGCAGTAGACGAGACAAATGGGTGGATCCAAGGACCTCACCAGGACCTGGGAGGTCCTCTGGAAGGTCTTGGAAACCTGCCCTGACTCGTGACACGTCCAATAAACGCGATCCTTGAATTAATGCTGTTATTATCACTCTGCAATAAACAAGCTGAGCTCAGTGAGCTTCAAATCTAAAGGCTGGCCATATTGGTGAATGCTCAAGGCAAACAGGTCGAGTCAAGTGTGAAATATGTTTCTCCTCCATGAGAAAAAAAAAAAAAATCTCAAGTGAGAACGCTAAATATTAAGTCAACTCAATTCCCGGCTGGTTCTTTATCTCATCTGTAATTCATGCGGTGATTAAATTTGAGATTTCCATATACGTTCCCCAGGCTTCGATGGGAGAGTTGATTAATTCCGTCATATTCCTCACTCCATGGAGCCGGCTCGGTGTGACTGCTGCTGGCCTGGAACTCCCGCCGCCCGCCCTCATCCAAACTACTTTTCCCTCACGGTGGATATGTGCGTGGATTTCAACGGCGGCTTCGCAAACTAATGCTAATCGGGCGGGCGGGGGGAATGCTAATTAGCAGCCGAGTTCACCCTGAGGATGAATGAAAACGCAACAGTTTATGAAGAATTCTTCCCTCGCGCTTGAGATTTATATCTACTATATGACCAGAATACACTGATCAGAGCAGCAGATCCTCCGCTAACAAATAGGCTAGCTCGTCAAGCAAATCTGGCTCACCGCTGCAGGAGACATAGAGCAGATTTCTGCGAGTACAGGGTCGTAAGTCCAACTCAAACTCGCACGTGGATGGTTGCTAGGGAAGCCTGCGGCCACCTGAAGGTGTCTCCATCACTCACCGAATGTAGTTTTTGGTATAAACCACAAGCGTTGCAGACGTAGCCGCCGTTAGCATTCTTCCTCCACAGTGACGTCTTGGTGGTCAGGCAGTTGGCGCAGAAGACCCCGCTGCCTCTGCGCCGCTGCGGGTGGAGAGAAACAGGCAGTCAGTATTTCAGAGGACTGATGAAAAACACAGAGCAGCTTAGAAAGATGAAGTGCTTGATGGGAACTCCTTGAAGGAAAACACTGAAGGTTGTGTGTTTTGAACATGCACTGAGCTAAGATAGCTTTCGCCTTGTAGCATCATGTGTTCCAGTGTTTATCTGAACTGTGGGAGGTGCTCCAAGGCTGTGACTTTTACTGTGAAAGGTAAATTTTTGCACTCACACACACACACACACACACACACACACACACACACACACACACACCTCTGCAGTTCACAGAGCAGCAGTGCATAGAAAAGTAGAGTGCATGAGGACGGTTGTGGGTTGGGGGTGAAAAGGCCAATCGTCGTGGCAATGTGCTCCATCACAGTAATGAGTCAATCACAATGTTTCTCCATCCCATTAAGTCTCCGGTCCCATTCACCACCTTTATGACCCTGAGAGGGCACCATACCTCATCTTTCCCCACCATAAATCTGTTGTTTCTCTCTCTCTATCTGCCTACCCGAGCATTTTATTCTCTCTGCATCTTCTGAGTCTCGCTGCATCCACTTTTTTCTTCTCCATTTGCCTCCTCGCCTCCCAGGATTTCAGACTTATGCTTTACTAGTGTCATTATCAATAACATTAGGGTCTAATTAATTCAATACGCAGTAACAGTTAAACCTAGCATGGTTTCCGTCTGTCTCCAAAATAATAAAACTAAATCTTGGTAGCTTCACGTGAACGCAGAGGTAATGCACAGATTAGGAAGCCTGGGCTGCCATCTTCTGATGAAGCCTCTGCGGCGTACACCTTCAGCGTTGCTCCTGTTCATGGGTGCCCTTGACGGAACAGATCTGAAGTTCCTGATTTCTCAGCTGAGGTGAGCAGAGGAGGCACCATGCGGTGAAAAAAGGCCCTTGGTGTCCACCGGGACTTCAATTCGTGACGTTTTTAAATCTCCTTTTTATTTCCCTGACGGCGGCGAGATATGAGGGACCAGCACTACCGAGATCTGCCTCCTGCTGGAAACAGCAGAAACACGCAGCTAATTCCAACCTATCTTCTTTCAAGGATCAGAGAACAATTAACTGCCTCCTCCAAGAACACACACTGCACAGTGTGTGTCCACGGCTTTTTACAAGGATAGATGGATGGATGGATGGATGGATATCTTCATTTATCCCCAGGGAAATAATTATTTTACAACTAGCCGTGCAAAAACAGTAACTAAAAGAGCAATAGACAGAGTATTAGCACAGAGCTAAGGTGCTAATCATTTGGAGTTGAGGGGCAGCTGTGCTGCTCAGGTGGGTCGGCCAGGTTCAACCTCCCCACTGACTTGTAACAAAACCACGCAGCCACTTCCTGTTGCCAGTGCTGACCCACACCAGCCGACCAATGAAGATCACTTCCTCCTGAGTGCCACCGACAATAATATTACTGAACTTCTCAAAGTCTGGAGGGTAAAGGCCTCATTCTGCAGCACAAAACTATGAAAAAGGGCAAACATCTGCAACAGCTTCCGGGGAGGAAACATTCGATTCCTGCCCGATGACGATCATCTTAATAGCTCTTCTCTTTCACTGTTGTAGCTGCTCGTAAACACACATTCGCAAAGACGTCTTCATTTTGTCCGGAACCCTCCCCCCCCCCCCCCCCCCCCCCCGCCGCCACTAATCTAATAAGAGTGTCTTTTTGCTGCATTTGCTTCCCTCAGCCTGAACGCTCACGTCCTCTCTGCGCGTCTGTTGCTCTGGCCATACGGTCGTCAAATGCAGAGATACCGCCAGGTGATTGATCGATGTAGTGTGCGCGCCTGGCGTCGCTAGCCAAACGGCCGCATCTGTCAGCGAAGCTCTGCTTCCCTCCGAGCACCCAAAATCACTCACACATGGCCCCACAGCTGCCCCTCATCTCTCTCTCTCTCACTCTCACACACACACACTCCAGATATCTGGCTCATGATCTCTTATTTCCTCTTCAATCATACTCTGGTTGGTTGAAGTGCAGCGAAGTTGCTGAAATATCTGGCTTTTAAAGCTGGGGAGGGCTGTCTGGGAGCATTTTTTTTCCACGCATGTTTGTTTGCGATTGATGGCTGAAGGCCGGCCCCTCCGACTCACCTCAGCCCGCAGAGGCGCGACGCACGTAATTAGAGCCTGGGGGTCGTAATGACGGCTATTAATCTGGAAGCAAAGATAGCGCTCATTTAGCGCCTGCGACGATGGCCCCTGACACGGACGCGCGCGCCCACACCTGCGTGCCGGACAGCAAACAAATACCACCCGCGCATTCCTTAGCAGGGAAATTCCAGCCAGGAAATCAACTTTGGAGAGAATTCCGAGACTAACTTTGTGAAGTAGGTGTCGCGAGCGTACAGCTGCTCCGAACGGAAGACTCGTCAGGCTGCTCTCATCAACACACACTTGTGCGGGACGGGGTCCAACTTATCACACTCGAATATGGAGTCAAACCGCAGAACCTTGTGAGCACAAATCTGAAATATAAACAGATGCGGTGACAATATTTGCAGATTTATTTGGCCTCAAAGGAATTGTGAAAAGCAGAAATGAAGGGTCCAATCTCCTCAGCGCACAATTATTAGTTTAATAACTGCAATCAGCGCCGGTCAGGTTCTTTGCTCTGGCGCACAAACGAGCGGAGGGCCCGTCCTCCGAAGCAAATTAACTTATAAATATTTCTCCACGTGAAACCATCTTTAATGTAAACGCTAAATGAGCGGATCAGTCTCGGCCAGATGTTTCTGAGAATCACCGCGCAGGAAAATTCAACACACGCACATCCTGTCATCCTCCAGAGAAGGAGGTGGAGAGAAGAGGAGGAAAAGAATGGGAGATAGGATAAAGATAGAGACACAGGTGCCCCGGGGTTTAGAATGCATTCAAAAAGGGGCCTTTCAAAATGAAATTACATTTAATTCACTTACGAAGTCAGTGAGCCCTGCTGTTTACACACACACACACACACACACACACACACACATTACAAGCTGAAACATTCAATGACTTGCATTAAATCAGCGATTATTTAATCAAGCCTAGATTAGCTGGAGGAATTAACCAAATTCCATACTGCCAAGTTCAATATCCTATACACTGGATCAGTTCATAGGAGTGCACGCAGCACATACGTGCACACGCACACACGCAAAGGAAAAAAGCTAGATGGAGGAAAAGAGGGAGAGATTTTCTAAACACAAATATGCAGGCATGAGGGACCAGCTCAGTATGGGGTCTGAGAAGTGCCAGTGTGTGTGCATGAATGTGTATGAATCAGAGAGAGAGCGAGCGAGAGAGTGTGTGTGTATTTTACACTAAACTATCTCTGTTAATAGAATAATTGGGTTTAGGTTGGATGAATTTCAGCAGAATTGATTCAATTAGCAGCAAAAAAAAAAAAAAAACAAACAACTTGGAACAATAATAATGGTGATCAGGGCCTAGTGGTGAACCAATCTGCACACAGACGAGTCAATAATCAACGAAGCCAGGGAGGAACACAATGCAAACAGTGTATGTTATTTAGAAGTGACCTGCCTTATTTATATTAGGCAGGCAGCAGCTCTCCTTATCATTCGGAACACTGTGCAGTGTTCCCTTGGCTCGTATCGGGGGCTTTATTTCCTGCCGATTATCTGCTCAGATGACTTTTGCGGCGATGCGCGGAGGAGGAGTGCAGCCAAGTTTGGCAGAAAAACTTCCGAAACTCTGCCCCTGCATGTGATAACGCCGGGAAAGACACGTAAACAAACGGCTAAGTATCCCCGCAGGAACAGACTGGCATTGCAAAAAAAAATAAACAACAACAAAAGATGACGTACTGTAAGAAAACAAACCCGCCGTGTTAGTCAGCACACAGAGGGTCGCGTTCCCGGTGCTGATGTTCAACAGCGTGTCTGCAAACTGATCCCTACAGCTGAATAATCCCAGTGCAGCAGACGCTCTTCCGTGTTCAGGGAGAGGAAGAGTGCTGTCGGATTTTTATAATAGGAGAAAACTGGCTGAAGCACAGGTGGAAGGTGTGTCCACGGACCTCCTGTCCTCTCCCAGGGAGCGTGACCTTCTGTTCGGAGCACCGGTGCCCTGTGAGCTCACCTCCACCTGAGCGCTCTGTTCCCCCGGCCCCTCGGCGAGATCAGAGCGACTGGCGGTTCCTCGTTAGCTGGAACACAGACGCCTAAATCAGTGCAGGTATCCCCCCTGTTGATTTGGGTTCCCTGGCATTGTACGAGAAGCCAACAATTTCTAATTTGGGTTTTAAGATAGACAGTAATTTTAAACTAGACCGACAAAATCAGCGCAGTTGTTAAGTCCAGCTTTTTCCACCTTAGGCAGCTGGCCGTGCATTTTAGGGTTCTTTTTAAGGTTCTTTTATTTGTTTTTATATCCTTAAATGGTTTGGCCCCATCTTACTGCTCTGAGCTGCTTCACCCCTATGCTCCTGCTCGGTGCCTCAGGTCAGCTGACCAGCTGCTCCTGGGGGTACCGAGGTCTAAGTGGAAGCTCAGAGGAGATTGAGCTATTTCTGTCGCTGCTCCCTCTTTGTGGAATGACTTGCCTCTCCACATTAGGCAAACCCCGACTGTCGGTTTTTAAAACCCCGTCTAAAAACCCACTGTTATTCCTCGGCTTTTGACCCAGCTTGAGACCGAATTTGTTTTATTGCTTTTATTCTATTATTATTTCTTTTATTGTTTTACTATTTGTTTTGCATTTTTATGTACAGCACTTTGTGTCAGCTATGGTTGGTTTTAAAGTGCTTTATAAATAAAGTTGAGTTATCCAAAGTTAGATCTCTGTGTACACCTTCCGTGTAAGGTTTCCTTGAAGATGTTTCCCCCTCTCTCCAGAGAGCTTCTTCAGTTCTAAACTTGCTGGGGGCAGAGCTTGAAAATATAGGCCTTGTGGACCATTCACATGCTAGTGAACCGGGTGGTCACCTGAGAGTCGTTGGCAGGGTCGTTCACCTAGTTTCAGTTTGGGTCATGGTAATGAGTCACCAGGTCTCACAAGGGCTATATTTTCAAGCTCTGCCCCCAGCAAGTTTAGAACTGAGGAAGCCTTCTGGAGAGAAGGCGAAACGCTTCAAGGAAACCTTACAGTCCAGTTGCACACAGAGCTCTAACTTTGGAGTGCAGGTATCACGAGGTGGCCTGGTTAGACGAAAGTGCTGCCGGGGCCTCCCTCCTGCTGTAGGCCTCTGCCTGACAGCAGCAGGAAGAGGGTGATGATCTGATGTCGATCTTCCTTCCGTCAGCTGTTCCGCCTCCTGGCCAGCCGGCTTTTTATGCAAGAAGCGAAACAAACATGTCCGGTGGGGTGTAGTTATGTGCTGGGATGCGGTGACTGTTGCGCAGGGAGCAGATTGTAAACACAGTATAGATGCGGAGCTGCTCCATAAATCTCAAATCAGTCTGAACGCCGGGCGGCGAAGCGGCCGAGCCGCAAGCTCCAAATAGATGGAGGGATCTGATCTGAGCTCAGTCAGAGGGTGCAAAGACGTCCACCTGAAGCAAAAACAAACAGCTGGAGCCTGCGGTACTGGAATGATGGAATAATGAAACAGATCGCTTATATCTGCTTCTATGGAATGGATTTCTTTATTAAAAAGCTACGTGTGCAATTTCTGGCCGGGACGTTATTTTGCTTATCTGAAATTATATTTCCATTCGTATATTTCATGTGTCCGAAGAGCAGTGACCTATTTCACACTGACCAACCGAGCATTCTGTGTATGTGTGTGTGTGTGTGTGTGTGTGTGTGTGTGTGTGTGTCGCTGCCCAGAGGGAGGAAGATAATGAGTATCTTTAATACCTGTAGTCTTATCCGCTGGCATTAAGTATCTTATTAACTGCCTTAGGTTGCATCTTATTGTTTATCTGAGAATACTTGAGTGGGCTCATTCCCACAGACACACATGGTGGGCTGTGAGCTGAGTCACTGCTGGATGTACAGAAAAGATCCCATGTTCTTGTAAATCACCTTAATCCTGAGGAACAAACAAGAGTCTGGATTTTTGTTGATGTTTTGATGTTTCTGCACACAACTACAGTCAGAGAGAGAGAAGAACTTTTTCAGAGTCTGTGTGTGTGTGTGTGTGTGTGTGTGTGTGTGTGTGTGTGTGTGTGTGTGTGTGTGTGTGTGTGTGCGTGCGCGTCAGAGGTCATGGCAGTGGAAAATGAGCAACACTAGGTGGACACAAATGTCAAGGTAGGAGCTAAGCAATGGCAAATATGGGGCACACACACAGACACACACACACAGACACACACACCTCTGGGAGAGAGGTGAACTGGTGACCCTGAACTGACCTCATGTGTGAATGGTCGTTTGTCTTGGTATGTTAGTCCTCAGATGAGCTGGCCACTTGTCCAGGATGTATCTGCCACGCCCCCCCCCCCACCCCCCGACCTCACTAAGGAACAGAAAACAGACAGAAAATGTAGACTATAGTAAGACTGAGCCATCAAAGTCTGAGATCTATTAAAAACGACTGTTCTGTCACCGTAGTTCCTCGTGCACAATCAGGAGTTCAGTAATCTGGAGGCGCATCAGCAAACTGAAGCCAAAAGGACAAATGATGAGAGCGAGAGCAGCCGTCTCGTTAAAGCTTGCTCATCACGTCAGTGTTTACAGCTGATCAACACTTCCGCAGCGCGATGAGAGCAGAATCGCAACAGGAAACGACAGTGAATGAACCATCACCATAAATCCCAACCCCTCTCCGCGTATCCGTCAAACCCGACTTTTCTTCTATTTTCAGCTAACAGAAGCAATGGTGAGCTATCCCGCCCATGGGGGGGAGAACCCTGAACCATGTGACCTTCCCCCACCCTCACGGCGGAGCTGACAGCACTCTAATATTACTCTGGTATCCACACAACTGCATCCATCGTCAGCTTTTCATAAGTGCTGCTGAGCGTTTGTGGAGTGTGTGTGTGTGTGTGTGTGTGTGTGTGTTAGTATGCAGGGCTGACGATGAGGCTGTATTATTATTTATGGGGAGGGACCTGGAGTTGGTGACATGGTTACACCTGTTAGAGCGAGGGCGGAGCAGACATCTCAGGAGTTGGTCCACGCCAATATATGATGAAAAACAACAGCGCACGTCAAAGTAGTTTACAGCGCCAGCCTGGCGTCTTTATTCTCCATGTCTGGGGTCCACCCAGAGCAACCAACAGGGAGGACTCACATCGTCCCAAGACGCTTTACAGGCCCCCCCAACAGCATTTGTAATTTATTCTCCTCCTGTCTGATCAAGTCCGATGTCCCCCCTGAGGCCCCCTCCGTCCGCAGCAACCCCGCTGCCCGCGTGTGGATGCTGAGTGAGCGGTAGGCTTGTTTGGAACGGGATGCCACACACACTAAGCTAGTTCAAAATAGTTAGCCACTGATGGCTGACACAAAGAAACAAGGAGAGAGGAGAGCGTGATGGAGGCAGACGGGAGGTTAAAGACGTACACGCTCACAGATAAAGTGGAGGAAACTGGGGAAAATTCAAGCCTCAGTGATTTTTATTTCTCTCTGCTTTTTTATTTTTTTTTTCTCTCTGCTTTCGTTACCTCGTATCCATCTGTATCGTCTTTCCATCTGGCTCCTTCACAGCCAGAGAACGACTAATATCAACAGGCGCCGCAGGTTGGTGACAAGCAAATAGAAAGTGTGAGGGATATTTGTACTTTCCTGAAGGTAGCTGTGCCACAGAAACCCGACTCTGATGGATGAGGCGGTAGCAAACGCCATTAATGGTGGCTCCCCCTAGTGGTGCAAAATGTCAGAACCCAGAAAAAGACGAACTCTGACGCGTGATGGTGATAAAGCATTGTCAGATTTCTACCTGGAGGTGTCACCTCATTGCTCGTAAGACAGAAAAATGAAATGATTTTCTCCATTTTCTGTCCCTGGATTTACCTCTGGATTACTAGGTGGTATCCAAGTGGCCTGTAACTACAGCCGGTCACCCTAAATCCACCATCACAGATGAACAAACAGAGCCAGAGCTGGACATCCTGGACCCACATGGGCCCAAATCCTCTATGTAATTAAACTCAAAACAGTCTGCAGCATTAACTGTTCCTTTACCTTGTACTGTGTGTGTGTGTGTGTGTGTGTGTGTGTGTGCTGCTCATCAGCTTTGTAATTAAGTGTTAGGAGGAAGACAGGAAGTAACATACACATACACACACTCCCACACACACAATTATGACAACTGAATTTTACAGCTCACTGTAGCTGCACATCTGGATAACATCAGGACACACACGTGCACGCACACATACACGCACACGTGTAGATGATGTTAAGCTCAAGACACAGGCCAAAAGAGAGCACACACTCACGCTGCCAAAGAAAAGACACAAAAACATATTTTCTCTTCCTCCCGCTACCTCTTTTTTATTGCCGTCTTTCTCGCTGCTCCCTGTTTTCTGCTCGTCTGCAGCTTTTCCTCCCTAACAGTGCACACCAGCACTCTGGAGCACAAATCTCCCCGCTGGCAGAGAGAGCACAGCGTACAGTTGCTGAGAAGCAGAGAGAGAGAAAGAGAGACAGACTGACTGTTGAGGACTGGCAGCAGTGATTTATGAGTTTGGAATCTGTGTTGGAACATATGTAGACAACTCCTCGTCTTTTGTTTGCTCTCTGTAACACATGCGCGTGCACACGCGCACACACACACACATGCAGAAAGTCCTGGCAGGCCCAGGCTGTTAAATCGAGCTCCTCTGCTAAGCCACATCTTAAAATCACTAAAGTTTTGATCCAAAATTCCCCCAGAAGCTTCCAATCTGAAATATTCTAATGAGAATAATCAAAACAGACAAAAATACTACCACAGCCCTTCTCAGAGCATTCCCCCAACGATACAATCAATCGAAACTCGAGCTTCACCATTCTCTTCCTTTCTTCTACAACTATAGCCGTCGCTAATTCCCGATCGGGATCGCAGGTGGTTGCGTATACAGACGGAGTGACGCTAATGAGGACTGTGCAGCACTGCGTATCAGCGCCCCCCTAAACCTGGAGTTAATCTGCACCAATTACCAGGACTGACCTTTGGAAGCGGCGCGGTAAAGTAGCCGGACTTTCCTGCATAGAATATTAGAAATGCTAACGAGCGTCACTCAGGCAGGTTTATGCAGCTGCGACGGCTGTCGGGAAAATAAACCCGCGCGCAGGTGAAGACAAGTGCACAAGGCAACAGGCACAAGACAGTCAGGAAGGCTTTTAATAGTCTCTTGGTTTGGATGTTAAATAGACACGTCTTTGAGTCGTGGCCACACGCTTCAGTGCACGTGCTGGAAGTTAGTCCAGATGAAAGATGAGCTGAATGACTGAAGACTGGATAAAGATGTCTGGGCGTTAAAAGTGGATATTGTCTTGGTTATGATCGTTAGCAGCAGACTAGCAGCAAAAAAAAAAGAAAAGAAAAAGACATTAAATAGCCAATCTTTATCTGTTTTGCTGTTAAATCTCATGAAATTGAATGAAGGATTGGATTAAATGTGGAGGACCAAGGTCGATCTGGTCAAAGGGAAAATAAAAGAACAAAAGAAAAGTTCTTCCTGAAAATGACACCGCTGTTATTGATGGGTTTAGAGTGAAGAGACGATATGAAAGAAGGGAAAGACGACTCAACTGTGTAAATGAGTTGATTCTGTCGTCTGACTGCTCCTTCCAGTATGTCCCCAGTGCTCCCACAGTAATCATCCAAACCTGATTCCTCTGATCCCCCCGTTCTACTTGTCATTAAACACAATCTGCACGCGTATGCAGACACACACACACACACAGGAAGGCAGAAACAAATGCCATTTAATCTAAACATAAATAAATAAAAAGCTTTTTTATTTCCCATAAGTCCATCTGGTTGCCTGCTTCTCATCACACACAGCCTTCATCTACTGGTCAATAACCGCCCCCCCCCCAAACACACACACTCCACACACTTTTCCAAGTCAAAGGCACGGATGACCACACACGTGGCTGCTGAATCTAAATGTAGATGAGTTCACTCTACTAGAACGACTAGCGGCGAGAAGAAACCTTTATCAGGCGAATCCATTTGCTTTTTATTTTCCTGCGCTTATTTCATCTGCCGCTCTCTGCTATGCCATCAATAACTTCAGCAAAGTGTTATTGACGTGTGCGTTTCCCGTTTATACAACGCAACTGTGTTTGTAGCTATGCCACCTCTGTGCAACTTTTTTTTTTTTTTTTTTTAAATTAACACACGCGTCGCATAACGCCACAATTTTCCCCGTCCCCTGGGAAGTTATATATTCCAGAAGCAGCGTTTTGTCATTTCCTGTCGCTGTTTTGTTTCCCGTGATCTCAGCCTCCGCTCACATGTGAAAATCCTCAATGTCAAGACGTCTCTGAACTTCGTAAACCTGTAAGATCATTACTGACTGCTGCTGGCTGCTTAAACCTCCCAGAGTTAAATAAAGAAATAGCTTATTCTCAGAAAAACTACAAGTTTACCCTGATGTGTCAAAAAGGTGACACGATTCTCAACCTATTTAGGGTTTCGTGATGACGATAAACCTTTTTATATTCTAGATACGTGCTCATCTGCGCCCCCTTGTGGACAACATATGCACGTTAATTTACAAAATTTAGTCTTATCATATGCTGAAAAATACATTATTAAAATAAACGAAACAGCTATAAATTGTGGAGGAAGGCCTGTGATAGTTCAGCATTTACAGGAATAAAAAAAGCCAAGTTTTACTGTTACTTTTTTAAAGAAGAAAATGGAAAATTTCTGTCAACCTTCCTCCCACATTCACGTCCAATCATGCGCACGCATACACACACGCCTGCCTCTCTGAATGAATCACTCCTTGTCTCTGAACTGATGGAGCGATAAAGTTGGTTTAAACAGCCGTAGACGCGGCACACACAGCCGAAGCGGGAACATGTGTTTTACATCAGGAGCTCCCAGCTATACAAGGGCTAATGTTTCCATCTGTGCAGACGTGTGTGTATGTATGCCTATAGGTCTCAGCGTCTGTGTATGTGTGTGTCTCTGTACAGGAGTGCAACATGTCTCTGCAATCTCCTATCAGCTTTTAATCTCCACTCAGCAGAGAATGGGAAACGGAGGGAGGGAGGGAGGGAGCGAATAGCTGCTCGGTGAGAGAAAAGGCTCACCATTGAGTAAGAGGATGCTAAATTATCCAATATCTCTCCCTCCTTCCATTATTCACTCTGTTTTTCAAGGCTCCTTGCTTTTTTCCCTGCCTCGGGGTGGGAACAGTCAGCAGAAGAGCGAAAAAGAGCAAAGCTTGTTGTCTGTGCGTGTGTCTGAATTTTGATTGTGCAGCACTTGTGAAGGCCGACAGTCCTCATTTTCGGTTTTTGAATGACTTATGGAGGCTCAGTGCTTGTTGGAGACTTCACAGCTTTTATTAAGCTTGGAACAGCTGAGCAGCTACGTTTATTTAAACCTTCCACCACGCTCCCGGTGTCTAATTTGCAGTTCTGCAGCCTTTGGGACGGACGGGTTTGCTTTGTTTTTATCTCAAAAAGTCAACTGTCCAAGAAAAACCATCTGTGGATGCAAGAGGAATAAAAAAAAAAAAAATCTTGGACATATTACCGATTCATGAACTCATCATACTAAAGCCAAGACATTAAAAGTTGGATGGTGGAAAAACGTGGATGGCTCGAACCCTGTCCAGTAACTCGGTCTTTCCCCTCCAATTCTAGACGAACTAATTGACAACACACTCCACCTCGACCCCAACAACATTACAGGGGTTAAAAGAGAGCGAGCAGGGCCTAATAACAGCCATTTACTGGGAAGTCTTCAGTGCATTTGGCCTCAAACAGCAACATCTACTTACTGCTGGAGCCAGAGGAGGGTCATTACCTGTTAGCCAATGAGCTACAACTTCTTCTGGTCTCCTGTGTCTGAGGGACCCAGATGATTAATCCTTCCTGAGGAGGCTCACCACCAGCTCAGTTACACGCGAAACTACTACTGCAGTAATAGTCTCATCCTGTGAGTGTAAAATCTCAACGCATTGATGACGATGTTCAGGTGGAACTTCCTGTGCCCGAAATGTCCTACTGAGCCCCCTGAGTTAGTTAACTAGTTCCTAACGTAGCAGGTTAGGCCCTCTGCTGAAGAAGGAGTGGGTGTTGAGTACCATTCAAAATTCAGAAAAGGCTGGTAAAAAAAAAGCCAAACTGAGGTACAAACGTCTACAACTGAACAGGCTTTAAATATGTCGAGGACGGTCAGGAAAACGCCTCTGTGTAATTCCTACATAATATATTACAGCAGTATTCAGCCTCGGAGGATCCGGGGGCAGAAGTGATTTACTGCTTACTGCAGCCAAAAACACTGATGCTGAATGCTGGCCAAGTGTGTGTCTGTGTGTGTGTCTGTGTATGTGTGTGTGTTCAGACCTTATTAGGTTGTACTTGTAGTGATGCTTAACCCCACTCAGAGCTTGGCAGATACTCCTATTTCTCCTTCTGTCCGCCTTTATTTCATTTTTCGCATCCTCTCTACATCTCGTCTCTCATCTTCCCGTCTTTGTCGGCCCTCCCTCTGGCTCCTACTCGTCTCCTCGCCTCTTTTTATTTCTTTTCCTCTGTGCAATCCCCACTTTGGGGTCTCGGGGTAATATAACGCTTTAGTTTTAGTGGTGATTTGCACGCTGGGCAGGGTTTCAGTGATACTGATCTCATAGACATGTTATTACTTTGTATGTCAGCTGATTCTGAATTCTGTTGTCTGAAAAGAGAAAAACTCAGACCAGTAGATACCGACTGAAATGGACCCTAAGTTCAAAGAGATCAAAGAAAATTAGGCTCGCCTTTCCCCCGTGTCTTCTAGTCACTCTGGGTCGGGTCCAGCATGGCAAGCGGTGAAGCGGTGGCGCTCGGCTCTGGGGCTCTGACTAAGCGAGGGAGGGAGCCTGGATGGTTCCTAATCAGCGAGCCGCTAGATCAAAGGAATAACACGGATCTGGTTTCAAAGAGGTTTTTTTTTTTTTTCCTCTCCAAAGTGGGTTCGATTATCTCGGCGAGCTCAACCTGAAACGCAGGAATAAACATGGGGCTGGAAGAGGATCCTATCAGACTTTCCCTAAACAAGAGAGGCATCCTCCGTCACTGCTGGAAAGAGCAGCCAACGTTTCCGAGAGCAGAGCAGAGCAGATAGCCGCTGATCTGATGCAAGCGGACGTGTCGAGCTAGTTGCTACGTTTGTCTCTGATGGGAAAACAAACTGACTAAAGAGTGTGTGTGTGTGTGTGTGTGTATATTGATCTAGTGTTTGCATGTTTATGCAGCAAAATTGCAAAGATAATCTGAAGGTTAAGGGACATGTGAGCAACTGCAGCAGTAGACAATGAGAGAGCCAAGCCTTTGTTTAAAAGGAAACAGGAAAGAAGGGACCAAGGGGCTGGCGGCACGAGCGTTTGTGCTAACTGTAGCTTCCGCATGTCCGAACCACCAGGCTGAAGGAGTTACACAGCTATTTCACCGATATTTAGCAGCGTGTCAGACATGAATCAGTCTCAAATCGAAATGCTGTGTCAAGGTCACAGATGCCCGACAGAAGTTTAACAAATAGTGAGGTTACAGAATCACGCCAACGCGGCTCGCCAGCTGATAATTACAGGAGTTTGGTTCCTAATTTCTTTATCACCTTGAAGAGAACGAAACAACATTTCGGCTTTTCTGCACTGACCACGCCCACTCAGAATTTCTGACCAATCGCACGATGGTTCTCAGACACCAGACTGAGACACCAGAAAAAAAAAAAAAAAAAAGGTTCCGCCCGGATGAAGAACCGGTTGCGAGAACTCTCAAACCAGGACTGCGGGAGCAGAATGATGTCATGTTTGAGTCGCAGCCTTGGGAGCGAGAACAAATTTCTCTGTTCTCTGTAAAAGAACGCCTTGTGTACGCTGCAGCCTTGATTTGTCTGAATTTACAGCACGGAGCTGCAGAGGAGGGCTTTGGAACTGGGACGTTCCATATCCTCTGTGTGAATCAGGCCAGTGGGTCTCCTTAAAACATCTTAGCTGCAACTACAAGAAAACAAGGCTGTTAACAGACCACCAGACAGTCCCTTCTGTCCACAACACAGGAGCACCACAATACAAGTCGACAGGCAGTGTGAGCGCAAACAAGCCTCCAATGGTTCGAGATGTGCCGGTTCGTGTCTACTCTGCTGGTGTTGTACAGACAGACATGGGGAGGAAAACGGAACAAAAGAGAAACGGCCTTCAGGGAAATTGGGGATACGGGATGCGGCGTGCCAGCGGAGAGGAATTCATAAAGGCGCTTGTACGGAGAGAGACACACACAGGCGCGCACTGCTGGAGAATTCCTAATGAGTGAAGACCTCACAGGGGACACAGAGGTGGAGACAGCCGGGCCAGAAGGGGGGAGCTCCAGGACAGACACAGAGAGAAGCAGAGAGAAAACTGGTCGTCCTGTCAGGATTTCACCTCTTAGTGTTAGCGTGTGTGTGTGTGTGTGTGTCTGTCTGTCTGTACATTATGTTAAAGATTGAAGATTGCAAAATCCTCTTTCAACAATCTTCCCGCACACACATACATACAGAGTGTGTGTGCGCGGCACGGATAGACATCCCGAAGAGAAGTGGATTAAAGTGTCAGAATGACTGGTCGGACCCGAGAGCGCGCGCGCGCACGCATAATTCTACTGCGTGTGAAGCTGCGGATGTGACGGGAATGTGAACACGTTTGCAAAAACACGGCAGGTTTTCATGACGTTGATTCAGATCGGGAAAACGATCTAATGCACATTTTAAACCCTCCAGCTGCGGGAAGTTGGGGAAATGGGTTCGCGCCGCTCGATGGTTATTCCCTTAACACTGATTAAAGAACCAGTTTCCAGCACCTCCCTGTTTTACCACAGTGAAGGTAGCAAACAGATTCTCCAGGGTGATGACTTTCAACCCCGACGACTGGTTCCTTTGCCAACGTGGGCCTGGACCCCACCGCTGGACTGGAATAGGTCACATTCATTGATTATAGGTTCATTCTCCAGTATTAAATCTTGGATTATTAGACCCGAGCATCTGTACGTGTGTTGTTTTTGCTCTATGAAACCTTTCCGCTGTCTTTGGCTTGAATGCAAGTCGCGCTGCACACGTCAGATGTGCCACAGACGAGGGGAGATGGCTGCGACTGAAGTGTGGGTGGCAATGAAAATTGGATTTACTGAGCTTCTTATTACTCATTGTTTTGCTGTTGTGGGTTGGCAGCCGATCTGTACTAGACCCCTCTGCAAGTTTGCAGCTTTTTCTTTTCCCTTCCCTTCTTTTTATTTTAACTTCCGTGGTGTGACATATTTTCTCAACTTTGTTGTGAAGTGCTGGAGACGGTGACACGAACGTTTTGCTGTGGATAATGTCCTTTTGAATTCAAAATCTGCTAGAGAAATAGTAGAATAGGCCATGAAGTAGTTGTTTGGACTGGCAGAGAAACATTTGGGGGTAGAAAATGATACACAGATGTTAGAAATCATTAATTATGTCATTACTAAAGATCAGATGTGTAAGAATTAATAAATAAAACTCAAATATACACAGACAGGACTTTTGTGTTTTACTGTATAATGACATTAGCACATTTTGCTGTGTATCTAAGAGATGTCTGATATGGTTCTCTTCCATTGATTGCTAGTGTGTTGTGTTGCTAAAGCAGAGTCGCTCTAACTTTTTTTCCTCTCGGTTTTCTAGTTAAACCAGAGGCTGTCACAAAGAAAAAGGACTTGATTGTGTCGAAGAACCTGAGATTTAAAACAAACGATACATAGACTGAGAGCAGGGGTTTCAAATTAGCTATTGGTCAAGGGTCACATGGACATTGAATCTAACCAATCAGCTTCCTAATTACACAAAATCTGCAAGAATGGCAAAGCCAATAAAATGTGTGTGTGTGTGTGTGTGCAGCTGGATGGTGTTGCATGTAGAGGTCTCGTTGCAGCCAAATTATCATCTGGCCTTCGTATTGGTTCCATATGGGAACACGCACGTGTGAGCGTCTGCGCGCATGCACGGTGAGCCGCGTACAGATCCGCACACACCCCAAACCTGCGGCAAATTGCTCCCACCTTACACACAAAAAAAGACAAAGAAAAACACACTTGGAGAAAAACAACACACACGCGCACGTGTGCAGGCCAACGCACTTCCAGTAGTGTGTGTGCGAAAGTTGATTGTAAAAGTAATTGATGTAAACGTCTAAATTACAGCTAGGAGCTAAAATAACTGCTGTATTTCACCGTTGCCATGTCGACCTGATTGAAAACACGTGGTCAGCTCACTGGCAGAAAGGGTGGAACATCGGCGTCAGGGGCGACCGGTCGAACCAATGAAACGCCTGCGTGTGCAATCAGCACGTGTCAGACCAATGAAAATCAACACGTCGCGCTCCAGACAAAATAACTATTAGACGCTGTTATGAGAACTGCTTCGTCCTTCCAGAATTTAATTATGTAATCACGCCTGATGCGGAACCCTTTCGAGCAACTGCGAGGATCAGTATTTTATGGATTTTCCAACTTTGATTGATGTGTTTTGTTATAAATAGGACAGTTCGGTGGGTGCCAGTAAAATCTGGACAATCGTAGGAAAATATCTTTATACCCAGTGGGAGAAATCCCTCATGCTGCACCCTCCAGGAGCAGCAGCTCAGCCACAGCCATTGAATAGGCATTCAGTGTCTTGCTCAAGAGCGCCTCAGCAGGGGTTTGGGAGGGGGGGGGGGGAGTTTGGGGCGCGCGTGGGACATCTGTTTCATCATTACGCTGCACCAACGCCAAGAGAAAAAGTCAGCAGGCAATGACTGATTTTACACCTTCGGGAGAGGTGACGGGGTGTAAAAAGTCATATTTCATAGGCTGGTTTAGATTCTGACTGTTGGAAAACCAAAGGCAGACTTGGAACGAGGATTAATGTTCACGCACGAGCCAAGATACACTCGGGAAAAGAAAATCTACTTCGTGATTGGGCTGAGCCTAAAAAAGCCAGGCGATCACCTTGCCACTACTCATGGTGACAGCTGTGGGGTGTGTGTGGGTTTGAGAGAGAGAGGTAGAGAAAGAGAGAGAGGCAGAGGTAGAGAGAGAGAGAGAGAGTGGCATATGCAGAAAACCCAAAATGGGTCTAACTGTGGTTAAAGTGAAGTCATTTGTTTTTCAAGCCAAATGTAATATTCCTAGCAGACAATGAGGCTGCTGTGTTCTGTCACAGAGGAGAGTCACACACTGGTCATAAAAGTGACACACACACACACACACACACACACACACACTTCGGAGGCATATACGCACGCTCACTTGCGGCGCACACTGTCCTGCCCACCGGTATTTCCAGAGACAGACAGACAAACACAGGTCAAAGCGACAGCAAACAAGTCATGTCTGAATATTATCACATTAAACCCCCGACCCCAACCCGCTTTTTTTTTCTTCTTCCCAGCATGACTGTGTTTATTTGAGTCTGCGTGCTGATGGGAAATGTGACTGCTACACAAACAAACTGGACCAGACCAGAACAGACAGGCCTGTCTGATCGTGTGGAAAAGGGCCACGGCAGCGTGGCGGCGCCTTTCCACACGCGCGCGCACATACATACAAACACACACACACCTGCCTGTGTTTTCCATAGGAGCCTGTATACAGGATGCTAACAGGCTAATGCGGAGCATCCCCGGCTCGCTCTCTGCCATTTGCTGCCAGTGTTGCGCAGTTTAATGGATCACCGCTCGTTCCAATGTCGCTGAACACCAAATGTTCTACATCAGCAAACAAAGGAGTGACGGCTCTCACCGAGGGCTGCCAGCACGCCCAGACTGTCCGAGAAGGTTAGTTTAACGACGACACATAGCACATTCTGGATTCCCGTCGTGGCTAGAAGCAAGTGTGTGACATTAAATACCGTTTGGCATTTCACGGGCCTCATTAGAAAGTCATTTCTTTGGTCCCGCCTGAGCCGTTGCAATTCACGTTAAATCGAATATATTTCGGGGCACTTTTCAGCAGATCTTCCTTAACAATGTGAAAACACACATTGGGAAACATACGGCAGACGAGCGAGGCGGTGCAGTTTACAGCTTAAATCACTTTAAGTAGTTTTATTTTCTTGGAAGAAAGAGGAAAAAAAAGAAAAAGCACATAAACGAAGTGCTGCACACACGCTCTTTGTCTCGAGCCTAAGCTGCATAATTTCCTGTAGCGGATATAAAGTGACGCTAAATTATCAGCACGGAAAAATAAGTTTAATTCATGCTTTAATTTCCTTGGAAAACACACGCGCGCCAACACAATCACGCACGCATCAAAATGCAAACGGGTAATTAAACACACAGGCAGCGGAGCGTGCGCGCAGATGCACGCGTGCACTGACACGAAGGGATCGAAGCAAGAAAAAAAAAAAGGGAAGACGGGAAATAGAACAGGGTAATGAGAGTTTTATGGGAATAGAGGTGTGTGTGCGTGCGCACACGCACGTTTTAAACATAATTAGCTCCGTAGGGCACAAATGTAAACAAGAGAAACTTTAATGAAAGTCTTCTCTGATCTGCTGAAAGCACACATTCCCGTTTATCTCTTCTTGCTCCGTCTCCTTCCTTTTTTCTGCGTCTCGTATCAAATGGAATGGAACCGCACGCAAAGGGACTCGCACCATCCCCGGCGGCAAACGTTCCAGGATTATATCATGACCGCCTAAGATGAGCGCGATTATGACCCGTTTGTAGGGTCACATCGCAGCTTCTTCCTCGCCCCGCGTCTGTGTCCGAGCCCCGACTCCAATCTGCTCTCCTGGAGGTGGAATTTCCTCTGGAAATAGCGTCTGGAATTTATTAGTGTGGGTTTGATCCACATGTGCACATTCACATATTCACACAGTGCAGGTTTGACTCCCAAACAGTTTAAAAAAAAAAAAAAAAAAGTGTAACTCAAACTCTGCCAGAATGCATTTATAACATCAGACCTCAAACAAGCGATTAGTTTAATTTTATCTGAAGCTCAAACCCTCTCTGATTTTGTCACTGTCAATCAGAGTCTGAAAATAAAATACAGTAAACGGGAATGTAATAAATTATTCCAAAATCTAGCGGTGGTAGCCATTTACAGTCACTTTGTATTTCATGCAGATTCTTTTATCACTCTGTCTCTGCCCTGTTGTGTCAAAGGCCGCGTTTAAATTAAACCAGATCACGCACACTTGTGTGTTTGTGTGTGTGTGTGTGTGTATGTCCTTCAGTATCAACATGTTTGTGTTTATTTATGTGTGTGAGCAGAAGGCTGTTTCAGATGATGTGCTGTATTAGTGCCCCTCCCTTGCCCAGCCCAGTGATGAGTCAGCCTTACCGTGCATGTGTGTGCACGTTTGTGTGTGTGATGTAGACGTGCTAGTGATCCTGAGTAGCTGAGAATAAACAGTGCATGGTGACAGCAGGGGCAAAGATAGTAACATACATCATAAAGCTATCAAAGTAAAAAAAAATTAAAGAGGGACATTTGTCTCTGCAGTCTTATTTTCTCAGTGAAGGTACATCTGCGCGGTCTGGAGGCCCCGGTGTTATTCTTAGTTCTTTTCAAATGTAATAATAATAGTCTCTCGCTACTATTTCTATAATTCATTTAAGTTAATTCAACAGGAACCATAAGACCAGCCGCTGCACAAAAACAGCAAAAGCTATTTAGCAGACTGAGCAAAGCAACAGTGATTGGTCAAAAAGTGCACGGCAGGGCTCAGTTTCCCGGTTGTGCAGGCCTAACTTCCATGTTGGTTAATTTAGAAATATTAACATTTTTAAACCAACAGCGAGCCGCTGACACAGACGGCAGCATTTCCTGTGGCCTCAGAGATCTTTGACTCATCTGGATTATTAACTACGTGGGTGTTAAAAAGCAGGATTTATGGCAGCATGGCTGACGTTTATAAAGCTACTATGATGTGTGATCTAGAAGGGCGTCACTGTGAATGATCATTTAAAGAAAACAACAGGAAGCCTCCCATCTCACGGCGTTAACCTCGCAGTTTCGCACGTTATCTCCACCTCGCCCTCCCTTGCTTTATGCTCTCTCTTTCAGACCACTCCACCCACAATAATGAACAAAAGTCTTTCTGCCCCACCCTGTCCAGTCTGCCAAGTTGCTGCCAACACCTCTCTCACACACACACACACGCGCGCGCGCTCACGGCAGACAAATCCAAGGCCTGCACAAAATATGCTACAACTTGATCGTTGATACATTTGGTGACGCAAACCGTGAGCGCCGCTTTCACACTCTCAAGTACCTATTCCACAGGCCCATCTACACACACACACACACACACACACACACACACACACACACACACACACACACTTCATCATCTATTTTGATTTAATGTGATCACAGTCAATGATCTCTGCGGTGATGGTGAACCGCAGCCTGTTCCAGCCAGTTCATGACATCACGGAAGTAAAAAGCATCGTAGGCCACAAAGTGGAATTGAGGGAGCAGACTGACAGGTGGTAACCATGGAAACTGTCCGTATTCCCATGCAGTCTCTGTAGCAACTGGCCAGTTTTTTTTTTTTTTTTTTTTTTTTTTTTTTTTTTCCATGTTGTAAAATTAAATTACAAAAATGCAACTGATGGGAAAGGAAATTGTGTCATGGAAACACACGCACGCAGAAAAAGTTCCAGAAAATATGGAGAGAGAGACACACACTTTTTTACACAATGGCAATATGAGCAAGTACGGTGAAAATGATGGAAGGATCTCATATCTTATTGTAACTACACGAGGCGTAATCGTCAAATCTGATTTAAAGGAGAGGATGATGAAGGTGAAAGAATAAACACTTTAACTGTCGCAGCAGCTACGATCTGCTGATGAAGGGTCTGCACGCTGATCGTTAGAGACACAAACCAATAACAGATGAAAGAATGACAGAGGAACGCTCTGTCTGACAGGAGGACGAGTGTTGGCAAGTATTTCGTCTTACCCGTAGAAGTGACTGGGATTCCTCTTTTGTCCCTCCTGCCTTTGGCTCCTGAGCTCCGCCCCCTCCACTTGCTCCTCCCACTCCTCCTGCGTACTGCTGAGAAGCCATCTGGATCTGTTTCTCCCCTCCGCCTCCCCCTGCACTGGCTCCCGTTGCACGCCCTCCTCCGTAAAGCTTGGCGTCTCCCAAAAACGACTTGGTATCTCCCAGGTAAACCATGCTAGGTGAAGCCATGCCTCTTTTCTGCTGCGTGGCCTCGTGATTGGATGAAACAAATGAGAGTGAGAGAGGGGAGGAGAAGAGCGAGGGGCTGCCACCTCCGGTCCCCCTTTCTACTCCTCGTTCTGGGCCCATCCGTTCCTTGGGTACCCAGAGTAAACCATGGGCCTGCTCACTTCCTCCTCTGTCTCCTAGTCCTCTTGTATCCCCAAGAACCCAACCTTTCTCTCTTTCTTTCTCCTCACCACCCTCATTTTTCACCGCCTCTTCTCTCGTCCCCTCTGCCAACCGACCCTCGGGCGGGGCAAGCGAGTAGAGGAGGCGAATGTCTCCCTTGCTTTCTTCTTTGATGGCTAGGGTGGACGGAGCCGAGCAGCCGTTGGCCGAGAGCGTCAGCGAGGGCGTCAGCGAGCCGGGCAACAAGCTCGTTGTTAAGGAGCTTAACGAGGGGCAGGATTCGTGACAGTGGGCTGAGTTGAAATGGTCGAGGAGCGCCGTTGAATCGGGAGCCGTGAAGTCACAGCGGCGACATCGACAACACGCGTGAACTCGCCTAAAGAAAAGACAGAAAAGGAACATGGCAGTGAGTTCAGCATCAAGCATGTTAGACTGTACCTTTACCTGGCCGCTCTGCCCCCCTCCTGCTGCAGGAGCTTACCTCCTTTGTCTGGTGCTGATTTTAGCTTCAGAATTTTATCAAAAATGTTTTCAAGGTTTATAGATTTCTGTCTGCTTTCCTCCAACGACACAGGTCGCTTTCAAAATGAGTCCGTGGCTAAAAGGGGCCTCAACGTTCCACTAAATCAAGTTGAAGTGAGCCAAAACTGTGCGGAATGTAAATGATGCTGAATGGCACACAATAAATCACTCATCAGTGGGCCACCTTCATCCTCCCCGTCACTGCTAATATGCACCGTAAACATGAGCCTGGGTTCTCCTGCCTCAGAAAACAGTTTGCGTACTTCTTGTGTGGGCCATAGCAAAATCGATGGAGCAAAAACTTGGAGTCAGCGCTCGATGGGCCGACTGTACATTATATCCAGCATATAGGAGGGATTTTGCCCTGCAGTTAATACACTGGCAGAAGTTAAAATGGATGACGCGGTGTCATTTTGCTGCTGAAAGTTTCTGTTTTCTTTAACATATTTATCCAATACTTTGGAAATGGGCTTCACAGAAATGCGTCCTGTGCTGCCTGTCCTTTAGTGAGCTTTGCCCGTGTAGCCGAACAAAGGAATCCACTGGCATTACATAACACATATTCATCACAACTCAAAGCAAAAAGAAAGTGAACCTTCACTGTGCCTGCTGGTGCTTCAGGTGTCAAGGTTAAGAATTGTCCTGAGGTTTCTTCGTATTTGTGCTCGCACCAAACTCTCGTCTTGCTTATTGTTTTATTTGATTGGAGCTGTGAGATTTGGGGCTTAGATTTTGTGAAGGATGTGAGTAGACTGTTAAATCCCCTCGGTGGAGCTCTCTTTTTCATCCTCTCCCCCACCCCCGTTTCCTTTTCGACTTTGCTCTTTTTCTCCCTTTTTTTTTAGGTCATTCTTACCTTTTTTTCCTTCCTTTCTCTGTCACTACATACTTTGGTCTCATCTCTCCTCCTCCACCTTTCCCACTTTTGTATTTTATTGATCCCTGGCAGAAATCTTTATAGCATATATATGTGAGGGGGGAAAGGCGAGATCAACACTCTGAAGTGATTTTTAAACAACTTTCTGTGTGTTGGTCCCTTTGGAGTGTACTAAATTACTTTAGTGCTCCCAGTGTTTTAGCTAATATTCTGTTAAATACGGATCACGATGGTGCAGTGGTTGGCACGCCTTCGGTTTAATGCAAGCTGGGCCTTTCTATGGCGTCAATTCCAGGAATTTATTAACCTGGGTTAAAAAAAGTCCTGATAATTTGTGCAGTTTCCAGGAAATTCGATGTCCTTCTTCAACTTGTTGTGAGAACAAGTTGTTTCAGTATGCGTCACACATTTAGCTCTGCCAGCCTGTCAGTTATTCTTCTATAGACGCAGTCTTTTTGCTTCAATTCGCCAACTCGGACTGGACTGTCTGTCCACTTCTTATAGCTGCTTTTCTTTTGCTCCATTTTCCAAATAAACACACCATAAAAGAAATGCTAACCCTGATTAGACTATTAGAAAAAGTCATTACAGAAAACAGAAAATGGATGATAACCACTCATTTCCACTCGCTCTGATCCTTAGACGCTTGATCTCACCTGTAGTGCCTAAAAATCTCCTCTTCTACTTCCGTGACAAAGTTGCACTTTGTGCAGGAGTACTCCCTTTCTGCTCCTCTGGCCGTTTCCTTTTCTCTTCCAGCCTCATCCTCGGCTTTGACCTGTGGTGGCGCCCCCTTTAGGCTGATAAGTGTGTGGCAGCTTTCGTAGTGTCGCAACAACACGTCAATGTCGGTGGTGGCAAACGTACACTGGTCACACAGGTGGGTCACATCTAGGACGAGAACAAACAGCAAAAAAAAGACAAATATCCAGGACGTGAGTAAACGTAGACTCGCTGCCCTCTGGTGGCAGGCTGCAGTAAATGATGACAGCATTATTTAAAAAATATAGGCATTGGGATTTAGATACCTTGTGTGACAACAGGGTGTCCAGGGTTGGACGGCTGAGGAGTCACAGCTGTGTCTCCCCTGAGATTAGGAGGGGTCATGCTAGGTGAGGTGGCAGCTGCTGGATTTGAACCGGCAGTCTCCTGCTGCATGCTGGACTGTGGAAACTTGGTGCAGCATTTTGGACAGGTGGGCTTCTGACAGGCAAATGGGTGGGACACCTAATGAGAAAAATGTAAAAGTTTGGGAAGAATATGAGGACTTTTTACGAAATTGGGCTGTTCTGGTCAAAAGTTCAAAGCTCTGGATTTACTTCTTTGGTTTTTATGCAGAGGTTTGCGTTATAAACGTGCATAAGTGGCTGAGTGATGCGGATCTGCATAGCTTTGCAGCTGGCACAGAGTAGGGAGCACGCATAGGCGAAATGGAGGAAGTAAAAGGATTTTAACTAGTTTGGAAATTGGAGCAATTAGATTTACACTTGGTCATACACTACATTTTATTTTCTTGGCCACCCACAGCAGCTCGGTTATTTCTTCCAGTTGCTGAGAGAAAACTGAGCAAACAAATTTCGTAAAATGTTTTTTTATTTTTTTATTTTTATTAATCTCACCTCCCCGAGGTGCTTTTGCGGCTGGCAGAGGCCCTGTGGGCAGTACATGCAGTGCTGGATGCAGCACCGGTGGATGGAGTGGTTGTGCTGGTAGTGCAGCAGCAGCGGCGCTACCACGATCACGTTTGCGCTGTGCGCCATCGAGTAGCGGAAGTCACACAGCTGACAGTTGTAACTGGTCACGACTGCTTCCGCATCACTGTTGCTGGGATCTGTTGGGGAGCACAGGATGTTTTTTGTTTTTTTTTTAATTAAACATGGTCAAACTGCATCAAAGAAGAAATACTAAAACACAAGGGTTCAGGGGGTCATTATTCTTTTAATTGAAGTCATATTGATTACCTTGGCTGGTGCTGGATGGGTTAGATGTCAGTTCTTTACGGTTTTTGGATGCCACGTGGTCTCTCTCCCCACCTTCTCTTCTCCCTCCCCTGTCTACCCCTGTAGGATTGGAGTTGTTTGGGCAAACAGCGCCCCCTATGCTCATTCTGTGTCTTTGTTCATAGTGCTCCAAAAGCTTTGCTGAGCCGTCTGACCATTCACAACTCCAGCTACAGAATTTACAACAATAATAAGCATGCATAGTGCCTCGACCAGGTTCCCCCGCCCAGCTCGCCACCGGGATGGAGTACCCGACCAGAGAGTTGTCCTCTGCCCTCACGGCGACTCGCTCTGCCCCGTCTGCGGCTTGACTCCGTTCCTTGGCCATGTTGTCCTGCAGGGCTAGGCTGTTGTTGGCCAGCAGGGGTGTCGTGGGCGGTGTTTTTACTTTATTTGGATGTGAGGACAGGAAGTGTTGTTCGAGATCTAACGAGTTGCTGCCCATGTAAGTGTAGTTGCAGAATTTGCAGCGAAAGTACTTTGTGTTCCCCTGACAGTCTGAAGTCTTCCGGCCAATCCCGATGAGCGTCCCTCCCACTGTCACCTGTCATCAGGTCAAGACAAATAAAAAAAAGAGTCTTGTGGTAAAACATGTCTCCATTAGTCATGCATACTGTATTTCCCTTTGACTAGTGTCCCATTTACAGACAGCATGTCCTATTTTGACCCAGCTGATTAAACATTTGTCTAAGCTTTAGTGAAATTAATTCTCTTGTCAAACTTTTTATCTCTTGGGGGGAAAATAAACTTAAATAAACAAACAATAACGGCTGCTGAAGGTTTGGACATAATGAGATTAAATCAGACTTCAGCGTGACGTGCTATTATTCAGCACAACAACCATAAATAAATATCAGCAGGACCATAAAAACTCCTTCACAAGAGCAAGAACAAATGAGGTGTGTGTTTAATTTAAATCTTCCCACGTTAGTTTAAAAAGGGCCAACATTCATCAGTCTAACGTTTAATATCCGTGCAGCAGGAATGAAGAAAACAGCACCAAAGTTCCATGAAACAGACCTTCACAAATCTCTAAAATTCTACTAGTAATTCTCTTTAATAGGTTCCATCATCTATCATCTGGAGCTTTCTCCCTTAAAGGGGTCCTGGGGGGCTGGAACTTATCCCAGCTGCCTCTGGGTGAAGCCAGGGGGGTGGGGGGGACACCATGGACAATTTGCCAGGTTGTTGCTAACTTATGGAGACAAACAAGCATGCATGCTCTCGTTCACAACTAAGGTCAATTCACATATACCCCCGCCCCCCACCCCCCCACGCTCTCTGACCCTTTTTAAAATAAAATAAAATATTTGAATCCCTTACGGACAGCAGATAGAAAGCAGACCCCTCGGCCTTTCGCTGCCTTCATGGTTTGTCTTGTGGCAAACTAAAAATGCTGCACGATGTGTGAAAAAAAACAACAAAAAAGAAAAGTAGCATTTTGACCACCCTGAGGACAATGGGGAGATGTGTTCCATCTGTGTGTGCATGATGGTGCATTTTAGAAGCTTTAAAAAGAATAAAATGAAATCATTTAGCGTTTTTGATCTCACAGCAGCAATCATCCTATCATCGCGTCCTGCAGACCGTGCCCGGGCAATTAGAGGGAGGCCAAACATCAAACCAGTTTAGCAAACAGAACGGACAGAATGACACAAAAATAACAGAAGGAGGACAGACAGAAAACAGGCAGAGGACAAGTGGCACAAATTGAGGGAACGGTTGTGAGTCACAGTAACGGATGGAGAGGAAGGAGGTGGAGGGGTGGGGGGGCAGAATGAGGAGCAAAAGGGGATATGGAGGTAAAGACAATGAGATGGAGAGGAGGAAACTGAAACGTGCCTGACAGCCAATTAGAACCATTGCTTCCAATGCATCTTTTACCCCTTTCTCTTCTTTTTTTCCCTCATCACCCGTTACTCCCCCCTTTCTCTCTCCTAAAAGCTCATTGGTCGACACGACATCTCATCTCAGCAAATGACAAAATGGAATTTTCCAAACGTGGGCGGGAGAGAAAAAGCAAGTCAGGGATGGAGAGAATAGAGAACTCTTTCATTCCCATTTTTAAAAAAATATATACTTTCACTTTTTCTTCATAATGACGACTTAAGACCACTGGATTTTCTATTTCTGAGTGTGTGCCTGTGCGCCTCGCTCCTGTGTCCATTACGTGACTCACAGCCATTACAGACTGGCTCACGAGCACACACACACACACACACACACACACACACACACACAAATACACAAACACACATGTTTATTAGATCATCTTGCTTAAGCTTCCAGACAAAACCTCAGTGTTCAGGCACACTCACAGTCTTCACAAACGGTTACTGAAAGTGCTGCGCTGTCTTTACAATTACGATAACTGATGCTACACATACAGTTTAAAAAATGATCAAAATACTCACTTACATTCCAATTTGCACTCATTGAGAATCTGACTGATTGTATAATTCTTGTTTAAAATGTGGCTTTTTCCCAACCCCAATGTAAAAATAAGATCCCACATTCATAAGTTACGCAGAAACTTAAGAATGTGGGAATGTGGAAAAAAAAAAGTATGGATAACGAATATCTAAACATACTAATGTTTGTCGAAGCAACCTTCAAGCAACTGGTGAAATAAATTGACACCACTGAGGTATTTTCCATCTTCCCTATGATTAGCAGTTATTTTTTTATCAGGTGCAAACAACTTGCTGATTATCCTGACCTATATCAGTCGATTAAACTGTATCAGACTATAAAGGACGGGATTTCAGATGGGGAGTGAAGGTTAAAATGGAAAATGACTTTCCCCCCCACTGATGTGAGGTCTTATTACAGATTATTCTGCATTATTATTTCATGGCCAGTTACATGTCTCAAGACATTTCTTATCCAATTATATGAAATTATACACGTTTCAACATTTTAGCTCATCTTAGCTGAGCTGCATTTATGCTGGAGATCCACTAGGCCATACCATCGGTCCACTGATCTTCTTTTTAACTAATTAGCTAAATTTTCTATAAAATGGCCATAAAGTCCGCAACCTTTTGCTTGTGTTTACACTTGATCACGACGCACACATACCTGTACATCGTATGTGCCATTCACCATGACTGTCTTGTGTTGGCTGTGAGCGTCTGCTCGCGCCTTCCCCAACTCTTTGGCTTGGTTCCTCGGCCCGTGTCCCGCCTGCATGTCTGAGAACAGAAATGTGGCAGGGGCTTAGACTCATAGAAACATAAATAAACAATGGTATAAATGCAAAACAGACATACACAGACAAGTCTTGGAGGACTTTTAGAGCAACCAGTTGCAGGAAACTGCAACAGTGGAAAAATAGGAAATCGAGATAGTGTGCCGTTGTATTTCAAGGTGTTGCTAAATTGTACAGGTCTGACTCTCGACATTCTGATAAGTCACTGATCTGAGTGACGACCTTGTGTTAAGCTTCATGCTAACGGCAGGAATTACCCAGAGACGTCTGCTGGGGAGCCATGTTGTGAAGGGCCAAAATGTGCGTATCGAGGGCGGCGTCCTGCCGGGTGCGGTTGTGCAGGCCCAGGTGGTACTTCCGGAAATGCTTCACTAAGTCGGCCGGGTCGTTGCCATAGTAACCGTAACCACACACGTTGCACTTGAAGTCCTGCAGTTTGGGCGAGGGGCTGGAGGAGAGCGATGGGGTGGAGGCTGCCGACTCGTCGGCTCCTTCTTGCCTGAGGAGCAGAGGGGGAGCAGATAGAAAAGGGAGGTGGTTCACCTCTGCCCTGTCTCTTTCCAGCTCCTCTGGCCCCCTCTCCCCATCCTCAGCCTCTGACTGGCTCTCGGGTCTGTCGGTCAACGCCGCTCCCCCTTGTCTGGCCTTACTCCTGCCTCCCCTCCTCACTCCTCTCTCCACGCTGTTGCAGCGATCGCCGACAGATGAAGGGGAGACAGAAGAGGACACACACTCGCTTTCGCCCCCCTCCTCCTCCTCCTGCTGCTCTTCATCTCCTCCGAGGTGGTCGGACGACTCCGGCTCAGAGGGCCGGTTTATGCGTTCGGCCTCTGCCCCGACTCTTCCCTCCTCCTCCACCCCCTCTTCCTCTTCTCCTGTGGGCCTCCTCTCCTCTTCTTCCTCTTCCTCTTCACCTCCCACACTCCGGATCGGGGGATTCTTCTTCCTTACCATCTCTGATATGGAAACAAAGACAAGAAACATTGTTTGATTCATTATCGCCGTGATATGAGCGCAACTTAAACATGCAGGTGTTGCCAGAAACTCTACAAATAGAGTTGCTGTGGTTGAAAGAAAAGATTCAATTTAAGATAAGTGTGGAAAACCCCTAATTCGCAGAAAAACACAAAAATGCGCAGGTCAAAAAACCAGAGTGACTGGAACAAATCTGAAGTAATTTTTATTTTAACATCTTTCACAAAGCATCAAGAGATAAGAAAAATGTCTGAGGGACGAAAATACGCTAAAAATCTGCGATGATCTTCAGCCACAAACCTCATCAAAGACAAAAAGCTCCAACAAATCAGAAACAGTGCAGCTGTGAGGGCTCCATCAGGAGCCTGTGTGCCAGCTAGAGAGCGTGCGCGCGCATTGGCACGTTCGCTCCATCTATTTGTCTGTTCTTCTTTAACTCAATGCCTTTTCCTGTTCTACTGGGGAGCGAATCTTTTTATCGTTATGGAAAACATCAGTGAGAATCTTCGACACATGACCACATCTAAACCGAAGCCATATCAGAGGGGCCGCGAGGGAAGGGGCCAAGCAGATAGGGGATGAGGCGTGCAGACAAGTTGAGGAGACGAAAAGGGGGGAGAACGGCCAACGGACGACCACATCAAACTCAGCACGCCATATCAGAGAAGATGGATGAGGGAGGCAACAGCCGCCTGTTTCTTTTCCATCGTTCGTTTTCTGGCTCGTCTCTATAAGTCTCGCTATTTCCCCTGCTTCCCTTCTCTTCATTTATCCCCCTCTTGTCTGCACTCCTTCCCAATTTCAAACCAGTTTGCCGTCAAACTTTCTCACTCCCCCTTTCGAGCCCGTAACACCCCCCACCCAAAAAGTCCTTTTCACGCCACTTTCACTTGTATTACTGTCGTTCTTCACGTCATTCTCCTCGTTTACATGTGAGAGTCATTTACGATTGCAGTAATTCCATCCATGATTTTTTTCATCTGTTCGAGCCCCCCCCCCCCCCCCATCCTCCCCCGGCCCCTCCCTCCCTTAATCACTGCAGAAAGCCATCAAATAGCCGACCATGTGTTTTATGTTAAACCATAATGTTCTTTTTGTTGGAAAAGAGAACAATTGTGGTTGCTCTGTTCACCAAAGTCAGACAGCGCGGCAGATCGCGCGCGCACGCACAACGTTAGCATGTGTTCATCGGTGTGGTCGCTTAATTCATATTCTGCTGTAAACATACTCAACCCGTTAACCCTGGGGCTGCGTTGGGATGTGCGCGTCGGCTAATAAAACCAGTTAAAACCAGACAGACGTCAGATCGACGCCAAAAAAAATCATCTTCAATATTCAATTCAACATGAGGCTTAGGGCCACTCGGCGCGCGTGTGTGTGGGACCTTGTGACGGCCTGTGTTAGTGCGAGAGATAAACGCTTATTGTTATTTATTTGGGAATATCAACAGAAGAGCTTCCAAAGGAAAGGGGACGTAGTTGAAAACAGATAATCAGAACAATATAAACAAGCACATGTAGATCTGCATAAACATGCTAAAAAGAGCCATATTTTAAACAGGCCTCTGATGTAAGCCAAGGGATTGGACCAAAAGAGAAAATAAAACACACAACCACAAGAAAAAGAGAAACGAGAGTGAGGGCAGCTCTTTTTTGTCCAATCCAATTTTCTCTCCATGGCCTACCATTTTAACGTTTCTTTTCTTTTTTGAGCACGCCGCTATTAAAATAAAAGCAATTTACGTCTGCTGGGGCCCACGCCTAGACCAGCCTTGGCACTCGCTGTGTGCGTCTGTGCGTGTGCACGTCTGAGTAAAGGGAGCGGGGGAAAATCTCATCTGAGGTACGCCACACCCAGTCCAGATTCATCATCCACACACGCGCACACTGACTTAGTGGAAAACTACAGATGGTGGAGCTGGGAGCTCAGGAAGCTGCGGCGGCGGCTGACCCGTAGGTGTTTCCATCGGGTTTTCACGCTGTAAATCAGTAAATCAGTGATAATATAGTCACCGAAAAAAGTGTTAAACCAACAAGCAAATATGACTTATACTGGCTTCCTGTCATCATTTACATACATCTTATGTGCTACTCCAGGATGTGGGTTGCTGTCCTGTGTGTGTGTGTGTGTACCGCAGTAGAGTCTTTGTCAGCTTCAGGCTGTATACACAGACGGGAACCATTACTATCAACTACAATTAGGTACAAGCAACCACAACATACCACATAACAACTGCTGCTACTAGCTACAATTAGACTTTCTACACCACAGTGGCCTCGGTACGCATGTCAGGAGAAACGCGTCGCTTAATCCTTTCCATCATCTGCGATCAGATGCAACACCGGTGAGGCCTTCCACCTGATGTGGTTGATAAACCAGGGCCAGACAATGTCCGAGACGTCTGACAGAAATTCTTAAAATGTTATACACTAGTGCTTTAATGGTGCGACTGGGGACTTTATTATTTTAGACTTTTTTTTAAACTCACGGCAGGTTAAAATTGTCCTCAAAGATGGAGATGAAGGATTTAAAAATATTTTAATTCCAATAATCCAAAAAGAAGTTATAAAATTATCGTTTTTGAGATTTGATGACACAGCACTATTTTCAGTAGCGTGCTAAAGGAAAAGTATTTTCTGCAGTTATCTGCATTCAATTCTACACATGAAATGCTACACACACTAAATTCCCTGTGGTAGTGTAACTTAAATGAATACAGCAGGAGCAAATTTGAACCTAATTCTGTCTAAATGAAGTTTAATTCAGCTCCGTGTTTGTATTGCAGTTGAGGTTCCTGCCTGACATCGCAGAGCATGACGAAAAAAAATGTTGTTTGCGCTGGATATTTGTAGCATCAGCCATGCTTTACTGACCGTACTAAAATATCAGCGGCGCTGCCGCCAGAAGCCTGAAACGCATGACTTCCTGTCCATAAAAAAGGATTTCCATGGAAGGTCCTGGCAGACACCAGCAGTTATTGTTGTTGTCTTTACAAATGAGCGCCTTCCGTGACTGTGCCGTATCGCTCAGCGGTCATTAATTCTTTATTTAAAAGAAATTTAACACGAGTGAGGCTGCTGATTGGAAACGAATAAAAAAATAACGCAATCGCGCCAAACTCTGCCAAAGGCTACATGTTGGTGAAAGAACTGAATATCAGCGGAAGCATGTGTGGCTATTTTAATATCCGTCCAGACAAAACAAATCATTGAGCACGAGTCTATTTAAAGTGTAACAGACAGTCGCCACACATGTAAAGGGCTGCCCGAAGTGAAGTGGGGACCAGGCGGGCGGAGAGGATTCCGCTTCTGAGGAGCTCTGAATGGACTCAGCAGAGACGGGAGTCTGGCTGCACGCGGGCGAGCGAGACCTGAGAGGAAATACAGAAGGAGGGAGAGACACGGGGACAACGTCACGTCACCGGGAGACGCAGTCCACCTGCCGTTCTCATACGAAAAGCACTCAGTTGCCCAGGAGGCCCTTAATCAATGCCAGAAGCCTTACTCACACACACAAATTTCATCTGTTATGGAGCAGGGGCCCAATTCATTACTGCCAAGCCAGTCTCACACACACATACACACACACACTCATTTATAATGGGGTAACAGCATGCAAAATATGTCATCTTAAATGTCAAACTTAATCTGAGGCTCACATTTCAATGCCCCTCACTCCGCTTATTACGACTGTTCTGCCCTCTGCTCCGTATGCTAGCTGCGACGCTCGCCGACGCGCACGCAAACCAACGTCGTTACCAAGGCGTCCGTCTTACACCCCGATGTTCTGGAACAATCCGTTCAGCAATTCCACATTTTAGCTGCTGCTGGACTCCCCAAACACTCTGAGCTAACCCGAACAACCGATATCAAGTCTTCTTGAACCGTTTTTAAAATTATAAAAAATTGCATTCTAAGAACATGAAGCATCTTTGCTCTCATCCAACTACAGAACAAGCTATTTAACGTGCCAGGACATCCCGAGGAGGACAGTTTTAAATATTAACAACAAACCCGCAGACGGGCTCCTGATGATTGCACCCCCTCCCCCCCTTCCTGCATGCACAGGAATACACACCGACACAAGCTCATCCATCTCCCACAAACTTTATTAAATGAACATTACAGGAGTCTGCCCTTAAATAACTTAGTTCACCACACAAGGTCTGGGAAGTCTGTGTGTGTAAGTGTGTGTGTGTGTGTGTGTGTGTGTAATGCTATGTAGGAGAGCTGTTTACCCCTGTGGGGAGTTAAAGAAAGAACAGTGTTTAACACCAGTTGCACACAGACATGAAGACATGGGTGGAAGCGGTCCAGGATAAACCCTTGCTGCTACTGACCTTTTTTACTTGTTTTTTTTTTTTTTTTTTTGCTGCTCCACCTCAAAAAGACGTCTGAGATCTAACGCGTTGCCTCTCCTTTCGCCTGAACAACAGTCTCGGAGAGCTCAAACCAATCTACGAACCGAAATGACGGAATTAGACTCGCTGTTTCTGCGTCATGGTCGGTTTGACGCAAACAAACCGTTTCCGTTTGTCAAGACGAGGCAAGTGCAACGCTAACACCCGCGGAGGCACGTTGCATGGACTTTACGGACTTGGATCGTCTCCATCGTGGCCCACGGCTGGACCAGTTGGAGCCTACGGAGTTGACGGTGATGTCAGAGTAGTAAACACAACATAAAGAACATTCATTAGGAACAGATATAAACTATCTTCTTATTAAACAGATGTGTGATGAGTTGGGAGATAGAGCTCCCTTTGGTTGGATGAATTATCTGATAATCTGAGGAACACATTTACAGACTGTTTAATTAATTCGTTCCTGATCTTATTAGAGCTGATCTAAAGACATTCCGACGATTCCTGTTGTTTTACTGAGCGTGTGCTGGATGACTACAGTGTAAGAGCTGCCAATCCATCCCCTGTGGGCCATAAATAATGTTGAAATACTGTACATTAGCATTGCAAAACACACAAATACATAAATCCATGCTGTTCACACACACACGGGCAGGTGCGTGTTCTCACAGTATGTGTGAATTTCTGGATCTTTTCAGTAATTTCTGATGTTTTAACAGAAGACAGATACAGGAGCGCACACACACGCACGCTCATAAACACGCACTCACAAGAACACACACACCCGACTATATATTCCTTCTGCTATTTCAATAATCTGTGACCTGAGAGTTTATAAGACTCAATAGTCTGGCCTCTGGAATGACTGTCTGGATTTCAACTTTACACAGACGCGCGTCCAGACACAGACACACAACTCCCCTGCTACGCTCCTCAGAGCCCACGGTGTCTGTGTGTGAAAGCGCGAGCGCAGCATACCATACACGTGGGATCACGTCTAAGAAAGCCCCTTTAAAAATGGATCCCTCGCACCGCGGCCGCCAAAGTGAGCAGACTGCGGCCCTCGGCTGCGTGTCGCACGTCCCCTCATGTGTGTGTGCATGTGTGTGTGTGTGTGTGGGGGGTAGGGATAATCACACACTAACCCCCATACAGTGGGAAACGGCAGCAGATTCGAGACGGCGCCTGTGTTCGAAGTGTCGCCATCATTCGCGTACACAAAAATCAACATATGTATCCAAATTCAATGCAAACACGCGTTTTATCACCTCAGATAGTTTCCAAAAATATCCAATAAGCGGTTTTAAAAGTTTCCAGCAACAGAGACCAATGAAAAATACCTAAATTGTTTAGTTAGTTGCACCATTCAGCTCATCTTCGCTGAAAAAAAGTCAATAATTCGGCTTCATTAAATGCTCATTTGGTTTGTTTCTGCATATCAGCTGAGCGCCATGCAGGCTGCAGACACCTCATGCGTGCGCAGCAGATTAACAGAGGCAGTCTGTCGCCTCTGACTCGACAACAAACCGATGTGATTCTGCTTTTTCTTTCCTCAAATAACTGAATTATTTAGCACAGATAAAAACAGACAGAATCTGAACATTTTCCCAGTGGATTTGAGCTTTATATACAGTATATAATTATATTTGATCAAGTTCAAAAGGATGACAGTAACATTTCTCCAACAGAAATCAGGAGCCCGTGTACATGGATGTTGTTCATTACTGGACTCCATCTGAAAAAGCCCGGAGAAAGAAAACCAGCGAACTGACTTTCTTCCTTCATCTGTTCCGAAGGACAAAAAAGAATCTGTCTCGGAATATTGATCCGTTGCGAAACGGTAAAATACGCTGAAGGCATGCGGGCCTGAAAAATTCATACAGCAACAGTCAGAAAGCCGGAGTGAGTTTGACACTCAGAAGAACCGGCTGGAAGCCCTCTGACGCTGCCTGCGCGGCTCCGTCCAGCCTCCGTCCTCAGATTTGACGAATAATCTGCAGCTCATGGAAACGGTCGCGCCGCTTGTTGTTTCCCTTCACACCGACACTGGTCCTGATGCACAGGTTGCAGGACAATTAGAAGTGCGCTGGTGTGTGCCAGGCCGCAGTCGGCCATGTTATATAGAACAGCGGTCCCCAACCTTTTTTGCGCCACGGACCAATTTAATGTCAGACAGTAGTTTCAGGGACCGGCCATTAAGGTGTGGCGGATAAATACAACAAAAGCACATGATATGGTCATGAAAACTGGTATTTTCTAAATATAATAATAAATGTGAATTAATAGTAAGCCATAGATGGGCAACGAAGAAAATCTGGTAATTTCTCAAAATAAAACATCATTCAGTTTCAGATAATAAATAAAACTGAAAGTAAGTTATTCTTTTATTCTTTCTGTGCGGCCTCGTACCAAATGACCCATGGGCCGGTACCGGTCCGCGACCCAGGGTTTGGGGACCGCTGATATAAAACACCCCAACATTCATGGTGGATGGAACAGTCTCATGAATGGAGCCACATGCTGGGTTTCCCTGTATTCTCAGACTGACGGACAGACCGCTACCTCTATAGTCTTGTGCAACTTTGTGGCCCCCCCCAGGGGGCGGCTGATGCTCCTGGCTTCAGCAGGGGTACACGAGACCTGACAGCATCCTCTCAACTTCCTGTGATCAGAGCTCGGGGTTGGCTGGAGGACTATCAGGAAATTAAACGCACATATGTTAAAAAAAAAAAAAACACACACACGCCTGCTCGCACACACACAGTTCTTGATTATCCAAACCAGTAACGTGCAGGAAAAAGCTGCACGCACCAGTGGACAGACATGCAAATGGACCAGAACGTGACATCCCTCTGCCTTTGTGTGGCATCTTTGTGTGCACAAGCATGCAGCCAACTGAGTAGAACATGCAAAAGGAGTGCCAGAACATGAGTACATGGGTATGTCCTTTCCTCCTGTTGTCAGACACAGATGTGCTCAGAGCTGACGCAACACACCGACGCGAGAGCACATGCAAGAGAAGGGGCACTGAGATGGTTTAGAAAAGCCTCCAGGCTCGGCTGAGCTTTCATTTCCTCTATCCTGCATAACAACACACACACACACACACACACACACACAGGATGGTTATGGGATCTTTGTCCTCCCCAGATGAACCAGAGAAACTTTCTGGAACTACAGGTCCGCCTTCTCATTCAAACTAAAAAAGAATGAGTAAAAAGTGAGTGAAGAATTGTCTGAGGTCAAAAAGTACTGACAGAAATTACCGTAATAGGAGTGATTTTTGGGTGACAAAAAGTACAGCTGAAATGATTATTCCGGTAATGGACTGGCAATCATTCGTTGGAGACCACCGAGCGGAGGGCCTTTACGAGTTTTCCAGTAAATCATCGTAAATCGTACGTTTTTCTTTATATTTAAAAAACCTGTTAAAGGAGACAGACTGGAGGTGAACTTTTCAAGAACAACTTTCATTTACAAAGAGGGGAACATCATTTAGTTCTCCTAATTGCAGCCTATGGGAACAGCGAGAGACCACCGAGTCAGTGTGCAAATGGTTACATTTCTGCGTTCTGCAAATCTGCATAAAGGCAGCGTGGAGGAAACCCAACTTTCCGGGCCCCCCTCGCTACTTTCCCCCCATCCTTCCCTCTCTCACAGACATTCACACACACCTTTCTTGAGTGAGAGGAAGTTGCAGGTCCTTGCAACATCAAAGCTAAAAGCTCTTAAACACACGCGCGCACACACACTCACTCATCTTTAAAACACTCTTGAGCAGCCACTGTGTGTAAAATATTCTTAACTGTCCCCAGTGTGATGTGTTACCAGTTGATCTCACTCTCTGATCAGACCATAAATCTTATTTTTTTCTGCAGCATCTCTTCGTGGCCGCGAGCTTTGACTCCTCTGACAGGTGTTGATTCGGTCTGAATCAGTCAGTCGTTCTGGTCTGACACAACAGTCAGCCAGGCCGACGGCGTCCGCGAGGCTGCAGACAGAATCCCTCCTTGTACCTTGTCGCCACTCTGTATACCACGGCCTGTCGTGCACGCGGAGTAACGAACGCTGCTGAGATTTCAGCGAACTGAAAATCAATCGCCTGCGATTGTCTGCCTGGGGGACAGATGAACGGGAGCCGATCGTTCAGTCCCGACACGGAAAAACCCCCTGAACATTTTCCATCTTTAATGCGTAGCACCGTGTTAGCCAAAGCCCCTGCAAACACTTCTTGACATCTGCCAGGTCGCCTTCTTTCCTAATGGCCCGTTTGTGTTCCTGTGCCGCGCACCAGCCCCGCAACGCCCGACGGACGACCTGCGCAAGATGCAAATATAAAAACATGCAACATGCAGTCAAACTGATCATCAGTGTGTTCTGATGAATGAGTTTCACCAAGTTTAATCTCCGGGGCTCGGTGCTGTCTCTCTCAGGATTCCTGTCCTATACCTTCCCCGTCAAACGGAGCCTCGGCGGCTTAGGTGGAGGGATTCCATCGCTCAAAAGATGGAGCAATTCCTGCAATTTCCAAAGACCTATTTGCACTGAGCTTTCCAGACCGTGAAAACAATGACGCAGCTTAACACGCCCCGTCTTGTGTGTTCCGCTGCAGCTTATCAGCGTCTCTTCAGGGCGGCCGAAGTAGGTCAGAGATTGACGGCAGATTCAGGCGTGGAAGGTATGTGATCTCCAGTTCTCACACCCATGTAACAGCTGGTACACCCTTAAAAAAAAAAAAAAAATCCGCACGTGGATGCAAATACAAGCACGGGCGCGCAGAGGTTTGAGCCGTGAGATATACAGCTATTACTACACCCAAATCTTTTCATCTCGTTTTACGCCCGGCCCTTCCCTCCTTTTGCTCTCAAATCTCTCGTGTGTGCGTCTGATGAATGACAAAGGCATCTCCGGCTGCCTCTGCAGCTTTCGCACGCGGCATTATCGCCGCGACAGACGGCATGCAGCTCGGCTGCGTCGCTAACGAACATCGGCGGAGTCCCAAGGCCGAAGTACAAATTATGCAAAGTTAAAGTATCAAAAACATGCGAGTGTCAACGTGGCAAATTAGCCCCTTTTGATTTACGACTGACGATATTTGTACTTGCGCAACCGCGACAACGGCAATAATTTTAAGAAATGCTGGCACGCAAGTGAAGGAAAGCTCAGTAAATGTTTGACAATGTGAAACAGGGTATTTTCTGTGCTTTACGCGTACAATAAACCCAAGCGACTCGCTTCTAATCAGCTCATTGTGATGGAGACAATATGTCCCAGAGACTGCTGCCAAATGTGCTCAAAGCTTTTCAGCAACGAGCGGCAGAGACGTTGGACACCTGGTCTTGTTCCGCGAGCTGTTATCTGCCGTCAATCGACCCGTCAAACCTGCCACGCTGCGTGTTTGCAGGCAAATTTATGCAAGTGTAATCTCTGCGAAAACAATAGGAGTGCGGAACTGTGGGAAAGATCCGCGGCGATGAAGGGAAGATGAAAACAACGAAATGATACAGTCGATTGAAGCTGAGCCGAGGAGGAAAATGAGTAAAACGGGATCATCTGTTGAACAAGTGAATGATTTCTATTTAATACCATTTCATGTGATGGCACACAAGAATGTGTTAGTCACACATTGCTGCAATAAAAATAAACAGAGAGAGAGAGAGAGAGAGAGAGAGAGTTTGAAAAGATGGCCCAAGAAGAGAGAGAGGCTGAAAGAGAGTGGATGTGATGCGAGTTCGCTTCCTTAAAAGCAACTCTGGCTGGCTCAGTGATAAGAATCAGACAGTGCAAACACACTTGCACCTAGTTTTTTTTTGTTTTTTTCTGAATTGCATGTGAACCCTGGCATGGTTTGCTCAGTGTGATTGCAGACTAACAATCCAATAAACCAAGGAGAGGAAGCGAACCAAAGATAGAAAGGGAACCAAAGAGAGGAAGTGAACCAAAGAGAGGAAGTGAACCAAAGAGAGGAAGTGAACCAAAGAGAGGAAGTGAACCAAAGATAGAAAGCGAACCAAAGAGAGGAAGTGAACCACAGAGAGGAAGTGAACCAAAGAGAGGAAGTGAACCACAGAGAGGAAGTGAACCAAAGAGAGGAAGCGACATGGCACAACTGCTTGGACCTGTATGTTTTTATGGTGAACAGGCCAGCTGAAGGGAACGGATTTCTGTTTTCAGTCCTGGTCAACACCTCGACCCTCAGCCTTTACGTCCCCCAGGCAGGACCGCCAGGACCACCAGGACCCGCCAGGCAGCAGCAGGAGGAAGCAGTTCAGGCTATCAGAGTGGCTAAAGCCTGAGCAATATTCAGCCACAAGGTCGGCGTATCTCCCCTGTGACCGCAAGAATCTACCGTGCCAAAGTGTCCTCGAGCAGGACAGCGATTCTCCCAAACCCCCATTTGTCCCAGGGGGACCGCAATTCATATATGAGGGGGGAAAATTCTCACTCCACAGGATCAGTGGAGCATCACCAAATGCCTTTGGACTAGACTCACTGATGTTCCGTCCCTCCTCTCGCCACAAAAACACTCTGGTGGCAAATGATGGGCCTCCCCCTCCTTCTGTTCATGTGGCACTCTTCTCCCTGATGCTTCCCTTCTTTCTCTCTCCTGTCCTATTATGGACATAGCAGCGGAGTCGCTGTCAGGATGCCTAAAGGTTTGATTCACCGTCTGTCCCCGTCTCGGTGTGTGTGCGCGTGTGTGTGTGTTAGATAGCAGATAAGAGCCATATATAAACAGCACTTGAAAGCAGAAATGTAAATGTTTACAAGTCACGGCAGAACAGACCATATCAAGATACCGGAGAGAGAGGAGCAGAGACAAAGAGAGGGGAGATTAAGGGGGAGTTGAAAGCAGGAGACTGCAGACAGGGCTCCAGTCATCAATACTGCCAGTGAGATTTAGAAAATCAGAAATTCCTCATCCGCTGCTAAAAGCAGAAGGGTGCAGGAGGAGATTGGGATGTTTTGAATGCTAACGCAGCACCGACAGAGGCTAGCACAACGCTTCCACTCGCTGAGGACCTGAATGTTCATTATGATCATTGAACAATACGGAATCGTATTAAGCTAAAGATACAGGCAAGAGGCTGTAAGGCTAAAAGAGAGAAGGGGGAAAAAACACAAATCAAGGCCACAATAAAGAATCAAATAATGGGGATCAAAAAAGATAAAAGAACAAAATAACTGCAGGACAATTTGCGTGTGTGTGTTTCGTATTTTACATCAGTCCTCTAGTGTTGTCTTTTTTCTCTTTTTCTCAAGATGTTATTGTTTTTACAGCTTCACCTTAGGCAGGCCAGACCGCTGTACATACATTTGCACAATCTGTGTGCCTCTCTCTCTCTCCACACACACACACACACACACACACACACACACACGCGCGCATGCATGCGCACACAGACCCCCTAAAGGGGCCTTTTTCGACACTGGACCATATGGTGCAGACTGGTACATGGAAAAAAATCCACAAAACAACACACACACACACACACACGCACACACAGTTATGCACACACACACAGTCACACACAAAGCAGTTAAACCTGCTGAATGAATTGCTGCCTTGTTCAGTAGTGCACTAATGCTGAGAACCTGCCACAGAGATTATCACACACATCCACGTGTTCAAACGCGCACACACACACACACACACACACACACACACACACACACACACACACAAGCTGCAGCTCGGCATTAGGCATTCTAGGACACTTATCCATCACAGAGCTCCCTTATTATTTATCTGAAAATTAACAAAAGGAGACCAGGCGACTGAAAAACATATGTCGGTCAAAGGTGTGGAAGTCTTCACACACTGCTGCAGACATTAGCTACACACACTCTGACTGATGGAATCTGGCCTCTAACAATTAAAAAAATCCAACTGATAGGGTTGGATTGGCATGTCTATCAGCATCTGAGTCCTGCCAAGCTTTGAAATGCATGTGCCTGAGCCGGATCTTGATGTTTTCCTCCCTGAGTGAGTGATCAGTGATTGGCTGCAGCCTGGCTAAAAAGCACATCCGCCGTGGCGCACACGTGCTGATTAATAACCAGGGACAGAGGGCGTATTCTGCTGTGTCACGTGAACCAATGGCGGGATTAACCGAAAGTGTCCAAACCAAAACAAGCACCTGGATCAATGTCACCGTTAGAACAACCGGGCCGTTCCAGGCAAAACGAGTCAACCTTTGAGTCAAGGATCTTAAACCTGCAGCAGATCTACAAGCAGAACCGTGTGACAAACTCAGAGAGAAAAACAAACACAGCAGACACCACCTTAAGTCTGCTTGGACAGGCTCATAATATTAATCTCCTAAAAGGCGCACTCATCTCTCCTGTCCTTTTCCAGCGCACGGTTCAATCAATCGCTATAATTTCAAAGGAATTAAGGGAAAAGTTTTCCACTTAGAAGTTTTAGATTGTGATATGATTCTCTTTGGCGTCACTGTTGCATCTATAACAAGATCTGACTCTTCATGAGTCAAATTCAGCCATGTTTGTTATTCCAGTCAAATATATCCCAGGCACGAGCAGCAGCCAAAGACGGGAACCATTAACAAAAAAAAACAAAAAAAAAACAAAAAACCCATGTTAACATGATTCAGAGCTGATTTTTGCGAGGTTGGAATCAGCGACTTCTGTGCAACATGACAAGGGAAATGAGCGATGCCCTCCATAACTCATCTGACAGAGAAAACAACCTGTCAGATGGCATGCACAAGAGCCAAAGTATTCGATGAGTGACACACAACTATTTCCACAGTCGCATCCACAACCGGCCGGTTCCAATATTTCTTATTTATTTTTCTGTTGTAACTGATATAAAAAGTACTTTTTAGGGTAAATCAAGGTAGTTTTGATGGATTGTTTTTTTCTCCTCCTGCTGGCACTGCTCCATTCTCCGCAGACCGGCGCTCCGTCCGCACTAGCGCTGGACTCGCTCATTATTTGGCTTTGATGGGTGCGTGGAGAGAAAAATAAAACAGCAACTGGAACCAGCTCGGCTGCTTTTATTGTTCTGGCAGGTCGTTCTGTTGCTGCCAGGCTGTTTGGCTGCGTTTGGCGGCTTCGCAGCAGCTCCAAAACTAGCCATTGGCCTGTCAGCTCCCTGCAGCTCTCTCCTTATCATCTCGGGTAGCTGGTGCTCCCAAACTGGCAGCGGCGTTATCGGCTGCAGCCTGAGTGTTCGCCTGCCTTGCTTGACGCTTGAGCTTGAGCAAACTTGCACAGATTCTTTGAAAAATGTTCAAAAATGCAACGTGCTGACCAGGCTAGTGCCGCTAAAAAACGCTGATGCAGAGTACAAGGAGTACAAGGTGGGGGGAGAGTGGGGCCTCTGTAGGCTCTGTAGGAAGGCCACACTTGGACAAACCATGGCTTCTTAATACGGAACTTTAGCATCTAAAGCTAAAGTTAAAACTGTGGCTAAAGTCTGAGGTCGTCTTCATTGACAAGGACCTACTACCTCTGCTTTATGCACGGCGCCACACCTCCAGGTAGGGCTGTCACAATTAGGAATTTCTGGAGACGATTGTCAGAAAAATAATTGGGATTGATCATTATATTGTCTATTTTTTTCTCTTTTATATTCTACTATCATAGCATTATGAGTTTCAATAATACACATTCTGTACTGTACACCTTAATGAATAAGATCAATTTAATGACTTTTTGAACATCAAGAAATAGTTCGGCGTATTGCTGTGGATGGTGCGTCTGTAGATGTTTCAGATTTGTTTTGTTAGCGCTTTTGACTGGCACTTTTTTACGGTAAATTTAACAGATCGCTTCCTACACGTTACTGGGCTCTCCTTCATCGTTAGGCCCAAAACCAAAATGCACCCACATCAGAACCTCCCCTTTCTCCATGTTGTTATTATCCTAGCCATGGCATATGATCTTAGCCATAGCATATCATCCTAGCCAAAGTATATCATCCTAGCCATAGCATATCATCCTAGCCATAGCATATCATCCTAGCCATAGCATATCATCCTAGCCATAGCATATCATCCTAGCCGTAGCTCACTGCCGATCCGATCAAGGTAAAGAACAAGATGTAAACAACATGTGTGCTGCTCCAAAACTTGTTGCAATATGTTGACGTCAGACTCAGATTCATAGTTATTTTATGCAACTTTGTGGATAAGATAAATAGATGGTAATGGCGAATCTGAAAAATAATCGTGAATAAGAAAAATAATCGCGACTGACGATTATTGTAATATTGCCCTACCTCCAGGGAAGAATGACCCTCCCTAACGTGCGGGGGAAGCCGCTAATGGCGTCACTGTTGAGTGAAGACCGGGGGCTTTGTCTTTCCCGGTGCGGTGGTCACCTGGCAACCAAACCACAAACACTGAACAGAATCATCACCTCAATGATTCCAACTGAGTGGTGAGGTTCTTTGTGACGGCATCCCCGGTTTTCTTGCGTGCCGCCGTGTTGACCCAGCTGTGACATGAGAGAGAACGGTGGGTGCTGCAGTGACTAATACCTGATTCAGATGAAAAAAAAAATTAAAAAAAGCGCATCAGCAAAATGGTAGTTTAAGCGGAAAAGCGTTTCAAACTTACAGGAAACTCTGGAGCTGACTTGGCAAAAACCCGTGCATCTCAGAGTGATTTTTTTTTTCCCTTACAGATGTACCGGGGGCAGCGCACATGTGTACAGTTCACCAGCATATAGAGTAAATAAATACAGTCTGCACACAGCTTGTTAACACTTGTTCACTTGGCTACGAGCAAACTGAACAATGCAGAGAGCGAGAAAAACCTCCACGCCCACATCTGTGCACGCCCAAAGCAAATGGCACATGCAGGCGGCCTCTAAACAGGTATCCAAACCACGAGGTAACGTCAGAACCGGTTCGATATGCGCACAGATGGGTGCAGCACGCGTTAGCGCAGGAACAAGCAGTGACACATGAAGGCTTCAGGAGGATCTGCACAAATATGCCAAATATACGAGAAAGCTTTAGACGAGCTTTAGTAACGATAACGCAGAGGTTTAGCGTCAAAGCTAAACAGAGCACAGAGCCCGCCGCTCCCCTCAGCCAACAACTGCATCCAGGCTGATTAATGCCGTTCAAGGGTGCATAATATCTGGAATAAGCCGTGCAATCCTGACAGACAAATCAGGGGGGAGAAAAAGGAATATGATTCAGTGTTTTCCACCTCTGTAAAATTTCTAATTAGTGTCAGGGGGCGCCCGGAGCCGAGCCCAGCAGTTACTGAACAGACCGGCGCAGAGTCCTGTATTCCTCGTAGCTTGGAGCCATTTGTAGTCCCCAATCAGGCTAATGTTGGTGTTTCTGGGCCGTGGCAGGAAACCCAGAGGTTTCCCAAGTAGGTGGGAGGAGAACTAGCTCTGCAAAAAAAGCCTCTAAGCAAACCTGGAAACTCTCTGCAGTGAGGAGCTCGTGCTTAGTTAGCTGACAGCGTCAACCGCTGCACCCCTACGTAAACTGTAGTTATTAATACACACACACACCTTCAATCCATTCAACTCATTTTGTGCTAAATCAATCATTAACCAAGCAACAAATTAAGTAAGTAATTGCCCGGACAGCGAGTGACGCCTCTTTTATTAATCCTCGGCTGCATAATTAATAGGCATTAACGGGGATTGATCAGCGGGGGACAAGGAGACCGACCTGGAGAGAGTGTTCAGGAGGGGCAGGGTTTAAATGGCCTCTGTGTAGAATGATGAATGAGTGCTTCTTGTTGTTTTTAACCCCCAAGACACACACACACCTACACACACACACACAGAATAAAAACACTGACACAAAAACCCGCATGTGTACATGTGGGAACCAAGAACAGATGAGGTCAATGGACAAACAATGAACAACCTGTTGACCCACTTTGTTAGTAGCGACAGGTATCTTTCACCCGCTTAGGGCCGGGTTCCAACGTCACTTTTGGCGTTTCCGTGACAGAGAGACACACCGGGTGACAACAAGAAAGAGGTGAGCTGCTGAGAGATGAAAAGCCTGAGGGATCACTGCCGCAGAGCTGCAGAAACGCATTTTCTGGGGGCACTACATCACACCCATGACAGTCCCCAATGGGTAATGCTTGTGTGGAGGTGTTGGTCAGACCTATATTTGCCTGCATGGATTAAAAATAAAATCTGCGTGTTTACCTGTCAGTTTTATTCATATCCACAAATAATTTGAGTCCATTTTAAGTAGATTTGGTAAAATAATTATCTAATTTCAACAGAAACGCATCTATAGTTACATCGCAATTATTACAATATTATTATTTTTCATATTCGCGTTTAGAGTCGATTATTTCTTTTATCCACAAAGTTGCATAAAATAACTATGAATCTGAGTCTGACGTCATCATATTGCAAGAGTAGCACGCAGCATCACCGTCGCAGCCACATGTTGACCTCTCGTCTTGATCGGATCGGCAGCGAGCTATGGCTAGGATCATATGCTATGGCTAGGATCATAACAACATGGAGAAAGGGGAGGTTCTGATGTGGGTGTATTTTTGTTTTAGGCCTAACGATGAAGGAGAACGCAGTAACTTGGAGGAAGCGATCTGTTAAATTTGCCGTAAAAAAGTGCCAGTCAACAGCACTAACGCAACAAATCTGAAACAAGGTCTACAGACGCACCATCCACAGCAATACGCCGAACTATTTCTTGATGTTCAAAAAGTCATTAAACTGCTCTCATTCATTAAGGTGTACATTACAGTACAGAACGTGTATTATTAAAGCTCATTATGCTATGATAGTAGAATTTAAAAAAGAAAAACAGACAATATCTTTGTCAATTGAGATTATTTTTCTGACAATTAATCGTCTCCAGAAATTCCTAATCGTGACAGCCCTATCTATAATGAAAATGTTTAACTTTTTAAATATTATTACGATATGTTAACACAGAAGCAGAACTTAGAGCTCAACATTAAAAATCCAAACTGCAGCCTGGCTCTAACACATCTACCTACTGCAATGCATTGGATGTGTTTACACCGCTGGGATTACTATAATCTCTGTGGAGGAGTCAAACTATGCAGCATTTGCGGAGCAAAATTAACAGTTATGTCGTAAAGGTTGAGTTTAGAAGACACAAGTGAGGAGAGCTGCCTCCGTGCTTTGGTCCTAGACCATCACTGTGGATCAGAATCGGGCTTTATGTCCTCGGCACGCTCACTGTCTCAAACAGTGATGGCCAAGGTGGGTGCAGATCACAGCCTGGCCTCATCGCCGTCTCGCTGAAGTGGCTCAGAGGCAATAAAGCTGATCTGCCGAGAACTGTGGGCAACTTTTAAACACGGCTACAACTTTTCTGCCAATCCTAAAACAACAAACCGCTCATTTCGCAAGCTTTGACAGGAAGGAAACAGCATGCACTTAACAATTTGACTTGTATAATTAAAAATGAATAAGACAATTATTAAGAAGGAAGATTAATCAGGAAAATATACTCAAATGAGCAAATACTGTATATAATTTTATGTTAAAAATGAAAATACTTATACTATTTATACTGTATTAATGAGCACCAGTATAAAGGTTTATGCCAATTATTAATTCATAAATAAACATATATAAACCATAGATCCTACCTCTGCTGTTCATCGGGTTATAAAAACATCATGGCTGAATGGCCTTGGCATCAGCACAGCCACAATCTGGTCCAGCAGCCGCCAGCACTTCCCTCCCGGCGCTCCGCAGCCTAAAGTCCCACCATTCCTTTAGTGAGTCCCCGTAATTCCACAAATGTCCCAGAAAGGCCCCAAAGGTTGGCGAGGGCACTTCAACTCGGGCAGCGTCTACATCCACCTCAACAGCAGGTCGGGGCGAATTTGAGTCCGATCAAACGTGTGTGGATCCGTAGCTGCAGTACGACAGACGGGCCTCCCTCCTCCTTCTTTTCCACTTTGTTTTTTTTTTTTTTTTATTCCGCTTTAGTCAGTTGTCAGAGTCTGCTGCAGCCTGAACAACCTGAGGAGTAACAGACAAATATTAGACCTTCAGGGTTCAGGACTACAATCATATTTCTACTTTGTGTTAATCTTCCTCTGCTGGACATCTGGTTAATCCATACTGGACATCGGAACAGGGGCCTCGACTGGAGTCGCTTGGCTAAAAATTTCGATTTGCCCACAAGACCTCACGCTAACGTGGTGTCACAAACACATTGAAAGCCCCGAAGTCGAACTTATTCAGCTTCATGTCTGATGTGAACTCGTTAAGCCCCTCGGCCACAAGAACTCAACATCCTGGTGTGATCAGGTGACGATCATGTGACTCGGACAGGAAGTGACTTCTTCAAACTGGTGGCATCACCTGGATACAAAACTAATCTTAAAAAGCTTGTTTTTGAGACTAAAGGAAACTTTCAGAGTCTCAGAGTGTTACTAACGCTGTCATTATTACAATTCTCCTGTCCTGACCATGCTTTGACGAAATCATAGTAAAACAAATAACAGGTAAACTTGTGTTATTATGCAGTGAAAACTTGTATGTCGGCGTTATTTTAAATGAGTAATATATTAAGCAGTAACGCCTAATTTAACACTGGTGTCACAACACAGATTTTTAATTAAAAGTTATTTAAAAATAAATAAATACATAAAACAAAAGGTCAGAGATGTGTTCTACGTGGTCCACTGGGTCTGTGGAAATAGGCCCAGATTCTTCTGGGTCACAGAGAAATCCTTTTGAAATGAAGTGTAAAAAAGAAAAACAGGTCAAAAGTTCTAGAAATAACCTTTTTTACATTAATTACCAAGCAACAATCACGCTTAAATAAATTTTATTAACCGTAACTGCGCTATTTAAAAAAAGAAATGAAAGTATGAAACAAACTTTGACTTTCTTGTTATACTAAATAAAACCCCAAACGTTAAAAAATAAAGAGTTCAGTGAGTCAGCTGCAATAAAGCAACTGCAGAACGCGACCAGCAGAGCATGAAGGAATAATATTAAATCAGAAAACAATTACAGCCTGTGGTAGCCATCAGCAGCTCCCTCTCTCCGTCCACACTTATTACCCACTCCATTTCAATATTGATCGACGGTATAAAACAGTGCTGCCATCGATGAGCAACTTCCAGGCATTAATAAGTACGGTCGACTCCGGGACGACGCTCTTCACCCGCTTACTCTAGCCTTAAATGTCAGACTCTGCTTCTCTGTTCCCCCTTTTGTTGCCCCAACCACAAAAATCACCCCACCCTCTCTTTCTGTACCACTCCTCTCTCTCTCTCTCTCTCTCTGCCACCCCTTTTTTTCATATTTCCATCCATCTCTCCTCTTCTCCCTCTCGCCGCAGATCTAAATCTGAGTCTGTATTTACACAAAGCCGGTTTTCCCGGGTCAGTCCCAGTCGAGACGCCGTGTTAGATGAAGCACGAGTCCTCGCACATGAACGCGATCTGGGACGAGGTCTATATTTGGAACGTGCTTCGTGGTCAGATACCGCAGCTTTATCTCACACGAGCACTTTGTCGCGAAATTTAAACAAAATTAGAACGAGCAGGACGTTAAAAAAAAGAAGTGGACTGGAAGGACCTTCCTGTCCTCCTCAGTCGTTTACCTGGGTCTGTCTCGGGCCCGCTGAGGCACTGGACATGGCGGCTATTCGAGGGCTGCAGTGTGTCATTATCTGAAAGAGGAATATCTGCTGTTTGACAAGAAAAAACAAAAACAGGATCGTTGGCATGGAGTAAAGAACATTATGAGTCATTACTGAAATTATGAGTCATTTCAAAGACACTCCCATCGCAACACTCTAACATTTTTCTGCGCATAAACATGTGAGATGAGTACGTGTCTGAGCTGCAGGGAGATGCAGAAATTACCTTTGGTGCGTCATAAACACCCCTTAAAACGTGATAAACCCTCAAAGATCTTTGCCGTGTATGATGACTTCACACGCACTCACTCATTTTGTGAACACTAACTTTCTAACCTACATTTGCTCCTTAATATCTGCAGCTGGAAAAGGAGGAATTCACCTTTTCTATGAGTAGTGTTTTTTCCTTTATCCTCTCTTTTCTGATTGGTTTAGACTGCGACCTAGTGTCCTGTGATTGTGTTGTCATCATGAACATGTGGGTTGACTGGGCCATAAAAGTCTTGGAATCCTCAGAGATGATTTATCGAGAGTGTTTCATTTCCATCTCTCCATCTATCTGTCAGTTTTTCACTGTTCCCCTTTTTTTTTTTTTTCCATGTGTCACTGTGGCTGAGATCCCCCTCACTGCATATCTCCCCACCACCCACCGCAGCCGCCTCCTCTCTCGCGCCCGGACCCCCTCCGCCAGTGTGTGTGGTCCGCTCCGGCTATAGACCGTTACATTGTCCCAGACAGGTTGGACCGCGCCACTGGCCAGCAGACCGGGGGTAGGTGGGGGCAGAGAGAGCGGTGGGGTGGGGTGGGGGTTTCTAGGGAATGTTTGTTTTTCTGTTTCCAATTTGGTCCAGCCCGAGGAACTCCACACTCCGCTCCGTCTCAAACACACCATTCATGACGGCCTGACGTACATGATTACACACAAATGCCCACTGCTCACTTACACACACACACAGTGCACGCACACACACTACCACAACAACCATGCTTCACTCAAAGCCCATCAACCTCACGGGGAAAACCTATCTCCCTCCTCATCTTTTATTGTCCCCTGATTTGTTATTGCTAATGCCCTTCCAAATTACACGCCGGTCAAAGTAATTACGCTGCTTTCTTCCACATCTCTGAATGACTTCTCCCCTCTGTCCCCAGCTTTGAAAGGCCTTTTTGATGTGTCTCGCAGCATTTTTGGATGTTGTATCGACAGAGTTAAGCTCCATGTTCCACCAATTAGTGCACAAAGAGCACATTGTTTCATATTCGAGTCAACTGCTCCATCTGAAATGGATTATTTTAGCAGAGGCCTGTTGTGTTTGGGTCCAAACACCCCAGGCTGATCTTTGCATGTCCTAATCAAACTTTATCAGATAGAAATACTGTACAAACAAACTGCTTAACCAATATTACCTTCAATTTTCTGATGTGTACTGATCAGGCTTTAGAGTTCATCACAACAGCTCAAACACCAACGTCTGCCTTCACAACCAGTTGAATCAATACAAGGAAACCTGTTATAGTCGGCTTCTTTCAAGCTCCGTCCAACCTGGTAATTCCGTAATCTGGTTAAAGCTACCCAACCCTGCTGAAGCATCTGCTTATATTGTGCAGCTCGGAAACGTGGGCAGCATCTTTTTGTCGTCTTGGCGTGAACAACAGAAGCTCCTTTTTATCACTTCTGTTACCGTTGTGGCAGAATTTGCACGCAGGGCGCGGTCCGCCTTTCTATTCTATAAACAACGCCCGGCGATAAAAAGTTTCTCTTTTGCTCTGGCACAAACTCACGTGCGCATGACTGACACTCGCTGCCACCTTTTCATTCAGGCTAAAGGCTAACAGTCTGGCTTTTGTTAGGGTCATCGGGACACTTCAGGAATATGTTGTTGAATTTGTGATTCCAGGCTGTGCATCAGAGGAAACCCCAAGAATAAGAACAAAACTGTTCCTTGTATAAAACGGCCCTTGAATAACATCAATGCTTCCGTTTCCTGTCTCGCACATGTGCAATATGTTAAAACAAGCTTGCATGTAAAGTAGTTGGTTTTCACCTGAAATACAGTTCGGAAATTAGGCAAATGACTGAAGGATACGAGGTTGACAGTTTACTGGCTGTAAAGAAAGTTAGCTACTGCTACAGTTAAGAGAAGGTGTAAACTGATTAACGGCAGGCAAGAACCTGGCACACAGGAGACGTGTGTGTCTGTGTCCGTATGCTGACCGTGCAGTACACATTATCGCACACACATTTTCCATTCCCGCAGAATCGGACATTTCCGACAAGCGGCCGGCCCGACGGGGGGAAAGAAATTGTCCGGACAAACATAGCAGCGCACACAGTGACGCGCAGCGGAACATTTCCAACCCACAGCGATGACTTTCTATTCCTTCCTGGGTTCCTCCTTTCTGTTTTCCGCCTCGGTGAAGAACAGTTTGCCAGTTTCGGTGACATCAGTTTAGAGCTGTAGAGATATTCCCGGATCTCAAACTCATCAGAATACTGAGAGGACTGAAACAGTACTTTAATGTTAGCCGGTATAGCGATCAATGCTAATCTGCTGAACTTTACATCCCCGACTGAGGTAGCTCTGGTGCCTCCAGGCGTCCTTTAATGCTTGTGTCTAAGGTGCAGCCCACCTTTCAATGGAAGAGTCCTCCTGAACATGCTGGCGGAGGAGGGAGAGCGTGAGAGGCCGCTGACAAACTTAAAAAACTGTTTAACGCTTTGGATGACTTCAAGATGAAATAAGATAAAATCCGAGCGCTAGCCATTATTTCTATTTAAGTAGCATTTTATCTTCAAATATGATAAAATTCATAAAACTGAGATTGTACTGATAGAAACCTTTTAAAGGATATAACTTTTTTTTATTGTAATATGAACATTATCTGTGAAACCAAAAGTCATCAACAGTCAACTAATTAGCGCCTGATTAACATTTTCAGTCTTCCCAAATTTGCCGGATTTTGCCCTGAACCCTAAAGAGATCCAGCTCACAAAACTAAAGTTAATCTTATCTCATGATGAAAACAGCCTATATAACTTAAACCTGTTTTTTTTGCGCGCACGTACGAAGGCCTGCTGAAGCGAAGCAGAGAAAATGGCCGATTCGGGAGACCTCAAACGCTGCGGCGAATATGTCAAATCACGTCATCCGTCCAGTCCCCGAACAGATGAAGTCCAGCCGCTGACATTTTTACACGCCAAAATATTTTACCGCTCGCTCCCCGACCTCGCTGAGAGGGCGGCAGACGCGCGATGAAGCAGAGACGCTGGCAGTTGCTGCAGGTAAACTCCAGGCTTGTGTGTGAAGCCAAAAGCCGTGCTGCCGAAAAAAACACCATGCCCCCCCGCTGTGCTTGCCCCCGGCCCCGGCCCTCACAGCCATACAGCAACACTAACACACACACACGCACGCACACACACACACACGCGCACACATACACACACACCGAGTAAATTTAACTGTCAGCCGTAAAAGTTTAAACTATAGCCAGTGATCTTCCCCCTTCCTCCCCCTACGCTTCCTCCTCCCTTTGCCCATGCAAATGAGGCATTCATCTGCCCCTCCATACGTCCGTCTCTTCATTTAGTTTCTTCTCTCTTTGAACATTTCCTTCCTCTCCATATAACCAGCTCTCAATTATTTTACTTCCATCTATCGACAGCTACATCTCCCCTCTCCTGCTCGCTCCTTCCTCCCCCCAAAACTTTCCTTTTGTCATCCTTTCTTCCACCACCCCCAACTGCCAACTGATTCCACACACATACACATACACATCTGACTGTGGGCCTCTGACATCCCCCCCCCCCCACACACACACACACACACACACACACACACACACGACAAAAGTCTCAAAGACCCCCAGATGTGTGCCCCCCTTCATTTCCATTTCAAAAAGAGCCACCTCCCTCCATCATCCATCTGTATTTCTGCGCGCACATCTTCACACGGCGCAGACATTTCGAACACCTCGCGCACACACCCACACACACACACACACACACACACACACACACTTAAGCAAGTGGGTGGAGAAAAAAAAAGACTAAAGTAAAAAGCTTTCTGTGACAAATTATCACTTATCAGACTGGGACTTCCCCTTTTTGTAAACCGAAAAAATATAAACACTGACTGTCTGAATTTTTATTTAACAAGCAACATGCTGATGGTGAAAAAATTCCAAATTTACGTAAAAAAAGAAAAACTAAACTAAACTAATCCTGTTAGCACTCAAAGCTAAAGCATGTTGCTTAAATCTGTAAATATATATTGATTTTTTTTTTTAACAGTGAAAACATATCATCCAGGTTTTATATTTTATGTCGGTCTAATTAACTAGGAACACGATATATAAAGTTACTCCGCATGGAGGTGTAACGCGGAGTACTTCCACATGTAGGGTGCAATCGGGGGTAGTCACAGCCTTTAATTGCCCAACTATGCAAGAGCAATTAAGGGTCACGGCGTGATGTAACGAGGTAACGACGTTTGGTAAAGTCAGACCAACAACAGCGAGATTTACAGCAGCTAACAACAGTTCAGCATTCACCACAGGAGCAGAAACATTATTCCGCTGTTTACCAAATGTTGCTAGTAGTGCCTGAAGACATCTTAGTTAACTCCGGTTCTCGCGCTCAACGGTATCTGGAATAAGAATCAATTTTTGGAATAAAGAAAGCATCAAAATACAACAATTGTGCCTCATGGTGTGTCAAACTCAAGCACAGGAGGAGCTGTGAAACCACATTTTCACTTATTACTGATTACCCGAAACGTACAATGCAGAAATGCATCATGATTCAGTCTGGATTGCTCAGTTTTACTAAAGTAAAAACCGCTCTGCGTTTCCTGTTTTGTCTGCCATACCGAGAGCTAACTCCAAATGGCATGCACTTGAAATTCATTTAAGAAACAACAACAAAAAAAAAAAATTTCCAGACTGATTTGGTTTTTTCGCTCGCAGCTCAAGTTCCAGTCTCAGCACTATGACTCACAGAGGAGCACTTCTGCGAGATCCTAAAAGCTCCCGCCCTACGCTGCAGTAAGGAAAGGTGGGTTTCTTTCAGCGCTGATGCGGTTTAGAGAAAAAGCAGGAGGGGAGGAGCTGCCACTGTTTGCAGGTCTTCAGATCTGCTGCAGCAGGATTATTAAACAGCCGGATCCAGTCAGATCTCACTAGTCTGGTCAAAACCGGGTCGGACGGCCAAAACGGGCCTTCCCTCTCGGTGCTCAGTGGCCGAGGCCAAAATAACAGCTCAGGCTTATAACCCAGGAGTTAAACGTAGGAGAATCATCCTTTATCTTTCATTTAAAGCTCCTTTTTTTAACTTGACATCAGTCTGCCCGGCAACAACAAACACGTAGGGGGCGTGGCCATGTTTCTGCAAGGGAAAAAACACACTTATTTGTCCTTTAAATCATACTTTCAATCTGACAGGGTGCTGTTAAAAAAAAAAAAAAGTCTGGCTTTATTTTATGCATGCATGCGTGCACGCGTGCATACTGACAGACATGTGCACATGCACACGGTGCAGTGAGGACAAAGACTACTTTGAAAAGTTAATCAGCCACCAGATGTTTAAACCAGATCCCAGACTACGACACTAATGGGGCTGCGCACGTGTGTGTGTGTGTGTGCATGGTTAATGTCAGAAAAAGTTGTTTAATACCTGTGAAGCCACATTCAAGCACAGACACATTAGTTTCAGAAAGGAGTGTTAAAAAACACAGATGACAGGGTTAATATTTGCACACACACACACACACACACACACACACACACACACACACAAGCACACCTCTGTATGAAGCACAAAAGCAGCAGCTGGCGAAAATGGCACACCACAGCAGAGACCGCCACATCGACTCTTGGAAAAAAGTATTAATGTGACCGAGGAAGATGATGTTAGTAAACAGGCGGCAGCATCTATTTACGCTTCAAATCCAATTTAACCGGAATCGTTAACCAGGTCGTAATCGGAAAAACCGTGTGGCTCGTTCACGTGGCGCTGCCAGGCCTCCTCGCCACTCGGTGAAGAGAGAAGACGACGTTTAAAAACTAAATCAGAGAAACGATTCATACAGAGAAAAAGAAAGCGTGTGTGTGTCTTCTTGTTTTGACTGGTGATAAAACAGCCAGTTCACATTTCAGCTGTTGCAGTTCAGCGATCAATAATCAATGAGTCAGTTCAGCCTCGCCATGGCGGCGGCTCACACAACCGATAACCATCCGGGCGACACAGGTGTTTCCAGATAAATGGCGTGAGAGCTGAGGATCCCGACACAGGTCAGAATCGCTGCTGTTACGTGACAGAAGATTCCACCGATTTAGGTTTAAAGGACTTGGAGGTTCAGCAAAAAAACATGCTAACAGCATTAACCAAGCTCCCCACGCTGCGGCTCGGTCCACTCTGACTATTAAATAAAAGGAAGTTATCAGTACTGGATAGTTTAGGGAAATGAAGTGTTTCCGGAGGCTAAATTGGTTTTGAATCCGCCGCGATTGGATGAACACAGGGCCCAAGTTTTGTCACGTAAATAAAACTCCCCCCGGAGAAGGCCGCTATTGCCGCTTATGAATCACACTCGCTTCTTTTCAGAGTGTAAACAGGCTGCAAAGTTGTGACAGAGTCCAGATTAAAATCAATCAAACCCATAGATGCAGATTTCCCTTTTCTTTGCTTCGCTATAGAACGGCTCAGGGCGCTCCAGATGTTCCCTGTTATGGTCTCCGCGACGCAAACATTTAAAACACATGTAGGTTCATTTCATTCGCACAAATCTGATCAGGCTTTCAAGACCAAACAAGCTGTCTGCTTTGTTTCACAACAGCTACTCAAGTGTTTATAGGAACCTACATTTTTCCACTAACGACGTGCCGCTCGCCCATATTTCAGCCCTTTATTCTTTCTGCCTTTCAAATACAGGTGAGCGCCTGAGAGGGAACGTGAACGGGAGCAACACGCGCGCTCAACCCTCGTCCGTCTGAAGAGAGCAATCGAATTAAACGCTGGAGTGGCTGTGGTGTAATAAACTTTTTCTCGCTGGAAACTGCGATCGAGCTCGGATTCACTTTCAATTAGCTCCTGATTTATCGGAAGGTTAATTGAACGCAGCCTCGAAGCAAATTATCCACTAGGGCTGTGCAAGAGGTTAGCGCTGGTGAGCAGTGATTGATAACCCAAAAGTGTGAGCGCACCTGGGGCGACGGCGAGTCAAAAAGATCCGAGGGTGTGACTCATAACGCGTCTTTTCACGCAGGAGGTTTCCAGGATGCGTTTCACTGTCATTTCGAATGATTCGATGTCATTGGTTGGCTAATTTAGGGCTTTAAACCAACGCTGGTCACCACTTTTAGCTCACAGTCTCAGTGGATCACCGCTGAAGACTTTCTAATGTCCTCTCAAATCAAATTGTCTCATATTTAAAATCAAAATGAATCAAAAACATCGCAAAAGCGGAGGGAAAATGGGAGTCGTTTCAGCCCAAACCAAGACCATGTGCTGATTATCTGAAACAGGCCGTCTGCAACACAAACCTAAAATAAGAGCAACGACATTAAAGACAAACTCAAGCCTAAACAAAGCTGCGCTAACCACAGACCGAGCGGGGATGACATGTCGGCCATTTAGCATCGATTCTTTCCAGAGCGATTTCCAGTAAAAGGCAGCAGGAGAATAAAGTCGGATCCCAGCATCACGGACGTTACGAGAGGCCAATACGGAGCAGTGAAGGGAGCGAAACAATACAGCCAGACAGTTTAATAGGGCAGAAACTGTTGTGTCCTTGGGATACGGACTAAACAAAAGACTGGCTAATAAATAAAAAAAAAAAAATGCAAGTTAGAGAAGCTGGAGCCACACACAGTAAGCCAGCAGAGAGCATTATTTTATTTCCTTTAAATAAACTATCCTTGGCAAATTGTGATTTTCTTTTATTTAAAGTCTGTGAAGATGGAACTTTTAGTGCTTATTACAAAAAAGAGTTACAGCAATTCCCTATAAATAAGTAGACTGAGGAATAAGAACAGTCTTTGATTTGTACTTTAGCATAAAAAAAATCAATATCACATGAAATAATGCTTGAAAGGGAAATAAATCATTTTTCTCTCAACACAACTTCTGCTGAAATCCACTCCACCCCTGGAAATCCAGGTAAAGGCTTTAAATGAGAACTTTCAACAGTAATAACACGTGCATAACACTGTAATGTCTGTGTACGTGCAATACAGCAATGTTACCTCACAAGGACTATATTTTATCACATTGTTTTTATTTATTTTTAATTGAAATTAAGTTAATCTTGATGGTTTCAAGATCACTTAAAAGATTTTTGCCCATCACGCCCCCGCTCGCTGCTGCTGCTGCCGCCGCCGCCGCCGCCGGCTCTGGGATGAGCCCCGATAGCGCGGCGGGCTGCGGCATTCCCAACAGTTGTTCCTCGTGTCTTACAGAACATCAGGCCGTCAATAAAAAGGCAGGAGATGCATTCCAGCTAGTTGAACAGGACGTTTCTGACTTCCCTCCCTCTCATTCCGCCTTTCCAGAAACTTTCTCTCTTCCCAGTCCCACCACAGAGGCTGCACATATTGCAGCCATATGAGTACAAACTAGCCGTCCCTTCACACACACACACACACACACACACACACACACACACACACACACACACACACAGACGCACGCGTGCACACACACACACACACTGCTGTAGTCTCTCTCCCACCCCCTGTCTCTCTCACACACATACGGGAAAGAGTTTTACAAGCAGAGGTTCTCTTTAGGAAGTCGTCAACTCTTTTGACGTTTAATAGCAGCTACGAACAAGGCCGTGAGATACAATAATATCCAGTGTCTGGAAAGAGGAGCGTTTTTAAAAGCTGCACATTGATACATTGCTGGATCTAATTGCTTCCACACATTTTAGGCTCTCGTTAAACGTTAGCAGAAAGGTTTCAAAGCGAGGGAACCGTGCTAGCTGTGGCTGTCAGAGCAAACGATCAGGGCCAATCAGTTCAAGTTAAAAAGGCCCCAACGTGCACCGAGGCTACGGGAACACCTTGGGATTGTCGGGGGCAATTTAAATGTGGCACAATTATTCCAAACCTCCCGTGTAAATATGTAGCATCAATTTCGAGTTTAGATGTTGTTGCTACAAAAAAAAAATAATAATAATTATTTGAATTATTTGTCATCAAGACGACTTTTTGGATTGCAGGTGTAGGTTTTGAAATTAAAATTGAAAAAGTTTGCAGTGACTTTGGACTCTAGTTTCATGAATTCCACAAATCCTTTAAAAGTGGAACTTTTTCTGCAACAGAGAAGTTACAGAGATGCCGCTCTGCCAGGTTATCTGTGATTTAACAAATTAACCGCTTCACAACACCGACCAATTTTCTTTGAAAAGAGGGCCAACAAGCGCAGGGGTCAGAGTCTCACAAACTCCACGCCGCTTTTTACAGCTCCGACAGAGTTTATCTGCCGAATAAAAGTCCATCTGGCTGTGGAGCGGCTCTTTTCGGGGGGCCACATTTGGAGATCTTGTGAAGGAGTGTGTTAAAAAAAAAAAGGGGGGGCTTCCTAGCAGTGTGCGCCTCATTGTACTGACTTCACATACTCTGCTCTCCCCACAGAGTTGTCATGCCTACCCGGCTCCCTTATCTCAAAGGAACATCACAGTTTCTTACAACTGGGGGACAAGGAGGGGAGGTGGGGGAACAGAGAGCAGCAACTTTCTCAAAGTTGACTGGCAAATGCAACTCTACGAAGTTTGAGTGATAATTAAAAAAAAGAAATACACATCGAGGATCCTTTAAGACAATTCGCATCCACCATGCGCACTTCCGAACAATGAGGTGCAAAAAGAAAGAAAAAAAAAAACAGCGCCAACAGGGCTATAAAGCACTTGATAAAGATTATCTCTCTGACTTCAATTTGCACTGTTTCCACACCAAAACAGTGCGAGCATCCGATCGCCTCTGCAGCAGGCGACGAACGTCATTGTGAGGAGGGGGAGAGCAGCAAATCTGAACTTCAAGTTTACAGCGATGAAGAAAGTTATCAATGAACAGTCAGGAGGTGGGGGACGGCAGAAGTTAGACAAACCATCCCGAGCTCGCATCGCGGCTCGACCAGGATGCTGCTTCTCGGTAAACAACGGACATGTTAGGAGGAGAAAAAAAAGGAGAAGTGTGAAATAAAAACTTGTAAGACCTACTTGAGGCGACTCCGCGTCCTCTGTTTGGCTGCTGGCTTCAGCACTCAGCAGTAGCCTTCCGCAGTAGCGCCCCAAATTTGTATGAGTGTTGCGTTTGGGTGTCCTAACCCTAAAACGTAAACGGCCATGTGAAGTGAAAGCGCCGCTGCTCTTTTCCTCCCTCTCATTTAGCAGATCCCTCTCTCCTTCCCGACGCTCGCCCAGGCCGTTAGTTACATAAGACGCAAACCGACCGCTGCTCGTCGTAAAAAATTAAAAAAAAAACTGCTAACCCTCCACTGAGCACTAGTTTGTCTCCTAAACACACCACTGATAGCCCCGGATGGCTTCCTCCGGGGGCGACCAAATCTCGTTTTCCCCCCCACCTCTTTTCTTCACCGAGAACGCGCTTTCTCGCCGTCTACACCTCCATGTCAGCGGGGGCTGAGCCACCATGATGTGCGTTTTTAATTGTGCCGCTTACCTGTTGATCAAAACACATTAGGCTCTCTTTCTCTCAGTGTGTGTCTCTTTCAGCAGCCCGTTAAAGATGGTGGCTGGATGGAGGGCTGGCTGGCTGGCTGGCTGGCTGGTTGGCTGCCTCGTCTCTTTGTGAGGACTTTTGTTTGTTGATGTCGGACGGGGTGACTGTGTCTTGGCTGTTTTCTTTGGTCTGGGAGGGAAAAGAAAGACAGTTAAGGCTTCGCGGCAACACTGACACCGACTGATTTGTGAGTTCGGCCGCCTCTGTGCGCTCACACTCCGAGGTTACGTGTGTGATTCGGCCGCCCGGGTTTGCTGACCGCGGCGACCCAGAAAGGAGCAGAGTTATCAGTATTTTTTTTTTTTTTTTTTTTTTTTTTTTTCTGGTTGAGACTTTTGTTATCGCCCGCCTGTGACAGGACCTCTCCGCCTGTCTCTCTGCGGGCATTACGTCAGAGGAGGAAGACACAGCAGCTCTATTAATATCGAGAAGAAGCCACCCGAAGACTGGCTCTTAAAGGGACACGAACCCTAAACTGTATTATTTACACCAAACCTGAAGTCGGCCGACACCAAACGTAAATACCGACGCTTTAAAACCACCGGCGGATCCAGCTATTCGGGGGACCGAGCCACCTCCCCCCGCCCCCCTCTGTTTTCAGTACATTAAATGTTATGTATATATGCATTGTTATGTTTCCCTTAGGGGGACTGTTTTTATACAATCATTGTAGTGGAAGAATTGTTACAGCTTTAGTAGTAGTAGTAGTTCTGTTTATTTCATGGTATATTTGTTGAAAAGTTGTTTTTTTAAAGTACAAGATGAAGTAATAAGAGACAATTCAAGAACCAAAAACAACAGGAAAGTAGCAATGTTGGAAGTTGCCGGAACCTCTTCTGCTAACAGCCCACTTTTGAATTTGTTTGGGCCTCGAACCAGAAACCCTCTGGCGACTGCCACCCCGATAAGTCACTGTGATACTAATAAGAAAGTACACTTTGTAACTTCTCCTTTCAATTATGCCTTATGTAAGTGGACTGAATCTTTTCTAAGTAGTATAGTGTAACCACGGCAACCACTCAGAACACTTTTTTTCCTTAAACTAGCAAATTGAGCTTCGGTAGATGTTAAAGAATCCTAATATGCTATTCCCTATGGATCTGGTGGTATAGAACCATTGTGCACCATCAGTTGCTCAGCATCAGCCGTGCTGTTTAGCAACACTGAATTACGTCTGATCTTTGGTGAAGTTAAGCAACAAATGAATAATGTATAGTAAATATACTTCCTAACAATTGTATTAGATCACCACCCAAAACTAACAGTATTGCAAAGTATGTTTTATGTGTTGACACTAAAATATAATAACCCGTAAGTTTTCAAATCCATTTTCACTTTACACTTTGCCGTCAGTTCATGGCTGCAAACAAAGATGGAGAACATGTTGGTGCGGGATGCACCCGCAGTGATGATTATTTTCCATCATAAAGTTATTGCCTTTTCTTCTAAATTCACTCGGGAAGTTAAAGAAGCGGTTTGTCCAGAGATGTGCGCGCATTGTTCTGGATTTTAATTTTAGCAGTGTTGAAAAGGTCAGCGCCCGGCAGCTATATTTAGAGAATCTGCTTGGTTTGAAGAGTGCCGCGCTGACATCTGGGGCCAAACTCGCGTGATTTTATATGAGCACGTTGCCGGGAATGATGTTGCAGGAGGTTAATTTGAAAAGTGGCTTCTGTGCACAGTTCAGACCTAGAATTATTTCACTACTTGTGGTGGGAACTGCACGATACGTCGACGAATGCAAGAGTTATGATTTAGATCAGGGCGACTGAAGCTAAGCTAAAGAAAACTCAGCTTCGGACAAGGTGGCAAAAGTAAACTTGATGAATAAATAATCATGTGATCAGTCTGAAACGTTTGACAGGTGGGAGAGTTGAATTCATCGCAGCCTGAGGCACGCTCTGCTGTTGTGGAAGCGGATCCTTCTGCATGTCCTGCCAGATCTGTCCTGCAGAGCTACTGCCGGATGTTCTAATCGGTCCTAAGCGTCCTCCTGTCTTCCTCTGCACCACCTGCATTATTCATTGTGCAGCTTTGTTGTTCAGTGGGTAAAACCGTGGTGGGCTGTGATATCGAACTGCAGGAACCATGCGCACCGCTGCAGGATTGCTGCAAGAGTCAAGCAATAAATACATTTATTTATTCATCTATTTGTTATATCGTAATAGTTTGATTTTCATCTTCGGTTTTGTGATCAGAGATCATGGGGGTGCTGAAGAACACACACACACACACACACAAACACACACACCCACACAGGGGAGAACACACTGACTGGTCAGAGGTAGTCATCATCGAGGCGTCTTCAGTGGGCGGCAGGCTGAACCGAGCACGGATGCCAAATTTAAACAAATGTTTGTGTTTAACTGTGCACCATCCTGTCACCTTCCTCCATTGTAGTTTTTTTAACAATCACTTCAAATATGCATCAAGTTTCAGGGTCTCAAAATAGATTGCAAGTCAAGTAAATCCTGTCTAAACACATAACTCATATCCTTCTGCATTTTTACATGCACTTATACAAATTCGATATCATCTCTCCTTGGAAGATCAGAGGTGCATGCATTTATTAACTTCCTGTATCACTTTTTTAACCAGAGGGCAGAGGAGGCCCAGCGTGATCCAAGTCTCAATCAGCAAATGCATCATTAATGATGATCCACCTGGAGGAACAAGGCACTGATACATTAAAGGAGACACTCTGAGTTAGCTTCTGTCCTCTGATCCCCAGCTTTTCTCTCTTTCATAAACATCTCCTTCAGCATGGACCAGGAAACATTAGTTCAAGTTAAACGTTGAAGAAGCACAGGCAGGTGATTTTAATGTGCTTAGACAGTAAAGATTATTTTGTGATGGCCAGTATGCATAGACTGCAGAGTGACAGAAAGACATAAATAATGAATCTAGCCCATCTTTGTGAGCTCAGTTAGAGAGCACACCGCTGGTGGAGGCTCTTGCCTTCAGGGGGCGCTTCTCATTACGTCACTAGAAAAAAGATGCTGAATTTTGGGAGGATTTTCCTCCAAACAATGCCCTTCAGTAACTAAAGATAAGGTATTTTTGCTAACAACGGCAGTGTAGTAGCCTCTGGGCAAACGTACTGCTGAATCCACCGTAGCGCAGGTTTAAGAAAAAAAAAAATCATATCTATCTTTCCTGGGCTTTCTTGGATTTTGGATTTTCCCTCTAAACTCTGTTTTGGACGGAAAAACTAAACGCCAGGTTGGACGCGATGACCGCTGTACTCTGACTCACCGAGCGATGCACACCTACTTTTTCCACATAAGCTGTTTTTCTACCTTTTAACTTCTTCAACCTCTTTGCTTATTCCTAGCCACGGGTCGCGTGTTGGAATAACAGTCGACTAGCAACAGAAAACCTCTTATTACCAGTCTGAGACATGTGCCAGCAAAGCCTTTCAGAGGTTTTCTGTGTTTCAGATGATGTGCGGAGACAAAGATGTCGACTTTTGCCTTATTATTCAGCCTAATATTTACCAGAAAAGGTGAACCCACATCACACAGTATTGTTGCTTTAAATGGATTCAAAGTGGTCAAACAGCCTTTTAAATATGGATTAAATAGAATGAAGAAACCTCGTTATTTCACCACAGGAAAAACCTTACGACACGCTTCCTTCTCCTAAACCGACGGTGTATTTATATAACCGAGGAATTTTGATACAAGTTTGATTCCATATTCGCTTTATCTGCGAGCTGATTCGACTCAAATGGGGAGAAAGGAAAGACTGCTCCCTTGTAACCTAAAACCAGCATAATTAATGGAGGGAATAAATCTTAGAAGTTATGTTTGTTTGTGCTTTATCGCAGGAGAGGAGGAACTAAGAGACAACAGAGATCATGTCATATACCAGAGCTGCCGTGTCTGACGTCAGCCACCCTCTTGTGAATGATGTGCAAGGATTGTTTATCCTCCATATCAGCTTCCTTTATGAATAAAGGAAGCTCCCTCTGATGAGGCAAAATCAGCCTATACCAACACTAATGAGCCGTGTCTATTTTTACACGCGGGGTTGATTTTTCTCCTTCGTCTGAGTGTAGCGTGCGTCTTCGCTGATGAAGATTCGGTGACAAATTGAGATGATATTCAGGAATGATAAATACAGTGGAGGACAGCCAGAGTGCAGAATGAAAGTTGCTTGTGCTGACATGCAGTCTGCAGGGCAGAGGACAAACTAGTTAAGTTACCATGACATCCTCTTCCAGGTAACACACACTGCTGACGCTGCCTTTTTTTGATTGTTTGTATTTATTTATTTATTTTAACTAAAAGCTGTGAGTTTATTGAACAGTTCTTGGAAACAGCAGAGTGAGGGGACCGCTGCTTACATATCTACAGTATTCAGTTACATAAGGCCTTTACAAGCCTATTGATTGTCATATTTCCCTAACCATTAGGGGGCAGTGGTACGGTAAACGCTGACTTTCTTTCAGGCCCTCAGTAATCTTTACTTTTTAGGAAGCTAAACTTTGATGGAGAAGTTAAAAGGCATCATTTAACCCAGTAACCAAGGGCTCCAATCATGGCTGTCTTTGCATTCTTCACAAAGCCTGTGCTAATTAATTAATTTATGTGGTGCAGTTCATATTGCAACCATCCAGTGAATAAGAGCTGTATAAATCCATTCTAGTGCCCCCCCCCCCCCAGTTCCTGTGGTACTCAGTGTGTTACTTCTGACCTTACCTGCAGCTTCTGAGGCAGCTTTGAAGCTGCAGACAAATGTCACGATAATATCAGTGAAAACCTCTCGGAATCAGGCCTCCGCTCGTGGAGGTGAGAGAAAAGAAGAAGCCTTTGGATTAGATCTGGAGCGTCAATGTAGCGCAGGAGACAGCTGTGACCGCAAGGTGCAGCGGGAGGTGCGACTCTCACACAATGTTTCAGCTGATAGCGACACCGATCCCTTGATGCAACCGAACGTTTTTAGACCAGCCTTTCAAGTCTAATGGGATGATTCATGGGGTCATTTTTCACTTTAGCGCGATGCTCTTCAAACCGCTGTAAGTGCGGAGCTCTTGCATTTTTGGAATAAGCTAACGCACAGAGGGAACAGCTTCTGCACCACAGGCAGCGTCTCACAAGATGGCCTTGGTCATTATGTCCACACAGAGCACTGGCGGAGTCTAATGACACTCTTATGGGTTACTGCCACAGTGTTGTAAATCAACTATTGTCCCTCCGTGCGCAGACACTTGATGTAAAGAGCATTCCCTCCCAGCAAAATGTAAATTTGAGTGGATGAGAGATTCAAAGTTTAGGGGAAAATGTTTTTTTTCTTGTTTGCGCAAAGCGGCTGATTTAGTCTTTTCTGCACCGGTTTATGAAAGTTTACAGTTTATGCTGCAACTGTTTAAAATAAATGTGGCCTCAGAGGTAAAACATGCATGGAACGCATTCAGTTTATTTCTCTCGAGTTAAATGAACCTCCGTTTTTGCTTTATACAGGCTGTGAATCAATATAAAGTATCATATTTAATTTTCCTTTAAGTTGTATACAATGAATAAAACTTAATCTTTATCAGTTGCATGCCAGGTACCACACCAGGTCTACTGTATCCCATTCTATCAATATGTACAATGGGGTAAGTGTCCGACTGCAGTACAGCACGTGGGAAATATGTTCCTACAATTTATGCACAAAATTATACACATCTGCTGTGAGGAAATTCATTAATCAACAACACATTGCTATAAATCTCCCCCTGCAGAGTGACTGACCATCTATTATTCATATCGTAACCAAAAAGAAGAAGAATAAATGAGAGGAAGGGACGCTGGAAAGTATTTAGGTTCGGATTAAAAAGGTTCCTTTCGGAGCTCACAGCTAACCATGACTGTGATTGCTAATCAGTTCTTCTCACGAACGGCTGGTTGCAGCAGGTAGCAGAAGGACGCTGGCGTTACACCTGCAGTCGGTAATTGTGTTAGAACAACCCTGTTAGGATGATTGTGGGACTGCTCAAACCCCGGTTGGAACGTCTGGCTGTGGATTCAGGTCAGTTGCTCTAACGTTTCTGTTTGGACTCCCAAGAAGGTTTTGGAGGTTTTCTCCATTTTCTTTTTTCTGATTTCTGCCTCTAATCTGAGGAGATCATGTGCAGCTGGGTTCCTCAGGCCCTTCAGCCTGTTACCTGCTCTCCGTGAGAATAGGCCCGACAGTCAGGATGAATGCAGAGTCAATAAACTCCCATTCACTGCCAACGCAAACCGTGCTGTTGATTTCCGCCGCCACCAAATGGGACGGTGGTCTTTATTTTCCGCCGCGTTGTGGCGTACAGTCCCGCTCAGCCTGCGAGGGGAGCTGGCAGCCTGTTTTCCGGCTAACCCCTTTCCTCCAAACGCATGAATATTGTGTTTATTTGCGGTGATGGAGTGGCTGAATGGTCGAGCATTGAAGGGTTTTTTTTTTTCTCTGAACGTCATTCCTTCCAAAGATTAACCATCACGTGGGCGTCACGGTGACAGGGAATATTGGTACACTATTTTTTTTATTTATTTATTTAATTTTACGCGTGCACGGGTCTGTTGACTTTTCCAAAAGCGTTCTCAATTGACACCCTCGCAGCTGGCGAAGACCAGGCGACACGTGACGCGGCCGTGCGTGACCGAGCCGTGTCCCAGGAAGACATCGTGAATAAACGGTCAAAGCTGGTGAGACTGTCTTCATCTGCTCATCTGGGTCTGCGCCGTGGAGTTCTGGAGCCCTCCTGGAGGGGCGGGCCTTACCTGCGGGTCAGGTCATGGGGTCGTTGCTCGGACCCCTCCATCCTGGTACGCTTCGCGGAGAAACCATCTCCAGAGATTAGACAACAATCCTAACAATCCAAACAGCCGACAGAGAAAGTTATTTCCAAAGGTTTCGAACAAAATAAAATCCTTGTTTTTGGTCAAACTGAATCACCAAGTCACCGAAAACACGTGAGGACGAAGCGAAACATGAGCCGAACATTTTTCTTCTCTTGGAGCGAGCCGACGTCATCTTCAGATCTGACTCAGAAAACCCCAAACTATCAGCGGCGGTATTTATCATCCCAGCGTCCTCTGTCCGCTGATGTAATCAATCTCTCCAACACGTCTGCTTGACGACAGGCATGACAGCCCCCCCACCCAGCCTCCCCAAACCCCCCCCGGCCCGTCTCTGGTTGTACTGGTGCAACCCCCGCTCAGCCACGGCCCTGTTCCTCACATTTTCCATCTCACAATTTCTTTTTTTTTTTTACTCGCCTCTCTTCTTTTCCTCCTCATTTTCTGCTTCTGGGAGCATTTATTTATATAAAAAAATGTTTGTCTTCCTTTACTCCTTCTATTTTCCAAACTCATTTTCATTAATAGAGAAACATTTTTTCATCTATCTTCCTGCATTTTCTTCATTTTAATGACAACTGGCCAACCATTAAAGTTCTTTAGTTTTGTTTCTAAATATCTTTTTGAGGGAAATAAAGTTGAAATGAACCTTTTTTTTAAACCCATTTTGCTTAATTATTTTGGGATTAACAGACTGTCAGACTGTGCTTTGACATTTTTATCTTATTAAACTTTGAAAGTTTCAATTTCAATTCCCTCAACGTATTGTATCAGTTGTCATGACAACCATTTTCTAGTTAATCTCAAAGTCAGCAAATTCGTAGCTTTCATGGCGTCGGCGCTTCAGCACCAATCAGGTGAATCGTAAAGAAAGAGACAAAGTAGAGAGAGGGAAGAATTTATACTAAACACACACACACACACACACACACGAGACCAGAAGCACATTCAGGCAAACACACACGTGCAGACCTAAATACTGACTGATGCTCACTATGGAAAATGTATACGCGGAACAAATTTGATTCATAAGTGAACAAGTTTCAATTTGACTCGCTGCCCGTTCGCTTATGGCTGGCTGCTAAAATAGATCTCACTCTGTGGAGTGTGTGTATGTGGGTGTGTGTAGGTGTGTGTGTCTGTGTGTATAAGACAAGATTGGTGGAGTGAATATGAGCAACCAGCCTGTGAAGGCAATTTTATACCTGACTACATTTTCTCTCCTATTGCGCTCCCGAGTACACACACACACGCACACACACGCACACCTAACCAACATCGCCATACGTACCGATTGATGCTCGCAATGATTAAATATCCATTTTTGTCCTGTCCAGAAATGAAGCCATCCTTTGTAAACCAAAAGCAGCTATTTATTTTTTGATGTTTGTTCTCACACTAAGTTTTTTTGTTTAAGTTCAGTAAGTTCAGTTTTACTTATACAGCATGTTACTCATCATCGTCTCTAGCTTTACAGACCCTGAACCCTCTGAGGCCAAAACTCAGGCAGCTACAGGGAGGAAAAATTCACTTTTAACAGAAAGAAACCTGTTAAACACATGGATCATTTCCCCCTGACAGCAGCGACGCTTATATTTTACGTGACAGAAGAAAAAAGTGGATGTAGTCGCTGTCCCAAAGTGTGGTACCGAATATCAAATATTGTAGAGACAGACTACACCTGGAACTACCGCCAACGGTTAACTACCCCAGAGAATACTCTGACTTACTGCAAAACTGTGCTGTCTTCCTGCAAACTAAAACAGATAAAAATGTCATGTCGAGGACACAAATGAAGTATGTTTGCCAAAGTGTCCTGTACTTGTTCCCTCTGTCAGTCTGGGTGTGGTTGGACAGACAGGAAACAGTCCCCTCTGCTTTTAGCTGGGGCCCTGGCCAGGGTGTGTGTGTGTGTGTGTGTGTGTGTGTCAGGGTGTGGTGTGTCCACTCAATAACTAAGAAAATCCTTTTCAGCACTGTCATGGCAAACACAAGGATCAGAGGCTGTTTCACGTTGAACCTCGAGGACTTTCACCAGTTCGCTGATTCTCCAGGTAGGCGAGAAGGTTTCAGGTCTTCCAAACTCACCTTTGGGAGACGGCTGTGCTGCAACAAAGATGTCCAGCGTTTTGATTCTGTCCTCACGTGTTTGTCCTGATGGCTCCAGATGCACGGCAAAGTGGTCAGTTCATCTTGGCTGGCTTGTGAGGGGTTGGACCAGTGTGGGTTTGTCTGAGCTCAGTGCCAAAAAGTGTGTGTGTGTGTGTTTTCTTGTACATGGTACATGGTGAGGACCAGAATTACACATTTCAATTGTGAGGACATTTTTGGGAAGTGTGGACTTTAGGTTAGAACTGGGTTTAGTCTTGGGGGTGATGCTACACACCATCACAATACACACACACACACACACACACACACACACACACACGGTTATAGGGTGTTTGGAATGTCTTTTTGGTTGTGTTTTTAACAGGATCCCTCAGATCCTCACTTTTATTGAGGCACATATTTACGCTGTAAAAGAACAAAACAGATGGCAAAAAGACTCCTGGCTCAAGGACACTGTGGCAGTTTAGCTTCAGAGTCCTGCAGGGGTATAAACTAACAGCTCTCAGTCAAAGTAATAAAAAGTGAAGAGCCAAGATAGTTTTGTAGCAAATGTCGGAGCTACTGTAACTCGCTACAATCGCCGCTGTGATTGGTGCAGACTGGAGCTCAGATCGTTTCCAGGCATCAGCTAGTTACTATCATAACTGTGGTCTTCAGAGCCGTTCCCGGCCGCAGAGCCAGCCATCCGACCAAAGAAGCCGCCATGCTGCTAAAGACATTATTGCTCAGAATAACTCTGTTCTGATCGCACCGGGCTTTGCATGCATGCACGCACGCACACACGCATGTGTTTGTAGCTGGTATTGTTGTTTTGACCGGCAGTTCAAATCCCGACCAACCAGCTCCTCTGTGGTGAAGTCGCTCTTTGTGAGTTTTTGTTTTCAGGGAAAAGGCCTTGGCGGCGTTCTACACCCCGTTCTCTTCTGCTTCTCTTCATAAAACTGTTTTTAAACACGACATCTTTTTTCCTCTTTTTGATGAGGTTTCGCCTTTTTCCTTTCTGTTTTCTCACCGTCAGACTGTCTGAAAGTCTGTCTCTCTCAGAGATGAACCTTTGTGACCCTGAAGACCAGCCTTATTATGGGGATGCCATAATATATTTCCAACACTGCTTTAGATCCAAAACCAAAATGCACAAAGGTGACATAATTGGCTAAATAGAACCTTTATTTTGATGATGTGAATGACTCAGAATACATGAACACGACTGCGGGGTCAGTTGGTGTACTTTGGATCCCTCCCCACCAATCAGATGTTGTCACCAGGTGATGGGGCGGCGTGCCGACAGCCGTTTAACCGCTGTCCTTTTGCAGAGGCCTCATGGATGATCGAGTCAGACCGGCGAGGAGTTGACGGGAATGCTACAAGACACGTGAACTGATGAGACGGAGATGAAGTCATTAGCCAGTTCCACACACACACACACACACACACACTCAAACACACATACACACACAGATCCAGCTCAAACCAGTGAAGGTGGCCTCAGATGTGGGTAAGACGACGGGAGGAAAGACCATAAAGGCAACATTAAAAATGATGAGTCATGGTTAAGATACAGCACTTTTCCTTGAGATCCGTTTAACGGTTGCGAACACTTCAACCAATCTGGGTGAAAAAACAAAAAGCTACAGGAAGTCCCGCAGCATCATTTAACATAGCCCACATTTTCAGCTCAAACTAAAGAGTAAACACATTTAGTTGCATCCATTACTGCATTGTTCCCACTCCTGTGTAGGGTGAGAGCCACAAACCAGAGAGAGAAATAGCGGCGTCCTCCTCTGATGTGATAAATGGAGATCCATTATTGCGAGTGTGGGCTCCACTCCTCAGTTTTCCTTCCACTAAGCTGCTTTATATTGTTAGAGAATAAAATATGAAGTTTATGTGTTGTGGATTCAATATCGCCGTGTTTACACGCCCGACCTCTCTTCGGGAGTCTACGCTCCTCTATGCAATTTTCTCCTTAAAAAAATAGCTCGACGCCACACATGGCAGAGTAAAAACGCTGCCTAATCTCGCTGGTTTCCCCTCTTTGCTTTCACTCCGCATGCACTGCTGCTTGCGTCTGCAAAAGAGAAGAGAGAATTTTATTACGAATAAAAGCAAATCTTTTGAAAAAGATTCCGAGCCAGTACCAGGGAAATGAGGCAGAACTCTCCGCTGCCTAATGTGGAGATCTTGGAGACCCCCCCCATCCAGCTGTCAGGAGCGACACCAGACCGTCCATCAATCGCAGGGCTGATGTTTCGATAGGCTGTAGTTGTTGTCTGTGTGCATAACTAATTTTCTACAAACATCTCCTGCAGCCAGTAGGAAGTATTGCAGGATGCTAACACACTAGCACGCAAGCTGGAGAGCAGGGCTCTGCCTAAGCCTCTCACAGTCCAAACTGTCAATCAAAGTGGAGTCTGGTTAATTAAATCTGGTTTATAGTCCTAGATGGTTTGCGTGGAGCCATTTTGCATTTTAAACGTCCGCAGTTGACTGGTGATTGCTACACACGACAAAAAATAGAGCAGATAACATGCAAACATGAAACCCAGCACTTAATAATGACGCCCTGTTGAGTCAAATTTGATAGACACACCCGGACGGCTGTGCGCGAACAGTGTGGAGGCGTTTACTCTAGCGTGCTATTTCCACGTTTGAAGAAAACTGTCACAATTAACTTCAGCTGCATCGGATTAGGCTGCAATGTGCCCCCACCTCCCCCCACCAAAAGGGTTTTATAAAACTTCACCCACTCCTCCATCAACACAGTGACAGTAACAAATGAATTTCCATTACTGGGCGAACTATCCCTTTAACGGAGCGCAGAAGTCCTCTGAGGCCTAATCATTTTCCAAGCTGGTAGACAAAAAGAGAGAGTTGGAAACCTCCGTGCCCACGCTGGCGTTGCAGATCCTGGCAATGATCAGCAACACTTGAAAGTGTTCTTAACTGATGGTCATTTTATGCAAAGTGCATAGATGCAGTGAAACATAACTGATTGCAGCTTTACATTAGCTACCGGGAGAGAGCTGCAGCTCCGATGCCATTAGTACGCTACCATTTAGCATTTCTCCATCAGACAAGGTGAGACAGCGTGCGTAGCATCAAGAACGATTTAGGCGGGGCAAGGTGTGCGTGTCTTGTCTCCTTAAATTAATTTAGCCATTTTAGATACATCAGAGTGTGCTCACACATAAATCGCTTAAGGGTAGTAATTCATCAGACAGCATCTTGTTGCTTGTTTTTTTTTTTTTTTTTTTTTTAATCTTCTAGAGATTGTGTTTGGAATTATGATAGCCCACCGCGGGACAAATGTCTGATTAACGATTGGTGCGTGCGCGGGGGCCGGTGACTCGCACGTCTGCGTCACCATAAATCATATCTGATTAGGACGATCAGGCAAGCGGAGAGAAGAAGGATGAGAAGGAGCGAGGGAGGAAGGCAGAAAGGAGGGAGACTCACGCGCCGGAGTGAAGAGCGAGGAAGAGGAACAAAGGAAGCGTGGATGGATCGTTCTACACGGGTCATAATTCAAAGCAACAAACTCTCGCGCCGCAGAAAAAATGATGACGTTTCACTAACATTAGGTCGCTAATAACTCATCCCTGTGCAGCGTGCATGTGCATGTGCATTTGCATGCATTTCCTCAGAAAGCCTTCATATGACCATAAGTCATTCTGTGGCAGGAGGGGGTCATTGCATGTTTTCACACCCGTGATCTTGTTCCTCAGTTACGCAGATTTGTGGATCCTTGCTGGAGGAGAAGGCCCACTCTCAGACCTCGCTGGGGCTGCCCCCCCCACAGGCGTTACCTCGTTTGTATCGGCTCTGATACGTCGGACTAAAACCAACAGCCAAAAAAAAACCACGTTTGTGTGACAGGTCCTTTCCTCCTGGTCTCGGTCTGTGCTTGACGAGTCCTTGTGCTTTCTGAAGTGGAGCTCCTCATGTGGATCGGCTCATCCTAAATTTGATTCTGATGAACGCTGTGTGCATTTACGTCTGACGCGCTCAAGATGAAATAGTTGGGTTCAAAAGTCTGCCATCTCTGCAGCAAACTGTGAATATTTAGCGTGATGATAGGTAAAGTTGCAGTGGATTAGGATGCCGCCACGGCAGTCATGTTGCATCAGTATGAGGCAATCTGGACCGACTCTAGAACCGTTGCTACATACTAATCATACATAAAGTCAGGGTCCAGCCTGGAATTTCCTTCAAGGCCTCCAGGAATTTGATATATGTCTGTAATCTAGCAAACAGTGATGAAAATACTGAATGCGTGTGTGTGTGTGTGTGTGTGCACACGCACGTGTGTGTATATGCTGATGATCAGTCACCTGTATGTATGAGGATTGCACAATAATATCCTGAGATAGCCAACAGCATGTGTGTTGATTGCCGTGCGTGTGTGTGTGTGTGTGTGTGTGTGTGTAAGTGGGTAGAGGTGTGTCCACTGATTGCATAGTAATTCAGATCAGATGAAGCAGGAAATCGGCTTTTTGGCTCCATCAATCATCTCTCTCTCTCTCTCTCTCTTTCTCTCTTTCTCTCTCTCTCATTCTCTCTTTCGATCTCTTATCTCTGCCCTTTATTTTCTTCGGACATGCTTTATGAATTCATCATTGAACTGATCAGCACAGGTGGCATTTTCTACTTTTTTCTATTTTGTCTAAGTGCCATGATCCAAACCTCCCCCCTTTCTTTTTTTTTTCTTTTTTTGCAGTGCTGCTTTCTCCTCGGTCCATTGTTAATGAAAACAGGTGATGTTTTTGTTCCGTAAGATTAATTGATTACTGTAATAGCCATGTTATTGCTTTGATCTTCTCCTGCCGTCTCCAATCTTTGCTTTGATCTTCCGTTTCTGCCTCAAAGCCATCCGAACGTTTCTCCAACTGAAAACCACAAACACAAGCGCGATGGTGTCATGTTGCCGTTGCTTTGTTGGGTAAAACAGCATGTCAGGAGAGCTCTTTATCGCCGATCTATCATTCCAAACATTAAGAAGGAAAATTTGCTGTGTGTTGAAAGAAGAGAAAATCAGCAAGGTTGACTGGGCTACATGACTTCCAGGCCCAGGGGGAAAAAAACTGGATTTTCAACTGAAATTAATTATTGAATCTTTTAAAGCTGCCAAAGAATAATGTTGTCTCCAATATTTTTAGAAGGCAGTTATTATAGTTCTTTTGAAAACAATAGAGTGGAGCCCAGAACACAGAGGAGACTGCGTGAAGCAGTTAAATTGAAGTGATATTTATGCCGTTTGATGGTTGCTGGAGGAGCAATGTCAAACATATTTCAGTCTAAGCAGCCGTTAAAGTGCTGTTTTAATTGGTCTCTCCCGAGGAAGTTTTGTTTTCTTTCATTTCTAAACCTGGAGTACACTCAAAGTTTTATATATATGACCTGCAGGATGGCTGAGAGTCATTTCTGAATTTCCCCCAGACAGGAGGCATCAGAGGGAGTAATCAAGCTCCAGACGCTTCATCTCTGACAACAGAAGATGGATTTAATTCTCCTTCATTCACAGTAAAAAGACATAAGTGAGCGTTGCAGAATGACTCATGGATTTTTGATTTTCAAGGGTTTGACGTTAAAATGAACTTTGATCTTTTGTTTACAGCATAAATATTGTCCCAGAATCCAGAGCTAGTCTGTTTAGTCCCTACATTCATCTGTTTTAGGAAAACTAATTTGTTCTCCGCAGCCACTGTCGATTCCCAATGTCTGTGCACCACTAGATGGCGCCAAATCTCACAGAGATGAATGCAAATTGTGTTGCTCCACAAACGAGCTGGAACCCACAGATGCGAGGAGGAAATGGTACTAAAGCACCCCAGACTCAGAGTCATCACCTCATCTTCATCTGAAGAGATTAAGTGATTTGATGGAAATGATGATGCTGTGCTCGTGCATCCCATTCGATATTTAAAAAGAAAGAATCCTGATGTCATGGTTCTGTGGTAAGAACTTCTCTTTTTTATGAAACTGGATTCGGGCCTCAGAATTGAGCCAATATGTCAGATTGCCAAATTGTGCACCGTTTTATGGTCCCTCTGCACAAGAAAACCAGTAGAAATGGAGATATATGTGGCTTGTTGCATGTGTAACGACATCCAACAGTGATGTCACTATAGGCCTCTTCGCAGCAGCCATTTTTTTTAAATGAAATTGTTGGATAAACACAGGTGTTTCCTATAAAATGTCTCAACGTTTGCTCCTCTTCAGGTCAGTAGCAGACCAGACAATCTTCGTTCCGCTAAAGTAAACAGACTCTTGATTTAATTCATGAATTAAACTGGTCTTTAACTGTCATTTCAGTCGGTTCTTTGGTTTCAGAAGTGGGCTGCAGAGCACACCTGTGGTTAGAGCGCCGCTGACATCTACACGCAGCGTTTCCTGTGTTTGCTTTGGCTGAATTCACACCTGGTCAGGGGATGGATTCAGACGAGACGAGCAGTACATTTTCATCTATCTCTGTTTCAGCCATTTGCTAATGCTAGCTTAAACTTTTCTTTATGTTTGACTGTGCATTCATAGCGTATTAAAAAGATGGGAGAATTGTCTTAAAAATGCCAGTCGCCGTGCGTGCACACGTACGAGAGGGGGTATAAAGATGGTTTGATAAAAGGTAAACAGACGGAGCAGGATGAAGAATCAGAAATGCGTCTTGCTGGCCCTTCCAGAAAGTTCACAGAGGTCGTCACGGAACCTCCTAGAACATTCTGCCTTATGTTCTGATGGGATTCCCAGATCTGCCAGTGCGGCTGTCAATTATATCCAGATTTCGGACTTTACTGCTGCCTCCACGCCACATGAATGCGGCGGTGCCATTCCTTCATCTGTCTCCGTCCCGTCACCCTCGTCACGCTTGTCCCTCCGCCCTGCTCTCCACGCTGGCACAACACAGGGGACGATGCCGGGGTGCCACCACATCAAACACCGATGAAAGAGGGAGAGAAGGAGCTAGGCAGAGGGACAGATGCAGAGCGCAGAATTACAATGCGGGCGAAATATGATTGTGCATCAAAGCAAAACTGAGGAAAAAAAAAAAAAAATTCCTCTTAAACTGATTATACATCCACGGGAAGAAAAACCACAACCTCTCCCTCTCCCTCCCCCTCCTCCGGGTCTCATGGTGCCAACTGTCTCCGCTCCACCAGTGTCTACATTTACACGCTGCTATCGGAGCCAGTTCTGCGGAAGCGGATCCAAAAGTGCAGTTTATCTGACGGACTGACAACACACCCAAAAGCTTTATTAATCCCCACATTATGTATTCAATTGGAACGATTAGATTCCAAAGGGCCAATTCTCTGGAAAGCAGACCCGACTTGTTTTCCTTGTGATCTCTGACAGCTTGTTTCATATTTGGGTATCACCCGTGTAGATTGGGTTGGGTGGGTGGGTGGTGTGTGTGTGTGTGTGTGTGTGTGTGTGTGTGGTGGGGGGGGCGGGGGTGGGGGGGTGTTCTCAGCACATATTTTTCTCATTAGAAGTCTTGGCACAACTACGAATCTGAATTCAGTTTCATGGAAAAATCTCTCTCAGATAATCTCTGAGCTCGTGTTGAGATACACGACAGCGCCTGACTCCAGGGCGGGGGTGCGACGAATTATAACTTCTTCTGCTTTTTTGAAGCTTGAGAACATTGAAATCAATGAACCATTAACTAATAAGTGAGAAGTCTGCAGTTTATTGATTAGTAACAAGAAAGGTTCTCAAAGATTCCACCAAATATAGGAGCAAAAGGCTATTTTTCAGGTTTAATTTGTGACAAACGCAGTAAGAAGTTTGATGAGTTCTGAGAAGTAAAACTTAAAATGTGGCTTCTGTTTTTGGGGATGTTTGAAGACATAAATAAGCAGTGCTTGGAGGAATTTCTTCTTCTTCATTCTAATTTGCAGAAAGAATATACATCAGTCCCATTGACCTTTATTTTGAAAATTCTCAGTCATTTGAAATGGCTTTTTGAGAAAAAAAAAAAAAAATAGAACCATCAAATGAAAATGTAAGAAGTTGCAGTAAGAAGTTAACACGTTAACATGCGCAAGGTTCCATTTCCACAAGTGAAGCTGGATGTCAAAGGTCGTGGTGGACATCTCAAATCTCAGAGTTTGCCACCAGTGTGCCGTTTCCTAAAGCTAACGGCTAAAATTTAGCAGCTGTGTCATTGAGCTCCGTTTTCTAAGGAGCCCGACGGGGGACCGGCTCAGTGTCATGTGACCCTCTGAAGGACGTTGACATAAGGTCTACTTGCTGAAACAATCACACATATCCGTATGTTCACACGGCAGCCTTGGCTAGTCCTGCACACCGAGACGCACAAAGACATTTTTGTGTCGAAACCACACTCATCCATCATCCGAGCTGATGTCACACTGGTAAACCATCTTTGAACACACATGATGTTCATTTATCGTCCCTCTTCACTCCTTTCCTTTCTTCCCCAGCCCTCTTTCCTCAAATGACATCACTTTTTTCATACGTTGCAGATGGAACGGGTGTGGGTACATGTGTGATGCCGGCTGACTGACGGCTGAAGAGAAATTGGATTTCTTTCCTTTTGTTTGTTTGTTTTTTGAGGGAGGCACAGCAGCGCAGTGGTCTGTGCCGTCGCCTCGTAGCCGCTTTGTGGGTTTGATTCCGGCACGGCGCTCTCCACGTGGAGTTTGAGTGTTCCTCACGTCACTGCTTTCTTGCACAAACAAGCAGGCTAGGTTAATTGGAGGCTCTAAACGGCCTCTAGGAGCGAGTGTGAGAGGCTTTCAGGTGTTTGAAGTGGGTGTAGAACCCAGCACCCAAGTCACTGACACTGAGTCTTCACCCGTTTTCCTTTTTATTCAAACTTTTGCTGACAAAAGAGTCTTCTCTATAATTAAAACAATGCAAATGATTATTTATTGAGTTTGTAAATTGCAGCCTCTGGTTTGGACACAACAGAAAGCAGGTTATTTCCCCCATGATCCCGCCGTGCACGCTGCCTCCTTCAATTTGTGAATTCCTAAATCGCTTATTCAGATAATAATGAAGCCCGACGCACGGGTGGTGCAGAGTGTGTAGATGCACAAAATGTTGTGTTTCATCACTTCTCTTTCCTTGTTCTTAACTTTTTTCTTAAACTTTTTGTTTCCTCCCCCTCCATTAACCCACCGGAATCTGATCATATTGCCCTGATATGCCGTTTGAATTCGTGAATATCAATATGAACGTGTGTGAGAGAAAGTCAGAGAGAGAGAGAGAGAAAAAAAGGGGATGAAAAAGGCTCCGGAGAGGAGCGGAAGAATTGCCTCGGAGCACGAGGGAGCGAAATAGAGATGGTGGGGAAAGAGAGTCGCTGGAGTGGCGACAGAAGGGCTGATAAGGCAAAACAAGACGAGTGAGGAGGCCGAATGGAATAAAAGGGATTGAAGGGGGAAGTAAAAACAGGGGTGAGGAAAATGAGGGAGAGGAGCAGCGAGCCTGTCTGAGGGGTGATCACGTCCTCGCCATTCCCACGTTGCCTTGGATAAGGAAAGCGAGATGGATAGGCTGTAATCACATTTTCTGCGGCGCGCGCACGTTTCGTAAATCCCATGTTGCCTTTTGGCTCTGGGCAACAAATTGAGGGTGAAAGTAGCAGCCGAGATGAGGAATGAAAATTTTACAGATAATATTCAGGGCTCTCCGTGGACCGCTGTTCTGATTTACAACATATGTGAGCGGAGGGTGATAGAGGAGTGAGAGACGGGCAGATGGAGGGAGAGAAGGACAGAGGTGTGGAGGAAGGAGAAAGGCGTGCCACGGTTACGAAAGGTTTGCTTTGTTTTGATGGAAAGAAGGCGAACGAGTGCAGTGGCAATGCAAATCACCCCTTTTGGAAGTATTCTACCTTTCTGCTTAAATGTACTTAACTTAGCTTTACGCTAAATGCTAAGTTAACTGCAGAGTTTCACTCACTGGCCTGTTATGGTGCATTCAGGCACAAAGTTGAAGTTCCTACTCTTTTTACCTGTGGTGCATCATTAAATGTTCGATGTCAGTGTAACACCACCACCACAAAGAAGAGCATGATAGCAGCTGCTGCTGCAGCCTTTATTGTTCTGTTGACAAAATTAGACCCACAGGAAGTTGTTTGTGGCAGCGATATTGTGTGCACAGTTTAAATTTAACAATAAAGTGACCAAAGACGCGTTGCGTAATGAAGCATTTTTAGACAAGCAGAAGTAAATCAACCAGCAGTGTGATATTCGGAGGCTTCATCATCGTCTCTCACCTCCAGAAAAGGGGCAGAGTTACAGAAGCTGGAGTGAAACCGTGCAAACTTTCTGAAGTCACCCAAGCAGCACCTCGGAGCCGACTCTGCTCTGACCTTTAGTTCTGCTCCTCCGTGCGAGAGAGGTCTGGGTTTTCATCACACAGAACAGAAACCGCCGAGTCACCACTTCGTATGGACCATTTACTGCCAACAGTAATCTTTACGGTCCAATTGTGACCTTGCGTTTTCTGGACTGTCTCATAATGATGGCCAATCCGTCCCTCATAAGTTATATAATAGAAATATATGGTGTCATTAATCGGGATTTATGTGACTTAAACCCTCTTTATGCGTCTGCCGTCGATGTATTAGTGAAAATGATAAAGCAGTGTTACTCAGACATGTTAATGTTACTCTTGTCAAATGTGATATTACTATTTAATTCACAAAAACATCCTCCAACAGTCCAAAAACATCCATTTTCTGATGAGAGGAGATTCTGACATCTTATTTCTGCCTCTTGTCAGAGAAAAAAGAAATAAATGAATCGTCTGTGTGAATGCGTCACATTTGTAGCCAAAAAGCAGCTGCTGAGATTGGAGGTTTCTTGATGTTTCAAAATAAACACAAATAATACAGCATCAGCCTGAGTACCGTACATGCTGCTAAGCGCGCCTTAACGCAGTCTTCTTTTCAGGGAGAAATCCATGTAAAACACGTATTATTGACACCTGACAGCGGCTCAGCTGAGGTGTTTCGTTCACAAAATGACTTTTTCTGCATCTGAGCAACCAGGTTTGGCATCAGTGAATTTATACTCATAATTAGTCTGAGAGCTTCCACAGCGCTAATGGACGTTTCCCCGAGTGCAGCGAATGCTAATGTTTGTGTTTGTGTCTCACACACACTCACACACACACACACTCCCACTGTAACTGGAGAAGAGAACAGGTTGAATGAGGAAGAGTATAGAAGGAGGAAAAGTGATTCTTTCTCATGTCTTATCATGTTTTCTGTCTGTTGCACCGAGTCGCTGTTTGTGTGGCTGGTAAACTGTTTCTCCTGCTGACAAGCTGACTGGATAGTTAGTTAGTGTGTCCTTGACTGACAGGAATACCTGGGTGGTTGGTTATTAGTAGGCAAACAGACTGTTCGAGAGCTCTGTTTAGCTCTGCAGTCGTGCATCAAAGCAGAGCAATGGAACCGGAGGATGTGACGATCAGCTGCACAGTGAAACAGAGAGCGGCCTCCTGAAGATTAGCAATGATGTCTCAGAGCAGCAGCCATGCTGATTTAGGCCACAATTAGGCTGAAAGATGGAACAACAATCTTCAATGGATCAACTATTAAAGAGCAATTTAAAAAATCTACATGTCCACATCCTTGAACTTCTATCTTTGTGAGAACTTTCATGGATATAATGCAGCATCCAGCCCTAACCCTGACCATCACAAGTAATCCTAACCCTAACCCAATTCCAACCCCAACCTTAAAGACACGGCTTTAAGCTTCAGCCATCACCATCTCCATCTGCTGAACAGCAAGCGAGGGAAAGCGAGGGAGATGATGCTACGCAGGCTTTTTAACCTTGAAGGATCCGTCCGTGGGCAGATTCTCCACCAGTTAGACTTTGTCGTGATTTTGAAAACAGGAGTTTGAAGCAGGTTTGATTGCTGCTAATCAGCCTCCAGCTGTGCCGCCTCCTGACATGCAGACTGCGTGTCGGCCTCCTGCTGGCTCCACAAATTGCGTTTAGCAAATGAGTTAATGACATTTCTAATTAAGTGAGCTCACACACACTGGAAACACAGTCACAGTGAACAGTGACACTGATCCCGAAGAGTCTGACTTCCTCCGGCCATTAAAACACCAGGTTACTGCAACTAGATCATTACTAGGATTTTGTGCTTGTTTACTTCAATTTAACTTCATATATATAATCAAACTTCATGTAAATTTCATTTACGCATCTCTGAAAACAGTTTGTTTTAACTATGCTTCAGTGAGTCAAATTAATAAGGAAGAAATGACACAAAAGTTTAAAAACTCCTCTTTTTTTTTTTTTTTAAATATTACCCTGAAGGCAACACTGATGTCAAGAAACCATTCAGTGAGGACAAATGCCAACTCTAATATTCATAACCTACATAAAATCCATAATTAATGACCCTTTTGGTTCAATGAAAGAGCAGTTTATGTCACATGGCCATTTACGTGCACATATTTGCATTTGTTTCTCTTCTGACAGTGGAACACTGTAAGAAGTGATGGATAAACCAAGAGAACTGTGGAAGCAGGAACAAAACATGCACGGGTGGCCTTCTGACGGCGCGGCTGCTACTTGGCAAATCCCGGATGAAGCAAATGGTTTTGGGATTGTGGGCCTGAGACTGTTTAATCTCATCCCTCCTTTTGATGACTGTATGTTATTTTTTTTTTTTTTTCCTGGAGGCCTGGGAAATGGTTCAGTGCAGAGTTTAGACAGAAGGCAAAAGTTTCATTCTACATTGGAGTGATGGGGTGGACACTGCTGCAGAAGCTGCTTGTGACGATCTTACGCCTCTCTGCTCGTCACCTGCTGCACCTCTGCTTCCTGTCGGTTAGAGCGCTGCGGTTGATCCTGCAAAAAGTTAAAAAAAAACAAAAAAAACGAACGTTTTCAGAAACAAAATCTGCTACAAAACAACAAGAACTCGCCGAGCTAAAAAGAGGCTGGATGGTAGAAAGGAAATATTTCACAGCTCTCAGGTGAAACATCATCGTATCTGATGGAGGGAGACAGAGAGAGATGGAGGTTTGTGGTGCTTTTTTCACTGGTTTTAAAGTAAGAACCTGCACACAAAAAAGCCCAGTGTACAGGTCAGGAGTGAAATCACGCACAGAAAACCTGGGCCAGACCAGTTACCGCTCGTAAGTTGAGGTAATGTTTATATAGCATTATGCACCACACACACACACACACACACACACACACGGAGTTCCAACATGGAAGTACAAGAATAAGAGGGGGGTTAGTTATATTTGAATCAGATGTAATAGCTGTAATTATATTGGCAATATGTAAGATCCAGGTCTGGGTCTGCCCTGTGTGTGTGGGTGGGTGTGTGTGTGCATGCATGTGTGTCTGTGAACGAACAAAGGGCTGCTTGTGTCCGGGGCCTGTTCAGAACAGCTCTTACCGTAATGATATTCCACCGTTCCCTCGTGTGTGTGTGTGTGTGTGTGTGTGTGTGTGTGTGTGTGTGTGTGTTTGTGTGTGTAGAAAGGGAGAGAGACTGAAGAGTGTGGGCATGTGTGTGGGGGGGTGTTCTGGCACGGCATGGTAGTCATTTCCTCTCTAGACTCAACATTTTACACACACACACACACACACACACACACACAGATAGATTAGCTGTACATGCATGCTATAATTTGACATCTACATATCAAGGGAACTGTGGCGTTAGTCCCACTGACTGGGTGTGTGTGCAGAGAAACTTGAGGTAGTTTCTCTTTTCTTCCACGACCGTCATCTTTCTTTGACTTTTTCTCTCTTTAATCTCTCCAATTTACTCTTCTCCCCTCCTTTCTTTCCTTCTCCCTCCCAGTTCAATGAGTTTAGCAAAAAAGCAAAGAAGCAAGAAATATGTATAATGATCCTGCACGCTCTATGTGTGTGTGTGTGTGTGTGTGTGTGTGTGTGTGTGTGTGTGTGACATCATTACATGCGTGTGATCCAGATGGATTTTCCACTCCTTGATGAGTGGGGTGTTGCAGGTAACATGCCAGCTTACTCTCTGCCCCCTTTTCTCTCTCTCTCTCGCTCTCTCTCTCGCTCTCTCTCTCGCTCTCTCTCTCTCACAGGTTTTATTCTTAGACACGATTACCGTCGCTGTGTGAAATCGAGCAGAAATTATTCTCCTCCCTCCGCTGCCGTCGTCTGTTTTCTTTGAATGCACCATTTCAAACCTTTTCATAAAAACATATATTTCCTTTAATCCAATAACTCACACGTAATCATTTGTTTTGTGTGGATTTTTTCTTTGAAACCTCTTCAAATGTAGCTCTTTCATATGCTCAAATTCTCCTGTTTCTGTGCATTCTGTGATTTTCAGATGTTATTTCATGGCAGAAAATCCATCCTCATACACCGTGTAAATAAAAAAAGATTCTGATGCAGATGTCAGAAAACTCTGGAAAGAAAAAAAAAACAAAATATTTCTCACTGCAGCTCGGAACATAAAAAGAGACGCAGATTTAAAGACAGAAAGGGAGAAAAAGCCAATTTAGAGAAGGCAGCCGGGATAAAGGAGCTCGCCTGCTGTGGTTGATCCGTTTCTGACTCTTTAATTCAATGTTCAGTCTCCACTGTTAATGCTTTCAATTCTTTTCCTGGATGCTCCGGCGGCGTTCCTGGGAAACGCAGACACAGCTCAGGTGCGTTCCACCAGCTCAGGCTACAAATAGCAGCTGGTTCAGGTAATTAAAAACAGCCGTCACAAATAGGGTCAGGGGTTAGGGTTTAGGGGTTATGGGGACACAGAGCAGCCAACTTGCAATTGCAAATGTTTCACCTCAGTCCTGCTGACCATCCTGCGACAGTAGGGTATTATTTGAGGGCTCAGCAGTGGCTTGTGGGAAGGTTTTTGAAGGCAGCGGTAAATTAAAGGCCAGAAATGAAGACGCTTGTGGCAGTCGGCCCCTTCAGGTTTGAGACATGGAGCGTGATGGCTGTAAAATTTTATTCCTCCCAAACTGTCCATGAATTGGTCTTCGGAGAAGGAGGAGAGTCCTGAAATAACATGGGTCGGTCTGAAACCGATGATTCCATCCTTCCTGTCAGCACGAGAACACATCAGTGCTACAACAACTCTACTCTGGTCATTGTTACTGGTGGTTACAGTTTCCACGCCACCTCTGTTTACTCTCTCTGGCTGGCCCTGTTGACAGGCTGTCATCCAGAAATCAATCCCACGGTGACGTCCTGGAGCACCCTTGCAGAATTCAGCAAGAAACATTTTTTTTTCTGTAAAAAACTGTTTGCTCTGTAACTTTTCACTCTCATCTCTTCTATTTCCTTTTTAATTAATTGTGCAACTCCATCCATCCATCCATCCATCCATCCATCCATCCATCCATCATCCATCTACTTCCACTTATCCAGGGTTGGGTCACAGGGGCAGCAGCCTAAGCAGGGAACCCTAGACTTCCCTCTCACCAGCTACTTCCTCCAGCTCCTCCAGGGGGATCCCGAGGCGCTCCCAGGCCATCCGAGAGACATAGTCTCTCCAGCGTGTCCTGAGTCTTCCCGGGGGCCTCCTACCGGAGGGATGTACCCTGAATACCTTACCAGGGAGGTGTCCAGAAGGCATCCAGACTAGTTGCCCGAGCCACCTCATCTGGTTCAACACAGAGGAGCAGCGGCTCTACTCCGAGCTCCTCCCGGATGGTAGAGCTTCTCAACCTATCTCTAAGGGAGAGCCCAGCCACCCTGTGGAAAAAACTCATTTTGGCCGCTTGTACCCGCAATCTTGTTTTTTCGGTCACTACCCAAAGCTCATGACTATAGGTGAGGGTAGGAACTCGGAGAAGGCACTCCACCTTTTTCCGGCTGAGAACCATGGCCTCAGATTTGGAGGTGCTGATTCTCATCCAGGACGCTTCACACTCGGCTGTGAACCGCTCCAGCGAGAGTTAGATGTCACGGACTGATGAGGCCAACAGGACCACATCATCTGCCCAGAGCAGAGACCCAATCCTGAGGTCACCAAACCCGGCCCCCTCAACACCACGGCTGCGCCTAGAAATTCTGCTTATAATGGTTATGAACAGAATCGGCGACAAAGGGCAGCCCTGGCGGAGTCCAACCCTCACCGGAAACGAGTTCGACTTACTGCCGGCGATGCGGACCAAGCTCTGACATACAGGTCATACACGGAGCGGACAGCCTGTATCAGAGTGCCCGACACCCCATACTCCCAGAGAACCCCCCACAGGACTCCCCGAGGGACACGGTCAAATGCCTTCTGAAAATCCACAAAACGTGCGAAAACCGCATTGATCCTCCTGAATCTGAGGTTCGACTATCCGGCGGACCCTCCTCTCCAGTACACCTGAATAGACCTTACCAGGGAGGCTGAGGAATGTGGTCCCCCTTCTTAAAAAGAGGGACCACCACCCCGATCTCCCAATCCAGCGGCACTGTCCCCGATGTCCACGCGACGTTGCAGAGTCGTGTCAACCATGACAGCACTACAACATCCAGAGCCTTAAGGAACTCTGGGCGGATCCACCCCCGGGGCCCTACAACCGAGGAGTTGTAGGGCCGAGAGGAGCTCTCCTGGAGGTGGGAGTTGAAGCTCCGTCTGACAGGAGACTCTGCCAGGCATTTCCAGCAGACCCTCACAGTACTTTTGGGTCTGCCAGGTCTGTCCAGCATCCTCCCCCACCATCGGAGCCAACTCACCTTCTCTTGGTCTCACTGTCGCTGCCAACGTGGGCATTGAAATCATCCAGGAGGACGAGGGAACCCCCAGAAGGAGCACTCTCCAGTACTCCCTCTAAAGACTCCAAAAAGTGTGGATATAAATGGTTTCAACCTTTCCTTGCCTGGACGCGATCATCGGGGCCCCCTCAGGATCCATTCCCCCACCTGAAGGTGGAGGGAGGCCACCTTCTCATTCACCGGAGTAAACTCCAATGTACAGGCACTAAGCCGGGGGCTAACAAGAATTGCCACGCCTGCCCGTTGCCTCTCGCCATCGGCAACTCGAGTGGAAGAGAGTCCAACCCCTCTCGAGAAGGCTGTTTCCGAGCCCTTGCTATGCGTCAAGGTGAGGCCGACTATATCTAGGCGGGACTTCTTAACCTCGCGCATCAGTTCAGTCTCCTTCCCCATCAGAGAGGTGACATTGGGCTATGCCCGGCCGGACAACCTGGGCAAAGGTCCGACCACCAGGCGCTCACCATCGTACCCCGCCCCCAGGCCTGACTCCAGAAGGGGGCCCCGGTGACCCGCGTCCGGGCAAGGAAAGGTTGGAACCATTTATGTTCATCGTCATAAGAGGTTTTGGCTACACTTTGTCTGGTCCCTCACCTAGGACCTGTTTGCCACGGGCAGCCCTACCAGGGGCTTAAAGCCCCAGACAGCTGGGCTCCTAGGATCATTGGGACACGCAAACCCCTCCACCACGATAAGGTGGTAGCCCAGGAGGGGTCTTTGCGCAACTCGATAATCAGACTGCATTCATTCAAAGAACATCTCACATTTTAATCTTCTCACAGTAACAGTAATGAAGATTAATGAGCTTGAGGACAATTTCAAAAACATTTCAGGCCAAAAGAACTCGCATTTCCGTCAGCAATGATACCTTTTAATTGTGATGAAACAGATATGATCAGTACTACTTTTTTCTGCTTTAATGTGCTTTAATCTTTTTTCTGCTTTAATGTGACCCATGTCAGCCTGCACTGGCTCCCCAGCAGAGAAAAAACGTCCTTCATGCTGCTTTATCCACTTTTATTCACTTTTTTAAATATATTGAACACCCTGGTGCTAACAGCTGCTAGTAAATTAGTGTGCCAAAGCAGCTTATGTTTTCTATTATCATCTCTGTAAAACAATTTATGTCACAATTCAAGGATTTTGAAGCAGGATATGTGTATAAAATAGGAGACCTAAAAATGATCTCAGCCTTCTGTGTTTAACTCAAAGGAAACTGTTTCCTCTTTAGATCACTAAGTATCAGTATGTACTTACTGTAAGTTTTGGTTTTCCCCGCTTTTACACCAGGATTATGATCATATTAGTGTTGATGTAGCCGTCAGTGATGTCACCCTTCTTCAAAACTCGGAGACGTTTGAGTGACGCAAATCCTCATCGTCTCGATGGATCGCTGCAGCTGCACTGACTGTGTTTGTGTGCGTGTGTGGGCGCGTGCACAAGTGAAGAGGGAAGTGAAAAGTGAAGAGGGGAGGAGATTTAGGGCGAATGAACGTGAGGAAGCAAGATGAAGAGACGGAGAGGTGGCAAACAGGAGAATTACGGAGCGATAATGAGACAATAAAACAGTGAGAGAGAGACAGAGTTGTCGAGTGTTCCATCATGAGGAACAAGAGTGATGTTACAGCCTTAAGCATCCGTGGCACACTTGATGGATTTTGCGGGCAGGAGAGTGAGTGTATGAGAGGAAACATGGGGACGGTGAGAAAGGAAGTGTGAGACATTGCTGCCTCCAGTGGCAGGAAAGCAGAAGTGATCAAATGCACACATTATTATTATTACTTTAATGATACTGCCACTGGTCCAAAACTCTGCTAATTCAGCAGCATGTCTGTAAGTAAGCCCTCCATCCCTCTATCACCGCCTCTCTCTCTCTCTCTCTCTCTTTATTTTCATATCAAAGATGATTCTTGGCACAGCTGTGAAAAATCAAATATATTTCCTAAGCTGTTTTGAATGTGGCGTCGCCTCACACAATTGAATCAAAACGGCATAAAAACTGACAAAGCGGCCAGATTAAGTCTGTACGTATGCAAATATTTGCTTTTCGGCTCAGATTAGCAGTCAAATGCTATAGAACCGTTTTAATCACCGAGGCAGGAGCTTTGGGGAGAAAAGGGAAACCTTCCAGTTGCGGCGATCAAATATTATTGCTCTGAAAGCAATGTTGTGCTTTACTCTCTATGAAAATGTGTGCACGCGCGCACGTGTGTGTGTGTCTGTCTCGCTGTCATTTCTCTCTATTTTATGGCCGTTTCTGTTGTTTCTAGAAACAGTCTTAAACTGTCTCTCCTTTTTTTCAGCTGTGAACAAAAATTTGGAATTATTTTTCGTTCAAAAGTTAAAACATTTATGGTCTCTCTCTCTGTCTCTCTCACACACCCACACACACACCCACACAAACACACATACACACACCCACCCACACACACACACACACACACACACACACTCCTGTTTGCAATTATCAATCCATTTGGGGATTTGAGGATTTTCTCTGTAAAAGTTAAAGGCTTGTTTTTGTGTTTTTGTGTTGAACAAAACCACATTAGAAAACACATACACATGTGAGAAGACGGTCACAAAGACACACATGTAAAATGGCTTAGTTGACATTGAAGTTTTACACACACGCTCACCCGCTGGCACTCACACACACACAAACACCCCTGATGAAAAACAAAGTTTGACAGATTTAAGTGCGTGACATAGTCGTCGTTGACCGATGTTCTCCATCAGCGCGTTCACACATGCAGATTCTGATTCCACTTCAGTATTCACACACGACCAAGCAGATATTGTGGAGGGTTAAATTCTACCTCATCAAGCAGGTCTCAAACATCTCTCTCTGGGATTGAGCGGCGTGGTTTCTGTGCGACTTGTATATTCCATATGTTGCAGACGTACGGGAGAGACCGCAGCTCCTGACAGGACTGGTGCACCCCCCCCCAGCATCATCATCCAGCAACTTTAGCTAGTAGCTAAAGTTGAGGAACCTGGCCGAAGGTCACGCTCTCCTTATCTTCTGTTCTTCATGCTCCAAGCTTTGGCACGCATAGATGTCTTTTTCTCAGAGTTTAAACCGATGTCTTATTGAAAACGTGCACATCTGGGACTTTTAAACAATCAGTGCTGTGTCTTCAAGGCAGGTCCAGGTCAAGCTGAGCATATGGAATATATAAGTGTTAAGAGTAACATAAAGCCGGATACGCAGAAGCTTTCAGAGCTAAAGATGGTCAGAAACAGCAAAAAGAAAAAAAATTAGCAGATTTTTATAGTCTGGGTCTGGAACAGGCGTCCCACCGGGTCGCTGGTGATCCTTGGGTACGCCACCAGGTTTGACGCACAAGCTCAAGAAGACATCACAACATGTGTGAGACGGTTTACTAAGCTGGTTGTCCATGACTGTCGCAGGGACTAGCAAGCAGGAGCAAATGTTTTATTCACTTAGTCAGAACGTGGGTCCGAAGATAAGGCAGCCAGGTGCCAAAAGAAGGTAAAATTCAAGTCCAGAATTAATATTTGAGGAAGACAATACAGAAGGGGAAGCAGGAGGCAAAAGATGGTACAAAAACACGCGCAGCAGAGGAAGCTCAACAAAGAGCCACTTCTGTAAGGAAGAGGAGACACACATACACCTGTGCAGGTTTATTAGCTCCCACATCAGCACAGCTAACATTAAAAATCACGTGTAAACTCATCAGATCCAATTATTACAATTATCTCAATACTCCCATTAATTGGATTTTTATGCTCCACTATCCAGCTGTCCTGTTTTGTTTTGACTTTTTTTATGCTTTTGTCGAACTAAAAGTGCCCCCTAGTGGACATATTGCTTGACATCTAAGTTGTTTCTAGTCTAAACTCCCTCATATTTAATACTAATTCCTCATCCTAATTCCAAACCTGTCCCACCACAGGTCAAGAGGCAGGAACACACCCCAGACTTTTAAAACATACACATCTGTTTTGTACATATAACCAGCGCGAATGAGTCATGCTCCATACTGTAGGTGTTTTACACAGACTCCAAACGACGGTTGCCATGACAAACACCCGGACAAACAGGTTTGTTGTTTTACTGAACACATTTCTGTCACAGGAGTAGAATAAATCCAGAGTTGGGCCGTGACTGCAGTCCCTGCATGACTGGAGTGCCATTATATTTTAATGAGACTTGGCCTCAGACACCACGGAGGAGAATTAATGTTTTAATGAGTGGGACCGAGACGTCTTGGCTTCCAGGCAGTATTATTGACAAAGCGCGGGGGTGGGGGGGACCCTCCAAAGGCTCTTGAACTTCTCTCAACTTCAGTGGAGCAAAAATATGAATCCACAGCTTTGCGTTAAGCCATGTCTGCCAAAAACTGCTGCGTATATGCGTTAAATCGACACGTTTACATCATTTTCTCAGGTTCGGCCACACACACACACACTCATATATACACATTAAGCTCAGTGAGAATTTAATTCAACCTCATTACAATAAAACAGGACGTAAATACTGTATCAAACACTATAATTTATTAATGTTTCAAAAGCAAAGCTAGGTTTTACGCCCGTGTGAGCTGGTACTTTACCCTGGAGGCAGCATTTACAGTATTCAGCTGTTAAATCGCTGCTCTAAGACCCAACGTGACGAGTCTTTAAAACTCTCAGAGCCATTACTGAGGTCACGCAGAAGCCAGAGATCAAAGCGAGACGTAAAGGCCTGACTTAAAACTTCACGGTGATGCGACCCGAGCGGCGTAAACCCTCCCCGCAGCCGACAACACGGCTGGCGCTGGAAATAAAGACCCATCGTTTCATTCCCCCCCACAATCGAGCTGTCAGGTGGACAGTCCAGGATCTGTCCCCCGACAATGACTCTGTTGTCACATGTCGCTCGGGCGGCGGCGGGGCTGAAGCTCAGCCGCTCGGCTGCACTTCTGAGCCGCTGGATTTGTTTTTGTCGCGCGTGTGCGGCCAAGAAAACACACACTTAGATACAGCCGAGAGCAGAGATGTTTCAGAATAAAAGACATTTTGATACCTCCAAAATCCACCAGCAACACCTAACAAAGTAAGATTTCATTCTTTAATATCTGTTATCGACATAGTAATATTAAACCTGACCGCTCAGATTCTTGGAACGGTTCAGTGCCTTGCTCAAGGACTCTGCAGCAACATGGCGGGACGCCTCGATAGAATGATAACTGATTTACATCTACCTCTCTTGTTGCTATTACAGAAGACATGTTGTCGACGCTAAAAAAAAGGACTCAGGTCGAGAGCACATGGGAAAGCCTTTTTCCTGCATCTCCCCTCCCCCCTTCACCTGGTCCCATCCTGCTGCTTCACCCTCGCGCTGCCCTTTGCTGTCAACTCTCTGTTCTGGCATTTACAAGACAAATGCTAGTGTGTCACACCTTGTCACTCATACCCGCACGCACGCGCGCGCACGCCGACGCACACGCCTGGCTAAATGCTACAGTGTCAGCAGGCCTGTCCAATCGAGCGATAGAGTCCAGGGACAGCGCGGCTCGGCGTGACACGCGAGCACCTTGAGGTGGGAACATGCAGGGATGCACGGCGAGGGGGGGAAATTAACAATATGCAAACAAGTGTCCCTCCACCAGAGGCTGACACCTAAACAACAGCAACGCAATTAGTCACAGCCTCGTAAACGACACATGGACAAACATGGAGATTACTGCCCACAGCAGGAAGGGCACATTTGGGATGTCCAGGTCCCTCCACATGCTGGATCATCCATACACAAAATTCCCCCCACATGTGTGCATGGCTAGGCTAATATTAGGGTTATGCTTCATGTATAATTGCTCCAACAGTGGTTGGTTTTCTTTTTGGTTTTTTTTTCCATTTTTTTCCCTCAATATTGTTGCTTTAAGCTGTGCTGGACTGTTTTGTAGGGCAAACTGTTGCTGTTACCTTCACCCTCCTGGGAGACTTGAAGGGTTGTCAGGGTTGGACAGGTGTAGCTGAAAGCGGAGTCCGTTGGCCAAAATGTGAAACAAAAAGCAAAACAAAGCACCGGGAACGGCATTCTTCTGCGGAGGAGCTCGTCAAACTGCTCCAGTGAGATTAAAGACAGATAAAATAAACTAAACCGCTGCAGTCACAGTGCAGAGCAGTATAAAAATATAGCCTTGATTCCAAGAACTGCAACTGTTTGGGGTCTAAGAAGTCGTATGATTTCTCACTTTTAGTATACCGAGTCTAAAGAGCCAGCAAATATTCCTCAGGTGTGTTTCTGCTCCGGCTGCGTCCCCGTTCCCCTCAGCCAGCCATCTGTGCACTGGGAAATCTGCTCTAAACATGCTTGTTGTGGGAACTTTGCTGCCACTTCTGTGTTCATTCTTCAGCGATTACTCCGTTTTCTCTTCTATGCGCTGCATGAAAGCCCCGTAATTTGCAGATCAAAGCGCTTCGCCTCGATGGGAGCCAGTATTCCGTCCCATTGTCGTACCGGATGCTGAACGTTCGACGCTAACGTAGCGCCGTTTTGTTTTTACGATCAGAAAACGGAGCTTTTGGAAGATTTAAAAGCCATTTTTTCCCCCCCATCACCCTGTTTCATGGGCAGGAAGCTGAAGTTGACAAATGGAGGACAAATCAGGTCGTCAGCACCCGAAGCGAGGGCCCCATCGTAAGCTTGGTGAGGATAACACACACACACACACACACACACACATACACACATTCTGTGTCATCAGTTGGCATATGTGACCTGACAGCCTTCAGAAACATGCAGGAGGCATCGAGGGACACAGTCTTGGATAAATGCTGCGTGGAACTTTTTGCAGGAAGCCAGAGTCACTCCTCTAATGAGCTGAAACACACACACATACACACACACACACACACACACACACACTCTGTAAGAATATCCCTCTTCTGTCTCAGCTCTGACTTCTGTGTCCACTTTTATAGTCTGTCTAATTCAATCTTGTCTGCTAAAACATTACAGATAAAACAGAGTTTTGTCTTTTCAGCAGGACGAGAGCGACCAGTGAGCAGTTAAAAAAAAAATAAAAATCTTCTGGAAAGTCACTTTGAACACATCATCATCATCAGGCCTCCCAACCATCCCTCGTTGGTGAGAGCTCTGCCCTCCTCAATTGGAAACCCATTTCTCTCCGAGCCGCTTTGATTTGAATAAAATTACACAGACAGTGCCGGGTTCATCTGATATTTATTTAACAATAATTACATTACGCCCACATACACTCAGTATATTCAATAAGATTTGAGAAACTATATTTTGCAGTCAGCAGCAGATATGGCTCCCCGTTCCGTTTTATCTGGAACAAATAAATAAATGGAAATTGAGGACAACATATTTCTCAGAAGGTCAGGTGCTACTAGCAAAGAAAACGTTAACGTTTTGCGTAACATCAAGCCAATCTCAGCCTCGGTGCCTCATGCTATGACTTTTTTTTTTTTTTACAGCATTCACTTTATTTTCCTCCCTTTCATTGTCGCAAAAAGTTTGTTTGAATGAAAAGGTGAAGGGTAATGAGAGTTGTGATGACTGCGGTCCACGTGTTTTTGGAAAATTCGGCTTTTTTTTTCAAGGATTCTTGATTAACAGGGTCAGGATTACAAACAGGCCTGTAAATTTAGTATGAGCTCCTTATTAGTCAAAAAACACACACACACACACACATAGGATTTAAGTGTGTGTGTGTGTTTGTGTTTATGTATGTGTTTCAAATCATTTCTGGTGATGCACTTTAAACTATGTTGAATAACATTTTCTAATCGCTCTCATATGAAAATGAAACATTCCTTCTTTCTTATGTATCTGTGCTGTAATTTGACCTTGGTGTATTTCCATGGTGACACACACGTAGAATGGTGAGTGTATACATTCTCACACACCCGCTCAAGCAGCATATTGTCCATAAACTTTATTTCCATGGTTAAGTTGTGATGAATGGGACTCAGTTGAAGTCAATGAGATAGCACAAAGCCATAACTCAATTCACACACACACACACACACACACACACACACACACACACACAATTGTGGACTATAACTCATCACTTGTGCATATACTGTACACACAAAAAGAAACACACTCATGCATTTGTGCAGAGTCAATGAGACCAGAGTGTACGATAATTCACCGTAAAGATAAATGCCCAGTGTGCATTAGGACTGGGACTGTGTGTGTGTGTGTGTGTGTGTGTGTTGCTTGCAGAGCGCCCTAATAGTGTGTAATTGAAGAAAATTCTTTGCCTCCATAATATTTTGGCGCGCAGCGTTGGGATCCGCGTGAAAACAATCGTTTGTTGTCTCTTTTTGCATCTGACCGTCGAAACTTTAAAACTTGGAACCAAATCACGTGTTAGCAGAGTCTTTTTGTAGCAGAGCAGGTTTGCAGGGCTGCATCAGAAGATTGGGGCAGTATTTTTGCCCCAACCCTAACCCCTAACCCTCCCCGGGGGTGGGGGGCGGGCTGGGGGTAGACTTTTGGAAATGGGAGCTGAAAACACAGTTCGGTTCTGACAGAGTGAACGCTGAACTCTGCCGCCTCCCCGTGAAATATGGCTCCCGACAGTTCCACGCGGACTGTAGAGCAGACTAAAACACCGATCTGCCTCGTCCGGGAAGAGCTGCCAAATTGAAAGTGTGTCTGCCAGCCGTCTCTCCGTGTTCTCCATGTGCCAAGCGAACTTGTTTTTTTTCCACTCTGCAACCCTTCCTTTCTCTTTTTTTATTGTTACAGACACATTACAATGACCTGCGATCTGCCATCACAGCTAGTAGCGCTTAGCTAGCATCAAAACTTTTCACTTACTTGCTCCATGTTTGAACGGAAGGTGTTTTATCGCGTTTATCCAGGTAAACACTTCAAACATCAAGTATTCATGAACAATGATGATTCCTTGCTAGCTTCAAAAGCTAACCAGGTTGTGCTGCTGCACCTAACTTCTAGCTGTTGTTGAGGTTTTACACCCTTACGGTGCCTCCTTCACCCTCCTTCAGGGCAAAACTTCAGAAACTCTTTATTATTTTATATTTTCATCCCTCTCTTCATCATTAAACTTCACTGTCAGCTTCTGCCTTTTTAGAGGACAACGTTTAAAACTACTTTTGATGCAATAATAATGACTCACAATGAATTATCCAATAATCCGGGCTCGTGCACTCCTTTTGGACATCACACAGGCCAGTCGTGTCACACACGTGCACTCTGAAAAATAAAATTCTTTCCATACTAACAGCTCATTTTAAATTCCTTGTGTTTTTTGTAAAAGTTGCCTCTTAGCTGGAGGGTTTCAGGTTGACTGGAGGCTCTGCAGCAGGAGTGAGCTCGTGCTGGTCCCTTCGCCGCCTCCGCGGTCCTGATAAATAGAGAAAGATTGAACCATTTAGGAGACAACACACCGGGGAGATACACACACACAAAAAAAAAAAAAGTTATGTTTTTGTGGGGGATAATTTTCCATAAAAAAGCAGCCTCATCTCTTCTGCTGCAGATGAGGCCAATCAGCAAACAGGAAAACAATGACAGGCAACATCTGGCGTGAAGTGGGAGAGCCTGGTCACAGCTGGTTAAACATCACTCTGTTGACGTGTTTTCTAGCACCGTTTCAGATGCTGTTTGATGCAGGAAAACGTGTTCGGATTTCTGTCTTTTCTCGGTTTTTAGCGAGTCCAACGAGCACAAAATTAGCATCCTTGAAGTCGTCCTCTGAGGTCACTGTTTTACTGCCACTTTTTATAGCTTTAATGTCTTTATTACACATTAATATGCATTGTTCACCCGTAATAACCAGGATCCTTCCCAAAAAATGTACAATTTATTACATAAATTCAGTAAGAAAGACAAATATTTCACCGGATTTCTGGGTGGCTTTTTCCGTCTTACAAGAACGAGAAGGTCGTGGTTCTTTTTCTCTTCCACTCCTCCATCTATTCCATCACTCTTTTTCGCGCTCGCTCACAACCTCGCTCATGTGTTCTACATGTATTTTCTGTCGGCGGCAGGGTCGTCCAGCAATCTGCCTGTTCAGCTGCCATCATTGCGACTATCACTGCACACACACACACACACACACACACACACACACGCGCGCACACACACACACACGCTGCATTAGAGGAGAAACAAATTATTCGAGCACAGGCAAACTGTTTTGTTTGCTTCACCCTTTCTTTTCCTTTTATCCCCCTCTTTCACCAACAGATGGGGTGTTTTAATGAAATCAGCCTTGCCTGCTTCCATCTGTGTGAGAAATGAATTTAGCCATTTTTCTAAATGGGGGAATTTACAATGAGACTGGCTGAAACGTAGGAAACCCCAGTGCTTAGTCATCTTTTTATTTTTTTATTCCTCCTTTTATTTTTTTATTGCTTTTGGGTCAGAAATGGCTAATTTTTGTCTGTCTGACCGTCATCGAGCCTGTTTGATCAGATCAGATCTGATGTGTTTACATGCACCCTGCTTTACGTTTTAGTCCATTTCTCTCATTGTCTTTAGATGCTGTGCAATAACGTATTAAATAACAGTTAGTTACCACTTCAGGCATGTGTGTGCGCACACACTGTACAAAGTGCTGGATGCCTCAGACACACAAACATCATATTTGCACACACAGATCAGCCAGCAAAGGTTGCACAGTGACAGGCTGGCCTCTCAGCAGGCGTGTTCTCATGTTTGCATGTACACATCTGCACGTGAGCGCGCGTCTGTTTTCTTAGGTGGGTTTTCAGGAAGAGAGCTGTCAGGCGTGATGACTGACGTCAAGCCCATAACCCCCCTAAGACACACACACACACACACACACACACACACACACGCACGCACTCACACAAACACACATAAATACACACTCCCTCCCCAATAAATTGGCAGGTTAAAGCAGTTAGCTGCTTATGAAACAGAGCAGCCATTCAGGCAAACCTCATCTGCTTTTCAAACAGCTTTACAAGCTTTTACCCTCACACACACACACACACACACACACACACACACACACAAACACACACGGGAGCAAAATTCACTTTCAGGCAGAACATCGTGAAGTGGCCAGTATAATTACTGATATTACTATCAAAAGTGAACAGACGTGAACAAAGAGAGACATTAGATGCTGAAAACCACAGAATTTTTAACATCAACGTTTGTGCGTGTGTGTGTGTGCGTGTGTCACACACACACAGTCAGTGCAATTAAAATATGTAAATCTGGTGTCAGGGCAGAAACTGAGGATACGCTTAACTGCCCTTAGTCTTGATTAAGCATGAATATACATGATAGATAGATAGATAGATAGATAGATAGATAGATAGATAGATAGATAGAACTCATATTTCAAATAAATACACATATAATAATACATGTTAAACATCTACATGCCTTCACCTTAGGTGAGCTGACCTTTGGTACACATTATTATTGATCGATATCATGTTTAATTCCACCCATAAATGTACCCGTGAAGAATTCATGAGCCCACACTGCCTCCAGTGGCGCTTCTGGATATTGCAGTGATTCTTTTTTTTTTTTTCTGTTTTTTTTTTTTTTTTTTTCTGGAGAGCAGATGTTACTGATCTGTGTCTGTGTGAAGCAAAGCATCCCTCTCGATGCCCCTGGGTGTGTGTGTGTGTATATGTATATATATATATATATATATATATATATATATATATAGGAATCGGTGGCACTGATTAGCATTCAGACGCTCCTCTTAGCTGGGATAGCTTTTCTCACATTGCCGTGTCATTATGTCCAGCAGCGCCGCTCCCCGACTGTCATTTAGCAGGTTTCAGGTCAGCGGGCCCCGAGCAGGCTTTCAGCAGTTCCACCCTCGTACGAATCACCAGCAGGAGATGTAGACATGAATGATAACCAGCAACAGGCAAACAGTGTTTCGTTGCTCGCGCGCTGTGTGTGCTGGGGGGGCTGTAATCAGAGCGGTGTACTGCTTGTCTGTGTGGGAGATAGTGAATCATTACTGCGAATTCGGCTAAAGCTAATCTTGCTATGACTTCAGGGTGCTCAAATCCGAGCACGAACTTTTCTGTGTTTTATTAGAATGTGTTTTTTCAGCAAGACAGCGACGGGTGAAGTTTTTTAGACGAGGCCAGGGAACGGTTTGAAAAAAACAAACATGTCATTTGAGACCCGAAAACACGTGACAATGAAGCAATATAGAACCTAATCTGTGGCTAATGCTATCAGCTAACACTGGTCATTAGTACCAGTATTAATTCAGGTTTTCATGGAAGGAGTGAGACGTCCTCTTCTTATTTAGCATCAGGCTCATCTGCGCTGTAGGAGAGACTTTTAGACACTTCTGTAAAGGCCTCTCCACCTTAGCCTTCAAGTACGGCTAAAGCTAAACAATTGACCTTAAACCATTAAAAGACCATAATGAAAACCATTCATCCTCTGGTTTGACCTCCTGCTTTAACTTTTAGTTGTCATTCAGTTGCAGAATGTTCATTTTATAACATCATATGATATATTTAATGCACATAAACATACACACACACACACATACACACACACACACACATACAAAGGCTAAGCAATTTCAGCTACTTCAGCTAAGCTACACTCAGTGTGTGTGTGTGTGTGTGTGTGTCTGTGGGTGTGAGTGTGTGTGTGTGTGTGTGCGTAAAAGCTAGGAACAGCAGCGTTGATGGTTCATAGAGAAATGATGAAGCTATTAAGTTCATTAAAAAACAAACACTGATCAGGCCATGCTGTGACATTGATATAAACATGCAGTAAAACACACACACACTCGAGTGTGTGTGTGTGTGTCTTGTTTAAATTTGTTAAGAAATGCAGAATCGAATTATGTAGCCATAACAATGAGAATTAGGTTATGGGATGTTTAAGAATGGCCAATTAGCATGACTAGCTAGATGCAGAAGAAAGAAAGAAAGAAAGAAAGAAAGAAAGAAAGAAAGAAAGCAGGCAAGCAAGCAAGCTCCTGGATGCTGCGACAGACCTCCTGTCCAGGATCTTCTCTGGATGCCACCTGTGGACAAACAATACCAGCAACATGTTGATGTTTGAACCAAAACCAGAACTTACATCAACACACAGCCGGACAGAGAGAAAGATAAAAAAAAAAAAAAAAAAAGACAGAAATGAGAGGTGGAGGGGGGAGATGGGGAGGAAAGGAGGAACAGAGTGAAACAGCCATCAAACTTCAAAGCGTCCTTTTATCCGATCTGTTTAGAATTTTAAATCAGACTCCAGATACACCAAAACAAAAGATGAAACGATAATCCGATAATCGTTGCAATGCTGCACAGAGGGAAAGTATTTCTAAATATATATATAATAGTTGATGTGATTGCTGGAGCGCTTAAAGCGAAATGAAATGTTTAATTCCACTTCATGAGGATTTGGGTCTTCCTCCTTTTGTTCCTGTTGTCAGCTGTTGGTCTGTCAGCAGACGTCTATGTGAGAAAAGTGGCAAGAACTCGTAGAACAATGTCTAAACGTTGTTGCACGTTGTGTTTGCGCGTGGGAATGACCTCGGACGTGTTTCAGCTGCTCCTAACAAAGTTTACCCTGCACGTTTGCGCTATGGTTGCAGTCACTACTGTTTCTGTGCAGGCGTGAGTAGCAGCATTCGCGGCTGCGCCAATTGTTGCATTAGTGAAATATCCAGACAAACGGCTAATTAAAAGCTACACTGAGTTCAGTTTTCTGTAAAGTCAGGCAGTGGTGATACAGTGACCTCTGCTAATCGCCTTCACATCACAACACGGAATGTTTGGTTGCTGTCACCGCCGTCCTCGTCGCTGTCATTTTGGTCGCCGCGGGCAGCTGTTGTCTGCAATATGTCCTCGTAAACCTACTCTATGCAAGTACTTAGCAGCAAACAGCCAACAGACAGGACTAACTGTTGAACATATGGAGCATTGCACGACTGAAGAGCGAGACATTTCCCTCAGGGCTCCCGGGAAAACAAACAAGCCGAACAGAAAGTTAATAGCAGACTGGCCAGGTGGGTGTATCGGGTCTGGACGTGTGAGGCTTTGCCAACATCTTTGCTAAGGTTTGACAAAGTCAAGGGTTAAGAGCTTAAAAAAAAAAAAAAAAAAAAAAAAAAAACAAAGAAAGAAAGAAAAGGGTAAGAAAACTAAAGAGCTGTCAGTCAAATAATTCGAAAGCTCTCTGATGCAGAGTGACGTGAGTCCAGCTGCGACGCTGTTGCCATATGAATAGGAGACATTGAGCGAGCCCTCGGCTGGGAAGTCTTTTTGTGTCAGCTTAATTGACCGAACTCTCAAAGCCGCCGCGTAGCCGCGAGTGATTACGTTCAAAAATGGAAGCGATAAACTGGGCCTGTTCTCCTGGACTCTGTCCTCACAGCCGGCACACATGGAACTATCCCTTCCCTTAATCTGTTTTTCCAAATATCCCTGAGCTCTTCCTCTCATCTTCCCGTCAACTGGGCGGATCTCTGTCCTCTCGGTCCGAATTAACCATTTATTAAGCATGAAATATGAAATTAGCAGATTACATGTTACAGAATTACACAAAAATCCTCAACGTACTCTTCAAATGAAGCCAATCCTGAAACTGAGCCCTGAACCAGCCTTTATGCCAACACTTTGCCATTCTTGTTGCTTTTCTTTCATCTAAATTTCAGCTGTACTGTATTCACCCTTATATGTTCAATTATATTTATTTCTAGTAAATGTGAATGTGAGAAGTGTTTGTTATATTTGACAGATTCTGAAATTAAGCCAGGAGCATGCGCCCACGCATGGTTTTTGGCTAAGATTAGCAACAAGATCAATGGAAATATTGCCCCCGGACCTCTGACCATGTACTTCTCTTGCTTTTACAAAGCCTCAGGTTAACATCCCACATACGAGCGCGTGTCCATTTAGCTCAAAGTGAATCAATGATTGAGCACTAAGGCGATTTTTTTATTTTTATGCCTGGAGCTATTGCTAAACTGGAGGTCAGGGCTTCCCAAAGCGATGTAATATACAGAACAGAGAGTAAAGTCGGCACTCTCAGGCAACATTTGACATTAAATTCTTCCCTTTTTGTCCGTTTCTTTTTTGATTTAAGAGGTAAACAACAGAAGTAAGAGAAGTAGGTGATTTTTGCAGCTAACGTGCTGCAGAAAAATCAGCTGTTAAAAGACTTCTGACCCACAGAAATACAGAGGAACCATTTATTCCTTCAATTGTTCAGCAGAGCCATTTTCACAAACAGCACTGTGCAGATTGGCTCAGATGCTGATAATATGAAATTATTTGTTCGTACGTTTCGCAGCTTCGGCCTCGCTGACCCCTGGCCACGTTCTTGCCGCTACATTTATAACCACACACATTAGCATGCTAACGCACACCACACATACATCCTACATGTTTGAGTTGGCAACAGAGACAGAGGCCTTCTGTGTTTTCTGTCCGCAGGGATATTTCTATGTATGTTCTCACACTTTTGAAGAGGTCACAATGTCACCCTTTAGCTCAGATGCGCTAATGTGGCGTGCTGGAAGACTGTGGCTTTCCCTCGTTCTGTCTTTCTTCAGCCGTCTGTGCATTTCTGCTAACCACAGCACTCGTTATTTTCAACTCATCATCACACTCCCAATGAATCTTTGCATTCATTGCTGCATCGTCGCAATTAGACGTATTTTGGTTTCGGCCATGCAGCTTCTTTGACATAAAACAGACCTCTTTACAAACTTCTATATCTGACACGTCGTCATATGCGCCACTTTTCCGTCATTGTTGTTTTCCATCTCTGCGGCTGCTTTGTTTATTGATTGTGGTTCTTTTCTTCTTTTTTTCTGACGTGGTTGCCACGTCCCAAACCTAAATCAATCCAGAGCTAATTCCACTCACTGACTCTCCTTACATGTTGGCCTGGATTACTCCTACATTTGAAAACATGACTTGGAAACACACGCGTGTGTTTATCCATCTTCTTTTTTTTTTTTTTTGTGAGAGAAGAGGATGGGTGGCCAAACCCCGCTCAGCCACGGCCCACTGAACAGACGCTTTCTTAAAAGACCGACTGGTTCCCAGACTTTCCACAGTTGTCCTCCAGGTCTGTAAATACACACGTTTGCGTAAATAGAGGGAATAATAATGTCTGTGTGTGAGAGAGTGTGTGTTTGTGTGTCTTGCTGGTACCTGTGTTGGGAGATAAGACTTACTTTCGGTGGTGCTGGACTGATGACTACACACGTATAATGAGAGGATGATTAGTTGGGAGGGAAAAAGGCATTTATTAATGAATTTCATGAATATTTCTAACAGAAAAGTAAGAAGAATACCTGTTTTTCTGTTGATCAGGATCTCTCTGTACCGCCACAGATATCATTTGAAGTTTGAAGTGATCGTTTCCTGACACTTTCAGACGTCACATCCTTACTAGCCCACTTATTTTCGTCAAGCCTGGCTTGGAATAAAAGCATCTGGAGTTCCACTTAGCTAGCGGCCGAAATGAGTTTCCTCCGCAGGGTGGCTGGGCTCTCCCTTAGAGATAAGGTGAGAAGCTCTGGAGTAGAGCCGCTGCTCCTCTGCGTTGAACCAGATGAGGTGGCTCGGGCATCTAGTCAGGATGCCTCCCGGACGCCTCCCTGGTGAGGTGTTCAGGGCACGTCCCTCCGGTAGTAGGCCCCCGGGAAGACCCAGGACACGCTGGAGGGACTGTGTCTCTCGGCTGGCCTGGGAGCGCCTCGGGATCCCCCCGGAAGAGCTGGACGAAGTGGCTGAGGAGAGGGAAGTCTGGGCTTCCCTGCTTAGACTGCTGCCCCCGCAACCCGACCCCGGATAAGCGGTAGAAGATGGATGGATGGATGGATGGATGGATGGATGGATGGACTTCCACTTACCGGAGGCATCCCTCAGGGTGCTGCTTCGGGACCCTAGTCTTTCCTGTAGCAGATGCTCGGCTCAGCATTATTTGCTTATAGTGACCTGCTTTTTGTTTTGCAGATAAAAATTTTGTACACCGGCAATAATTGATCAAAAGCTTCCTTATTTGTGTATAAAAGGAGAGCGGACTTTGGCGTCGCTGTGATGCTGCACATGTTCTGGCAGCAGTGTCATGGAAAAATGAAATAAACACGTTTTTTCTCTGTCTTCTGTGACTGATTGCAGTCGTAACTGGGCCATTAGAAGTCTGTAACGGATTAGACGTGGCGGCTAACCCTCCCAACCTTTCTCCTGTTCTCATGACAAATATGTGGCTTGCTGGCATTAGCTGAAATGCCACTGCATCTCCTTGAATCGGTCCCAGCGTGCTGATTTCATACAGGTACACGCTCTAAAGCGGGCAGCGTTCCCTGCACAGTGCCCGTTTTACACCAGGATGGTGAGTCAGTGGAAGACAGAGAATTTCACCCTCAGGTGCTCTTTTCTCTCCTCGGTACCATTAATCTGCACCACTCCGTCCATTCCTGCCCTCATTTTGTGATTAAGTGCTGTAATTTCCTCGTTTGCCGTCCGCGCTCCCGCTTAGCGTCGTCGCCGCGCCGACTAATGCGTTCCTGCTCCTTCCAGAGCGGCTCCTGATTCGGAGCCACCTCAGATCAGAGATGAACTTGTTGCTCTCAGTCGGCCGGGTGTCGGCAGCGAATGAAAGCGAGATCTGTTCCTATCGAGAAAAAGTGAGTCATGCTCGGCGGCTAAAAAAAAAAAAAAAAAAAGTCGGCCTTGGGTAACCATGGAAGGAGGGGAAAAACACACACTTTCAGCAGCTTTAACTGGTAATGATTGTTGACACCCAGTATGACAGACTCAAAACGACTTCTTGTTCTCGCTGAACAAACGGCACAAAAATATTTGGACTGATGTTTTAGCCAACTTATTACAAAAAAAAAAAAAGAAAAAAGTACCATTTGAACTGGCTTAGTTGCCCAGGAAAATCTCAGCATGACACATTTTCGCCTCCCAAACATAATATTCATATTTTCCAAATTTCAAACACAAACAACACACTGTTCAGAGAAGATGGTTTATAATCACACGCAAAATTTCTCATTCCTGCTGTAAAGCTTCATATTTGGGCATTACTTACAATGAAATGTTTAACGACAAATAATTATGAATATTGGACCAAATAACCTTCCCTTTAGTTGCTGTGCTGCTGGAAATAATCACCTGCAGCACGGAGCCACGGAGGTTAGCGCTCCCTATTTGAAATGCTAGCAACGTACAGATGCTAATCCCTGATACAGCCACAAGATGTCAAATAGAATTTTGCTTCATATTTGCTTTTTGCATTAATTCATTGCTTATGCAAAAACTGCAGGGAAGGCTCAGCGGCCATATTTGACTTTAATCATCGACTGACAGATTGATTTCTTTGGCCATATTTATACATTTACAGCTCCTTTTTAAATTGATGTCTCATTTTTGTATAGCCTATATACGCCTTTTGGACAATGGAGCTATTAAATATCTGTTACTTTACTGGTAATCAGCTCATAACATTAAAATAAACATAGGTCAAAGTTTCCAACCAGTCTTCAGCGGAGATGTTTGGATGGAAACGTCTGAAAATAATGCCGCCGCTAGATCGAGAAAAGGTCGCACCGGGAAACCGCAGGGATGTTTTTTTGCTCTTTTCTCCCAGAGTTTCTAGTTAAATGTCAGAAACAATGAGGCCGTGTGATGATTTTATTACTGTAATAGTCCGTAGCAGGAGTAGGAGCTGGAGCAGGAGCGCGCACTGACACGCAGACGCACGTTTTATTAATGTAAAACTGGAGCAGCAGGCGCTGATCACATGTGGTTTGAATACAGCGAGCCCTCATGTATTACAATCAGAAACAGCAGTCAATAACACACACACACACACACACACACACACACACACACACACACACACACACACACACACGTGTGCGCGCAGGTACAATGAATGATGGCAGGTTTATGCTTCTGGCTGGGATATTTAATTTATTATTTCTTTTGTGCAGCCCGGACACATACAGATTAAAGGTTTTAATGTCGAGACAGAGGAATGTTGCTCCTCTAATACACATTCCAGCAGTGAACCCTGGTTCACCTCTGCTCTAACTGTGTGCGTGTGCATCCGTGTCAGTGTGTATTTAAGTTTTCCCTGTGAGTTGTTCTCCCGATTGCACTTATCGAGGCATTTTCGCGTGATTTGCTTCGTCCATGTCGCTTACAAATCTGTGCATCCTCCCGTGATAAGGTGGCATTTTCTGGGTTCTATGTGCGATTTGGCAGATCAGGTGGAAGGAAAACACACGTCAGTTCACGACTCACTGTGATAGGAATAATCTAACATGACAAACGCCAGCGTGCCCCCTGGAAGGTCGCGTAATTATCGTAAAGCAGATGCGCTGGAGTCGTGCTGAGGGGCTAACGCCTGTTGTAGATTAACAGTAGTGGTGCTCCACTAAACCTGCTCAGGTGTTCCTGAGGTGGAATAAAAAAGAGCCATGAAGAAGAGCAAAGAGAGATAAGAGGGGGGCGATGAGGCCACCAAGGCCAATTCTTTTCCTAAAATATGTCCTGAGCGCTTTCACAAATAAAAGTAAACGCTGCTCAACAAGGCAGCATCACGCCGGATGGCAACCATCGAGGGATATTGGAACATTTCTCACCCACCCACCCCCTCCCCCAGTCTCCTTCCATCAGTCCAGGGGCAGCAGGACGGAGCGTCTGATCGGCTGCTATGTTACCGGATGTTTTATTGAACCGCTTTTGCATCAGCAAAGAACAAGGCAAGGCTGCCGACTGTTGCTGCCTGTCTCTGTATGAAACCATTCTGGGGGGAGTAATGGCCTCGTTGTATCGGAGACAGATAACTCCCCTCTCCTCCCCTCTCTCTGCTTCTCTGTGTCGTCTATTTGCTAGATCCTCTGAGGACTTCTCTGAGGATCCGGAGGGCAATTTACAGTCAGTCATGGGCTGCTGGTTGTTGCAATGGATGAAAGAGGAATTTTTTTGTGCCACTACTCGATAATCGTGCATGTGTGATTTTAACAAACAAAATCTGTAAAGTTAATTCAGATCACCCTTATCTGGAGGACCAGCCAAAATGTCCTCATGTCCCAAAAATGTCCTCATTTTGCTAGTAGAATGTGTATTTTGGTACTCGATATGTAGTAAGTACAAGAACACATACACACGCACACACACACACACACAGCCTACATGACAGGGCGTGACCTGCAATGTGACAAGTGCACATGGAGTTAAATGATGAAAAGATAAACTTTTCAGCCTCCATTCAAGCTCGAATTCAGCAAGCAGATTCCGTTAAGTCAGAGTAACTGAAACCACGTGTGTGTGTGGTCTTTGAGCCTTAACTCCGACAAGGTTTTACAAAATACAATCCACAGCCTTCAATACATCATTTCAAACAGCCTGTCCTGCTGACAAATAGCTTTTAATATCGAGCTTGGATGCTGACGAAGTTGCTGTTTGAGAGAAAATCATAAATATTCCTGCAGATGCTTAATTTTGCAGTCACACCCAACAAATGCACAACATCTGGGAAGCCGGGAGCTGTGTGATTAGTCCCCTTTGGTGTTCTGAAACCAGACAGAAATCCACCAAAGGTTGTATCACGGACCTTCAAAATAAAAGACACCACAAGTTTAGAATGGTAATTTAGTAGTTTGAATCCAAAAATCAAGGAAAAAGTATTGTCATTATCATATTAATAATTATATTACATTAATGGAGTTGTCATTAACATGATTCCCATCTGAATATAACCTTTTAGCCTAATATAACCTAATAGCTAAAACACTACCTAAACACTGGTGCAAGAACATGAACAGAACAATGGCTCTGTTGTAAGTGTGCCAGCAGTTCTATTCTGTTTGACATGGCTGCGGCACGAAAAACCGGCTAGGTGTGAAATACTGTCAAACATTATAGATCTTTGTCAGACTTTCAGTTTTCCAGCGCGGCTGACATCAGCGCCGCTCCGCTTTCAGGAGGTCGGCCCGTCGTTAGCGGCATAAACGTGGGGATTCGATCAGATGCTTAAGTCCTTTTGCAGAGACCCGTCTGGACGGGCTACAATGTGAGACGTTTTATCTGCCTCCACTCCCGACTGTTGTTGGCTTTCAACTGGAGTTCAGTCTGGGTTTAGGGCCAATTATGCCCAAATCAGATTTTCATCCAGCTTCTTTTCCTTGCAGACGTCAGGGGGTGCAACACTGATCAGGATCAATGCAAATATATGAGGAGTAACTGATGAACGATGAAAATGAGCCTTTACACAGATTATATTTGACATTAGCCTCAATACTATTGAATATTTTACCAGGAGGGTTTACAGAGGCGTTTTATCTAATACTTACTTCAACTCTAATCAGAAGCTATTTCTTTAGTGACACACGGAAGATCATTACCAGCACAAAAGCATGATGTGTCCTTCAGGCAGACATTTATGCACATACTACCATTAAAAAAGAATGATCTCTTTTCGAATGGGACGCGAAAGCAAAAAAAAACAAAACAGATAATTTTTTCGTCTCGAGCCAATTCTCAGCCTTTTGCATTTCAATTTCCTTCAAAGCGGTCCCCATATTGAAGTCATGAAACGTGGAATTGATATTTTAAAATGGGAAACAGCCACACTCTTTTTCGATTTCCCTCCCCTTGTCCCCGTACGAGTATTCATCACCAGTTCTCTTTTCACTTATCCTTTGTTTTGCATTCAAACAGAGCTGTAATGCAAGAAGACCGCCGTCAATATTGATAGAATTAACAGTAATGGGCGAGCTGAGGCAGCTGGGTGACTCAGTAGAAAGGATACGAATTCATCTGTTTCAGGTTTAGTGAGAACTACTGCGCTGGACTCTCTTAATAACTCGTATATTTCGCTGTCTGACCGAGCCCAACGCTCTTCTGTGCATTTGTGATTAAATTTGCACCACTAAACAGATTTAGGAGTCCAGTGTGAGAGGGACTGGACCAGTCCGGGGTTATGGCTACTGCCCAGGTTCGCTTACTGCGTGAGGAACTTGTGTTGCTTATTTACTCTCACTTTCATGCTGGAAGAAATAGGGAGAAAAAGGTCACCTGCCCCAAGTTATTAGCAAAAACGACAAATATTGTATATAGTGCTGTACCAGCATTGGCATTCATAATGGCCTCAATTTACATTTTAATTACATGACATGCAGCAAGTCTGAGAGACTCAAATCACACTTGACAGTCTAATGTCACGTCGTTCTGCGGCCACAAAGGTTAATGTGCAGTAATCTGAGCGACTGAGTAAACGCGAGCTTTAACGAGATGTTCAGAACATGGACTTCGTGAGGAGAGGGCGTCCAGTGTGCTCCAGAGACAGTCAAAACTGAAAGATTATGGGGAGAAATCTATTTACTGTGATATAAAATAGTTATGTCTAACAATAAAAGCAAGGTTTCATTCTTTTTTTTTCCAACTGTGAACTAACCGTTATTAATAAAGAGTCAATAAGTTAGTCATCTAAAGATGGCATATTTTACCAAAGAAAAATCTAATATTTAATGCAGAATTTTTTTAACTTGATTCCCATCTGAATATAACCTGGCATGTGGCTGCCCACGGGCCTCAGATTTGGCACACCTGGTACCACAGTACCAGAAATGTGTCCTGATTAAAGCTGACACTGTTTTTTCTTTATGCAGCTCAAAAAAATGCTCTAAACGTGTGTCTTTAAAATGCCAAAAGGTCCAGGAAAATCCTCCCGTCTGACCTGAAAACATACTGAGCAAACTGACTCATGAATCAGGGGAACGTTCGCTTCTGTTTCACCTGCAGCCTGCTGCTGATCAGCTCCCCCACCGCTGCTGAAGAGCCAGTGGGGGAGCTGAACACCGGTCAGCACCGTCAAGCCGCAGCAACACAATCAGGGATGTAATGATTCAAAAGCAAATCTGGAATCTTAAATCTCCGTATCCTCGTCATAGAAACCTGTCCACGGACGCACCTTCTCGACTGTTGCACAAAGTTGGATAAGCACGCCAGCGACTCCTGGCATCAGGAACAGAGCTGTGGGGGGAGCGCAGAGGAGGAAGGATCAGCAGGTGGTGGTGGTGGTCGCAGCTTGGCACCGGCGGGCGCAGCGGCTTCAAAGTCCGACTGTTAACTGCCGGACTGCCTGTCAAAACGACGGGAGCTGGAGGGGGTTTTTAGCTCAGCGTCCACCGACCTTCTGACACACACACACACACACACACACACACACGCACACACCAGTGCCGGTCTCTAGAAACCAGGAAAATGAAAAAATGATTGTCTGCGTGTGTGTGCGCACGCGTGTGTGTGTGTGTGTGTGTGTGTGTGTGTGTGTGTGCGAGTGACAAAGAGAGAGAGAGTGCATTGTTGTTTCTCTATCAAATTGGGGTACAAGGGGAATGACAGCTGGATTCACCAGAGAATGGCAGACACATAAACAGGAAAAAGCTTTTGCATATGATTGACATTTTTCTGCGCAAACACACATGCAAATCCAGAATTCCCGGTCCGCCGCCCATCATCTGCCAGGCCTTTTATAGAACATAGTGACAATTAATCTATACGCACCACGTGCTCATGTACGTGCGCGCGCCTAATGACTTTTACCCCCGTGAGATCATTTATCTGTGTTTGCGTGCGTGTGCCTGCACTTTTTGTCCAGCGTGAGCCGGAGACAATTCATCTACATTAGCTGGAGATTAACCCGCTCACCTGGCGCATCCATCACCCGCGGACACCTACGTGCACGTACTCTGCCTCCGACAAGGGCAGCCGAGGAGTGCGCCTTTACGCACGCGAAAATGACATGCAAAACACAGGCGTGCACGACCGTACCCACAAATTACAACAAAGTGCAGTACCTTAACTGGATCCAGGATGTATGCATGTATTTGTACAGACTACGGTCATCAATCAATTCTGCGTAACGGGATTCTGAGGTGTTTCTGTGCAGCAGGGATGGGTTTAGATGGTTATTTTTTTCTCATAAAACACCCACCCAGCTGGGAAAACTGGTTCCAGCATAATTCGACCTTGTCATCAAGGGTCTGAATGGTGACCGGTGCAGAGTGAGGACTAAGCAGCGAGGTGAAAGAGGAAACAAATGATCCGGTGGAAGCAGCTGAAAAGTGTTTTAATGCGTAATCCTGCGCCTGGACACAAATAAGGGGACGTGCAAAACTGGGTATAGCGCAGTGGAAGAGAGAGAGAGACCAGATGAGGGGATGGAGCCGAGGAGTGATGTGCTGAGGGAACGAGGGATAGAGGCGAACCGGAGCAGGGGAAGAATACGGGGGAAGACAGAGAGGCATTGTGCTGTGGCAGCTCCCCGATCATAAAAGAGGGAGCTGATGCCTTAACCAGATGGTTATAAGGTGTGTGTGTGTGTGTGTGTGTGTGTGTGTGTGTGTTTGTTCTTGTATTTGATACATACTGAGTTCCAAAATCTGCATTTTGCCAGCAAAGTGAGGACATTTTTTGGGAAGCGAGAACATTTTGGCTGGTCCTCACAACTTCAAACTTCAACTTCACTGTTAGGTTTAAGATGTGGTTTTAAGGTTGATGTGGGAATTAGGTTTAGTTAAGGGTAAGGGTTAGGGTCAGGAGGTTAGTTGGGATGGTTAGTGTTTGGGTTAGGGGCCAGGTGATAAATTATGCCTTCAAAAGATAGAAGTACAATGATTTCTGTGTGTGTGTGTGTGTGTGTGTATGTGTGTGTGTGTGTGTGTGTGTGGGTCAGTGTTGAGGCCAACTAGAAAGGGAATTTTTTCTGTTTAATTTCATGAGCGTTTGTGCACGTGTGCAAGGGTGTCTCCGTGTGTCAGAGATGAAAGAGAAAAAAAAGGTTTTTACATTTAATGCTGATTAATTTTATAACCCCGGAGGCTCAAAGTCGAGGGGGTGTGAAGGGATGAAGGAAGGTGAAAGGGAAGGGTGAGGATCAAAGTAGAGAGGAGAAATAAGCAGAGGAACAAAACAAGCTCAGAGAAATAAGGTCTTCCAGGAGGGAAGTGGAAGGATGAAGATGAAGCCTGAAAGTACTTGGATCATCTCACCAGCACTCGGCGAGACACTTGTTTGCAGATGATACCACTCTATTTATTCCACTCCAATGGGAGCCCCGGTCATTAGTGCAGCAAGCATGCAGATTGATTGATTAGGTCTGGGTGGACGAATCCAATCTGATGACCTGCAATTAATAATGCGGAGAGTGAAAAGGCATCTGATCTGGAAATAATTTGGTTTGCCTGATGTCTGAAAGGAAGAGTATGATCGTGTCTGCGTGTTTATGAACAGACTCAGTATCCGGTTAGCTTAACTCAGGCTGGATTATTTAGCTGCGGGTAAACGGATCAAAGATAACAATAACCAAGTGTCTTTCACTGTCCACGTTCTGCTCTGTCAGAGCCGCATCTCTCAGTGTTAATACGACACGATGACAATCAGAGACTCAAGCCGTATCTCTGACGTGTTTTCATCCCGCGATTGTCGCGGCGGCAAATATTACAACGCACTTTAGCAGCAAAAGTAATTTAGAAACCTGCCCGACGGTGTCCCAGAGATGATATTCAACATTAAGCTTCCCTCCAAACAATATTACTGAGCCTGGAATGTGTGCAATGTGCTAGATAGGATGAGGTAGAGGGAGCAGGATTATCACCTGGTGAGGTGTCGCCATAAAACCACGGACGTAGAACGTCCACAAGTAACGCGTGCAGGAAGCCTTGACGAAAGTCCTGTTGGAGTGGACAAAAACTGTCTGCAGTCTACAGTATGTTTTTTTTTTGTTTTTTTTTTAAAGAAAAGGCTTTTTTAATAGGCTGCTTCCTTAACATTTGCATACAGGTGATACCACCATTTCTGAAAAGTCACTTCCTGTCACATGATCACGCCAGCATGTTGTCCAAACATCATGTAGGAACATAAGGGAGATGCAAAAGCATAGTGTGTTTACTGTCAAAGGGCAGCGTGGGTAGGTTGTAATCAGTATTTATGATTCATGCATTATTCTGACAGCCAAAATGTATGTTTTTCATGAGTTGTCAAAAATAGTAGCATAATGTGTGTACATTCCTGTCAGTGCTACCAGTCTCACACACATTTCCCAGTGTGTGAACTGTGCAAACAGACTTGTGTCCACTACTGCTGCGAAAGCCAATTTTGTCCAGCGGGAAGAAAAATTGTGAGAAAGAAGAGGAGGAGAGAAAAGAGGTCGAAATGAAAAAACGCTAACGGCGTTGGCAGATATGCAAAGATGAAGAGAGAGAAAAACAAAATCAGCGGAGAAGAAAAAGAGTCCTGCAGAGACAGAGCACACGTGTGTGTGTGTGTGTGTGTGTGTGTGTGTGTGTGTGTGTGTGTGTGTGTGTGTGTGTGTGTGTGTGTGTGTGTGTGAGGCAGCAGTAGCAGTTACATTCCTGGCTGCACAGATCAGCTGGCCTGAGGAGAAAGACAAACACAGGAGAGGAAACCATGTCTAGACTATCCACACACACACACACACACACACACACTCCTGCGCTCACCGACACACACAGAGAAAACACACACCAGACACATCAACCTGCTAGTTAGACAAGGTGGGTGACTGCCAGGCACTGCCAAGAACCTGGAAGGTGGGGGGTGGAAAAAAGGTGGAATCCAGAGGGGAGGGGAACAAAGAGGGACTGGGAGAGATACAGCAAGCCAATGGGAGAACCGGGTGTTATATTTGAACTTACCAGTTCAGCCTGGAGCTGGGACTGGTGCGGACTGTGTGTGTGTGACTGAGTCCTGTGGGTGTTTGAAGGATAAAGCTGAAAACTGAGGGGAAAATGGAGACGTGCAGGACATTTCTCCTTAAATTCAATGTCTTTTTTTTTTTTTGTTTGTTTTTGTTTTTAGACTTTAGATTCACACTTGCTGAAATATAAACAGACCACCAAGAAGACCTCTGCAGCCAGGAGGAGCTGGAATCTTTATATTCCAATGCCCTCGTGCTAATAATGCCTAGTGAAAAATAAATACAAGTATTCTTTCATCAGGGAACACGAAGTTCCCTTTAACAGGTAGAAACCTTGAGCAGGGTCAGGCTGATATGGAGGGACCTTCCTGCTGTCTGTCCTCCATGGGCTGGTCCCGTACAATCATGTCGATCCAGAACCTTTGGAAAGAGAGGCGAGCCCGGCTGATCTGAGAGGGGCAGCGCGAGCTTTTCATCCATAAAGTTGTGGGAGATTTGTGCACACTGCCTTCCGGTGATCTCTGACCTGACAGTACGTGAGCACGTACATCATGACCCTTCCGTCTCCTGGCCTGTGGGAGAGTGGCAGGTCAACCAGGCCGTGAACTGACTGTTAATGTGTCTGAGTCCGATCAACTGCAGTGCCAGGAGTGGAAAATAGGCCTCCAGTGACCCTGCAAGTTCCACGAAGAGGCGTCCTTGAAGCTCTCTCACCTTCCTCGTGCCATAGGTGCCGCGTGATCACTCTAAGGTCAGTCTGTGACACATGGTAGAGTGTTTATCACATCGGTTTGATGACGTATTTCCCACACATACCTCCCTCTCCTGGTTGCTTTCTACCCATGTTAGAGGAAAATATAATATGCTACAGCTAATATGCTAAAAGTTAAATGTGTGTGTCTGCATGTGTGTATGTGTGTGTGTGTGTGTGTGGGTGGGTGGCCTGCTGCCCACTCCCCTGACACTTCAGTGAGATATGAAGAGAGACAGAGTGCTGCAGAGGAAATATCTGTGTGTTGACACACTTAAACGCACATTGTTCCTCCTTCTGCTTTGCTACCCTCCATCTGCTGTCCACCCCTCTGTCGCGGTTTCCTCTCTTTTATGTGGGGAAAAATAACTTCTAGGCGAGGAGAAATACTGTTGATATTAGATGTCCCCGAAATATCTTTTATGACTTAATTATAAACAGCAGCAAGTTGCAGGTCGTGATTTTTTTTTTTGTTTTTTTCCACTTCTTTGCATGAATCTGTCAGAATGTTGTAAGTTATGCTAGAAAAAGGAAAGCGGTCCAGGAAGGAGAGCAAGAGGAGGAATCTCTGACTCAAGGCTTCATCTGTGGCAGCTGACCTCCTGAATCCACAGCTATTTCTATTTGAATATATCAGTAAATAACAAAATCCTCTTTTTTAGCTGTCCAGCCATCAGAAGGAGGGTCTCCTCCCATGACCCTGGTCCTGCTCAAGGTTTCTTCCTGTGGAAAGGATCTTTCCTTCCAACTAATCCTAACAGATGAAAAGGTGCTCTTAATTGTGTCAGGTGCCGTATAAATGGTTAAATTGTAACGAATGGGATCTCTTTGGCCACAATAGCCCAAAATCACCAGGGCAACCTACCGAGCACTCGAGCTGATCTAACGGATGTCGTGTCACTGTCTTTCTAGCCAACAGGAACAGAAAACTTGGACCTTCTGTCAAAACATTTTGTCGAGGAGCTGCAGGTTTTAATACCCCTTTAAACCGGATTACAACAGGATGTGTGACAGTTCAACTTCCTGTCAGCAGCAGCTGTCCTGGTTTTTGCCGAGGCATCAACCAGCAACTTTTGTGAAGTCTTGTGCATACACACACACACACACACACACACACACACACACAGGGCAAACACTAACTGTAGCTGTGAGCTGGAGTAGCATTTTATCATTTTCTCCTTTTCTATTTTTTTTATGTTTAAAAAAATCTTCTTCTTTTCACTAATAAGTAAAACCTTGAATAAGTCAGAAAAGGAATTTTTGACGAAGATACTGACCTTCTTTTAAATAATGATAATTTATAAATGCGGAACTGGCTGCCCACGAAGTGCCTGCTACGCCCACACAACTGGAGCTGCACTTTTTGCTGCAGTCTTTCATGGGTGTAGTTTTTAAGGCTAGAAGCAAGAGGGCAAATCTTCAAATTTTAAGCATTTTCTTGGTAATTTGATCCAGATGATCTGTGGATTTCAAGTTGGCTGTACAGACGTGAAACTCCTCACCAGGGGTCGTCATCGGCGACTGGATTAGCACTGGTAAGTGCTGGTGATTTAAAGGCCAGTGCTGTCAGGTGACAACGGCCTCTGTGTGTCTTCCCTCCATCTTTGTCAGTTTTGATAATCCAGATTACTGGATTCAGGTCTCTGGCATCGGCTGGATCTCTGAGCAAGGCACTTCAGTGCTTGGGCTGATGGTGTTGGATGGCAGCTTGCAGGCGTGAGGCGATATAACCCATCCATAAGAGTGTAATTATGAACCCCTCTGTGCTGCAGCAGCGTGTGATTACACATGACGCTGCCGGGCTGATCACATGAGCCTGCGTTTGTCATCGCATGACGCTGCATCTGTGCTGTAAATGTGCTTAATTTTGCATGTTTGAGTCTGTTGAACTCATGATGAATACAGGGGTGTGTGTGTGTGTGTGTGTATGTGTGTGTGTGTGTGTGTGTGTGTGTGTGTGTGTGTGTGTGTGTGTGTGTGTGTGACAACAGTGCCATCTAGTGTTACATCATTATGTGGACCTACACTAAGTCAAACCAGTGTGGAGGGCCTGGATCACAGGCAGCAGGTATTCTGATTATCTAGCGCTGTGAGGACAGTGGTTCAACTAAAACACAAGAATAAGATAAATCTGGGGGTACTTGAAGTTTACAACGAGCCATTCATCTCCAGGCGTAAAAGAGCTCCGTTTATTTATTCGCCATTAATAAAAGGGTTATTTGAGTCGCCTCTGCTGCAGATCCGCTGCATCTGCGAGGTCCTGGCTTATCAGCTTCCCTTCTTGATGCGTTCATGGATGCTCAGAAATGCAGCTGCTCGAAACGTTCTTTTCGAACACGGCGCAGATCAATGGCTTCCCTGTTAGATATTCAACATCCATAATCTGCTTTCATTAAAGGCGGGATCAGAAGGTCCGAGTAAACGTGCATGCTTGATTTAAAATTTAATTTGTCCACTTGAGACCTCTGTACATGTCACCCAGCGATTTCGACCCTTTGCTATCTGATCAGTAATTAAACATCTCATCATGATATTCACATTTGAAAGGGCGTCGTATCGACCTCCTGGTAGGGGCAGATGCTACTGGAGGGGGAAAGGATGGAACGAGCACACTGAAAGGATGCATCAAGAAGAAAAGGACTGACATGATTAATGCAGGGCTGCACCTGTCACTAGCAATTAATTTATGCTTTATTATACTCCTTCTTTTGCTTCATGAACTGGCTGACGGTGTCCTTTAGAAACAGCGTTGCCAGGGATGGAGAGGCCTACTTTTAGGTGCTTGATAGAAAGTATATCAGCAGTCCAGTAAAACACAGATTAGATCTTAAGTGCACGGCAAACATATTGAAAACATATTAAAAATATGGAATTGTTACTCTAAACTTTCACATGCAGCATGTCCAGATCACTAAACATGTTTGGGTTTACTTTGCTGTGAATAGGACATACATTTATAAGAAGTGTGTATTTTTGAAGTGTGTGTGTGTGTGTGTTTGCGAGTGTGTGGAGGTGGGGGGTCTTTTTCATTTGAGAAGTGGGTCATCAGCAGTGCATTACGTTTGCCATCCTCTTCCTCAGGGACATACACACATACACACACACACACTTGCGTGGCCTTTCCCTCTACTACAGTGATTGCCAGCAGCAACATGCCCTGAGCTGATAAACTTTATCAACCGGTTCACACCTGTGCTTGTGCACAACCACATGGACATCGACACACACAGGAAGCAGGTCTGCTCTTTACAGGCAGACCTGCACTGCTCAGAGAGAGAGAGAGACAGAGAGAGAGAGGGCGTCTAAATTGGTTTAGGGTGTTTACAGTGACAACATTTTACTTCTTCATCATTTTACTTCTTCATCATTCACAAACACTCCAACATGCATTTGCACAAACACAAAGATGAGCCTGCAGACCAATTAAACACTTTACAGTGAGTCATTATCACCTCTTTACCACAGAACAAGCTTCAGTTTGGAACCATCGTGACACAACACCAACCTGGTGAGCAGACAACAGGATGAGGAACCTGACAAAAGATCACAAACACCACAAATTCTGCTTTATTAGAGTACCGACGGGATGTAAACGGCTTCTCACCCTGCTCCCCACTGTTGGAACATGGTACCACAGTTACATGTTACCGTTACCACGGTTACGTGTTACCAAGGTTACATGTTACCACGGTTACATGGTACCGTCAAAGCTTGAACCGCTTGCCCAGAAGCGCTATCGAGGAGAATAGCTGACCGAGCAGGGGGAAAGATGTCATGTGTGCACCTCACCTCACTGATATATCCTTTCACACGTCGGATCTGCAGAGCCGCAGTGAAGACAGCATGTCCACGTCTCCACCGAGCGTCCAACCCTGCTGTGATCACGCCGTCACGCTGTGTGGGCCGTCCATCTGTTAGTCTACCACCGTGGCGCCTTGTAGTGAACAAATAGAACTTTTTTTTCTGTTGTTTCAGCCCAATTTACAGGTTTATCCACCAAAAGTGCAGTTTTTTTTACTATCTTTGCAAAAGATTACAATCTACTTTTTAATATAATAGCTTATATATGTAAAATAACCAAAATTTGATTTGCAAAATGTCTCCTTGCCAGTCAGGAGACATTGAACACTGTCACTCTGCTTCCGTCTGCTTCCGTCACTGTCAACCTTTCTGTCTGTCACTCTGTCAACGCCACCATCCCTCCTCGCTCCGCATGGAGGGAAGAACCAGCATCCATCAGGGTCTGTCAGCATTGGAGACCATTACTTTAGAGGAGTTATGGTATCGGTGATGCGGACGAACAAACTGGGAAACAAATAAGCGTCCCCCATTAAAGGCCACACCCGACTCCTGCAGCTTCACTGTTTTACAGTTTCTTCTTTACTACACTGTAGTTTGTGATTTATGGTCATGTCATGGTTGTGCTTATGCTTGTGTCGCTAGATCTGGAAAGTATGGAAATCTATGTGGTTTAGTTTGACCCTTGTAAATATATGAAGATGGAACAATGTTCAGAGATTTACCCACAACAGTCATCATTTAATACAAAAATAAAATGTTGTGATAGATTTGCCCTTGTGATTGTACCTGGTGGGCATTCTGATGGCAGACACACACACACACACACACACACACACACACACACACACACAAACAAACACACACACACACACACATACTTTGTTCTCTGTTTACACACAGTTCAATAGTGACGCTTACTGGTAGAAAGTGGTAGTACAACGCATATGTGCGTTTGTAATTACTACAAAGGACAAATGTTAATGAAACAGACGGAAAAGAAGACCTCAGAGAGGGAAGGGTGGACCAGGGGGAGGAAGAGAGAAGGGGATAAACTGAGAGAGAGAGAGAGAGAGATCTGCAAACAAATAGAGATTGATAGAGCGATGAGGTCAAATTATAAAAGATAGTCAACAAGGTGAGAGGGGGCCCGTCGTGTTTGGCTGCATTCAATGTCCGCAGTGAGAGAGTGATGCAAAAGAAGACAGCGGGAAGATGAGAAAGACAGTTATGAGGAAGGAGGAGAAGCAGGTGCAGACACACGCTGGAGGAGATGGATGAGAAGACACAACCTGCAGAGGTTTCCCGAAGAAAATTGGTGTGCAAGCCGGCTTGCTCGAGTTTGAAGTACCACAACCGGTCATGCTTTTTAATAGAAATAGGAAATAGGATCGGTTTGGTGTCTATTGGAAGGACACTGAATAAGTATATAAAGACATATAGAAAGAGAGGCTTCGAGGTGCAGAGCGCTTCTCGCATTTGAAAGATGAAAAGACCATTGGAGAGCAGAGAAGGGCCATTGAAAATAGATAATCGTAGGAGGGATCATCTTAACAACAGAGTCAGATGAAGAGGCAGGAACTGTCTCACACACACACACACACACACACACACACACACACACACACACACACACACACACATATATATATATATATATATATACCAACCAATCAATCCCCAAGCTTCCTCCACACCCCACCTCCCCCAAGAGCAGCACCCTCAGGAGTAATGTGATGTAACTTGTTGTGTGGACATGCCAACAGCGCCCTGACTGGGCAGAGAAGCCCGATCCCCCACAAAGAAGTGGAGGGGTCGCTCCAGACAATTAGGAAGAGTACACATGGTGCAGTACTGCCCCCCTCCGGTCATGTGTGTTAATGGCCCGTTGCGTCTGCTTAAATCAGCTGTTTTTTTTTTTTTTTTTTTTTTTTCTAAAGTGCACAGCACAGTCTGCAGTGAAGCCCCTGAGCTGCAGGGAGAAAAAGCGAGAAGGCTGAAGGCTGGTATAGCAACTAGCAAATTAAATTAATGGCCATAGTAGAACTCTGTATTTACCTTTGTAATGCTACGCTTTTCCATCTCGACTGAACAGTTCTCCACATTAGTCAAACATTTGACGAATTTAACCAAAGCAAATTTTGCCAGCGTAACTGTACATTTTCAGTGAAAATTTTGCCGTTTGAACTGAAAACGTTGTCATTGTCTTTGTTTAATGCAAATTAGAAGCCTGCACAATAGGTTATTTTGTAATTATTCTATTCCGCTCTTTTTTTTCAGGAATTGAAGAACATTGGCACAAATTAGTCTTGGTTTTCCTTCTAAATGTTTTGTTTCCGTTTTGAGACTTTGAGCTGTGTGCAAAACTTTGACGTGAATCCATATATTATGTGAAACAGAATCGTGCTCATAAATAATTAAGCCAGTGGAGGAGAAAATACATCTGTTATGCTAAAAATAATTAAATGTTATACAACAGCAGAAGTGAAAAATAACATTTGCATTCGAAACATAATAATACAAACAGTAAACCATGAATATTTAGTCCAAATCATGGCTTGATGAGGAATTTAATGAAATTGTACAATTTTTCAGTCTCCTGGTGATAAATGTGTCAGTAAAATGCAAAGAAATGACAACAAAACAAAGAAACAACCAGTTTATGATGTTAGTTCAGACTGGTGCAGACATTTCTGTGTGTGAAGGATGCAGGAACTCACAAAATGAGACTCTGGAAACATCCATAACCAACGTTGATGAGCCTGGATGTTTGTTTGCTTTTACTCTTTCTATCTTTGACGTCATAACTTGTTAAACTAGTCAGTAAAACATTTCATAAACACACTTAAAGGAATCCATCTTGGTGCAGGTTGACAAGACTACTTAAAAACACCTTCAGGAAACCAAACAAAAGCGACAAATAAATGAATTTGACATGTTTATGTTATATGACACGTGTCTGTTCCTCTCCTCTTTCTGTCCTTCCCATCTGTCCCATCCCTCCTTCTCCCCCTCCATCAGAAGGGGAGCCAATGTGAGTCTGGTCCTGCATTCCGGACAGTAAATAAAGTTAATTACTGGCGGATGACTTGAACTTTGACCTCTCTAACATCTTCAGGCAACAGCCTAAAAGTTTCACCCAAAAAAAAGGGAGCGAATACAGAACCTTTGAATTTGATGTGTGTGTGTGTGCATGTGTGTGTGTGTGTGTGTGTGTGTGTGTGCAAGGGCACGTGTGAGCTCTCTGGGGAAATTGAGCTGTCATGGCCAGGGTGGGCACTTTGATCATTCTGTGTCAGCAGGATTACAGAAGAGACAGAATAAAAAAAAAAAAAAAGATGATACAGGAAATAAAAGAATGAAGAGGATGCTGGCGTACAGCGTGGGAGAAAAAGTCATTATCAGAGGAACAAAGAGAAGAAAAAAGAGGAAAGTTCGCAAAAAAAGGAATGTCTGACCGGTAATTAATTTGAATTCTTTTTTTTTTCAGGTTTTACCTTCTGAGATTCATTCTTATAATTAACTTCAGTTATTTAATTGCAGTCAAACATGTTCCTCACATTTTCAAAAAGACGAGATTAAAACAGAAAGTTGAAGGGAACAGAGAGAGAAAAGGGGAGGAGAAATGTTCACAAAACAGAGAGAAAGGAGGAGAAAAGGCAGGAACCTGCAGATAGAAATGAAAAAGAAGGATGAAAGGAAAATATTAAAGAGCTGAATGGAAGAAAACGCAAATCAGAGCAAAGGAGGTGAGAGCAACACGTAACGGAGATGGAATGAAAACGGAAATAAGGTTAGAAAACAAGAAAAAGATGAGTAATCTGTAGAAAGGGGCATGTGGGCAAGGACGGGGAGAATGGACTGATGGAGAGAACAGGTTGGGGATGAAAGTGTTCTTTCACTGAGTGATGAGGATGCACTCATATCACATGCCACTTACCCAGGATTCATAGCGTGAGATGAGTTCCCAGCATCCCTTTCATCTCTACACTGTCCAATTGTGCTCTAACAGAAAAAAAGCCTGAGGAAACACTCGAGCTCAGCCAGTCCCACAAAGACAGATGAAACACACACACAACCTTGTACTTCTATCTTTGTGAGGACCTTCATAGACATAATGTATTACCCAGCCCCTACCCTAATCCTAACCATAATCACATGACCCTGAACCGACCCTGAACCCAATTCTAACCCCAGCAATTAAACCAAGTCCGAACCCCCACACAGGCCTTTGAGGACCCGCTAAAATGTCCTAGTTTACAAAAATGTCCTCACTTTGTTAGTAGAATGAATATTTTGGTACTTAGGTTATAGCAAGTGTAGGAGCGCTCCCCCCCTCCCAACACACACACACACGCACACACACAAACTCTACAAAGTGCTCCGAACTGTCTCCCCATATCCTCAGTGATCAGAGGAGCGTCTCTCTGCCGCGGCCGACATTTGATTTTTCGGTTGGCAAGGTTGTCTGAACCGTCTGTCAGTCAGCAATTGTGGTAAAAGAAGAAAGGACAGAATCGTGTGTGTCTGTGTGTGTGCGTGTTTCTATATGTTTGATCCTCATGTCTATATGATATAGACTGTAGAATACATCATCCACCGTCTTTTTAACACCACTAATTACACATTTGTGCTCCGTCGACACAGTTTCCAGGTAACCAGTGGATCATCCATGAGCTGTTACTCCCTGCTGAGATATATTGGGAAACAAAATGAATGCTCAACAGTCACCAAAAAAAAAAAAAAAAAACAAAAAAAAAAGAGAGAGTAGAAGATATACTGTTCCCCCAAAAAAGCCGGAATAGTTCATCAAATTAAGTCAAGCATTCTGTAGCCCTGAAGTAAACACTTCAAAACTGCAAATTTATTTAGCTCTTAATCGCAAATATCATTTGTATGTCTCTCATCGAGGACCATGCTGTCACGGTAGAAGAGGAAGCGCAAACCGACCTCCTGCTGTGTTCATTTTCTCTGTATGAAAGAACACAGATTTCCCCTGCGTGCGCTCCCACAGTGCGTCTGCGCGGGCGCGCATTTCTGCAGATTGGACGGACACTCTTGGCCGCCCAGCGAGGGGACATCAGATGTCTCTCCATCGTTGCGCTGCTGTCTTTCGCTTGGTGCATCTGTCCCTCCGGTCTGCCGCGGTGAGGAGGCAGGAAACACATTCACCGGGAGGGGAGGAAGAAGTGTAGAAGGAAATAAAGAAGTCGACGGGGGGAGAGAGATGCATGGGGGAGTGTGTGATGAAGAGAGAAACAATCAAAGATTTACGTGCGTGTGGAGACCGGCGGCCTGTGAAAGTGACCAAGTCGCATCTGAGTGAAGCCTGTCCGGAGCTGAAAGAGCATCGCTGAACAAAGAGAATGAGAGAGAAGAGGAGCGGAGCAACACAGAGGCAGTGTCTCATCCCGGGATGAGTCAAAACCGGTGTTGTGGCGTATTATGCCCCCCCCCCCATCCACTCCTCCACATTGGGCTGCGTGACAGATATTGGACATATTATCAGCCAATGACCTTGTGGCATCAAACGCATCCCCCTGCCAATTAAACATCAGGCCATTTCCCTGTCAACCCCGCGTAATGGAAATTCATACCGTCCACCATCCAAATGAGCCAATGAGCCACCATGTGCGCGTGCGCACACACAAGGTAATTGTGTGATAATATATGTTCACACACATTAAACCAAGCATGTCAAATACCAGCATGAATAGAGCAGAAAGACTTATAACAGGTAATAATAGTGTGTGTGTGTGTGTGTGTGTGTGTGTGTGTGTGTGTGTGTGTGTCTGCAGGCAGGTAGTTAACCTTGGAGGACAGTAGAAGGGTATCCAACTGACTTCTCCAGTCGCTCAATCACAAGAGACAGAGCGAGTTTGGCTGCAGAGCGACAAAAACGAATGAGAACGATGGCGGGAGGCAGACGGAGAGCGACAGAGAGAGAGAGAGAGGAGGCCTGGCGGTGACGGAGGACGACAAAGAGAGACAGATTGAAAAGACGATTAAAACGCAGGGCAAAGACAGAGGGAGGGGTGGAATTAAAAGTAGGAGTGCAGAGAGAATCCAGGGTTTTGTGAGGACATATTATTACTAATGTCACATTGCTGCATTTCCTTAATTGTCTTTATAAAAATATAATTACAGTAGTGTCGTCCCCTTGTGGCAACGTCTTTGACTACACTGCTTAAAGCCTCCCTTACACACTAGAAGACTTTGATAAAACTTTGATAAAACTTTTAAAAGACTGTCATCTGATATCCTCTCACATATAAAGACTTTGATAAGACTTTTTTAGTCACAGACTCGGCACAGACAAAACTCTGCAAAGACTGGGGGTTTTACATTACAGGACTACCACTAGATTCTCTTGAGACTATTTCACATCATGCACCTCTTGGAAAATTCCAACAACCGCTTCTGAGCAGAGAGAAATGGAGGAGGAAGAGACGCAGCTTTTGGCAGTAGCCACCATTGTGTGTGCCGATGTTTGTTTTAAAAAAAAGTCCAAAAAAACAAAAAAAAAAAGAACCAGAAAATGTGGACACGGTCCTGGTTGAAAAAAAAAAAAATGGGCTCGACGAGTTGTTCTTCTTTTTGTCCACGTAAACCTCCGCGATTTCGGCATCTTTGCCATTTTTGCTGCTTCCTGGTTGGTGCTGAGAGCGCATTGGCCCATTGGTTGTCTGTAAAGGTGACGTTATGTTTCCGACACGACAAGACTTAAGACTTAGGAGAACATCAAACATGGTTAACATTGTCGTAATGCCAAGACGCGGAAAAAACGAGCTAAAATCGTGTTGAAAGGACACCTTGCACTTAACGATGCTGATCACGAGAGCGCGCGTCAACTTCAGCACCACGCTTAAGATTTTATTCCGACTTCAGAAACAAAATGGAGCTCGGCCATCTGTACCACTGCTTGCTGTTTGTAGACGCATCTGTAGATGTTGTTTTCCGACTCTCCCATCTTCGCCCATTACAGAGCCAGAAACATAAGGGACTACATTGTACGCTCTGACACCTACGGTATGTCCACCACGCTCCTGTCCAGAGGAGTCTAGATGGGATGACCGGTTTCTTTCTATGCCGAAAATTGCTCAGCATGTGAGAACTCTAAAAGATGAGCACGTTCAGCAGCCATGTAACTTCTAGAAAATACAGTATCAGACAGTGCTTCACGTGTACATCAACTAGACTTATCTTCTTTCATGCCCATGTGGTCTTCAATATGTACGCTAAACTATCAGACCTGTCAAAACTCGTATTATTGAACACAAAAGTGCCATCAGGAGGAATGATGAAAAATCATCTGTTGCTCGCCATTTCAATGAAGCCAGTCATTCTGTCTCAGCCTTCTCTTTTTGAGTCATTCAGCAGATTTCTTGTAGTCGCAGAGGTGGTGACATAGAACTAAAACTCCTACAAGCAGAAAGCTGGATTTTTTATTTGAAAACACTCCATCCTGCCGGTCTTCATGAGGAACTTTCCCTCTCATGCTTTCTGTAGCGTGCCCTCCATGATCCCTCCCGTTACCTGTTGCTTCCCTCCTGCTGGGATCACTCCGACTGGCTGCCCTGACTGTTTCGGCCAGCGTATATAAAGACTCAAGCATTTGTTTGCCACTGGTGTTGATGATGGTCTGATGACCGAAACGTTCACGCAGTATTTTTTGTTTTTGCCACTTTTCTGTTTGTGCACTTAGCACTATGTAAATAAAGTTTTGAGGTTTTTTTTTTGTGAATCAGACAGCCTTCATTTTGTTCCTGAGTGGGGGCCTCCTTCTTTCTTGTTTGAGTCTGCCTTTCCTGAGGGCCCTGCAACTTTTGTTTGTGATTTTGAAATCGCATGAAAAGTCAGTAGGTGTAAGGCCAGCTTAAAAGGGAGGAAACTTAGCCAAAGAGAGGCAGAAACAAAAGTGCAAAGTTTGCTGCAGTTGCACACGTAGAGCTGCTGCAATGCTTCATAGCAGGAGGCTGCAGGAGAGGTCAAAGGTCATCGACCCAGCAGCAGCAGGCCCACAAAATGACACAGGTTTTCGACAAGTATTGTTTGTTCCATCGACTCCAGAATCTGCGTAGGTACGATGGGATATGTAGATGATCGGCGTTGACGTTAGTGAGGCCATCGCTCTGCAGAAGTGATCAGCGTCGAAGGTGTGATGGGAAAAAAGAGGAATGATTTTCAGTCACAGTGAGCGAGCAACTGTGCATTTATGCGACCGTGCCGGGCTGCAAGAGATGCATGACGACAGAAGGGACATTTATGGCGGGCTGTGGTCGGGAATCAGTCTCTGCGCCTGACGCATGGGCTCTCGCACAATTTATTCCACAATTTGGCTAACTTGTTGCTATTGTGCTGAATCTTCAGCTGAAGACAAATTAGCATTTAAATGAGACAAGTTATTTTCCTACCCCGGCTCCCTCCCCCCCACCACCGGCTCTGAATTACTAACACGGCGACTTTGATTACGACGAGTGGAGGGAAACTGGTGCCTTTTTTACTGTTACTGATCCAGAAAATGTCGAGGGAACACGGCCTGCGTTCTATTTTATTTATTTATTTTTTTTGCACTGCGTCAAACTTTACGTTTAAACTCACTAACAGCAGCAAGATGCTGTCGAGAACATGAGGGGTTTGCTCCCCACTGGTTTGACGCCCGAGCGGACGACTCTCACGCTAACCTCGGCCTAAATCCTGCAGAAGGTGACGCAGTCCTGCACTAATCAACATGGATCTAAATTCTTTATGACGCGAGGAGTCTTCAAGTGTGTCAGAACAAGCCAAGGTTGAGTCTTACCTACAACCATCACTTTAAGAAACGGGCAGAGCTTTGTTACGGCTCCAATGTCAAAACAAGCAGCCTGCGAGACACGACATTGACCAGGAGACAGAAAGGCAACACTCCTCTCTCTGCAGGCTTTAGATAGCAAATACGCATAATTGGATGAGAAGGTTTACATTTGAGACAGCCAAAGTCCCATCGGTTGGTGGTGTTACATTTTTATATGTCGGTGGGACTGCTTCCTGGAGAACTGCAGGACTGCAGGGCCGCAGCCCCCCCTTCCTAGCGTGACTAATGTTTGCTCCACCAGCTTTAATCAGACCACTGCAGAAATCAGCCACACGCCGCACAGTCGAGTACATGTCCTCACGCCTAATCTCCTGGCTCGCCTGCTAATTCTTGCTGTGGCTCTTTTAATTTCAATGAAATCATAACATCCAATTTTTTTCCCATTTCATGCATTCGCTTCCCACTTAACCCCCCATGAAGTCGCATCCCCGTCGTTGGTTTTCAAGGTGTAGTTTATGTGAAGTTCTAAATTTTCAATCATTCGAGGCCACCGCAGCTGCCGCCTCATATCTGTTTATATGCCATGCACATAAGTCATCTGTAGATGAAATTACAGTCTCGTCTAGTGCAGCCGCAAATGTATTTATTTAACATTTCTGATATTATTTCATTCTTTTTTTTAAGCAATTTGAAGGAAAGCGGGTGTGGTGAGAGAAATGGATGGATCATTTTTAATGTGTGCAGAGGAGCATTTCTTTTTAAATCTAGGAGGTCGTTGAGGAAAGGCTAGGAGCTGAGTAAGCCCTCTCTCTCTGTCTTTCTCTCTTTCTTTTCCTTTTTCTACCTCACATGATTTTTTCCACCCCTACTGTGAAAGTCCATAAAGAGTGATGGATGTTGATCAAGGCTTAGAGTGGTGATTATGGAACATCAGAGAGTACTGAAGGACAGAATCAGGGAGGAATGAGAGGGAAATAGAGGGAGAGAAAGAGAGAGAGGACTGCGGCTTTTCAGTGGTCAGTAACAGGTTGGCATTCATGGGGCTTGTGCGACCCCTAGCGGCAAAAGCTGCTACTTTCTTGCCTTTTACGCCTCTTGAAAATTGAATTTAGCTCAGCATAACTATTCTGTTTTGAATAAGAATTAATTACATATTTTGAGGTGATGATCTTAGCCAAGGCTTTTATTTTTACACCACATTGCTACCTTGATCATCCTCTGGGTTACCAACAAAGTTCTGAAAGCATTTGTGCAACTTGTGCTCCCTCAGATCGTTGCGGTTTTGCTTTCAGGTTGCATGCAGCACACAAATGCATCTGGTACTGTGTGCCCTTCTCCACACTTGATGACATTGATCGTTGATTTGCATCTTTATGCTCCCCGCAGCCTTACTTCTAAATAAATATAAATACTGTATATAAAATTGTGGTGCATTTTTACATCACCTTTCCTCCTCCTGCTCCTGATATTATCACGGCCTTGTCTCCTCTTGTGCTACTTCAGCTCACTTTGCATTTTTAGACTATTTTCTGCTTTACGCCTTCAATTTCTGAACCACCACTTTTTCTATCTGATAAAAAAAAAACTGAGCTGCTGTAAAAGGTCTTGGTTTCTAAAAACTTCATCTAAAAAGTACCTAAAGCTGTCCGTGGTTGATTAAAAGAGCAATATTCCTTTGAAATGTTGGAGAGTGCTTAGCCACTATATGAAAGAAATACATTATCCATACGCATTAAAGCAAAGCACCCTTTCACAAACGAGTGTATATGGCTTTAGGAGACAAGTAAAGTGATTTAAGAGACAGTAAATCTTAAAATATAAAATTTCCAGACTGGGTTTTCTGGAGTCAGGAAGTCCCCAGAGCATAAACATCACACCACCTTTAGTCCCAAAGTGGATCAGAAGAACATTTTGATGAGTCTGCCTGAGGAACCTGTCTGTGTTCTGGCTCACGGAGAACTTGGCAGTTTAGTTTATGTATGACATTGGTTTTCTGGAGGGAGGGAGCGAGAGCATCCCTGAAGTGAAAGACTGAAGTCTTTAAACCACACCAGACACGTGAACGGGCTCAGAGAACAGAAGAGGGCACTTCTGAATATCCCTTTAGTCATGTTGTCTCCTCAGATCATTTGTTCATTTCTTTCTCTATTCAGCAAATAATTTTGTGACCTCAGAAGCACTTTTCCTCCTCATGGGTCATTAAGTTCACCTACTGTTTCGAACGTGCTAAACTTATAAAGGCTAATAATAACCAGCCTGTTACACACACCAAAGTGAAGTGTTTCTATTTTGATGTCAGTGTCTGTTGTGTGGTAGCCAGCCGTGATCGTATAGTGGTCAGTACTCTGCGTTGTGGCCGCAGCAACCCCGGTTCGAATCCGGGTCACGGCAACAGGCTTGTTTTGTTCCCTTTGTATTAATGTTCATCCCAAATAAATGTCAGCAATCAGTTCTAATTACTTTAGACAAACCTTTCTTTTGTATTTTTTAAAGTTCTATATATTGTCAAAGATGGGTATTTTTGAACAGAGAGGCTGCACCAGAAGCTTTCTGAGTTCTCCTTTTACCTAAATGCAACATTATTTTATTGGCTTGAACAGGCCGTTGAGGCCATATCATTGCTGAAAGTTATACAGTTTTCAGTTTAAACAATTTTGTATTAAGCCCTCAGGTAACTCTGCTGTTGCCCATTGTCCCCGAATAGGTAAGCAATGAGAGATGAAGAGCCAAAAGGACACCCACAGTGTTTTGCCGTGACCCGGATTCGAACCGGGGTTGCTGCGGCCACAACGCAGAGTACTAACCACTATACGATCACGGCTGGCCACCTGAGCGGTGGACTCTTCGTGGAATAAAGACATTCGTGAGCCGTCTGTATATTTTAAATGTAATGCCATGTATTTACAGCTTTATGTTGCTAATTACCATGAACAATTTCTCCATCCACCAACAGCCCTGGTTTGAATCAGGTCACGTCAGTCCCTTTGAGCGTTCGTTCTCCAAGGTCTCTGATCCACTCATCATATTTAAAGGCGATATTTCGTCCCAATTAAATGACACCATGTAATGTTTTAACCGAAGTTCACTTCGGTCAGAAGCTTATTTTTATTATAAACCTCTATTGTTTCCCCGTTTTTTGCATAATCGTTAAGGTAAAATTGTGTGATTGTTGGGCAAATGTACGACATAAGTATAACAGATAAAAAACAAATTTAAAAGTAATAAACTAACATTTAAATGTATCTACTGAAACGTTTTATACACGGGTCGTTTATCTGCAGTGTGTTTTGTCGGTAGACTTTGACACCGTACATGCGGCCAGCCGTGATCGTATAGCGGTTAGTACTCTGCGTTGTGGCCGCAGCAACCCCGGTTCGAATCCGGGTCACGGCAGCTTTTCTAACAATTTAATTCAGTACGCTCTGGCCTACAAAGAAAAAAAAAATGAAGGCGAAAAACGCTGAAATACAATTTACCGTTTTGGGAGGAAGCAAGTAAGTATATAAATTTAAACAAATAGTTTTAGTTTAATTTCCATTTTTAAAACATTTGTATGTATATTTCTATTATTTTTTTAGATTTAACTTTTTAAAAACAGTATCGTTCCAATATACTTCCGTTGTAGCAATTTAACGAACTCTCGCGTTAACACACAACAAATCCCGTTCAGAAACTAACCAGGAAGTGAATGGTCGAAAGATAAATCCGTCTCACGCTTTCGCCTGCAGGTTACAAATTTCATTGTAACTATCAGGGAAGAGATATGCCAGGCGAGACCTTAAACTAAAATCGGAATACGCTCTTAAAAAAACGATGTTATTTTGTTTCACTTTCCCGTGGGTTTGATTAAGCGAATGATCCGATGAACTGCCAACGTTCCAGCTGAGAGGCTCCTGTTATTGACAGCTGGACAGACTAAATACCGGTATTTATATATATTTTTTAAATTATTATATATATTATATTTATATATTTGTTTTTTCACTGAACACATAAACGCCAAATTACTGTATAAGGCTCTTGTACCTTACATGGTGTGTTTATCATCTACTCAGAACCACTAGATAGCGAAGTGATCCTACTAGCGATGACTTAGTGTGGTCCAACATTAATCTTATGATACTATTTTTTTTCCGTAGTTTGCCTCTTTATTTGTGTTACCGCACCGCTGTGGTAGCTAGCCGTGATCGTATAGTGGTTAGTACTCTGCGTTGTGGCCGCAGCAACCCCGGTTCGAATCCGGGTCACGGCAACTTTTGACTACATGTAGTCAAATATAGACATACCTGGCAATAAAAATGCCTCAACCAGTTTCTTTATACTTAAAACATCCAGTACATACTAGTCTGTTTTCCTGATACAAGTCAGTTTTATTTCCAAAGCACCCCAACATTGCGTTACATAAATACAGACGTGAATAAAAGCCACTGATTCAAGTCAGTGTCCATTTGACTTCACTGGAAGTTAGCAACTGTTCACATGCAGTCAGAGTTCTCAGCAGTACATTTTCAACTCATCTGCAGATGCTGTGACGAGGCAAAACGAGCGCCATGTTCCTGAAAACATCATTCACCACCCTGATCGTGGGGGTGTTTGTCGTGTACGTGCTCCACACCTGCTGGGTGATGTACGGCATCGTGTACACCAAACCTTGCGACAGCCCCAAGGGTGACAAATGCATCACACCCTTCCTGGCAGGGAACCCCAAACTACAGGTACTTACACAGTTTTACAGGATGTTTCATCTTAGGTGAAAAACAAAAAATATGTGGATTCATGTCCGTGACATCTCTGTCCCTGTGTGTCCAGTTGAGTATTTACACTGCTCTCCAGCCCAACGCAGAGGGAGGACACACCCTGATCCACAAAGAAGACCAATTTGATGTGAACAGCAAGTTTGAGAGGTTTGGTTTATTATATTACACCAAATAACTATTGCACAAGTGGAGACATTTTTTTAATTAATAGCCAGTTAACAAGACACTTAGACACTGAATTATGATAAACCCAAATGCATTATTACATTATTCTTATGAAAGGGTAGTAGCACTAAATTAATCTTAACTATAGTATTTGATTTCATTTATTGACTTTAATTATTGTTATTTACACCTATAATCTCAGACTTTTATCTTCTTTATTCATCTAGAGAGGTTAATGTGTCCCTCCCTAAGAAGACCCGTAACAATGGAACTTTATACGCCATAATATTTGTCCATCACTCTGGCGTCAACCCGTGGCAGGATCCGCGAAAGGTCCACTCGGTGGCTCATCTTACAACATACATGGTTCCTAAACCCCCAGAGATCTCCTTGATTTCCAGAGAAGATCAAACAATGGTAATCCTTCTTTTGATGATGAAAGTAAGCTAGTGTTTTTTGTATGTAATCTGCTGGAGCATTTATTGTTCCTTTTTTTATCATGTAGAGTCAGATGGAAGAAGCCCCGCAGAAGAAACAGCATGACGCTAACCCCGCCCCTCAGGTTGGCGTTGGATCCGGGCCCGCATCAGATCACCCAACTTCTCACTGGCGCTCACGCTTAACACTCAACATTGTCACCGACCACTTCATTTTTGACAGAGATTACCTGCCTTCTGATGTCCACAGATACCTCAGAGTGTGAGAAAACATGCACGCCACATCAGTGTGCAGAGTGTAGAATAGCAGCACGTAGATTTCACAGGAGGCGCTCGATGAATTGTTTTCCCGTATTTCAGATTCCAAAATGGTAAGAAGATTGTTTATCTACCTCTGCTGTTTGTGGATGAGCTCAGCAACCGGGTCAAAGACCTTGTGGTAAAAAGTTCATTTAACGCGGCTTCTTCTCAGCATTTTAGTCAACCACTTACTCTATCAATAATATTTTCTGTTTAGGAGTCAAAACACCTGCTTATGTTTAAAGTGTGTGTATGTGTGTGTGTGTAGGAGATCAACAGTACCTCCAGAGAGCTCCCCCTGACCATCTCTTATGACTCCATCTCTCTCGGGAGGCTTCGGTTCTGGATCCACATGCAAGATGCTGTTTACTCTCTGCAGCAGTTTGGTATGTTCATACCCACACACACACACCCGCACCCACACACACACACACACACACACCTGAAATCTGACTGTACTTATCTGTGTTGCAGGTTTCACAGAAAAGGATGCTGATGAGATTAAAGGAATCTTCGTTGATACCAACCTGTACTTCCTGGCTCTCACCTTCTTTGTGGCTGCCTTCCATGTAATAAGCTCTTTCATAAAAACAGAATCATAACTGATGCTTGTACTTATGTCTATTTAATGGAGAGAAAATGATAAACATGTTATGTTTAATGTTTTTTTTTTTTTTTTTTTTTTTTAGCTCCTTTTTGATTTCCTGGCATTCAAGAATGACATCAGCTTTTGGAAGCAGAAGAAAAGCATGGTGGGAATGTCCAGCAAAGCAGGCAAGCAACAATTCTCATGAAAAATAAAACTCCCGAAAGATGTCGGTTAGTTGTGAGATCGTGTGCTGGTGGTGCGATCTTTAGAGGCTTGAAGTGTAGCGAACATCTTCTGATCCGTGTGTTCTGGGTTCCCTAGTGCTCTGGAGATGTTTCAGCACCATTGTGATTTTCCTCTATTTGTTTGACGAGCAGACCAGCCTACTGGTCCTCATACCTGCAGGGATTGGCTCCATCATCGAGGTACATATCCCATTATTGGTAAATGACTATAGTTCTATGAAAGGCTGACCTGTCATTCTGGGTTTTATTTTCAAGATATGGAAAGTGAAGAAAGCCTTTAAGATTCAGGTTTCCTGGAAAGGGGGCAAACCAACGTTCCAGGTATGATGCTTTAAATTGTGTATCAGGCTCGCAGAATAAACAGACATGTTATAAACGTAGTAACTGTGAGATAAGGAACATTTTTCTCAGAGTGATCCACTCATCTGTGTTGGGATTTCCACATTTTTTGCAAACAGTACGGAAAATCCGATGAGTCAGAGCGGAGAACAGAAGAGTACGATACGCTGGTGAGCTTTATTTCATTTTAAAAACCAGGCTTTTTGTCCCATCGAGCTATTAGTGGAAAGGACAAAGTGTCCCTTTGTTGTTGAATAATGTGTTTTGCACATTTCTCTGTAGGCCATGAAGTACCTGTCATACCTCCTGTATCCACTGTGCGTCGGAGGGGCTGTGTATGCCCTAATATTCCTGCGGTATAAGAGGTAGGGGAGTGTGTGTGAACGCAGAGTCAGCAGTTTAACCTGTTAAGTGATGAATCATCTGCCTCTCTGCTTCTGTTTTAGCTGGTACTCTTGGCTGATCAACAGTTTGGTTAACGGTAAGCTCCAACACTGAGGCTGATACAGCTGAGCGAATTCACATAGCTGTGCTGTAATCTCTGCATCATTTAAGAAAAAGAAAGAAAATGTACTTTAATAATATTCCATGCTGCTCCAGGCGTGTATGCCTTTGGCTTCCTCTTCATGCTTCCTCAACTATTTGTCAACTACAAGGTTTGTTTACTTTCAGCTTCTTTACGTGATAGTTAAGATGTGAAATAAAAGTGATCTGTGAGGGAAGAGAATATCTAAACCTAACATTGATGAATTATTGTGGTTCTCTTTTCACATTAATGTGCTGAATGTGACTAAACTATTCCGCTTAAATCAACAGCTGAAATCTGTGGCCCACCTGCCCTGGAAGGCCTTTATGTATAAGGTGAGACCACACAGCCCCACAGACGTATCACAGTACAGAAATTTACTTTTATTAATTTTTATTTCCTGTCAGGCATTTAACACCTTCATCGACGACGTCTTCGCCTTCATCATCACCATGCCGACGTCACACAGACTGGCCTGCTTCAGAGACGACGTGGTCTTTCTCATTTACCTCTACCAGAGATGGTACACACATGGACACCACACACTCACCAAAAACACACAGAGGTATTTACTAACCCCGCGCTCTCTGCACCATCCCTTTAGGCTGTATCCTGTGGACAAGACAAGAATCAATGAATATGGAGTCTCTTATGATGAAAAACCCAAGAGGAAGCCTCACAAGGACTAGATGATCTGAAAACTGAGGTTTTTTTTTTTTATCTGAGGTTTTTTTTTCTGCTGATCTAAGGAGGCAACTGGAGAAATATTTCTGGTTTTGGTCTTTGGCCAGCTGCATCCACGTGATGATGGATTTGGATTTTTTTTTTTATCCCCACCGATCATGTTAAATATTGTAAAGTCATGCCTGTCCTTCAACCTCCTTATCATAGGCTTGAAAAATCCCATCCGTCATCAGGATGTGTCACACAATCCTTAATTTCAGAATATTAAATGCAGCCTTGGGATTTACTTTTTAGCTTCGATAAGGGCTTGCCATGAAAATAAGAGTTACCCTGTCAGAATAATGTTAGATTTTGAAGGGAACATTGTTTACAAGTGAATATGACACATCTCAGAGGCGAGTAGACAACATTCCAACTGCAGAATGTTTTTTTGTTTTTTTTGTTTTGTTTTTTTTTGCCAAGGATATTTCAATATTGTTCACTCAAAATGCTTTTAAGAATTCACCAGTAATTCTTAATAATAGTTGAGACAGACTCCAAGAATGCCTATAAACCATTAAAAGAGCAGAAAAAGACATAAGTAACACAAAATAAAATAGTTACCTTGACACATTTTTAATGTTACCTGTCACCTATGCACATATGATGGATATTGTAGAAATACTAGCCATTATTTCAGAATATTATTTTTTTTCTGCAGCATAAATGCAGTAGATTATGTGTAATTGAATATTTTGTTACCATGGAGATCCTGTTTTCCTTTCATCTGTCCTTTGTTGGATGAACTGCTTTTCTCCTCTGCAGAAGGTGCCACTAAAGCCACACTGACCTTTTTCTTTTTTCCATCCACACTAGTTTTAGAGTGTTACCTGCCTGAGTATTTTTGTTTCATATCGGACAATGAAAACATACGGTGCCAAATGTGACAATAATTTTGTTCAGTAGAACTGCTCCAACTGACCTTTCTAAAATAGTCCCTGACACTATGGGGAGAACCAGAGGCAAGACTTGAGAAAAGTATTGGAACATTTTTTAATGGACTGCAGGGAATGATCTTTTTTCATGTTCAGATGTTTATGAATACCCAGCATTTGTACTTTTACCCTCAAAACAACCAGGAGAGATCTGCTGGAAGTCTGCCTTGAAAATGTTTTGCCTCTTGTAATTTTTGTGCTTTTGATTGAGATAAAATAAAATGTATGATTTAAAATAATTTCTTATGGAAATACTTGTTGGTTTTTAAATTGAACGCAGCACGCGTGCGCATGACGTCGGCCTAGGCGTCATGACGTTGCCACACGCACAGTGACGCCGACTATATTATTAAGCTTCCGGGCTAGCGCTTTCCTTTTCCGCTCTAGCAAGTTAACGTGCCTAAGGTGCTCGGTTCTTCTGCCGAAGCTAAGGCCCAGTATCCGGCGACTAGCACCCCTAATTTTAGGCATCCAACGCGATAAACGTAAAATACATAATCTAAAATGGCCTCTGTGTCTGAGCTTGCCTGTATTTACTCCGCTCTGATCCTCCACGACGATGAAGTCACCGTCACCGTAAGTGTCCCCGGTCGAACCTCCCAGCTCCCCTTGAAACTCAGTATGTTCTGCTGTGTGCGTTGTTTCCTGATTAATAAAGCGAATGTTACGTGGTTGTTGGTGGGAAGTGGTTTATAGTACTATTTTCGATGAAAAGGTTGAGTTATTGTGTCCAGTTACATCTTCGTGCTAAAAATGGCGGCATGCGTTATGCTAGCCAACCTTTAATCTCATTTCTACATCATAGTGGCCTTTTAAAATGCAATTCTGTAATAAATATACATTACACAGATCTGACATGAGAAATGCTCATTTAGCGGTCCTACTGCCGTTATCTATAAGATGTTTCATACACGTGGATGCCGTCTGTCAATAATAGCTGATATGTTTCCCAGCTACAGAGAGTGGAGACAAGTTCTGCATTAAACTCGGGTTTTACGTGAATTTAGGAACTGCTGAAATATTCATTTCTCACTATCTGCATATTCTGTACATGATTGTGGTAGTTCCTCTCTTGTGTGCAGGAGGACAAGCTGAACGCTCTGATCAAGGCAGCTGGAGTCTCCGTGGAGCCTTTCTGGCCAAGTCTGTTTGCTAAGGTGAGAGCATGGCTGATGGGAGGTGGTGTGTGGATTTTTAGCTCCGCTGGTTTTGTTGTCTCAACTGTTTTCCACGTTTACTTATGCCACATGTGTTGAGAGGTAGTAGTTGTATTGCACACACAGTAATGGTGGTAATGGAGGGTTAGTGAGATTTTAAATGAAATGTGTGTTGCAGGCTCTGTCCAGCATTGACATCGGCAGCCTGATCTGCAACGTTGGAGCTGGAGGTGGCGCCCCGGCTACAGCAGTTGCTGCCGGAGCCCCTGCTGCTGCTGGTGATGCTCCAGGTACGTTTGTAGCTTATCTATGCTTTTTGGTGAAAGACAGCAATGGTAAACTTGATCAGAACCTGGTTGTGATTACCTTTTTAACATTTTACCTTGTTTTGCCCTACAGCCAAGGCAGAGGAGAAGAAAGAGGAGAAGAAGGAAGAGTCTGAAGAGTCTGACGATGACATGGGCTTTGGTCTCTTTGATTAAAGTGGATGTTTTTGTAAAAACACATTAAAATCAGAGAAATGACTGATGGCTTCAGTTTTGTTTTTTATATATCTGATACAGCAAATACTCCCATGTTTCTATATTAACATTTAAAATTTTGACTTTGGCTGTCAGATTGTAAGATTGCAGTGTGTGTGTGTGTGTGTGTATATATATATTTATATATGTTTTTTTTTTCCAAAAACACTTATGAACTAATATTAAAGCACTGGGTGACCTTGTAACTGGAAGGGTTTGTATTACTGGAGCAGAAATAATGTATCCACCTTTGTTTCGATGCCGTTTAACTGATGGCTAAGACATATCTGCAGCTTAAATTGTGACATGCATCAGCAATGCAGATGTATACGTAAATGTAGTCGCGTTGATTAATTACTGCGACTAAGATTTTGCATCGAGGAGAGTTCAGATTCCTTGTCGAACAGCGTCCCCTGTTGGTCACACAGGAACACTTTCCACACCACAGCAACACATTTTTATTCCCATATAGTGACACTTTTTTTTTTTCATATTACATAGTCCTATTATGTATATGACGCACTTTAGAAGCAACGCTTTGCTCCTTTTTCACTTAATTAACCAGTAATAAACCTCTAAATAATTCTCGTTTATCGTCAAATCAGTGTATAGTAAATCAAGTTCGGCTGCCGTTTTTTCGGATGTCCACAAGGGTGCAGCAGATCACAACTTCTTCCCAGTGATAGCAGGAACGCTTCCGTCACTGATGATGACAGTTGAAAATACCAACCTCATTACAGATAATCATACTTCTCTCTGAACTAATACAAGTACAATGCTGAACGTTCTCCTGTGGATTTGTGTCATCATGCAAAAAAAGGTCAGAGTCATCAAACAAAGAGAGCATTTTCCATTACGCCAGCAAAATGTGGGTCTGTGCCAGAAGAATTCCTGAAAGAAGCACCTAACAACATCTGAGAGCAAAGGCCAAGGCGAGCACTTTACTCTAATTTTTCACTTCCTTGTGTACGACACTTACAGGAGAAACAGGGATTAACACCATGCAACGTCGTCCTACAAGGAAGTTTGAGACGGTTTCTGTGGCTGGGAAACTCTGATGATCCCGGATCACAGGTGTAAGCATTTCACACGTGTGGCCACATGACAGGATGAGATCACACACACAAATAGTATGGCTGCCCCACACACACACAAACACACACACATACTCCCTTGTTTCACTGCTGGATTTCACTCGCCTCTTTTGCCCTGATGAGATCATTTCTGGGGGGGGAAATGAAGGAAGGAAGTGAAGGGGAAGTGAAAAGAGTCATATTTCCTAGCAAATAAGGAGGGACCATAAAGGAGGGATTGTTCAGTTCAAAAATAGCTTGATTACACCTGCACTCTGTCCCCTGAATGATCCACCTCCATCCATTTTGCACTGATTCACCACCCAAGGAATGCTGGGATACCTGGCAAACTGGCCGCTGCGATGAGACAGCGCGGAAAACTTCAAACTATGCACACAAAACCAGACCTGCCCACCGTGACGTTTGGGCCACGGGAGAGATAACGACAAATTGTGCACGATGAAGCTGCAACGTTGATGTTAAAGATAGGCCTGATCTAAACTGCGCTGGCTTCATCCGTCCACCTGACTTTACAGCAGACAACTAACCTCAGGTGTCACCTGACCAACCTGAAGACCTGGGACTTGAACCGACAACAGAGGGACATTTCTGGCGACCGCAAACAAATAACCTCACGTTCTGCCATATCCACTTTCTGTTTGTTTCTTTGTTGTGTTTTTACTCACCGAATCTTCAGAGTTCTTCTCTTCTATATACACACCCCAGCCTACCCACAGCCAACTCATTCCCCAAACACACACACACACCACGCTCTCCCACACATTTCACCAGAAATTTGTCACTTGACCTAAAACTCGTTCCCTTTTCTTGGGCCCCCCACCCATTTTCATCCCTGCCTGATGCTATTGGACAGTCGTCGGTTTGGCAGATTCCCCAGCAGACACTCAAAGGCAGGTATGCACATGAACACACACACACATGCACACACACACACGCCATGCTTACGCAAGCCCTGGCCAGCCATGCCTGAGGTAGTCATAACACACAGATGGTGGAGAGGAGCCAAATTCTTAAAGGTCACGCAGTGATTCATGAGCAGATCAGATGAAAATTAAAAAAAAAAGAAAAAGGACGTACACGTCGGAGTTTAGATTATCCACGCCGGGATGAGCCGGGTTTGTTTTGCAGCCGGGTCCACGCTGCCTGGCCTGTATTCCAGGAAAAGGCTCTGACCCACTGTTGACATTTGTGTGTTTGAGGAGCTAAATGTTACTTTACGCAAAGGTCAGGAGAAGAGTAAACGCTTGGCGGCGGAGACGGAGAGAGAGGAGGAGCATTTTTTTTTATCCCTTTCAAGGATGAAACTGAAAGCGGGGTGGATGGGGGGGTGGGGGGGTGGCGAAAACGTATTGTTTTCTGTCTTGATGATTAAGAAGTGTCTGAAGAGAATTCTTGCAAAGAAGCCTCCCAGGCATGCTGTCAAGCTGCGTAATGTGCAGGTGCGCGCGCGCGTGTGTGTGTGTGTGTGTGTGTGTGAGACAGGCCAGCAGCAGGAATGAGCAAAAATAAGACATATGAAAATGAAAAAAAAAAAGATCTTTATTCAACATGTCCACACATATTCTAAATATACATATTTACAGCTTTTGGACAATGAATATAGAACTCTTCCTTGTGTGTGTGTGTGACCCATCTGGACTCCTGATGGCCTCTGGGTCGTGTCACAAATACATAATTCACAGTGCAATATGTTAAGTTTGTGCACCTGTGTCGTTTTACGTGTCGCATGAAAGCGTGACTCACTCTACATGTATGAACTAGAAAGGAAACCACGCCGTCTCCCCAAGCTACCGGAGACTCCTCTGTTCTTTTCAAAGTGGTGAGCTTAAAGAAGCCAGCGGATCCGAACACGCCAGGTCGCCTAGCTAAAGGCGCCGAGCGTCAGAGGAGGCGATAAATAAATTAAGTACCGTTAGCAGAGGTGAGGTACAGTCAGGTCCCCCAGCCGAGGTCGCGGGGTCATGCTCGACCAACATCCAGAGGCAGGTGCGACGCGGCAGAAACCCGCGGCCCCGTCTTACAAACCAGATGCCTTCTGCGTCTCACAAGGAAATGTGCTCTAGCGTTCCCTGATGCTCTCCGTTTGACATCCCCTCCGAGGGGATGAGTCTCCGGCTAGCCATCGTTCTCAGCCAGAGAGCTGGTCGCTCGCATCGGCGGGTGAGTCAGCCAGCGATGCGTGAGGCCTTTGTCAGAGAGCGAGAAGAGCAACCTTCTGCTCCTCTCGCGCACAATCCAAGAGGAGCGTGAGTCCTAGTGTCTGGGTTAACCCACTGAATTTAGCTTGCAGAGATTATTTTGTTAGCATAATCGGGTCAAAATCTGAGTCACGGTAATTTGTCTTAGCACCAGAGGGTCACTGTGAGCAATTCCCTCGGCAAAAAACACGTACGACGACAAATACAGTACAGGAAGTCTTTGTAGAAAGCTTGATGGTGTTTATCCACTCAACAGTACACAAATGTAAAAGTGCCAATGTAGAAAAAGAGTCTGTAGTTTTTGTTTTGGTCCCTCGGCCACAGTGGGCTAAACGGAGTCCGTCAGCAGAACAGATCGTCCTCTTCCTCGATGTCGAAGGACGGCACCATCTGCTCCCCGGAGCTCACTTCCTGTTCGGCGAGCACCACTTCCTGCGATGACGCCGGCTGCCGGAACCACGGATGGGCCAGCAGCTCCGCGACGGTGAGTCTCTCGCAGGGCTCCTTCCTCAAGAGGCTCTGGAGGAGGCACCTGGCCTTCGGGGACAAGCCCTCCGGCAAGCAGCACTGGCCCCGGCGTATTTTGGAAAAGAGCGCGGCCGGGTCGGGGTCGTGGAAGGGGTAGCGGCCCACCAGCATGGTGTAGAGCATGACGCCCAGGCTCCACATGTCGGCCATCTTGCCCGAGTAAGGGGCGGTGCTGCTGAGGATCTCCGGGCTGACGTACGCGGGG